>OW285238.1:56665825-57360918 GCA_935421215.2 Melolontha melolontha | reverse complement strand
AAATGAACAGTCATGTTACTTGAGATATTTTTATGTAGAAGCTAATTGACGGGTACTCGCAGAGGGAGCTTCCTGTATTGTGGCTAGAATTTGCTCTTCTAGTTGCACGGTACGCCTTTGCCTTGGTCAACCTGTGTTTGCATTTCTTGGAATAAACGAACCTGTTTCACGAAGACGTTTCACGACAGAAACCGTATATCATGTACAGCTGCGAGCAATAAATTTTGGTCGTTAATGTCATTGTAAAATGTGAGGAAATTGTCGCAATGTAGATTTTTGCACTGATTGATTATATCTATTGCTAATGAAATATCAATATAAATTAGCAGTTTGTCAGTCGTCTAAGACTTACAAAAAGTTTCGTAAATTTTATTAACATCTGACAGATTAAATTATAGATTATTACCATTACGACGATTTCACAATACAACAACTTAAATTTTGTGAAAAACTGATCTTGACGACCAAAATTTATTGCTCGCAGCTGTACATATCGGCATATTCGTTGAACGTAAAAATCATAATGAGCAAACAAAGAAACAAGTAATCAAAAATCGCTAAACCGCTTTTCAAATTGAAGTTGTAAGGAAAAGTAAGCTAATTCCACAATGCGATATGGACATATTCAGAGATTTTGCAAACATTAACTGTTACAAAGCTCACCCTGCCAACTATAAAGGTTATTGTTTCACCGACACCGTTGCTTCTTCAGACTATTACGGTAACCGAATTACAGAACGGATATATCGTCAGCTAAACTAATTTAAGGGTATGGGTGTTATACAATTGTAATAACGCTATGCAGTTATGTGTATGCAAACACTCTCAATGAGGCCACAGCCTCGAGCCCGTAATACAAATGTAACGTGTTTTACAAATACGACCTCGCTAACGCGTGGTGTTTGCAAACACAAACTATATGTCAGGGTTTGTAGTATATTCATAAGAAGTACAAGGATCACCTGGGAGATATATAACGAGAGTAATGCAAGTGAGAGTATTCAGTCTTATTCAGAGTCAGATTCTTATTCAGAATCATGTCCACTTTCATACTCTCTTTCTGATAGACAGTAACAGTCTTAATGATAGTTAGTTCATAATGTATATAATTGTTATCCAGTTTATAAGTGTTATATGTTAAATTATATGTTACCCGAACTTTGTGTATTATTTAACGGGACAACGATATCTGCGTGAAGACTCTCCGATGTGGCCGTCAGGACCAGGCTAACATCACATGGCGTCCTGCCACGAACTTGCACAAACGGCCTAACATCACATGGCGATCCTACCTGTCCACACCACTAGATGGCCCTGCCAGCCATCTAAGGCCGAAAAAGACCAAGTGGAAATTTGGAACGAACCAGGGAAAAAAAAACCTACAGCTTAGCAGGTCAAAACCAAGAAAATGGGCAAGTACGCAACAAGGAACGGAGGAAATCATCTCCAAGAGCGAACAGAAGCTCCACACGGAAAGAAGAAACGCAGGTATTCCTTTAGAGTAAATTTAAACAAAGACAAATATTCAGTGTAAAAAAGTGAATGAAAAATGCAAGACTTTCGCATACTTAAAATGTCTATTATTAGTTTAAAGCGTATACACAATATCACAATATGTGTATCATTTATTTCTGCTACGCAAACATATTGTAGCGTAATAATGTATTCTATAGTTAAAGGTCAAGTTTATTTAAAAATTAATATGTACAATGTAATTTAGGAATGTTACATTTCGGCCGTACACTTCGCAATTTTGTTATTAACGCAGAAGTTTAAATATTTTTTTTTTAAGACGCCTAGATATATATAAAACAGCAAAATAGTTATATTTTTTCATAAGTTCAATTACGTTCAGAGTATATACAAAAATGCATGCGTTGTACTTTTTAATAAGCGCCATACAAGAAGGTTATATTTCAGATAGTTTACAAACAAAAGTATAAACAATAACTTGTATATTTAAACTAACCGCGAGTAAATAAACAACGATTTAAAATATGTATGTATCGACAAGACAGTTTAGGAATCCACGAAGTCAAGGTCACTGACAAAATGCACAAGCATGTTTATTTTGTAAACGTTCGCATACGTGAGAGAGAGACTCATTAACCAATATATGTAGTATGCATGTATGGTGTGTACTTGATCAGTAAATGATGTGTTTTACTTACAGGCTATTGACAACGTCCACCACCAATTAAAATGTATGAATTTTCGTCAGGAAATAGTTGATTTGAACGTTAACAGAACGTTTCTGGCGAACATGATATGGAGTCCAATACTTTCAACAATGAATAATACAATATTGAGCAAGATTCCCGAAGAAGGTTTCATCAAATTAACTTTCCGTAATAATACAGTAGAATTCTGTTATGAATATATGAACATACTGCTTAGAAATCTTCCTGAAACCATATCTGTGTGTAATATTACTGAAGACTGTGTTACAACTACTGACTTGTTGAATTTAAATTTAGATTTTATATTGCATAATAAATTAGATAATTTACATATAAAAATAAAAAACTTTACTATTACAAAAAGCGATCTGGCAAAGCTTGAAGAAAAATTCCTTACGATATCTTGTACTAGCTTCATAATTTTTTTTAACAGAACTACCTATTTTAATAATTGCTATGATTGTATGTTAGATATTCATAAACCTGTTGAAGGCTATATTCTTGAATTACTAAGTCTTAGCAATTTTCAATGTAATTATAAAGTGATGTTTGTACATGGTGTGATCTGCGTTGTTTCCACAACTCTGGCTAAGTTAATGTGCATTGACGATATTTTTCCTGTCGATATAATCGTTTACATAGGTTCGACTTTATCTTTTGTAGGACTTCTTTGTATCTTTTTAAGCGCGTTATTTCTGAAAGATTGGTATAAAAAAAGGCCATTTACTTTACAATTATCTATCATTTTCACATTGATTAACATAGAAAAAGTTTTACTTGAGATAGAGAAGGATTCAGTAATTCTTTTAACTGCATTTTATTGTAGTGTTCTAGTACAATTTTTTTGGATGCTTTTGATTGGCATCATATATTATTTAAGACTTGTGAAAGTTTTCTATAACAGAGAAGTGAACTTTAAAAAATGTTTGATAATTAGTTGGCTGTTGCCACCAATTCCTCCGTTGCTTATAGTCTTTATTTGTGGGCATCCTCATTGTGCTAATATGATACTTGTGCTAGTCTCATTACCAGTATTATTAATAATTTTTGTAAATATGGTTATATATGCTCTGATTTTATATAATATAAGGAGAAGAAAAAATAATGCTTTAGACAATAGCATCGCTGTAATCGAAAGCAAGATAGCAGTTTTTTTCCCATTTCTTTTGGGTATTACCTGGGTCTTTGGATTTGCGAAACTTATAGATCGTTGTACATGGATTCGGTTAACGCTGGTCAGTGTAACTCGTGTGTGTGTTGCATTTCAGGCCTTTGTTTTATTCTTATTTAGTGTTCTGTTAGATAAAAGTACAAGAGATGCAATAATGGATTACTTGCATAATCGAAAATGCAGCTGTGTAACGCTGAACACTCCAGTGTAAATAAGAGTTACATATTACAATAGTAGAATGCGTTTGCCCTATTTCAAAATGTTACGTGATAATACGAACATTATCTTCAAATAAGTCTGCATTATTCGAGGAAGATGTAGCAATTTTTAGAGAATTAGATAGTTAATTAATAACGTTGCCCATTTTGAGTATATTCCATAGACGTCGATTTAATAAACGTGTAACTGCGTTTAAGTTCTAATTTATAATTGTGTTAATAATGTTGTACAATGAAACATTATTTACACATTGAGTCGACGCTAACCACAAGTAATGCAATATCCGATACGCACTCGCTGGAATCTGATTAGTGATTGCTTGCCGCAATGCTTTGTAGTTTTACCAAATAATCTTGAAGCGGCGCTACTGAAATGTAAACGAGAATGGCTCTTACTGTTGACGTTCTATATGTAGAATTTTGTTTACGCTGCCAACCACAGCATTTAAACTCAATTGTAACTTCTCTGCCATTTCAATATTTTCGTTTAAGTTTACCAGCAAGGACTGACTGACAAAATGATTGTGTGACAGGGATATCGATTTATAATTAGCCATCAATTTCTGTAATTCATTTCACTAAAAAATTATTATATTTGTTAATACTTTATTTGGTATCTTCGCCTTCGGCCATAGGAGATATCTAATTTATGTTATGTATGAAATAAAATTAATTCATTGTAAGAAAACTTTCGAAATTACGATTATTGCATAAGCATTAGTAATAAGTAAAGCTGGGAATTATATGCACACGGAAACTGTATTATGTACGCATATATGTTTCCAAAATTCGATGAAAATATGCAGAACTTTTATTAAAATATGCAAAAACAAGTAAAGTTTAAGTGATAGTTACAACAACTAAATTATTGTCAAAATATTAAATAACGTCTATAAATTTAGAGATACTATAATTATGTACCATACACTGTTGGAAAAAAGTGACGAGCACGCCCTGTATAATCTGAAGAAGTGGATCTAACGCAATTAAATTTAGTATGGAAGTAGTACTAACGTAGAGCATAACTTACCCTCACCTGGAGAGCGGCGCAGCCCTGCTGGGAAGGGATGTGTTAATAGCGGAAGTTTCCCCCGCGAGAGGCGCGTACCATCGCTACATGACGAGGTATGGATTCAATAAGTCGTTGTATGGTAGCGGAAGGGATGCCCAACCATGCTGCTTCAACTCGCCTCCATAGGTCCTCAACGTTACACGGGGGAGCCGGATAACGTTGAAATCTCCGATCGATCATATCCCAGACATGTTCGATCGGATTGAGATCCGGAGAACGTGCCGACCATGGAAGTATCTGTATATGGTTCTCTTTTCCACAAAGGTCTGGGCAACACGTGCAGTGTGTGGCCGGGCGTTGTCGTGCATGTATAGAGGACGTGGGCGCCGTCGAACGTAGGGAAGCACAACGGGCCGTAGCACCTCATCTACGTAGCGGCGAGCCGTCATCGTATGCTGTATACGCAGCAGACGTGTACGTCCACCATGTAATAGCACCCCATATCATAATGCCCTGCTGGCGGTGGATAGGGCGTGGTTGGATGTATTTCTCGAGGTGACGCTCACCACGTCTCCGATGAACCAAAATTCGCGCGTCACCGGTGCTCAATTCGAATTTCGATTCGGCGGAAAACAAAATGTGCCTCCACTCACCAACCCACTGATGCCTAGCCTCCACCCACTGGCGCCGTGTACGCCGGTGCTCGCGAGTTAGTGGAATCCGCTACAACGCACAGTGCGCTTGCCGTCCACTATCTAGCAAACGCCCTCGTACAGTTCGCGTAGTGAGTACGCCTTCCCTTCCTGCTAGCCAAATGGCTCCAAGTTGCCTTGAGGAAGACGTACGCAACGCTAAAGCGCTGTGCACAAGGGTGCGATTCTCGCGTGCTGTGCTCGCGCGGGTTCGTCCCGCTCGCAGCTGAAGGCGCGTACGTCCTTGCTCCATCCATCCTTTATATTTGCCTATATATATATAGTATTGTAAACATTTTCGATTAAATGCTTTTCTAAATTCTCAACTAAAAATGATCTTCTGCGATCCGTCAATAATAGCTTGTATGCTGAAAATCTTCGCTCATCGTCAACTGACGTAATAGGCGTATACTTATATTTGCAGATAATTGATGGACTCCTCTCAGTAGTTTCATCGTAATTTCCTTGTTTGCAACACACTGGATATTCTACTAAGCTGATTAAAACCCTCGCTTTTCTCTGGAATTTGTGTTAATTTAATTTTGAACCGCTCTCCTATGGTACCTCTCACATTATAAATTTTATTCTTGAAACTTCGAATCAATTCTATTGATTCACTGAGTTCAACACCTTGAGCTTCAAGTTTTCGTAATGTTTCACTAGTAAAACCATAGTTTGCTTTGATAAAAGCTAATTCTTGGCGCTTTTGCGGTTTATTTAGTATATCTTTGTAATCTGCAATTGCTATCGAGTCGTTCGAAAAAAAGAGTATGAATTCTCTTATCTGTTCAAAGTTATCTGCATAAAAGCCAGCGGCATCAAGCCATGCGCCCCATCTTATTATAATGGGTTGTGGTGGCAGTGCCAGACCAGGTAACTTATCTTTGTATACTTGAACCCTCAACGGTGCTTTAATAAATACTTTTTTGTGCATGTCGCAGCATCCGATGACTTCAGTAATACCTTGTCACTTGGAACGGCATTCGGCAAATAAAATCTCGTTAAACTATCGTTTATAAATCCTGTTATAGTTAAGATATTTGTTTGCTCCAATTCTTCTGTGCCAATTAAAAAGGATTGGCCGGCGCAATTTTCATTTACAATGCTAATCAATAAATTGGCAATATAGCGTCCACAACGGTCTATTGTCTCATCTACTACGTAATAAATATAATTTTCACCTATTGTTTCTTTAATGTTCATCATAGTTTTCTCAAACAATGGATTAATATACTTTTTCTTATTTCTTGAGCGACTAGGAACTGACGGTTTTGTATACTTCTATAAAAAATGTTTAAACGTTGAATTATCCAACTTTGAAAGTGGTTTGTTTGCACTTAAGAAGGCGTTACACGAGTCATAATGGAACTATTTTGTTTTATATTTGCTATTAGATCACGTATCACAAAAATGTAACAAAACATCCTCTGCAATTAGCAGAGATTAAAGAAGTATCGAGCTTGCTTATGTACTCTGTTAGTTACAAACACAAAAGTAAGCCTTATTTATCTAAGTAACATTACTTCGACGAAGCACAACCTGCTTTCTCGGAAAGTGAAACAAAACAATTTCGTTTAATCCTTCAAGTGCTTGAGTAGAACCAACCACTGGTTGAATACACTTGATACAAAATAACTAGCTAATAAATAGTATTTTATCTTAAACTAATATGTATGCTTCATATAACAAATATAATAATACACGTCTAGGGTTACTGCTGGGTGGATTGAGTAACCTATGGTGCCTCTGCCGGTCCCAAGCCCGGACAAAGAAGCGGGCCGGATTAGCATTCTACCCACCGTAAAAACAAAAATTGTTAAGAGAACTATGAATAGCCTTGGAAATGGTCTGAATGAAAGGATGATGACTGGACAACAAATTCGGACTAAGAGAATGAGGAAGAGAGGCCTATTTAGACTGGAGACGTGAAACATCAAAGCCTGAAACAAAAGAGATTATGAAATAATTGAGGAACTTACAAACAAAAAAATAGATATTAACTATATTCTAATATACAGCGGTAAGGAGAAGAATGAAAGAATTAAATGAGCAAATATTAAGAACTAAACTTAAAATGGACAACAAATATGTACATGTAATTAGCACATATACGCCAGATATCTCAAAGTTAATAGAAGAAAAACACCAGTTCTGCGAGAAACTCCAATATGTCATGAATACCAACCAACCACCACGTCATAATAATGGGGAACTTTAATGCTCGGATTGGAAATGACCCAACGAGAACGGTTGTCTAATGGTGGAATTCTGCTCTCAAAATTATTTCAGAATAAACGATACCATGACTTTAAATATAAATATATGTTCAGAAACGCACAAGGTCCAACAACGAATGATAGACTATATCGTAACAAACAGGAAATTTATCCTAACCGACATCTTGGATGTAAGAACGCTGCATTCGGCAAAAATAGGAAGTGACCATTCGCTGCTCTTGTGCAAGTTATGAATGAACCTACATCTAAGGCCCAAAACAATTACCTGAGAGAAAGAAAAATTCAATATAGAATCACTACAGCAAGATAGTACCAAATACTTATATGAAGAAAGACTAAAACAAATAGAAGCAGATCACGTATTATAATCGACGACAACTCAGACGAAGCCAAGGTGAAGGTTAGAAACAACGTAAAAAGGGTTGGAGAAGAAATTATAGGAAAAGGAAATGTAAAAGTAAAGTCATCGCACAACAGCAAAAACCCATGGTACACCGAAGAAGTAAAAGCTATAACAGAAACAAAAAGAAAAGCATTCCTGAGATACAAAGCGACGTTCCAGACGATTGCCATTTGTATGTACAAGAACGAAATATGATAAATCAAAGGATACGGCAGTTCAAAAAAATGTACTGGGGGTGTTATACAAAGGATATCTACGACTCGCAAAAGAAAGTCTGGGGAATGCTGAGAAATAGAAAAGTAGAAGTGAACGAGTATATAAAATTGAACGGCATAAATAAGGATCAATGGGGGAAAAACTTTAGAGACCTATATAAAGAAGACGTGCCCACTCAAACAAATAACACATTGATAGAGACCAACAATAAAAAAGTAGAAATAACTAGCGACGATGTTAAAAAAGCCGTTAAAAGTTTAAAAAATAGGAAAGCACCCGGAAGTGATGAAATCACCAACGAATTTCTGAAATATGGGGAAGAGTTCAAGACGAAAGAACTGACCGAATTATTTAATCTCATATTGAAAAGCGAAAGAATACTATCGGAGTAGCGGATCAGCATAACTGTCCCAATATTCAAAAAACAGAAAACCGACCCGGCAAATTAGAGGGGAATAACCTTAAGTCATTCACAAAAATAATTCTCGAGAAACTGAAACCATATCTAAACGAAAGAGAACAACAGGGTTTTAGATCAAATCGGTCAACTGTCGATGCCACATTTGTGATACGTCAAATAGTTGAAAAAGCGATTGAATACAATGCGGCAGTCCTCATATCCTTCGTAGACTTAACGAAGGCATTCGATCGGGTACAACTAAGAGACGTGATATCAATGCTTCAAGACAATGATACACCGACACAACTGATAAAAGTAGTGAAAGGCATATACTTAAAAAACACAACAAGAATACAAACGTGAACGGGAATGAGTGATGAAGTAAAAATTCATCTCGGCATCCTCTTAGCCCAAGTATCTTAACTTAATAATGGGCAAATTAATTGAAGGTGTCAAGGACATGAGCGGATATAGGATGGGTAATAAAAATTTGACAACCTTATGCTATGCAGATAACGCGATATTAATCGTGGACTCAGAAGACAACTTACACAGGCTTCTCCACAGATTCTCGACAACGGCGGAGATTTATGATATGCTAGTCTGAATAGAAAAAAAAACAAAATCTTTAGTAATTTCTAAAGATCCGATTAGATGCAAACTGGCAATAGGAGCAAAAATAATAGAGCAAGTGATGAGCGTAAAGTGTCTGGGAATTATCGAGCGATAGAAACAACTATCAGGAAGTAAGACAACAGGTTACGAAGGGAGCGCGTATATTAGAATACTTGAGAGACATGATATGGAGAAACAAATACCTAAGAATAGAAAGAAAAGTAAAGATCTACAAAATGATCATCAGACTGGTAATGACTAAAGACGGCAGACTATGTGCCCGAACAGTAGCGTGATGTGGAGGGATCGAGTAGAGGCGTACGACGATCAATTCAGTTGCCGTTGAGACGTTGTAAGCGATACATTGTTAACACAATCGTGTTGTAAATGTCGGGAGTGCGTAGAAACAATGCATCGACTCGGTTGCATGCTAACGTAGTAAAGAAATTTTTACATCGGTTTCCCGATTTAATATATGACGGTACCGTAGTGCAATGTTTAGTTTGTGAAACAACTTTATTAACTTGGAAAGCAAGTCAGTGCCACAGACATATAAATAGTGACAAACATAAATCGAATAATAGTGGACGCAGATCATATAATAAATTTGTGTGTGATTTAACAATGATATTAATTGCGACCAATATACCAATGCAGAAAGTGGAACACCCAATGTTTCGTCAGTTTTGGAAGAAATACAATCCTACGTGGAAATTACCAGCAAGAAGTACGCTACGGAATTACGTACCGTCAGTGCTTGAGAGAATTGTAAATTGTACGAAAAATACGGTAAAAAAAAATTCCTGTGGTTAACAATAGACGAAACTGCAGATATTAAAAAACAGTCCATCCTAGCCATTCAAGTACGGACGCTGACTCCGCAATGACCTTTTCCTCCTTATTTACTAACCTGTAAACGAATGCAAGGGTGTACTGCCAGAGCGATATATGATGTATTAATAGAAACACTACACAAATTTGAGATTTTACCGAAGCAAGTGTTAATGTTAGTTACCGATGCTGCCAAAGTTATGTGTTCCACGGCAAACTTACTCAAAACGATTCAACCAAACCTGCTGCATATCACATGTTTGCTTCACGCTTTACACCTTGTAACAAACACTATACGTACAACTTATCCTGATGTGGATCAACTGATAGGACAAACGAAAGCGGTTTTTCTTAAATCTCCGAAACGGATTCGGCTATTTCATTCGCTGTGTCCTGATATACCCGAGCCGCCGCAACCAATTCTTATACGATGGGGTACTTGGTTAGAAGCAGCATTTTATTATTATAAACATTTTGAAAAAATTAAATCAGTGATTTTACAACTAGATGCCAAAGAAGCAGCTGCAATACGGCTCAGCCAGGTTCAATTTAACAATTCTCAAGTTGCAACAAATTTAAAAATTATTTACGACAGTTACGTTCCAATACTGGAAGCAATAAAAAATTTACAGAACACTGCGCTGTCCTTATCGGACTCATTAGCAATTATTGACCACGTAAAACTAGTGCTGCATATCCTTGAAGATGAAAAAAGTGATTATGTCCGTGAAAAATTTAACAGTGTATTAGATAAAAATGTAGATTTCACAAAATTAGGGCAACTTTTTACCAATACTGAAGATCCGCTGTACAGATACAAAGAGCGCTTTAACTATGCAAATATAACATCTCTCAACGTCGAACAATCCTTCTCTGTATATAAACATATATATACGTCGCTACGTACGAACCTTTCCGAGACTAATACAGAAACATATATTATGGTGCAGTTTTTTCATCGCGCACATCCGCATTTTTTTGCAACAATGTAAACATGTTGGGTAAGTTATTTATGTTTTTTCTTAACGTTTTGTATAGGGATTCAATATATTTATTTTTAAGTAAGCCCACTGTTATTCTGCTAAACTCTCCACGCAACGCCACTGCTGGGGCACATAGTCTGCCGTCTTTAGTAATGACATATACAGTGGAAACACGAGCAGACACAATCAGGACGAAACACAACTGGCGATATGACTGATCTATAGGTCAACCTCATGGCTCGTAGATTCACTGGAACTTCTCCGACTTGATAAACTTAAATTTGGGAAGTCCTGCTGTATGGAAATGCTCATGCGTTTTATAATTTTTTTTCTTAGTTGTTTTATAGAATTTTTACTTTGCATTTTAGAAATAAATTATGCAATTAGAACTAATATGCAATTTTATATGAAATATGCTCAAAGCAGTATTTATATGTAAGATATGCAAAACAAAAGTAGTCGCAAATGCTTTATTTTTACGTGATCCGTATAGATCTGCAAGAATTTTGGTAAACATATTATAAATAAAAAATATGCATTTTCATATAATCCCAGCTTTAGTCATAAGCAAATATATGGTTGTAAAATAAGATTGCGAATGGAGCTAGTAGCACATCTAAAGTAGGTATTTGGATCGACGGTTAGTTAGCTTTTTTACTATCATAGCTTTTAGTTTATTAAATGGTTATTGCTATTAGATCACGTATCACAAAAATGTAACAAAACATGGAAACACGAGAAGACACAATCAGGACGAAACAACTACTGTGCACATCGGAAATAAACACATTAAGAACAATAGCCGGAAAAATCAGAAGAGACCGGTTTCGAAATAAAAAAATCAGAGACGAGTGCGGGATACTAGACATCGTAAAATTCATAAGGGAACGAAGGAGAGAATGGAATCACCACGTTCAAAGAGTCGAAGTGGAAAATCTATAAAAATTGTACAAGACCAGAAACCAGCAGGGATAAGAGACCTTGGAAGACCCCAATAGAGAGACACCAGAACATTAATAAAGAAGAGCATTCTACGGCCCAAATAGAAGAGGAAGAAGAAGAATACACGCTTAATAAGTAAGTATAAAAAATAAATAGAGAAGAGACAGGAAGAGGGAGGAAGAAGGAGGGAGAAGAGGTAATAGAATCTATGCTAATAATTTATTCAATAAATAAGACACGTGATCATATTTTCTTCTCAAGCCGAAAATAAATCGAATACATGCATTTCTCATTCTTTGAACTTTGTTTACATATTCGTCGTCGAAGCACAGGTCGTATACGTCACAGTAGTTGAAATATGATAAAGTCAAAGAATTATAGAGATAGCCCCAAGGCAAGTCTTCATAATTTTCCTGTTGCTGTATAGACACTTTAATACCGCAGTGGACTTGTGGACAAGTTTCCAAAGATGACCTTTAAAACTTAATTTTTTGTAAACAATAAGGCCCAAGTTGTTCACAGTCTCTGCAACCGGAAGCCTCTGCCCTTTAACCCCTATATCCAGTCCGTGGACGGCCCCATGTTTATATTTAGAAAATACTAATACCTGTGACTTCGAATGGTTCACCCTTCAGCAATGAATACTAGAAATTCGTAATAGAGTGTCTAAGTCTGAATTGATTGAAGTAACATATTCTGCTAACTGATCAATATCAAAGGTGCATATAATTGTGGTGTGAAGTACCTCAAAGTACTAGTAACATCCGCTGTATATAAAATAATACGTAATGGTTCGATAATGGATCCCTGTGGGGCGCCCGAAATGAGAGCTTCAGTCGAATAAGTGTTATTGATATAAACCCTCTAGCGCCTGTTTGCAAGCTAGGATGCAAGCACGTCGCAGGCATCTACATTAGAACCAAAGTAGCTAAGTTTTATAATCATCATTTCGTGGTGTAATAGTCAAACGCTTTTGAGTAGTCCAGAAGAGCCAGAGCTGTAGCTTTATCCCTCTCCAGACCAGAGATTACAACATTGATGATCTTGTCAAGTGCGCTCATTATGCTGTGGTTCGGTCTAAAGCCCGACTGACACCTCGGTAACATATCTGCCAATGTCAAAAATTGTGGCATTGCTTTCTCCATAATCTTTGATAACACAGGAAATATACTTATAGCTTGCAAATCAGTGAAACTCGATGGATTTGCAGAGTGGATGTATGACCGTCTGTTTCCAAGTGTCAAGAGAAGTACATGTGATAAAACACCTGTTAATTAAATAACGAATATAGTCTGCTAGTTCGGGATACATAGTTTTAGCATTTAAATACTAATATCATCCGCTCCGCATGCACTACTTTTATTAATTTTGGTGACGTATTTCACATCAGATGTACTGATTAGATTGAAAGAAAATCTAGATGTGTTAAATTTATTATTACTATAAAAAGAGAGAGCGTCAGCGGAGGGACAGAACCAAATAATACAAAATGGCTATTAATTTTGTCGACATTACTTAAGTGAGCTGGGATATCCCGTTCACTTTGCTTTCTGGTTATATTTAGATCGCTATGTATACTGAATATTTACTGCATTTGAAAATTTAATCACTGACCGTATCCCAAAACTGAGATTTTGTATAACTTTATTAATTTGCATACAACATAGCAAGTCAAACATCGGTCACATACCAATAATTTGATGTTCACATCGCTTCTATATAGTAATCAAGTAGTTTAGAGCAAATTTACTTCACCAGTATAAATAATAATGTAATAATAGTAATAATAATGCCATCCTTTTAAAATATTAGTGATCGGAATTTTCTTTTGTGGATATGCTTGATATTTAGTAAAATTGCTACATGTTATACCTATAAGGTTGATTGCGCAGTTATACGGTTCCAAATAAAAAGAAATAGAATAGATAATTATTTGTGTATATTCATAAATTGAGTGTTAGGCTAGAGCTAGTTTGCTAGTCAATGAAATAGGCACGATCATATGAACTAAATAATAAAATATTAAGTTGTTAAAAGAACTGATTAACGATAAATTGTCACAATAAAGAAGAAATATTTAAAAATTATAAATACTTTTTACATGTTTTGATCGTTTAGAATAAATGTCTTTAGTGCGTAAGCCCTCGATATAGCTTTAGCATTGTGTATTTTATAATTGAGAAGTCAATTCAAATAATGTGCTTTGGCAGATACCCACTCTCCACTTAAGGAGACAGTGTACGAGGTGTGATCAAAAAATACGGTGAATTAATTTTTATAGCAGCAACTGCTGACGCTACATTTATTTGAAATGATAAATCTGATAGCCTGATTCGTTGAGACAGCCAGCGCCACGTTAGAACAAGTTGTAACTTGTCAGTCGGCTTTCAGAGCTGGAAGAGTGACGTCGTCTTTACTGCGCTTGTTGCACATCATACATTTTGAATAACGTGTTAATATTAAGTTTTATTCTAAGTTGCAAGAAAGTACCAAGGAAGCTCAAGAAATGCTAAAATCAGTGTATGGTAATAGCGTAGTGACTCTGAAGATGGTTTACATGTGGTGTGAATGATTTAAAAGCGAAAATGAATCGGTTGAAGATGAGCAACGGTCGGGACATTCCTCGGCCTTAAAAAACAGACACAAAAGGTGGCAAAAATGGTTGGTTTAAATAGGCGATTAACTATCCGACAGCTTTGCAAAGAACTGAACATCTCGTAATACTGGTCCGTGCAAAGCATTTTAATCGATAATTTGAAAATGAGACGTGAGAGTGCAAAATTTATTCCTAGACTTTTAACTAACAGACAGAAGGGATATCGTGTGTCAGTTTGCAAGGAATTGGAAGATCGTCTTGATGCAGATCCGGACTTCATGGCAAAAGTTATAACTAGAGATGAAAATTGGGAATATGGCTATGACCCCGAGACAAACATTCGGAGTTGCAAATGGAAAACGAGTGGCTCCCATCACCTTAAGAAGGCACGTCAGTTAAAGTCGAATGTTAAGGTCATGCTTATTATTGTTCTTTATAGTGGGGGCATAGTGCGATTAGAGTTACTTCCAAAGGGAACAACTCTAAACTCTGAATATGGCAAGGGGTACTGCAACGTTTGCGAAACGATGTACGGAGAAAGTGACCAGAAAAATGGGCTAATGGCATCCTCCTTCATCACGATAACGCCCCATGTCATATCTTATTTCGAATTTTTGGCCGAAAAAATGGTTCCTGTCTGTTTATATCCGCCTTACTCTCCGGATTTAGCACCATGGGGCTTCTGGTTCTTACTAAAAATAAAAACAGTACTAAAAGGAAAACGTTTTGACACCATTTCCGACATTGAGAGGTCCACGACGGAGCAGCTGAAGGCCCTTCCGAAAGTAGCTTTCCAAAAATGCTTCCGATCATGGAATCAATGTTGGGGTAATTGCATCGCTGGCCGAGGATAGTACTTTGAAGGAGATTAATTCAAATTTAATGTAAGCTAGTACTTTATTCGTAATAAAGTTATTCATAGTATTTTTTTATCACAGCTCGCAATGTATATAATATTGCTCTTAATTTAAGAATCGTGCATGTAGTATTTTAGATTGTTTTTAGTCTTTTATAGTACAATATATGTAAATATTTAGTTTTTAGATTTTTTTTATGTTTCATAGACTGAAAATGTTTATTAAGTTTGCACATTTGAAGTATATTAAAAAGTTTTGTAAATTGAGAATAAACAATACAATAAATGGATTTTTGTAATCAGTTTACTACTACCCTTATATAAACATATAATACATGATCAAAAAGTCTTTGGATCGCGATAGCCATGAAGTGTAAAAATCATCTATAGAATTACTTATAGCAAACGCCAATTAAGTTGGCGCGAGGCGGGGTAAGTTCGCGCAGGATTAGAAGTAGTGGGGAGATTTGTATTTGGTTTTACATCAAATGTCAGATAATTCTAACCTCTGAACGTATATCACTTTATGATTCCCTAGCAAAGATATTATGTTCCGTCAAACGTCAATGACAAATGTATTCTGACAATTACTTGAATAGTGGGGGTGGACGTTTTTAAAAACAGCTTCTGCGCACCCCCTCCTCGCGCCAACTTAATTGGCGCTTGCTATACTTCTGTACTTTGAAGTACACATACTTAATTCACAAATAAAATAGATTTTAGGTTACGGTAATTAGTTGCATTTTATGAATATTTTATAACCAGCTGACTTCAAAGTTATCAAGTAAATGTCAAAATTAATAAATAAATAATTTCATAGATATCTCCTAACTTCCACGGCAATAGCGATCCAAAGACTTTTTGATTATACGATATAATTGAAAATAAATTAAAACATAGCACGATTTTAGGGGATAGTTAAATGAAGCAAAATAATAGTGCTCAGTAACTTTAAAATTATAAATGTCTATAATACTCTGTTTTTAATAAGAGAGACAAAATTGAAAATGGCCCGACTTACGATTGGCTAATTGCCGGTCATGTTTACACTGCCCATATTTGGTAATTTAATGCCGCCATATTGTAGACACATTTGATTGAGTAAATATTTTTGTTAAGTATTTTCCGATTATTTTTTGTGTTTTTACAACATAATCAATTTTTTAAAACCCCTTTGCTTGTGAAAATGGATCCACAACCTAGTACAAGTATCGCTTCCAAGAAAGCATGCTACCTTGGAACATGGACATCTGTCTATACCGTGTGTCCCAATTTCGATGCTCACCATTGGTATCTCGGTTATTAGAAGATATAGAACAACGGTTAAATGGGGAATGTTTTGCAGAATTCAATACTCGCGACAAATCTCATTTCAAATTTGAACTAACTTTTTAAATTTTTTAAATATTTTGAAAAATCAAAAATTTGCCGATTTTGTTATTCCTCAATAACTCGATAACGCTTAGTCCGACATCTTTTAAAGTTTTACATTGTTGAGACACTTTCTTAAAACAAATTATTTGATACAAACAGAAACCCCCGATTGTCATTTGTTTTTAAGTTATTACCACTATCTTTTGTTTTTCATATGGCGGCCATATTGGATTTTGGGTTTGTTAGGTAGTCCTCAAAATGTGCTTTTCAACGATGTATAACATGCCTGAAAAATTTTTATTTATAAGGAAAATATTAATAAATACGTAAATTAATCTTTAATATGAAATTAGTAGGCTGAAAAATGAAACACCAATGTCAAATGAAAGTGAAAAGATATAGCAAAAGTATAGCAAACGCCAATTAAGTTGGCGCGAGGAGGGGTAAGTTCGCGCAGGATTAAAAGTAGTGAGGAGATTTGTATTTGGTTTTACATCAAATGTCAGATAATTCTAACCTCTGAGCGTGTATCACTAGCAAAGACATTATGTTCCGTCAAACGTCAATGACAAATGTATTCTGACAATGAAACAAAACGATAACCTGTCAAAGTACAATTAGTGCTGCAGAGATAAGTTAATTAAAACTACTTGTAGTTAGTGATAAGTAATTATTGTCAAGTATTAAGATTTATAAGTATTGATAATTGCACATACATATTCAAACGAAGAAAAAGTTGATATGTTGGAAGTGTATTTCAAAGCAAATAGAAACACTAAAAATGCGTACACGAGTTATGCAGAGCGTTTTCCAGAAAGACAACAGCCCCAACCCCAGCACATCAGTTCGTCGTGTGACACGAGAAACAGGTATTTCAAAATCTACTGTTCACAGAACCTTGACGAAGAACAAGTATCACCCTTACAAACCAACAATTGTACAAGGTTTAAGTGATAATGACAATCTCCGACGATTACAGTTTAGTAGGTGGTACCTTCAAAAATGTGAATATGACGCTAATTTTCCTAGGAAAATACTATGGACAGATGAAACACGATTTACCAATTGTGGAGTGTTCAATAGGAATAACTATCATCATTGGTCTACTGAAAATCCACATTTGGTAAATCAAAGAAGATTTCAAGTTCGATTTGGTTTTAATGTCTGGTGCGGTTTAATTGGTATGACATTTTGTTTACATTTTTTTTTGTTTTTTAAACTCTTTTTTTCGTTTTAGATAATCAGTTAATAGGTCCTTTCATCTTTGATTACAATTTAACTGGTAACAGATATTTTGAGCTACTAACAAACGAGATAATGCCTGCTTTGAGGCAAATTATTAATCCCAAGAACATGCAAAACATCTGGTTCCAGCAAGATGGTTGCTCGGCCCATGACACTCGTAACGCGCAACATTTTTTGAGAGAAAACTTTAATGAGAGAGTGATTTCAAATAATGGACCCGTGCAATGGCCTGCGAGATCACCCGACCTTACCCCGCTTGACTTTTATTTATGGGGTACCACTAAAAACGAAGTATTTGATTTTGAACCGACAGAAACTCCGGAAATTTTAGAACAAAGAGTACTAGATGTGCTACGATCAGTAAACGGAAACACGCTACGTAGAGTTTGTAACTCTACTCGAACAAGGTGTCAAAATTGTGTGGAACAGAATGGTCGATATTGAACAATTTCTTTAAGTGAATGTGAACTTTAAGTTCTGTATCTTTACTTTTTGTTTCTATAATTTTGTTATCGTTTCGTTTGTTTACAGTATTACTTAGAATATCTTTTCATTTTCATTTGACATTGGTGTTTAATTTTTCAGCCTACTAATTTCATATTAAAGATTAATTTACGTTTTTATTAATATTTTCCTTATAAATAAAAATTTTTCAGGCATGTTATACATCGTTGAAAAGCACATTTTGAGGACTACCTAACAAACCCAAAATCCAATATGGCCGCCATATGAAAAACAAAAGATAGTGGTAATAACTTAAAAACAAATGACAATCAGGGGTTTCTGTTTGTATCAAATAATTTGTTTTAAAAAAGTGTCTCAACAATGTAAAACTTTAAAAGAGGTCAGACTAAGCGTTATCGAGTTATTGAGGAATAACGAAATCGGCAAATTTTTGATTTTTCAAAATATTTTAAAAATTTAAAAAGTTAGGTCAAATTTGAAATGAGATTTGCCGCGAGTATTGAATTCTGCAAAACATTCCCCATTTAACCGTTGTTCTATATTATCTAATAACCGAGATACCAATGGTGAGCATCGAAATTGGGACACACGGTATAGGAAAAGCAAGCTATATTGAACATGAATAAAGAAATTATTCGTAGTGATCACCGATTGTTTGTAGAAAACACGGATTAAACTGCAAATATCAAACACTTTAGGTAACATACATAAATATTCTGTATTTATATTTACCAATAATAGTAGGCGTTTCAAGGTCAAGTGTTTACCGTGTTATTTACGAATATAAAGCGAAAGAACTAATTTCACCACCACTAGAACGGTTAGGACGAAAATCGCTGCTATCTACATTTGACGATGCTGTTAAATACATGATAAGAAGAACAGCACATAGTTTTTTTAATGATGGAGAACTTCCTACGTTAAACAAAATTTTAAAGAAAATAAAGGAAGATGAAATATACCTCAAATGAGGCGTTCAACTCTATATAAATTAATGAAAAAGCTTAATTTTAAGTAAGTTGTGGTATTAAATTATGTGTCTTATGTAATATAGTGTATGTATTCATAGGTACTTAAAATGTAATCGTCTGCTGCTTGAACGTGATGATATTATTTTGTGGAGACGAAGATATTTATCTTCATTTTTCAGAAATATAGAACTGAACAACGTCCAATCTATTATTTAGATGAAACATGGCTTAATGAAGGACATGCAAAAGTGTGGGTAGATATTAATATTACAACACGCAGACAAGCATTTATAGATGGTGTAACTACCGGTCTAAAAAATCCCATTGATAAAGGAAGGCGGTTAATTATTTTATATATTGGTTTTAAAAACGGTTTTGTTGACGATGGGTTATTGGTATGAAATGGATGCAAATGTTTTTGAGGCGTGGTTTAATAACCTTTTAAAAAAATTACTTGACATTAGTGTAATTGTAATGGATAATACATTCTACCATAGAAGGTAAAGGGAAAAAATATCAACAAATTCTACGCGAAAGGCGGACATGCAGGAGTGGTTATTTCAAAAAGGAATACCATTTGATCCGTCTATGGTACGATTAGAATTATTAGAAATTATAAATCATCATAAGGCAAACTACAATGTACACGCAGTGGATGAAATGGCGAAAGAAAGTAACAAAGTTGTCCTTAGATTACATTGTGAACTGAACCCTATTGAATTGGTTTGGGCTTATATAAAAAATGAATTTAGCTTCCAAAAATAAAACCTTGAAATTAGCCCAAGTGAAAGAACTTTTATTAATTGTCATTGAAAATGTAACCTCTGAAGTGTGGACGAAATGTGAAGAACATGTAATCAAAGAGGAAGATGAAATGTGTAATGTAGATGGTTTAATAGATGACGTAATGGAGCCGTTTATTATTTCGCTTGGAAATCGTGACAGTAGCGAAAGTGATTTTAGTATGGGCAGTGATAGTTATCTTATACAAATTATTGTCTAGTAATGCTTTATAATAATTGAATGTACTGTGTATTGAATGTAAATCATATAATATTCTTATATTTTGAGTGTAAATCAGTATGAAATATTTAAATCAATTTAATCAACCTTTTGGAATTTGGAAATTTTATAATCAATAAATTTTAGGCTTATTAAGTGGAAGTTGTAAAATAATATAACTATTATAGAGAAAAATCTTGTCAATTAATGATTTATTTAGGTACAAGTAATTAAATTTATCTCAGCAATATTTAACAACGAATATTCTTCCTGATGTAACTTAATCATTATATATATATACCGATAGGACCAGCTCTCAACGGGCCATACCCAGCAATAAGCGGCAACAGCGAATCCCCTCTACGCGCAGTAGCTTATTACCATACATTGCAGAGTTATGAATTTAGTAAGACTTAAACCGCGCAAGGATATAGTCGTTTGCATATTCGTTCTGTATACGTAATTTGCCCATTTGTTTCAGATATAATAAGGTCGTTATATCTCCAAGTTATTATTATTGTATTCTTAGCTGCTACGGAAAAGTAATTTTAAGTAATAAAAAAACAATAACGTTTTCTAAAAGATAAAAGTAAAAAAATCAATAATTCTGCAAAATAAATTTTAATTCTAAGAAAGTCACTAAATATAGGATTCGAAAATACCGCCCTCCCCAAACAATAGCCGAGCCTATTGTAAAACTCCCGCCTCACTCCCTCGAGATTTTTAGGGGTTATTGTCTCGAAAATTCTAAACAGTTAGAAGACCGTAAAGATTTTCTTTGACATGACCCCACAGAAAAAAATCGCAGGGATTGAGGTCGGGGGATCGAGGTGGCCATATTATCGTACCCCTCCCGGAAATAACACGATTAGGAAAGGTGTTTTCTAGAAACCCTCTTACTAATCTGCTGTTATGCGCGGGACAACCGTCTTGCATAAACCAAATTGCATCAAAATCGACGTTCAGTTGACGGACAGCAGGAATAATTCGCGTTCGCAGCAAATCTAAATATTTTACTGCATTCAAATTGCCGTCGATAACAAATGGCCCTATAATGTTATCACCCAAGATACCCGCCCAAACGTTAAGTTTTTCGGGGTATTGAGTTTTAACATTACGAGCTAGATGTTTATTTTCTCGAGACCAATATCGCACGACTGAGGGATTATGCTTGCCATGACGTGGAAAAGAAGACTCGTCGGTAAACAGAATATTTTTTATAAAATATTCGTCCCCGTTAGCCTTTTCCATCACGGACTCACAAAACTCCATTCTTGCAAAATTGTCCTCGGGAAAAATCTCCTGGCAAGTAACTACCTTTACGTTTGCACAGCTAAATACGATTGAAGGGCAATCTATTGCTCTCGATCATCGGACTTATGTATGCGCACGCGGAGTGGCATCGTATATACGTTGCCACATCGCATTACGTTCCATACGTATATTGTTGCGTATGGCCCGGAGAGGGCTGGACCTATCGGTATATGTACATATTTTCGAGATTGTTACATCCAATATGAAATTTCTTAAATGAATATAATTTCTATGTAAATATTAATTTTATGTATTACAAATATAATTCAAGTAGTAAAACAGATATTAAAACTATTACTATTTATTTTTTTGCAGATGTGATCTGTAATGCAGTTTAGTTAAATATCGAAGTTTGAATAGCAAGTGCTACTTCGTTTCATTGTAATTTACATTTAAATTTATCACCAAAATTTCTGTCAGTTAAATTTGTCTAATTTACTGCGGGTTGAGGCGGTTTGTATCTCTTATTAAAAAACACAGTATAAAATAATTATATGAGAACTGCTGAGAATATTTTTGGAAGCCATCTAAAAAAACATATGTTTTTCAAAGTATTCACCTTTGACATCTTTTGCATATGCTCGCACAAACCTGCGAAGCATTTTTGCCACTCTGAAGTTGATCCGAAACCAGTGTTCGGAATCGTTCATCTACTTTAAGCGACAAAAATCGCTCACCACGCCTTTTATTTTTAATAGTTGAGAAGAAGGTGACAAATCAGGCAAATACGGTCAAAGAGTTATTAATTTAACATTTTTATTGTCTAAAAAATCAACAGTTTGACGTGTTGAGTGACAGTGGGCATTATCTTGATGAAGTATAATTTGCTGATTTCGATGATATATTTTGATTGTACATATCGATCATTTCTGGCAAACGAATTATGGGATACCAATCAGCCTTCATTTTCTTCGATTCTCTAAAGTTACGATTCTCACATGTTTAGTGAAACCGAAAAAACAAGAGATCATTTGTTTCACAGCACTGCGTGAACAAGTTTTGTATATTTTTCTTCGCTTTGAAAGAAGCAAACAGTGGATTATTATTTACTTTCAGCATGGTATGAATAAACCCGAGTTTCGTGATCAGTTGCGATGTTGGCAAAATTTGAGCAACCTTGGTTGACTTTTCTTTGTATTTCTTCGCACCATACATAAATGCGAATCCTAAATTGAAAATATAGAAATCGAATATAAAATATAGCGAGTTCAGCTCTGACAAATGGCTAGCAGTGTATGTAAAGAATAGCTCCGTAATTATTTTCGATATATCGATAAATTACGAGCTATTAATATAATATAGTACTAAAAACTAGTGTGGAAAAGTGCAAGATATAGGATAAACTAAGTAAGAGTAAGAATAAAGTAGCAGTAAAAATATAATAGTAAATAATTGTGTAAGAGATAGAAAATGTGTCAATAGAGGCCAAACCTACGACGGGTTGACCTGGGTTTGGTCTCTTGCGCGGCGGCAAAACATATAGATGAATAAAAACGGCTACAAAGTTTCGCAGAAGTTCGAAAAATAAGAAGACAGGACCGGACTAAGAAAATAATTTAAACAGAAAAAGGGACGAAGAAATAAAAGTGTAGAAATGAGACGCTCTGAAGAGAGTGTTGAATACTCCACCGACGAGAAAAAGAGAAAGTGTTCTAAAGAGGATGTAGAAGAACATGCCTTCAGTAAAAGCAAGAAAATAGCTAGATCGACGATAAAAACACAGAAGAAAATGGAGGATAATATAGAAGCGATGAGGAACATGATGGAAATCCCTTTTAATTTACAGATAGCTGGAATAACCGAGCTGTTTGTATCATAACAATATATATATATATATATATATATATATATATATATATACCGGGTGTCTCAAGTTATGTTGTTCCAATGGCGTATCTCCGTTATCTAATAATATAAAAATTTGAAATTTGGGACATCTGATATACACCCAATATTCTTTAAATTGGGACTAACAATCATATTCTTTAACTTCCGGTTTAACCGAAAAGGACCCCAACTTTTTTATTTTAAATAGCACCCTGTATATTTTCTCCAAAATTTTAATTCTACTGAAAATTATCTTTTTCATGAAGTATCACACATTGTATTTAGACTTCAAAACAGAGGTGATATTGCATTTTAAATAGTCAAAAATTGGGATCGTAGAAAATTATGAAAAGCATGTTCATTAATTCGTATTTGAATTTAATGTAGCAAAAATACACTTCCCAAAAATGCATTTTTAAGATCTCTGTTAGAAAGAATATACATTTAGACATGACTGGTTTACAAACATTTTATTGAAAGTCAAATAACAGAAAAATAATGTAAAATAAATAACAACAATATTGTACTTATTAATTTTATTTATACAGTAGTGGCTCCAAACTTGAACCGTGAGCACCAGAAAATATGCTAAAGAAAATGTTCAAAATGTTACATCATGCTGAAAATATATGTTGGCACGTATATTCAACGAACCATTTTCAAGAAAACCTGGAAATTCGCCTTGAAGTAATTCTAAATATGCCTCACCAGTTAAGGTTCGTTCATAAAACTTTGGTCCAATAATGGTCATCGATGATGCCATACCATACATTAGTTTCCCAAATTCTCTGAAAGTTGGTTTCTTTCATCCAATGAGAATTTTCAATAGACTAATAATGGCAATTGTGTCGATTTACGATTCCATTATTATAAAAGCGGCTCTCATGTCCAGAATATTGAGCTAATAATGCCAGCTTCACGGGCAGTCGCTAACCATGCAAGAAACGGCAGTCTTCTGTCATAATCTCCTGGTTCTAATCCTTGATGCAGGTGAATTTCGATAGGCCTGAATTTGGCGGATTTTAGGATTCGTTGAATAGAAGAACAGATACCCATCACATTCTGCTTCAATTCCTCGAATTGAAATAAGCGGATTACTAGGCACATTTCCCAAAACACCAACACTGTGCTATTCATCATTAGCAGTCTTTCTTTTAAAAACAGTTTTTTTCTTTGAAACGGCGCCACATGTTCCCAAATTTGAAGCCAGACGTGTAAACTACATAGCGCTTGGCATATGTCTGTCAGGATACTGCTCTCTGTAAACATGGAAGGCCTGTTTTTTCTATATTCCTGATAAATGAGGATCATATTCAATTTTTCCTCATTTGTAAAACCGTCGTTATTTATTTTAAATACTACTTTGTTCGAAGCAAGTTTGAAACAAATTTTAATAACACTTGTCAAAGTAAACTGTCAAGGTTAGCAAACAAATAATGTCAAATTTTGCTTTAATTTCTATAGATCGCCTTGGTTTCTGCGATCCCAATTTTTGAATATTTAAAATGCAATTTCACCTCTGTTTTGAAGTCTAAATATAAAGTGTAATACTTCATAAGAAAGAGAATTTTCAGTAGAATTCAAATTTTGGAGAAAATATACAGGGTGCTATTTAAAATAAAAAGTTAGGGTCGTTTCCGGTTAAACCGGAAGCTCAATTTAAAGAACATTAGGTGTTTATCAGATGCTCGAAATTTCAAATTTTTATTTTACTAGATAACGGAGGTACGCCATTGGAACAACATAACTGAGACACCCAGTATATATATTTATCTGCTGGCAAAAATTTATGTACTACAAACACTTTACATGGATGCAAATGTAGTTGCTGTTTATTAATATAATTGCGGCAATAGTTCTCTGCTACTAAAATAAGATTTTAAAAGAAACTTATCTTGTTCTTCAGTAAATGACATTCTTCAACGCAACCCTAAAATTAAATAAAAACATAAATGATATTTGTGTAATTAAGTATCTATAAGAAAATTGACTTACAGTAACGATGCCAAGTAATTTTATTGCCTTGACAAAGGCAGCTTCTAATATTTTATTAAAAATATAAGAAAATAAATGTAAGAGAACGATGAAAAGATATGATCCGGCATCATTGACTAATTATTTTGACAAGCAATTTTTTATTAATCTTAGCCATAAAGAGAAATTTACGCCCACGTTTGGGTGTTTATGAACAAGATTATGATTCTAAAATCGAATAAAATGAATGAATGAAAAAAATATACACAAGTAACAAATAATTAATAATTTACTGATCGAAAGAAAGTAATAAATTTGTTCAAGTAACCAAATAATATAAATATGGAGGGATAGATTATACTTGTTTGTTTTACACATATTCATCTGAGGCGGATATGGTGCGTCGCGAGATGATAGGCGAAAAACGTAGAACACGATTTACTGAGCATACTCGAACGAATAATTATTAATCAAGGAGCTGTCGTTGACTGACTTCATGTTAGTTTCAAACATCGTATCTTCAAGGGCCGTGGAGGACGAATGGTAGTTAGTATGGTCAATTTAGGGATTGACCATATTACAGAGAAGGAGATCCAAAATGTGGGTGTAGGTTTCCGCGGTCGTTCTCTAGAGATCTACATCTAGAGATCCAAAAATTAAGAAATAATTAAAAGCACGATATAATGAAAATAGTTGGTATTTTATTTAGTAGATTAAATTGTTGATTTCTTAATTTTACCTTTTTGTTCGATTTATCGCATATACAGACTAAACATATTATTCCAGATTTCATTTAACGTGATCATATACGTTGTTTGTTATTGGCCTTTTAAAAGGCGGTGTTTCGATATTTATTGCACCTCTTAAGAATCTGAATCGCCATGAGAAGTTACTTAATCAAAGATACGCAAGAACGAAATCTCTGTAAATTAAGTAGTATTTTGTTGATTATTTACATAACTTTTAATTCAAGTCCAGTGCTATTTTATTCATATTTTGTTAGCCGGAACATTCAAAGCAAATGGTCTGTTATATCACCCCACATACTCAATTTATTTTTATTAATATATAAATTATAATATTATTATTTTCAAATTTAAACTAGAAATATACTTTATTAAAATAAAAAGATACAAAGAGTTTTTTTTACAACATCGAAAGATTTAAAGATCGATCTGTGAAAGTTTATTAAATACAATATACTAAAAACGTGATTTAAAAAAATTATAATATATGCGGAGTGTAACACTGCACGTTCTTTGAATGCTATCGTGAGAAATTTAATATTACTTAACTTCACCATCTTCTGATGGTCTGAAATAGTTATGTAACAAATACGGTTTAATGATCTTGTGAATCTCAATCCTACAAACAGGATCAAAGCTATTTCGGCGATACGCTATGTACTGTCAGCACTTGCCGAGAGCAATTCATTAAATATACGAGTATGTGACATTAGGGTGGTCCTTATTTTTCAACTTTGTTGTTTCGACCGTAACTCCCCGTCAAAATGTTCGTTATAGTATAAAAATACGGTGCGCAAGAAATGATCACGATTGGGCGAGGTTAAGACGTGGCGCATCGCTCTTGAAATTTGGTTCAAAGATATTAAAAATATCATTTTCTTGGTTGTAAAAAATATATTTATTTATACTAAAAAATATATTTGACTTTAATTTTAACATATTTTAAATTTCCTTGAGACGATGTCGTCTTAAAGCTTCTCTGGTTTTCATTTAAAGCCAAATTTTTAAGGACTAGAATACAAAGTAAAATACAAAGTGAAATCTATGTATTTATATACATATATGTGACATATTTCTTAAGAAAATAAATGAAAATTAATAAAAAGATAGAAGAATGGTTTACTTTTGGAAAACAGAGTTAATAAATAGGAAAAACATAAAACATTCACTTATTCCTTGTGGCCACAGATTTGATAATGTTACAAGATCTCTGTCTGACAAGGGATAAATAAAAATGCTTTGTTTTTAGTTATTTATATGTTATTTTATCTCAAAAGAGAATCTTTGTTCATATTGGGGTAGAGTTTTCGATAATCCGCAATTTGCACTATCTATTGCTTTTCTTCTTCATCTTTAGACAACACTAAATTAAAATCTTCCATTAGCTTAACTGTTCGTTCTGTCGAGTCATTAACAACATTCATATTTCCAACGATATTAAGGCCAACGTTAAAACTAGGTTCATTTACCCATTCCTTTGGATCTTTTGTTAAAAATTCCGTTGGAATACCAAACCTTTTAAAAAAATTACGTGATTTTTGGGTTATAAAATATTCGATGTTCTTATTAAGATATTGGCTTATAGTATAAGGAGTAACGGATTTTTTTTTTTTTCTGTTAATTCGCAATCAGTAGGGTTATCCAGAGCTTGCACCATGATTCTTCGACTCATATGTAACATTTGGATCATGAAAAGACAACGCTGCTGTTTCTGGGGTTAAATATCACAAATGATTACTTAATTTGCTTAGTGACGTACGACTAATCTTCTCATCAACAATTTTATAAGCATGTAAATCTTAAATCCTGCATAGGGGCTTCTGCTCCAACTGGTGCTTGTATCCAAGTTTTTAAATACACCCTTACAACAAAGATGCAAATGTCACGAATACTAGTATTTTAAATTCGTTTCGAAATAAATATAATTTAAGGCAATAAATAGCTTTCGACACCCAACGGGCGTGATGAAATGCTCCAGCCTTTTTGAAGGTAAATTCCGGAACTGTACCACCAAGAAAAACTATACTTAATTGAAGAAGCTCTTTATAATCATCACGTCGTTGTTTTACTTCAAGATTTTGAGATGCAAAATTTTTAATCTCGGATACACTCCCAACTGCATCCTTCACTTTCTGATCTTCAACACCACTCATAAAGTTAATTTTGTCAATTTTGATCGAAGCGTCTCTAAACTTCTGTCTTAGGTTTGCGGTCATTTTTTTACACTTTTTACACAAGCTTTTATTTTTAACACTATTTCTGTTAAGTAACACACTCTTATAATTGACAATTTTAATCAATTGTCATTTTATAGGGGAAGTCCCTTTTTAATTTTCTTAAATGCTGCACCACAGTGATGCCAACTTTTCTTAACAAAAACGCGTAAGAGTATTCAAAAAAAAAGGATAAAAAAGCTATATTTAGAACTCGGTGGCTTAAAAAAATATCTATGCTTGTAAATTATTATCAGGATATGTAAATAATTTAGTTACCGCCACAATTTTTGAAATTTGATTCCAATTAAATTTTTATAATCAAATTCTTGTTACAAATCAATGGTAGTTACCGTAAATTTAATTAAGTTATAATAAGAAAGTTATAGGTATATTGTATACTAAAAAATATAAATACATAAAAAAAAAATTATATTTCTGTTCAATTTACCAGCAGGGGTCACCTTGAGAGGCGGTGCGCCACGCCTTCCCTTTGTTCGATACGCATAATTTTTTGCATGCCGAATTTTTACACAAAAACAAACATTTCTAGAGGGAGTTATTTACGGTCTATAGCTTCGAAAAATTTTTCTTCCATGCATCTAAAGACCACCCTAATGTGACATTTAGGGTATAGGTATAGGTCAGTTGATTGTCCAAGATGATTCTCAAGTGATCTGTTGGATAGGGATTATCCATCTTCTATACCACGTTTCTAATCTAGAAATTCTTGAAGTCGATATCTAATCATCCAAATATTCAGGCTTTGGGAAATGACACATAGACAGTGTATACGTGTGTACATCGCCAGCGTAGACAATTTGCGTTGAATTAGGAATAACTGTCAATGTATTTTTAGATGCGTAGTAATATATATAATTACAAATTATTGAATCAGAGTTTAATTTTTAATAGATAATGTCTCACTTTTGTAGACGATTTAAATACCTATAAGCTTGTTTTATATATTTTAACATAGACATACATTTGTCTATAGTACAGACTTTACATTCTTTTAACGATTTCAACTTTGAGATATTATAATAGATTATAAGTTCCGATAATATAAATTACGATTAATCAAATTTACGACATAAGATGAATTAGTTTTCACTGGTATTTGACTAGCGTTTTTTTCCAAGAATTTGTATTTTAGCAAACATATTTTTGGTAATATTTTAACTATTTTGTATAATTCACGTGCAGAGAGGGGATTTTATTTTATTAAAAAAAGGCACTTGGCATATTTATACATGAAAATTTTTCCGAATATATGTATAAATACAGTTTTGGAATTTTCGCAAAAATTTGCGACAATATTTTAGCATTGATTAGTAGAACTGCAGAATAGTTGTACATTTGATTTAGCAAAGCTTGTTTTACAAAAGAATATAATAAAAATTGTTTTCTTTTTCTGTTGATTCTAGTAAAGTTCAATAATTTTTTAATAAAAGCACATTTATTTATAAAGTTATTCCTCTCCACAGTCAATACATTTTTGTATCTGTGAAAACCAATCTTGAAAATTATTTTTTCACTTTTTCTGCATTAGGTAGATTTTTTCATTTTTGAATATATCAACCGCTTCTTCGGACTACGTAAGACACGTGGTTTATGTCTTACGTATGTAACTTCTTTACATGTGAAAAAAAAGAAATCATTAGATATCAGGTTTGAACCATACGGGAAATGTTTAATTATTTCAATGTTTTGGGACATTCAAATTGGCAATCGTTCGAACAACACTGTGAGCTTTAGCGTCGTGTCGATGCAATATTATTGTTTCTCGTGCGCGATTTTCACGGATACTTTGAAGAATTTGAAGCAAATAAGTTGCTGATACCTTTTCGTTTCTACTTTTTTCATGAACAACTTTTGTTGAAGCCGTCTCATTTTCAAAGAACTAAACTATTTGCTTTTTTTCGGGATCATAACAATGTACCCCAAGATGATCCATTGGCAAAGAAATCTAGTGTGTATCTCCACTTACACGAACTCCTTTTGAACTGAAATCAAGGGGGAATCCCACGTACTTTAAAATGCTGATAGTTGCTTTAATACTAATTCTCGGGGTTGCTTGAATTATTTTTCTCGAGTTAGGAAATGTAGTTAAGTTTGTAAATAATGAAAAATTTGAAGCATAATAACATGATCTGTTAAAGAGGCACAGCGGAAATAGGACAACCTTCATATTAACCCGAATAAAATATAATTTCAATGAATTAATGCAAATTTTCAAACTGCAGAATGTGTAATCGAAATAACAAACATTATTTGGTTATTTGTAGTACAATCTTCTTACGGGTTTCGCAATATTGTCGTAATTTTACTCGACGTTTCACTGTCCACACTGCTAGCTTCTTCAGGATGTAGTATCAGACTGATTTTCTTCCTTGTCGTTCTCTTTATATATGGTCTTGGTTCACGAATTCTCGTAGTTATGCTGTTCCGGGTGTTGCTGAGTCTATAGCCGTCCTCGCGATTGAAGTTAGGATATTTTATATTTTGATAGCTTCCCTAATAACTCTTAGATGGTAATTCTTTGTTGTAGTTAATACCTCTGCTTCTTCAAAATTCACTGTGTGTCTGTTCTTTTCCTCAGTGTGTAGCTTTGATGTTCCCTAACTCTTTCGCTAATCGATCTTCCTGTTTGTCCGACATACCTCTTCTTACACTCGCATGTCAACGTATAGATTCTTTCTCTCTTAGTTCGCGATAATTTGTCCTTGGTCGCAGAAAAGTTGTTTTGGATGGCGGTGGTAGTACTAAAACATACTTTTATATTCTTCTTAGTTAGGATCTTCTCTATATTTTTCGGCAACTCCAGAGATGTTTCCATTGGTGGCGTTATCGTTCTGAGGTTTCCTAGAGCTCTTCTTATCTCTTTATTGCCGTAATCGTTCTTCTCCAGTGCTTCTTTGACGTCTTGATTTTCTCCCTCCAAATGTTCGGCGTCGCTGATCGTCCGTCAACAAAGGATGGTCAGATTAAACATCGTCTCTTGACTTAGTCCACTGATAACCCTAGGCAATAAACAATCGGTCTAATGTATAAAGTAATAAATAAATCTGCAAATATAAATTCTTAGAATCTAAAGAAAGTTTTATAGTTTGAGTACGCTAATAAAATTATGTTGTACAGTGGTTTAAATTTGAAAATGAAACGTTGAATATTTATAAAATTGGAGATGTTATAGTTTAATTCTTTTTCCTAGATTTGCCATATATCTAATATATATATATATATATATATATATATATATATATATATATATATATTAAAAATAATTCTAGATTTTTATTGGTTTTAGCGACCTTTTATTGAATTTTGATGTTGTTTACGACGTTTCGACTTTTATCAATTCAGTCTTTTTCAAGCATCTGGAAACAAGAATCAATACAATGAACATGAGAACTGTGTTTGTTTCGTGTGATATAACAATTAAATTAACAATTTTAAATTAAAATTATATTAAGAAATGAATTACGAATTAGGTTAGCATTTTACGTTGAAAATTAAATAACATTAAATTAAAATAGCTTGAAAGAAACGTAGGGGGACATTAAAGTGATTAATGTCTGTATGAATTAATTGGAGACTTAACAATTATTAACAATTTTAAGTACTAGAGCACATCGAAGAAAATGTTATAAAATCCCTGAAAACAAAACCAACCTTTTTCAAAAGATATGTCGATGATTGCATAATGTTACTACCAGAAAATGAAATAAACAATGTACAAAATAGTTTCAACAATTTCCACCCAAATTTAAAGTTTACCATTGAAATAGAAAAAAACAACTCCATAAACTACCTAGACCTAACACTGATAAGAACAAAAAACAACATACAAACAAAATGGTACACTAAACCAACCGCATCCGGCAGATATGTAAACTTTTTGTCTAACCAACCCCTAGCCCACAAAAAAAATGTAGTAACAGCGTTAGTAGACAGAGCCTTAAATCTCACTAACCCAATTTTCACACCAACAGTACTAAATAAAGTTAAAACAATTTTGTCAGAAAACAACTATCCACCACAATTCATACAAAAAATTATAAAACTTAGACTCAATAAAATTTATAACAAAACAAACAACCAAAACAATAACAAAAAAACCAATGAATTCACATATATCCCCACACCCTATATAACTGGATTATCCGAAAAATTAGACAACATATTCAAACCATTTAATTTTAAAATAGCACACCAAAGCAGTAAAAACCTAAAATTCCTACACACCAAACTTAAAGACTCAACACCTACACTAAAACAATCACACACAATATACAACATACCTGCAAAGACTGTGACAAAATATACATAGGCCAAACAAAACAGTTACTACAAGAAAGATTGAAAGGTCACAAATACGCAAAAAATCAAACTGCTTTAAAAAAACACCAATTGACACTTAAACATAATTTTGATTTTGAAAACACCAAAGTAATAACACAAAAAAAGAACACAAAAGCTAGAGAGGTCTTAGAAATGATACACATTTTCAAAAATAGCAATACTATCAACGACAGAAACGAAATTGATGGGCTTTCAAAACTCTACTACCCTCTCATAAAACAATAGAAAAATAAAAAAAAAACTCTGCACGCACAAGACAAAACGGGGAAAAAAATAGCCCCCATTGGAAAAAAAACAACTGTTAACATATACCCCTAAATACGGTCCTGACCACCATGCCCATTCCAAAGAACAAAAATTAAAACCCCCGCAAACTAAAGCATTAGTTCACCTATTATATCCGCACAAGCAAGATCGTTCGTTAAGAAAATTGGTCCCGGATGTCTAACACATGTGATACACACAATGCACCCTTGTTAAAACCAAACCAAACAAAAAAATGTGAGTTTATGTGTCTTTTCTTTGTTCTCTTTACTTATTTGTAGGGTAATTCAACTTTCCAACTCATTCATACAGTAGTTAATCACTTTAATGTCTACCTACCTATTCATTAAAGCTATTTTTATTTTATTTTATTTTAATTTTATGTAATTGTCAACGATAAATGTTAACTCAATTTGTAATCATTTTTTAATCTAATTTTAAACTTAAAATTGTTAATAATTGTAAAGTCTCCAATTAATTCATACAGACATTAATCACTTTAATGTCCCCCTACGTTTCTTTCAAACTATTTCAATTTAATGTTATTTAATTTTCAACGTAAAATGCTAACCTAATTCGTAATTCATTTCTTAATATAATTTTAATTTAAAATTGTTAATTTAATTGTTATATCACACGAAACAAACACAGTTCTCATGTTCATTGTATTGATTCTTGTTTCCAGATGCTTGAAAAAGACTGAATTGATAAAAGTCGAAACGTCGTAAACAACATCAAAATTCAATAAAAGGTCGCTAAAACCAATAAAAATCTAGTATTATTTTTAATATTAAGACACGGCCAATAAAAGAAAAAAGAAAAACAAAATTCTTTAAACACTAAATATATATATATATATATATATATATATATATATATATATACATATATATAAATATGTATATGTAATTTAATTAATTTCGTTTTATGACGAAACAATATGAATGTGAAAATGTTCAACAGTGAGCTCTACGTAAAAAGCTCTGTCATAGAGGCGAAATGAAGAAACGAAACGAAAAGCGATCAGATCGACCACTATCAGTGACGCATGAGAAGAAGGAAATCCTCGGAATGCACAAAAACAAATTGCTCATTAGTCAAGAAAGAGTGCAATTACATTGGCTGGGCGTTGATTTACAGAACAAATTGAGCTAGATGGATCCCGCGAAAGCTAACGGATGTCATGAAAGAACAAAGAAGAAACATTTGTCAAGAAGTTCTTAATCAGTATCGACGTGATGGACATGATTTTCTCATGAACATCACGACCGTGGACCAATCTACTATTGACTACTTTCATTCTCTATAAGTTATCCGGTTATTATATATAATTATGCGGTTACGCTGAAAAGTAATGCACACGTGCTTGTACAGCGCGAACGAAATGACCTTCAGGAGCGCGCTGGGTGGAATGTGTAAGTGACATCCCCTTCTATACGCATGCACAGGTTTGAGATCGTTAAATTCATCCACCGTATTTTGAAAAGCGGAAGTATGGAGACGTGTTTTAGTGATATTTCAACAGCATGCTATTACCGAATTTTTGACAACTGAAAAAGCGACTGCTCGTTTATTCATCAGATTCATCGTCATTTAAAGGAAGTTTCTGGCGACGATGCTGCTGATAGGTCTACTGTAAATCGATGGGTAATAAAATTTCGTGATTGCTTACCTAGAAGACTCAAAACACGCGCAGTGGACGTCCGATCATTGCCACAGAAGATAAACATCGCAAACTCGCCTACGATTTGGTTCAAAATGAACGGCGAATCACACAAAAGGAACTACGCCGTTTCACAGACGAGAACAAACAGCGTCGATTGGAATGCTGCGAGCAACTTTTGCAGCGCTACCGTGACGAAGTAGACGACTTTCTTTTGAATATTGTGACGGGGGACGAGTCATGGGTCCATCATTACGACCCGGATGAGAAAAGACAGAGCGCTGAATACCGACATGCGTCTTCTTCTCAGGCGAAAAAGTTCAAAACTCAAGTATCTTTTGACTGTGTTTTGGGATGCTCACCGAGTTTATGTGACCGGTTTACTGGAACGAGGGGCAACGGTAAATGCTTCTCGGTACATACAAACTCTAAAGCACCTCCGACGTCGAGTTTGTCGTGTTAGAGGCAACTTGGAACCAATAATCTTGCAACGTAACAATGCTCGTTCACACTTCTCGCGTGCAACTGCAGGTTCTGTTGCTCAACCTGAGGTTTGAACCGATTCCACGCTCTCCTTAGTCCCCCGATCTAGTGCTTCGCGATTTTTATTTTTTCCTCTACTCAAGAGAGAACTCAAGGGTAATCATTACACCTCGAACGATGCGGTGAAGGTAGCTGTCAAGTCCTGGATTCGAGAAAGTCGGAAGAATTTTTCAGTGACGGAATGAAAAAATTGTGACACGTTGAGAGATGTGTGACAGCCTTTACGGTGACTGTGTAGGAAAATAATTATATGATTTTGAAGCTTAAGAATTGTATTTTAATGTAATTTTCCGATCTTACTATTTGTTGTTGTTCGCGTTGTACAAGCATGCACATGCATTAGTTTTCAGCCTACCCTCATAATTTTGTTGTCATCTGTTTGTGTTTGGCAATTTGCCAAGCTACAAATATTTTGTAACGACGCGTCGCTACAAAATATTTGTAGCCACGGCTTTAACTTGAATGCTCCAACCGGCAATTGTTTAGGGTGTTTGGTAGATAATTGCTTTTTATTATGTTCAATGTTATATTTATTAACCCATGAATAAATTAACAATATTTAAAACTTCGAATTACCATACAAATGTAAACTCATTTTTTTTGATGTCGCGAATCTGTTTATTAGTATCCCACCCCAGGAGGTTATAGATTTAATCACTTTACAACTAGAACGTAAAAACACGAACATTGTCACAAAGACCGAAATTTTACAGCTTTTAGAAACGTGCCTGGAACAAAATTATTTTCATTTTAAAAAGAAATTTTATAAACAGAAAGCCTTCTAAGCCTCTTATTAGCCGAAATTTTCATGAATAATTTACAAATTAAAATAAATGCACATCTCTTGTTTAGTAATTGTGTATATTGGTTTACGTATGTTGATGACATATTAATTTGCTTGAACGGTTCAGATAGATAATTAAAAACTTTTCATAATTATATCAACACTATTCAACACAAAATAACTTTTACAATAGAAACAGAAATAAATAAAAGTATTAATTTTCTAACACACGAAACTAATAAACACGAGTTTGCTATATATCATAAACAAACACATACAGACACCACAATACACGTTAATTCATTTCAGCCTATAACACACACATTATCAGCATACCAATCAATGGTATATAGATTAATTAATGTACAGGGTTATTCATTATAAATGTCCCAGCCCTTACCATAGTTATTTTTGCTTAACAAACAAAATTTTTGAAATAAAAGTTGTATGGTTATAGACTAATTTTATTATAACGTTAACAAAGGTACAGTGGCGTGCGTAGTTTAGGGGACACAACAAATAATTGTTTTTTTAAACGAGACACCCTGTATATTATTAAATTTTTGAGAAGATCTTTTTCTTCTGATTTCAAAAATATACCATATCATACCCCTGTCTTACACCGTTCTTAAGTTATTAAAGGATAAATATAGTAAATTAAACTAGATACTATAAATATTGAAAAGTTAATATCATCAAAGAAAGCTATGAAAATCACAACTGTCATGTTTATTAAATGTCATTTCTTTATTGAAACATTCAAAATGGTTTACAGTGTAGCAGAAAAAATTCAAATATTTACTTGCTATATAGAAAATAACAAAGATAAACGTACAGCGCAAAGAGCATACAGGAAGTTGTATCCAAATCGTCCAACACCCGCAGACAATACGTTCAGACGTATTTACCAACAGGTAAATAATACCGGTAGTTTTAATAGAAAAAGGCGAGTAGTTCATGCAAACAACGAAGATCAATTAGATGTACTGCTTTATTTCGACGGTAAGCCCTCTTATAGGTATTCTTGAAAAGTTTTTTTAAACACTATATTATTTTTTAGAAAATTCTGAATGTGGTATAAATAATGCAACAGCTCATTTAAATATAAGTTACTCTAAAATACAACGTACGTTGAAAACTAACAACTACAAACCATATAAAATTTTACCCGTACAACTTTTGACAGAGGCTCATAAAAGGAAAAGGTTAGAGTTTTGCCGCCAAATGATCCAAAAGGTATATGAAGATCCTGATTATTTGACTAAAATATTATGGACCGATGAATCATGCTTTTATACGGCTGGAGTTTTTAATAGGAAAAATCGTAGGTCATGGGAAAACAAGGAGAATAGGAAAAGATTGATAAAATCAATAAAAAAATCAGGAAGAAAAACTCTTAGTGTATGGTGTGGAATTTTCAGAAACAAAATTGTTGGACCCATATTTTATGATTTCAATTTAACTGGAGTTACCTATCTGGAAATGATTCTTCCTGAAGTTGAAAATATTCTTGTAGAGAATTTTCCGAACGTTCAACTTCAGGATATGATTTAGATGCAGGATGGGGCAACTCCGCATAATGTCCTACCTGTTAAAGAGCATTTGAACAATGTATTTCAAGTGTGGATAGGGAATAATGGAACCATATTATGGCCTCCTAACAGTCCGGATCTATCCCCTATGGACTCATATTTTTGGGGGTTTTTAAAAGACATAATATATAATAATAATGACTGTATTCAAGTCATGAAAGACCGAATTCAATTAGAAATAAATAATCTAAATGTAAACAATCAAGCCATTTCTGATGCAATTCAAAATATAATTAGACGTTTAGAATTATGTATTGAAAATAATGGTGGACACTTCGAACAACTTTTATTATTATTAAAGTTATTATTTATTTATAGTTGTAAAGTTATCTTTGTTATATTCGTTTTATAGGTATTATTTGTAATTTTAATTAAATGTTGACCAAAACTCATTTGTAGATTCAAAACTTTTATTTAATAACTTAAGAACGGTGTAAGACAGGGGTATGATATGTTATATTTTTGAAATCAGAAGAAAAAGATATTTTAAAAAATTTAATAATATACAGGGTGTCTCATTTAAAAAAACCAATTATTTTTTGTGTGCCCTAAACTACGCACGCCACTGTACTTTTGTTAACGTTATAATAAAATTAGTTTATAACCACACAACTTTTATTTCAAAACTTTTTTTGTTTATGCAATAATAACTATGGTAAGGGCTGGGACATTTATAATTAATAACCCTGTACTATGAGTAAAAGTAATTTCGACTTCGAACTAAATAGGATATACACAATAGCATTAAACAATGGTTACTCTAAAAAATGATCAACGACATCCTGAATAGTCAACAAAAATCTAAAACTCTTTCTGAAGTTTACCCAAAATCAAAAAACAATATAAATAATTAATTCCTACAATTCAATTTCTTACTTTGGAAAAATTTCGGAAAAAATTGGTACTTTCATTAAAAAACATAATAACGAACATATATCATATAAAACAGATAATACAGCACATGATTAAAAACAACAAAGATAAAATAGACAAAGAATGACAAACAAATCAAACAAATTGACAAGCATGTCAATCACGAACTTAATGACGAAGTTTGACAAGCGCCATTACTTAAATTTGATAACAATCAAGCCAACTACAGGTAACTTAAGCCGGTGTTTTTATCAGGGGAATTAGTTGTTTGCTTTACTAAGTTAATCTTGAGCAGTGTGATTCGAGATTTTTTAAGTGTTTAGTTATGTTTAATTTAAACCTTATTAACAGCATGTTCAGTGCCGCATGGTGTTCGTGACTTCGTGTAAATAAAAAATTAAGTACTCTCAGCTTGTTTTATTCGTACAAAGTATATTGCTTTTTGTAAATACAGTTTTATACAAATAAAGTAAATATGTAATTCTAAAATAAACTGCAATAATCTTTTGGTATTTGTGCAACTGCTAGTCGGCATAAAAAGAACACTTGAAATAAAAAAGATCCTTAAACTAACAAAAACTCGTATCCAAAATAAAACAAATTGTAAAACAAGATACGAACGAATTAAAATAATTCGATACTTTTGAATGTATAAACATATTCCGTATACATTTATTAATCTAACCTGTAGTATTAAAGCAAAAAAAAACAATGATTAAATTTAGCTAGACTTAATAATTTGAATGCCGTATTTATCCGACGTTTGCCCGTTTAAGGATATTCAAATCCGGTGAATAACACTGGCCTACAACCATTTTGGTGCTGGAGATTTTAGACCCGATTTTAAGTATGTCTTACATGGCGATATCAAAAATGTTACCCGTTTTCTTCTGTCAGCTCTAGTTCCCGAGAAAAAAAAACACACTTCACGAAAAAATATATATTTTATTGACATTAAACATCAAGAAATTGTCTTTTGAGTGATTTTCTAGAATGAAACTGACTCGGGCAATCTCGCATGATTCCCCAGCAATAGTCAGCCATCATATGACTGTCCCACCTGCCTTGGTATCTATTCTCCATTGTTTTTAGGTCTTGGTGGAAACGTTCCCCTTGTTCTTCGCTTAGATCTCCTAAATTGTGTTGGAAATGATGTAGATGACTATTGAGATTGTGTAATTTTATACTCATATTACAGCCTAAATCTTTGAATCGCACCAGCATTTCCTCTACTAGTTCTACATAGTTGTCAGCCTTATGATTTCCGAGGAAATTTTGTGCAACTGCTACAAAAGATTGCCAGGCAAGCCTCTCCACATCATTCATACAAGTCTCAAAATTAGTTGTGTCTTTCATTAATTTACGTATTTGAGGTCCATCAAAGATACCTGCTTTTAGTTTTTCAGTACTTAAACCAGGAAATTTGTGAGAAATAAACTGGAAACATTGACCATTTCTATCGAGAGCCTTAACAAATTGCTTCATTAGCCCTAATTTTATATGCAATGGCGGAAGAATGATTTTTTCTCTTAAAACTAAGGGTTCATTTATAACATTTTTTCCCCAACAACAAGAGCATCTCTCACAGGCCAATTTTTTGCAGTCCAATGACGTGATTTAGCTCCACTGTCCCAGAGACAAATAAAACATGGGTATTTAGTATAACCACTCTGTTGACCCAATAAAAAATTAACCATCTTCATGTCGACGCAGATCACCCAGTTATGTTCAATATATTTTATTTTTTGTAAAATATTTGAAATTACCTCATATTCTTCTTTTACACATGTTGAGTGAGCAATTGAAACGGGAGCATATTTATTTCCATTATGTAGAAGAACTGCTTTTAGACTTCGTTTACTACTGTCAATAAAGAGACGCCATTCATTGAGCTGATAGATCGTTAAACCCATGAAAGCCAGCAAACCACTCACATTACAGCAATACACAAAATTTTCATCAGATGAAAAAACTTCAATAACTTTCCCTCTCTCATGCGATATGTAGACACTCGAACATCTGAGGAAAGCCATTTTTTTTCTTTTAATCTTGACGCTAGTAACTCAGCACGTTCCTTCGAAAGATCTAAGTCTCTGATGAGGTCACTAAGCTCATTCTGCGAAAATGGCTTAGGATCTGATGTTTTTCCGCAGTATTGAAAGTCATCATCTACTTGGGAAGAAATAGGTATTTCAGCTTCATCCACCTGAGATTGCTGCACTACCTGGTGAAAAGTTGGTATTGGAACATTTTCTGAATGAGGAACAGGTCTTTGTACTGAAGAAATATTGGGGTATTTCCATTTATGGCGATTGTTTTTGTTGATGCCCACTATATTAATCATACAATTTGTTGATGCCCACTATATTAATCATACAAAAGTAACAGTCGTCTTAATGATTTTTTTGTTCTCGCCATATCATAGGCACTCCAAACTTCAAAGACTTACGTTTCCCTCTCTCCCATTGTCGCAAATGTTCAACGCATATTTTACAAACACTATGAGGCACCCACACTTTATCTTGGTGTAGAATTTCAATACCGAAGTAAGCAAAATGCAAACGACGCACTGTGTTTGTAATCGATTTACGCTGATTTTTCAGTATGTATTCACCACAAACATAACAAAATATATCAGGATCGTTAACACAACGTCTGGACGTACTAGCAATAATGAAATAGTAACACAAACTTTATCGATGATATTGTAATAATGACTAGTTACGAACAAGACCATAACAAGACCGACAACAATTCACAATGAGGGTAGTAGGTAAACTAGAGCTGATGAGTTAAAATGACGTATGTAAATATACTGTACATTACCTACTTTATCGACTATTCAAACAAACAGAGATGCACCAAAAACAAATTTTTTTTTTGTAGGCCTGTGTAATCAATGTAATTTATGTTTGTCTAATTTAATTCATGTCTTATTAATGTGCAAATGATCAGTTGTAATATAACAAATGCAGCAATAAAAATTATCGATAATTTTTGGAAAATTTGTCCGAATTCAAGTTGAAAAGGAGGACGAGTGCACGTAGTGCAGGATTGTCCTTTTCAGTTTAACTTGCATGAGTTCAAATTGATTAAAAATTATCGATTTATTTTCATTGCACGAATTATATTTAACGGATTATTTTTTAATAATTTTATTAACCAATCGTTTAGCAGTATTTGCGGACACGTGTTTAATTCTGTGCAATCAAAATATTATTATAGTGAGAATAATCTCCCGAGAATATTTTCTAGTATTTTGTTTCTGTTTGTTGACAACGTATTTTCTAGTTTTGACACCTGTCACCAGTATTATTGCAAATTGGAAGCAATGAACCATAAGCGATTTAGTTCATCATCAGTGGAAGATATAAACGCACAGATTAAAGAAAATTCGTGCAAAAATACTATGGTTTAGTTAGTTAGTAATAATTCAATATGGAAACAATTCCAATCATTTTGCGACGAACGGGGTTACAAATTAGAAGGAAATACACCAGTCACAAAACTGGCAAACATTTTGAAAGACTTGGGATTTAATATGAAATGGTGCAATGGAGAAGATTACAAAGAAGCCGTTATTAAAACAATGTGGGATAAAACCGCCAAATTAATGCAACAGTTGTACTACAACGAATTTAGTAGAAAATTAGACCCCTTTAAAGATATCGAATTTAAATCTGCGAGAGAAGCCAGGAATACAAAACGTAAGATATTACAACAGGTGCCAGAAAAAAGGAAGCAAAGTTCTGCAATTCTAACTAATGAACAAATCATGGTAATAATAAAACGCTACGACGAGGAGACCTTCGGTTTGCAAAAATGCTTTTTTCACATTGCTTCATATGAGCTAGCATGGCGTGGGGGAGAAGGTTGTCAATGTTTAGTGCATTATTTTCAAGAAGAAACAAGACAATGCTGATTTGGCCACTGGAAGAGTAGAGTATAATTCGGTTTTCTCTAGAACAGCGCAAGGTGGGGCACAAAAGTTGACTGATAGTAAATGGTTAATACCAAATACTGAAAAGCCTGATGCGTGTCCTGTCCGATTGCTCAAGAAATTGCTAAGCAAGAGGAACGAACATATAAAAACTGACAGACTTTTTTTAACAGTAAAAACAGTAAACATTGCTTGGGATAAACCGTCTTCTTCAGGATGGTACAAAAATATGCCGTTGGGGGTGAACATAATGTCGAAGTGGATGAAAGAATCGGCGGACATGATTGGTCTGGACACTAAAAAAATAAAAATTACGAACCATTCTTCAAGGTCAAGTGCAGTGTCTCATCAAGCGAAAGCAGGTGTTAACGAGCAGGAAATAATAAAAATTACCAGCCACAGCTCATCTAGTTCATTGAAACCGTACCTGCAGTTGAATAATGAACATCATTCAAGTTTGATTAATAACCTAAGAGGCAAGGGAGAAGTTATAACTTTTAACACAACAGAACAGGAGAATGCTGCAAAATCCACCACTCACGGACAAAACATTTACAATAATTGTGTATTTCACATACAAACTTTTAACACTAATTAATTTTGTAAATGTACAGAAATAATATTAAAAAGTTGTATTTTTATGCTATATTTTTTATTTAAACATTAAAAAATAGTCTTTCGAATACCACTCGAGAGTGAGAAATAATTAGAAAATAATTCTCCAGTCTTTCTCAAACTTGTTGCCATTCGGGAATAGCCACTCGAGCCCTACGGGCTCTCGTGTCAATTCCCTAGCAACAAGTTTTCGAAAATCTGTCGAATTATTTTCAATATATTCTCACTCTCTTGTGATATTACTATTGAAAATTTCATTAATCAATTAAATCGTGTAGTTTTTGTCGCAATGACAATTAACGACAACTGATTTGGAGTTACTAAGGAGAATTGTTGATTTATCGATAATTTTACAAAACTGTTCATTTTATAAGTACTGTCACATTTCATACAATGCCGCGATTTGGAAACGCTTTAGGTGCCGAAATTAACCACGAAATAGAGAAGTTAAACTCTGGTAAATATGAAAAAACCAAAAACTTCCATATGGAAACAATTTCAAGAATTTTGTGCGCCAAAAAATTATGTACGAGAGAAAACTACTTCTGTACAAGAAACTAACTCTATTTTGAAAGACTGGGCCGGATAATGTGGAACGTTACAGCCAAACTCGTCCAACAAAAATATAATCAAGATTTTGGCGTCATAGTAGATCCATTTACGCCCGGTTCTACAATCCATAAATATACCTAGTATAACGCAATACCGAGTATAAATCTCAAGTAACTGTTTTACAATCACTAGATAAACCCCGAATAGAATAAACCCTAGTATAAGTAGCAGTATAACTTATCCCTCTGTTCAGGGCCAAGTTAAACATAGGTATAACTTTATTCTGCTCTGTGATTGGAGGAATATAAGTATCTGTGACAAGAAAATAAAGTGTTAGCGACGTTTGCAATTTTAAAGTGTAACAGACCTTATCTTTGGCATATATTAATAATAGCCTGTGTATCGAGGGAATCGAGGTCGCTGTTAACAATGATAACTTCGGTGATGAAAAAAACTAAATGCAGTTAACCTAAATATTGAGATATAGATTTACAAAGTTGAAAAATAAGTAATTAATTTATTCAATTACTGTTCAGTTGGGCGCCAAGAAGATTTACCCCTTCTAAGGTATATAATTGAATTTATACTAATTGCCGGTTAGCTAATAGTCTGCGGAGAGATTAAGAAAAAGAACTCTATATTAAGCTGGTAAGCTGAATTGGTACTTACGTCTTCCTAACTCAAGGAGTATATGAAAGCGTAAGTGAAACGAATGAATCCCTCTTTTTTATTTATTAATTGTTTCAATCAATTCCTTTTTGATTAATATGCTCTTACAATGAAGTTTATATTACATGATTTGAATAAAACAAAATTGTTATAAAACATATACTTATATATTTATAAAAGAGCTTTTAATTATTACATATAATCTACTACAAAATTCTTTATTGTTACTCTGAAATATTAACGAGACACTTTACATACATATAGGGCGAGATACGATAACTTTTACATATATTTAAACTGTTTAGTCTGATCAGATTCTAAAAACAGTATTAATAATGACTAACCTTGATATCTTTACACTATGGCCATATCACTTCACAATCTAATGGCTTCCTCTGGAGGTGATGCACTTGTACACTAAATTTGACTTCTCCTTCACGCCTCAAGGTACCTGCGACCCCAGACAAAGGCCTTGATGTAATGAACGTGAGAATTTACGTGTCAAACAAATAATTTCACTTGTATGCAAGGAATTCCTCTTGCTACACTATGTACTTCTTTTCTTACTTAAGTACATATATTGCGGTAAACCCTCTATTTACTGTTACTTTTAGGGGTCCGCACGTGTGAGTCGCTTTGCTACTTCGAGCCAAGTATCCCGTTTCGTTCTCCTTGATCCGTTCTAGCGTCTTTTGTTCTCGGTGAATCCCCAGCTTCTTTTTGAAGTTCTCGATCATTCTTGAATATTTAGATGATGTAATAATAGATGATGTTATTCTATTGGAGTTTATACATGACTAACTATACAAGTTAAACTACAGAAAGTGATGTCATTTGCATAAAAAGATCTGATTGAAATATGCATTTAATATTATTGCAAAATGTTTAGCAATAATACCTAATGGCGGGAAAAGCATTAATATTGATATAATTTTACTTTTTATTTCATACAAATTAACTTTTGATATTAAAATTATAACAGACTGATATTTAAATGTCTTGAGAATAAGATGGTCGTAAATGTGTCCCATTACAAAAGGTTAAAAATGAATTTGAATGATATTCCTTTATTTGATTCGGACGTTGACGATATTGACAATATTCCAGTAATTCGACGACCAAATACTTTTAAAATAAAGTAAATATTTTAAGGTTATATATTTTTATGATGCATCTAAATTTTACATTTCAGAATAAATTTTTTCGATGATATAGACGAAATTGATTTTATAAATCGTTTTCGTCTTTCAAAAAATACTTGTCAGGGAATTCTTCAACAAATTGAAGGAATAGTAAAATCTGAAACAAACCGCAATAGTGCGTTGACACCTGCAACAAAATTTTTGTTAACACTAAGATTTTTTGCTACTGGTTCGATGTTGATAGTGGCTGCTGATTTTGTAAGAGTGGGCAAAACCTCTGCATATGAATCAATGAAAATAGTACCTAACTGTTGTTTTGTGCGAATTAAATCGTAGATACATTAAATTTTGTTTTTAAACAATAATTAAAAACAACAGCGTACAGATTATAATGTGCAACACAAGTAGGTTATATTCGATTGACGCGAAAATAGGCAACCGGATGCGTATTTTTATGGCATAACTACTACCAACAGCAGTATTATTATTCTTGTATGTAAAAGGACTTGTAAAACGGTTGCCTATTTATTCTCGGGATAAACCCCGCATAACTTTATACATGGTATTGTTATTCTAGGCGTTTATTCCGTGATTGTAGAATCGAGCCTTGATGACATAAGACTTAAATCTGCAAGAGATGTAAGAGACGCTACGCGAAAATCACTGCAAATGACACTGGATAAACGAAAGACAAGTTTAAGCGCGTTTACTTATGAAGAATTCCTGAAAATTGTATAATTATTTGATGAAAACACTCCAGACGGTCTCCAAAAGAAATTCTTCCATATTATATCTTGTGAACTAGCGCTTCAAGGGGGGAAGCTGTTAATTGTTTACTGGATTTCTTTTAGGAAAGAAAGTGTCACAATAGTACAAAAATAAACAGAATTGAATATAATCTGTGTTTACTAAAACTCGGCAAGGAGGCAATAAAATGTTGTCAGATAGCAAATGGTTAATAACAAACAAGGCAAATGAAACTGTTTGCCCTGTACGGTAAGTTAAAATGTTTTTTCTTTTGTTGTGTATTAATTATTTTGTTGAAGATTATACGAAACCGTTATCAAAAAGAGGTGCCAACGTCAGAACAAATCGTCTATTTCTTACACTAAATCCAGAATGGAAAAATAAAGGCAATTGGTACAAAAATATACTAGTTGGGAGAAATGAAATGGATTAAAATTTCAGCAAAAAAAGCAGGTTTGGATGGCAAATCTAAATTTAGAAATTATTCACACCGAGCAACTAATTTAAGTCACCTGGCAAAAGTAGGCGTAAACAAAATGCAATTAACAAAAATAACAGGACATGTTAATGTGAATTCAATTAAACCTTACTTGCAACTCGATAGAGAATTCCACCAGGAATTCTTTCAGAAACTGAGAAGCAATGAAGGCAAACTATGTAGTATTCCTTTAAGTTCTACAACTAATGTTAATTCATCAAAACAAAAACAAACGTTGACTGGTTCAATTTTTAATTATAATAAATGCGTTTTTAATTGTCAGAATATTAATTATTAGATATTTTATTTTACTTTTAATCTTTACTATGCATTAAACATTAAAAACTACGTTTGTATTAATTTTTTTAGTTTCTGATAATTTGCACTAGTGCGAATTATCAATAATTTGCACTTGTATTTGTTCAACAGATCTCACGCAATATCTTAATTGTGTTTAGAATTTTCTAAAGAATATAATACATGCGGTGCATTATTTTTTAATGTCATGTGTAAGTAATGATGTTTGGAAATGTTACTTATATCGAGATTGGTATGAACCATTAAAAGTAGGTAGATTAATAGTAGACAGAGTTACACGTTCTGCGCGATTATTTGAACTATTATAAGCGACGGGAGCTGGTTGAGTTGAAGATGCTCTAAAATATATGTACGTGCTGTGGCGATAACCGTAAAATATTTATCTTCAAGCTCTACGCGTTTCGTTTATTGAGCAGCTTAATCTTCCACAATAGCCTCGATTTGAAGCTAAACTTCTTCGAAGTTAGACAGAAATGCAGCGATATGTATTTCTATATCTTATGACATGACACTTAAATTTGTTGTATCTAAATAGTTGGAGAAACGAGTGATTTGCGTTTTCAAAGAGACACATTTAGAAATTAGTGCTGTTAAATCACTCATATACACTTACTGATTGGAGACAGTGTAGATCTTGGGCCTGTTCGATACAATTGGATTCAAATTAGACGCTATCCTGATGTTACGTTGCATTAGTTGCTTGAGCTGCGTTTGAAAGGATTACGATTGAACGAAAATCCGGCCGAATGGCCATGTAAAGATTTGCGGTAGAATCCGGCTCGAAGGACCATATGTAGATTTGCGCTGGAGTTTTCATTTCTTTTGTGTTGGATAATAAATATGCACTTGCAACTATATTTTTTTTATTGGATCCAACGTTTGATATACTTAATTTTGATTTCGTATTAATGTTTCAACTTTTGCTCGTTACTGAGGTATTGTGGTTCGAATGATTTTTTTCTATTTGTTGTTAGGATGAGACTCGGGTTCTTATTGTTTTTAGAAATACTACAAGCAGACAAAATTTGCCATTACCCCCACAAACTATTACATAACTAATAATCGTATCAATTGTATGGCCAAATGATGACATAATTCATGGGAATTTTGAAGGACTTGGTAGATGGCACATGCTAGCAATAATACCCGCCAATATATCTTTAAGCTGTGGTAATTAAGTCCTAATCTTAAATCTAAGTACGAAGTTCAGATTAAATTATATTCTTCTTAACTAAATGAAATTTATTGATGCTCATTTAAGAAACGTAAAATTATGAATAGCTAGGGAGATTAAAAACTGGGTATTAAATTCGTTCAATAATTAAATAATAAAGCAAGGTAGAAATAGTCTAATAAAAAGGGTAATAAACTTGCAAATATAAACGATGTCGCTTATTACAGTAGAGATAAAGATTTTAAATATGATAATTAAAATTTCGATATACCCTGTATATCGATTTGAAGTAAACATTATTTAATTCTAAATAACTAAACTATACATATATTTAAGAAAAAGAAACAAAAACAAACAAAAACTATGAGAATTATTGTTCTCGTGCTTAACAGGGGTAGTTCCCCACTTACTTCTCATCAGTTTCTACAGGGGCTGGTTCCTGGTCGATACCTTTTGTCAGCCGAATTTCTACATTAGGGATCTATTCAGTATGACCCCAAGATATTTCGGCCGAGCCGTGTGTTCTATAGTGGCTCCATCATATTGGATATGTAGTTCCCTCCTGGCTGCTTTTGAATTTAGATGAAAGACACACACCTCGCTCTTCGATAGATTGGCCCGCATAGAGTTTGTTCCGTAGTAGGTTGACATCTGTGATAAGGAATTTTGTAGTTTTTCAACTATTGAAACTTTTTCCCCGCGCTGGCCATATTATCGGCATAGAGGAAGTGCTCTGTATCACCGTGGGCATATCTGTGGGCTGACTGTTTGTGTATCTGTTGAACAGCATTGGCGACAGAATGCTTCCCTGACGGAGGCCGTTCTTTTGTATTCTTCAGCTGCTCTTCCTGCCCTCCAAGTTGACATAGTTCCTCCTGTTTTGTGTTCTAACTCTCGCATGTGACGTCAAAATGACGTCAAACGACATTGCATTGCAAAGTAGCAGAGTATACTACTGCAGTTTTGCGTTATTCAACTGTGACGTCACAGTTAAAATTACCTTGAATTGCAAATTGAAGCTCTGTAAGAAAATGCATCGCTAATCTACTCTACGCCAACACACAAAAACAAGAGAGATTTACAGAGAGCCAAATTTAAACAACAATAAATAAAACATAAGAAAATACATGAATGAAACAACCCGAACAAAGTTCATTGCATAATTTATTAAACTTCTGTAAAAAAATCCAATTTTTTATTCAATAGCTTACATAGCATTACAAGAATTTTTCTATTTTTGTGATATGTAAAACTCTTTTGAAGCCTGCTAATATTGGCTTTATTAGATAATAAAACACAGTATTATATAAAGCGTCCAATTTGACCTAATGTTGATAGCATTTAACGTTACAAAAGCCTATCACGGATATGTATGTACCAGAAAATCTCTACAAGCCGGATTGTTTGATTGAACAAGATAATTTAACATGTATGTAAACAAGTGCAGTAAGAGTATTAACGAATTTTGTGTGAACCTTATTCGTTATATCAGGTTTACGTATTTTGACTCAGTTATAATTACAAAATATCGCCAACAAATATTGGTATCGAATGCATTAATAGTACTAGAATAATATTAGATAGTATTATTATATAATTTTATACACGTAGGTAAAGAAATATGTTAAATACATTGATAACATATTTCTTCATTTATAGAAATAAGGAAAGGATGTCAAAAGATCCAACACTAAAACCTGCAGAATATGGGAAAAAATGGAGGAAATAATCCAAAAAGCGACAGAAAGAAAATAATTTCAAACAAAAAAACAAAAAGCAAAGAAAAAAATGGTGGAATGAAACATAAATAAGAAATAAACTAAGAATTAAAGCAATACAAACAGAGAAAAGAGAAGATAAAGAGGCATACAAAGGACAAAGATTGACAACAAAGAAGCTATACAGACAAAGCAAAAGGGCAGAAAATGAACAAGGAGCTCAGGAAATGGAAAACTATTTCCAAAAAAAAAAAGAAATCGTGAAACAAAGAGAGGAAGAAGAAATAAGAGCAAGGTGGAAAGAATATTTCGCACAATTGCTAAATAAGGGAGAAGAAGAAGAAAGCACACAAGAATTAGAAGAAGCAGAACAGACGAACAATATAAATCCAATATCAGAATCCACCAGCCAAGAGATAAATAAAATAATAGAGCAGCTCAAAAACAACAAATATCCAGGAAGAAATACAGTAACAAATGAGAACATAAAGTAAGGCGGAGAAGATCTAAATTAAAAAAATAATAATAAATATATGGAGGAGCGAAAAAATGCTGTAAAAGCCATTCTAAAAAAGGAAGATGTATCTAACTGAAATAATTATAGAGAAATCTCTCTATGGATACAATATATAAAATTCTGACGATAGTAATAAAAAAGTGGTTGGAACCCATTGCAGAAGATTTGTTAGGACAATATCAAGCTGGATTTAGAAAAGGAAGAGGTACAATTGACCAGATTTTCAGTGAAAGAAGTGCTATGGAAACAATATCCTAGCAAACGTAATTTTCTTGGACTTTCAAAATGCCTATGACTTTAGAAAAAAAACTGACACATATAATGATTGAATTTGCAGTTCCATCGAAGATAGTGGAATTAATTAGAATGACCCTAGAAAAAACCTCAAGCAGTGTCCAGATCGGAGAAGGGACATCAGAAGACTTCGATTTAGCGACTAGACTTAGACAAGGTGATTCCCTATCAACGCTGCTGTTTAATCTTGTACTAGAAAGGATTATAAGAGAGACAGCAACCTTAATAGAGAGGTACACTTGATGTATAAAAATCAAGTCATTTGCTATGCAGATGACGTGGCGACAATAGAAAGAAATGAAGATGAAACCATAGAAATAAAAAAAGGCTGAAAGAAGCGGCGCGCAAGATGGGTTTAGAGATAAATCAGGAGAAAAGAAAAATAATGAGAAACATAAAGCAACATAATGATGGAATCTGTAAAGTAGCATTCAAAAAGGAATTTGGGAATTTGGAAGAGTGGGCGAATCTAATGACTTAGGGGCAATAATAACAACTAAATGCGAAGAAGAAAAAGAAATATCAACATGAGAATAATAAAAGCCAATAAAAGTGCAGGAATGGTAAACCACCTAATCAGGCCAAAGCACCTATTAAGAAAAACAAAATTCTAAATTTATAAAACCATTTCAAGACCCGCCTTACTATATAACTGTGTGACATGGGCGATATAAAAAACAGAAAGAAATGGCAATGAGATGGGAGAGGAGAATTCTGAGAAGAATCCTTGGAGGGAAAAACCGGAAGAGGGTTACATAAGAAGAACGAACGAAGAAGTATATGATATATATCAAGGACCGAAAATAGTCGAAGTAATAATAACAAAATAATTTGAAACATCCATGAGTGGGTAAAAACCACACCAATTTGTATAATACAAAAGTATTTTTAATAACATAAAATATTATTAAAAATGGGGTGTGAAGAACACAATACAAGTTCTATATTTGTGAATGTATCTCCTCTCCAGAGACGCAGATACGTATTTCACCTTTCTACAGGATCATCGGTACGCCCCTGCTGGAGAAGAGATACATTCAACCAAACATAACTACCTTGCTATCAACCAGAAATTATTAAGACAGAGCGTGAAAGAATATTCAGCGCTGTCTACATAATAACTGCCGAACTAAGCAACGTGTTTCTATAGACGGTAACAACCATATATACAAAAAACTGTATTATCGTGTCTTCACTACTTGTCGGGCAAACCGAATGCGTATATAACAAAATAATTTGAAACATACATGAGTGGGTAAAAACCACACCAATTTGTATAATACAAAAGTATTTTTAATAATATAAAATATTATTAAAAATGGGGTGTGAAGAACACAATACAAGTTATATATTTGTGAATGTATCTCCTCTCCAGAGACGCAGATACGTATTTCACCTTTCTACAGGATCGTCGGTACGCCCGACAAGTAGTGAAGACACGATAATACAGTTTTTTATAGATATGGTTGTTACCGTCTATAGAAACACGTTGCTTAGTTCGGCAGTTATTATGTAGACAGCGCTGAATATTCTTTCACGCTCTGTCTTAATAATTTCTGTTTGATAGCGAGGTAGTTATGTTTGGTTGAATGTATCTCTTCTCCAGCAGGGGCGTACCGACGATCCTGTAGAAAGGTGAAATACGTATCTGCGTCTCTGGAGAGGAGATACATTCACAAATATATAACTTGTATTGTGTTCTTCACACCCCATTTTGAATAATATTTTATATTATTAAAAATACTTTTGAAGTAATAATAGTTGGGAGACTGAGATGACTGAGATATTTGGAAAAGATGACGGATGATAGGATACCAAAACAAATAGCGTAGTTGGCAAGAAGAAAAGAGCTAAAAAGCTGGAAAACAGCTAGAAAACCCGAGAAAAAAATGTGGTAAACTGGAAGATAAAAGCGAAGGATCGGCGGTGATGGAAAAGTATTACACAGTTCTGGGCCTGAATGGCCTATTTAGCTACACTATATACATATATATATATATATATATATATATATATATATATATATATATATATATATATATATATATAGTATACACAGTTCTGGGCCTGAATGGCCTATTAAGCTACACTATATATATATATATATATATATATATATATATATATATATATATATGTATATATATATATATGAATGCACTATTACCCTTTTCTTTTGAAGTTCAGCAGATCGACAAGCTACAATCATTTCAACCGTTGCACTACACTTATACTATCGGCGTTTAGTTGTTCGGCTAGTATATTCGAGTTTTTTAAGGCTACGAGGTGTGGCTATAAAATAATGAGACAGATACTACTACAGATAAACTATACATGCGCCAAAGTTGTACGACCGACAATTGTGTAGCGTGAATCCTTTTATTTTGCCGGAGCAGCGAATTTTCGTGAAATTTCATATAAAACTAAAAGGAACCGCCACTGAGACTTATCTTCTATTGAAAAAAGTACATATACGAGATGGCCTTCCACGCTAAAAATTGATGAAAACATTGAAAAAATCGGTAAGCTGATCTGATCGTTGGTTAACTATTCGTGCAATTGTTGAAACTGTAGGAATTGATAAAGAATGCGTAAGGTAAATTTTACCTAAGAATTTAGAACATGCAAAAAGTGTGTGCGAAAGTGGTGTCGAAAATTCTCATAATTGAACAAAAAGAAGCTCGTGAAAATATTTGTGGGCACTTTAAGTGCCATTGCAAATGGCCAAAGCTTCTTGGAAAGTGTGATAACATGAGATAAATTTTGGTTTTTGCCTATGATCCGCCAATCAATGCATTGGAAGAGCTTAATTTCACCGCTAAAAAATCGCGAATAAACAAATCAAAATTTATAGCCATGATGATTGGGGATTGTGTACCTCAACTGGCTTCCTGAATGTCACACTGTTAATCAGCATTACTACTTTCAGTGTTTTGCCCAATTCAGTGAGCAATTTAGAAAAAAAAATCAGAATTGTGGAAATAAAGTCATGGGTTCTTCATCAGAATAACACTCCGGCGCACACCACATTGTCCGTCAATACGTTTCTAAGTGTTAGACCAACTGCCTTATTCGCCTGACTTGGCATGTGACTTTTATCTGTTCCGCAAGGTCAAATTTGTATTAAAAGGAACAAGATTTCAGACCATTGAAGCTGTAAAGAAAAAGCGGCACGCGTCATGAACGCGCTCACAGTAGAAGACTTCACTGTTTTGCAAAACTTAAAATCTAAGTGTTGTAGGGATAGAGGAGGGGTGTATATTGAAGGCGATAATAATTAAATATGTATAAATTTAAAATAAATAGTTTTACAGCATTAGTTATTTTACAGCCACACATTATATTATCGTGTTTTTGACTAGCTTGTCTGACTATTTCACTATTTCACGAAATAACTGAAATGTTATGTTGAATTATTTTATTTAGTACGTAGCGTGGAGCATGGGGCTCCATGCGTAGAACCTTATTGTCGAATCTTTGAAGTACGGCTATTGTAGACTTGGTCGCAGTTCTTCATAGTGAAATTCCAGACTGGCGATAAATATACAATATAACAATATAAAACGGATTTTTTGAAATACTGAACTTTGTAACCAAATAACACTGAAAGAAACGAAACCAGAAACAATCCCTTATAGAAGATAATAGAAAATATACTATTTCGAGAACAATAAATACATATATGTATATGCATGTATAAAGCACGTAAACGCGAGAATACACTTTGGAAATTAGCGGATATAATTTTCTCAGCGATTATTTCAACGAAGTCTAAGGAAATAATATATAAATGTATATTCCATCTTATACGCCACTGTTAAATAAAATTTATCAAGGAATACTCACTATATGATTGTTTCGGCCTTTACTTGATGAAATTCCATTATAACTATTAAGATAAAATAAAACAAATTTTATGAATTTCACTTTTTAATTATCACTGTAACGAGTCGTTTCGCAACAACCTGGGCTTCGTCAGACATATAACTAACTTATTTACAAAATATTTTTATATTAAACACAAGTAAACGGTAACAAGCAAAAACACATGTTTTATTTTAAAAAATAGTCGGGGGGATGGGTGCTTTTTATTACTGGATGTCTATGCACAAAACTTTCGCTACGGTTTATACAATATCTACTATTCTTAAGTAATAAAACTAGAGGTTTACATTATATTACAGGGAGGTAAAGAATTCTATGGAAAAATACAAAATACAATATGTAACTGTCTGCATATCAAATAAATAGATTGAGTAAGGGTGAATTATTTGTTTCTAATTGATCATTTAAGATCTTGTCAGTTTTCTTTAATTTATTAATTTCAAGTGACTCTAATAAATTAAGTTTTTTGCCCTTATTTTCTACATGTAATATTTTAAATTCTTTGTTAAAATTGTGGTTCGTTGAATTGATATGAGATGCATATGAAGAGTCACTTTTATTATTTCTAAATGAAGAAAAATGTTCTTTGACGCGTATTTCAAACGATCTGCCTGTCTGTCCGATATAAGTCATAGGGCAACTACCGCAGGTTAACTCATAGACCCCTGACTTTTTATTGTTGTTTGTTAAATCCTTATTGTTTTTTATAAATTTGGATAAATTGTTATTAGTTCTATACGCTGTATTAATTAATATAAAAGTAATATAATAGATAACATTTTAAATAAAAAACTCCTTACAAAAGCCATATCACAAGTTTACCCAATATTAAATAATAACACCCAAAAATTTAAAATGATCACGTTTATAGGCTCTTCAAGCACAAAAATTTGTAAATATTTAAGAAAGTTTGACATTAATACAGCGTATAGAACTAATAACAATTTATCCAAATTTATAAAAAACAATAAGGATTTAACAAACAACAATAAAAAGTCAGGGGTCTATGAGTTAACCTGCGGTAGTTGCCCTATGACTTATATCGGACAGACAGGCAGATCGTTTGAAATACGCGTCAAAGAACATTTTTCTTCATTTAGAAATAATAAAAGTGACTCTTCATATGCGTCTCATATCAATTCAACGAACCACAATTTTAACAAAGAATTTAAAATATTACATGTAGAAAATAAGGGCAAAAAACTTAATTTATTAGAGTCACTTGAAATTAATAAATTAAAGAAAACTGACAAGATCTTAAATGATCAATTAGAACCAAATAATTCACCCTTACTCAATCTATTTATTTGATATGCAGACAGTTACATATTGTATTTTGTATTTTTGTATTTTTCCATAGAATTCTTTACCTCCCTGTAATATAATGTAAACCTCTAGTTTTATTACTTAAGAATAGTAGATATTGTATAAACCGTAGCGAAAGTTTTGTGCATAGACATCCAGTAATAAAAAGCACCCATCCCTCCGACTATTTTTTAAAATAAAACATGTGTTTTTGCTTGTTACCGTTTACTTGTGTTTAATATAAAAATATTTTGTAAATAAGTTAGTTATATGTCTGACGAAGCCCAGGTTGGTGCGAAACGATTCGTTACAGTGATAATTAAAAAGTGAAATTCATAAAATTTGTTTTATTTTATCTTAATAGAATACTCACTATCTACTATTCGACAAAAGCAATAACATGCATACTATACCTGATACCGCCACGTTTTATCGAGGCAATTGCTCATTCAATCGCTTCAATCCGCTCTTGGGTAATTAGATATTAAAGGTAAAGCCTAGACTCAAACAATGTAATTTTTCGGGCAAATAATAAGATATCCCTTACAAAAACAGATGTTTAAACTGCTAAATAAAGTGATTCCATTATAACAAAAAGACGTACAATCTAACCAAAAGAAGTCCTTTGTGTGTTGCTGTATAAACAACATGACTAACTTAGTGCGTATCGAATAAACAACACAACAGCAATAACTGCTCTCTCGTTGATTTTAATTTCATTTTTTCAGATCGAAAAATAAGTATCTATACACACAGATCAAAATAGATGTTTAATAGAAAATTAATAGTTATGCAAATTTTAAATAAGGAATTACAATATAACATATGGAATTTTTACGATATATCGAGTAGTCCAAAATTAACGGACGACAAGGAAATAAAATGGCATGTATGCGAATTCAGACTGTGACATGTTTTCTTGATTGGGCATTTGGTTCAAAGCATCATCCGCCTACAGGGCGCATAATTTTCTAAAAATTACTCACAAATGATAACGCCAAAACCAAAAGTGAAAAACACTTCCGCAACTCGCTGATCTTCAGAACAAAAGTGAATAAGATACGCATAGTCCTTTCCCCATATACCGTTTTGAAAAATTTGGCGTACGCATCCTCGGAAACAAACTACACACCGGTCTTCGTGGGCACCAAAGGCAACGTTTAACCGGACGGCAAGATGACATATACAGTTCGATTAACAAAATATTAAAACGTATTGTCTCCGTTCAGATTGTCATTGAAAATGTAAGTATTCTTACATCGAGAAGGGTGTATAATATAGCACTTGTTAATCTGATATCAAGTTTTTTTTCTGATACCATAGTCAGACTAATGATAAATTACGTCATTAAAGCGTGAACGTACCTCATCCGAGACAGGCACAGTTAAACGATTAAACATGTTTTTCATTACAGCAATGTAAATACCGATAGACTCAGTAGGTCTCTGAGTTCTAGATCGGATTTTTTGAAACAATCTCTCATTGAAATGATGAGGCTGAAATTGAATACGCAACTCGCGAACTAAGTCAAACCAACACGTGAGCTGTCGTCGAATAGATCTTAGCCAAATAGAAAAGGTTACTGGTAAATAGAAGAAAGTGTGTGGAGCTCAAGTCAAGGGACACTTCAGATGTCGCCACAAATTCGGTGAACTTATAGTCATTATATAGAACGTAGCAGATTCTATTGCTTAGATATGAAAAAAAATTAAACAAAACTATCACTGAAACTAAATGTATTCAGTTTTTTAATTCAGATTTTATGATTTCACATCAGTTTGTCGGAGACTATCGATGACAGTACTAAAGGCTTGAACTAAGTAGGTTAAATTAGTAACCGTTGATTAAGTGAGTAAGTCATTTTTCATTAGGTGAACGTCCTGTGTTTGGTCCTCGAATAAATTTATCATGTGTGCACAACAAAGACGTTTAGAATGAATATTCGTATTTCTTTTAGAAGAATAGGCAAGCAATTACAGCAATTACATTTTTGTTATAAGAATGTAAACAGTGCTATTGATCCAGCTACTTTACAAGTACACCAATAGCGACAGTGTTAATAAAATGATAACGTGTACAATGAGCTTACTCGATTTAATTGGTTATTATCTTAGTGTAATATGTCAAATTATGTGTTGTATAACAACGTTATCATTAAATAAATGACACTTAATTAACCCAGAAAATATCATGTATAGAAAACTATATACTATGGATTGAAAAGAATGGATGCAATTTCTTGTTTTGACACCTGCAACAACAAAACCCATTACGCCTCAATATTAAATATAAAATAGACAGCTCAAGTAGAGTAATTGTAAAAAAACAGGGTAACACATTTCGCATCTTAAAATCATCATATAAAAGTAATAACAGGATTGAAGTATACCACTATTATGCCTCAAACAATAATATTAAATTATAAATTGGTATTTGTAGACAATAATGTTGCTATATTCGTTAATAAAGGAACTTTTTCCAAACTTAATTCAAGAAACAATTCCTTCATATAATATATGTGATGCCTACAACCAAAGAATATCTCCGCTTTTGCAATTGGAAGTGTAAGCAGGTGCCTATAATTTTCATTCGTATTGGATGGAAAGGAAGCTGATCATGTCGATTTTATCTTGCTACAGTTATTATACTACGAATTATTTTGTGTTCGTTGTTGTACACAGGCGTATTGCGTCATGTTACGATTATATGTTTTTTTCCAGTAGTTATCCCAGTTAGCGTGAATTAGACGATTTTTAGCTATCACTAAAAGTTCATTCTTACAAAAAGACAGTTTGTATATTGTTGCTTTGGTACAATCCAATTTTCAATTTATTTACTTTTTCCTTGGGATTGATTTCAGTGTTGTTTTTTATCCAATAAATTTCAGTTTGAGAATTTCTGTTAGAATTCAGATGATGTCTAGTGCAACCGGGTGCCCATTATACTAGACATCATCTGAATTCTAATTTTGCAAAAGTGCTCCCTCATTTGAACTTGCCGATTCCCACATTCTTTGATATGTGTTCTTCGGACTCAGCTAACCAGCGATCAAATAAATTCGGAGTCAAAGTGAATATATTTGAATATATTTTATATGCGGTGTTTAGCAGGGATATGCCTCTATAGTTTTCGCAGTTGGATCTGTCTCCTTTGTCTCCTGTCTCTTTTGTTAATTCAAAAATCAAATGTCGTCTAACGAAATAAAACGTTTATATTGTGACACAATAGGTATATTTATTTATAAACTAGAAAATAAGATATGCAATTTTAAGAATTAATAAACATATTTTACAAAGCATGTTGAAATTGTCAACTGCCTTGCTCAATACATTTTGCACATCTCCTTCTTACGGTTTCAAAAACATTGGTTAACATATTATGATATTCATTGATTTCATTAATTTTTTGTGTAATTTTGACTTCAAAGTGTGCCAGATCTGGAATTTGTACTTTGAAAATAGAATTTTTTAAGATAGGCCACAAAAATAAATCCCATAGAGTGATATCGCAAGATTTTGGAGAAAATTCGTTATCGCTATTCAGGATAATCAAGCGATTGTCGAAAAATTGACATAACATGTTAACTGTATTTTGTGCTGTGTGTCCTCTTGCTCCGTCTTGCTGAAAATATCCCTGTGTTAACTCATCTACATTAAGTTGGTCAACAAACAGCGTCAAAATTTCTTGTTGATGTCTTTGTGTCATTACGGTTCCATTAAAAAAATTGAACCAATAATTTTTTTCGTATTTATGGCATACCAAACACCAACCTTCTGAGGATAAGCAGCAGTTTCAACATAAAAATTGTTGAGTTTTTCAGCACTCCACATTCTTATATTCTGCGAATTAACATACCCATTAAGATGAAACCATGCTTCATCTAGAAAGAAAGTTTTATCTAGAAGGTCAACGCCGAAATTATTTAAAAACCACTGATAAAATTCTAAACTTCGGAGATAGTCAATCGGATAGATTCCTTGATAGCAAGTGAGACGATAAGGAAATAAGTGTACCTAGATCTTTCTTTAATATTTTTTGGCAAGTGCCAAATGAAAGCTTAGTTTGTTGTGACAGTACCTAAATTGATGTTTCTGGGGTTTCATCCATTACTTCTCTTACGTTATCAATTAATTCTCTTGTACGTTTTGTTGGTCGATCACTTCTTTGTTTACGCTTCACGATACCTGTATCTCTAAAGAGATTAATGCAGTGCCGAAGAGTGTGTTGAAATTTGTTGAAATTGAAAAGCAGAACCTGAAATTTAAGTTGAAATTCCACCAAACAATCGTTAACGGAGTACTGCCACTGACCGTCAAATTTCCGCCCCGGCAAAAGGCCTTATGAAACGAGTTTTTCATACTATTTTTTTATATTATTTTTATCTTTTACATCCTCTATATATTGTCTTCGCAAATTGAGTGCTGGTTCTTGTACTTCAATTTACAACTTCGTTATGTAGTAGTTTTCATGGGATCGATAATCTTTTTATAAGCTAATATATAAAATAAAAGTAAAACTAATTGTTAAAATTATAAGTATTTGTTCGGTTTGTAAAGAAAGATTAGACGTTCCAGTTCGAACACGCCAGATTTGAATTATAGATAAATCTATTATGATTTGTATATTTAACATTTATAATATCTGAGACAAGTTTCAGTTAAACTTCCAACACCAAAATTATAACGGCGTTTCCTTATTATTTTTAATAAACATACGGCAACGGAAAATTGAAATTAACAGATTATTTTATTACAATACAGTTTATCTGTTCGGTTGAACGAATTCCAGTTTGGAATCGTCCAAAGAATTAAACAAAATAATCAGACTTTGATCACGGTGATCGGAACAATTAATTTACTTTTCGATATTTTCGTAGTGTATATTCGCATGTTAAAATTAGTCTATACGTGGACGCGGTGTAAAGTAGTTGTTGCGTAAGCGGTTTTCTAGCTTTACTGTGCCCCATGTGCGACTTTTTAATTAGTGGTTTTTACCTACTGATGATAACAACTTAGTTGTCGAAATACGTATTTAGGATACAATAATAATTGTGGTAAGGGGTTATATACCTTTTTTAAGTAATTAATTTACTATTAATTCTTAACATAAACTATCAAAACAAATTCCAATTCGCGGTTTAAAAGTTTGAAATTATGAAAGACTTCGTCTATGACTGTACTTAAATAAGTCGGTACGTTCGGGGCATAGATCTAGTGACTTGTTATCACCAGGTGTACAAACATCATTATACTTAAAAAATATAAAACAAAATAACATGCACAGATGTCAATTGTTTCAGTGCTCTAATTTTCGGGTTTCTCAGTACGGAGAATGGATTCAAACTTATAATTAGTGCTTCAGTAGTCTTACAATCAAAAGAAGTTTTTATTTTGTGCCTGGGTGAGTTATCCTGATGCAAGAGAACACCTTAGCGCAACTTCCTCCGTCGTTTTTCTTGTATAAAGTCACGTAATTTGGGAACTAAATTGGTATAATAAGCACCTGTAATTGTGGCCTCCTTCCGCATAACTTTACTAAAATTACGCCTTCGGCATTCTAAAATAAGGATAGCATGACCTTTCCTGCTGAAAGTTGCATCTTGAATTTTTTTGGCGGTGGTGAACCTCGATATGTCCACTACATATTCTGTATTTTGGTGTCTACGTCATAATGATAAGTCCAGGACTCATCCTTTGTCACTAATCTAGTAACAAAATTTTCTTTGTCGTGTCTATATTGCGTTAAAAGACGACTGCAAATGTCTTTTCGAGTTTGCTTGTGTGCATCTGTTGACATTCGTGGTACCCATCTAGCAGACAATTTTTTCATGTTCAATTCGGCTGTAATTATATTATATATCACATGATATGAGAGACCAGTATCTTCAACTATTTGTCTAATAGTCGCACGTCGATCTTGCAGCACGAGATTATTGACCTTTTTAACAGTTTCTTGGTTAGAGACGATTGTAGGCGCTTCACCTGCACCTTCGTGTGTACACGACTGACTACCACATTTAAACTCACGACACCACCTTTTAACTATGTCATATGATACTGCAGATCCCTCTAATGTATTCACCAAATCTTGATGAATTTGAGTTGGGGTCATCTCTTTTAAACGTAAGCATTTAATTACTAATCGTTACTCGATATAATCCATTTTAATATTGATATGTGACTCTCTCGACCTCGGGAGTTTATTCTAGGCACGCTTTAACAGGTTCAGTCTCGTAAGTTTCTACCGATAGTCTAAACATAGGTTACAATGCGAAGTGAATACAAATAATCGGTTTGGTTTATAAATGGGTCAGGGGCGGAGCAAAGGGATCAGCCCTCGTATTATGTCGAATTATTTGCTTTGAAAATTCATCCACAGTGGATTTTGGAGAAGCTTTTTGAATTGTTGTGTATGGAGATAGAAATGCATCTTTTTCCCCTGTTTCAACTTGTCGAACTTTACCAACAATTCGTATTACTGTAGGCTTTGAAATTCCAGTTGCGTCGACATCTTTTTCGGGAATGTTATCCAAATATGGCAGTATTATGAACAATAAATGTTATAATTAGGTTGAAATATATATATTGCACATGGTGTAGTTTTAAATAATTTTTTTAAATAATTGTAAACATTCCATATTATTTATCGAGTATCCTAAAAACAATCCTTTTTTTACTTAATTTCGAGGACCATCGCATCTGAGGCTTTGTTAGAAAGAGCGGATATTGACGATTCCAACATTAGAACCTAAAAATGCCTCAACTATTAAATTGTCCACGTTTTACATTACCTAATTCCACAAATATATTCAAAGAAAATGTGATTTTATTGAGTTGATATATATATATGATATATTGAGGTAAACGTTATGTAAGGTAAGTAAGTCATACATCATAAGTATCTTAATTTTATTTAAAAATACAGATTATTTTTACTTGAAATTGAGAGGTGCTGTAGAGATAACCAAAAATTACCTACAATAGTGGATCATTATGTCCGTGACCTCTTAAATTTCTCAAACTGTTAATTGAAAAGCAACACTGCTCCCGCCATCTACCATATATCAGTAAACTATAGTCAAAGTTTCAACAGGCTGCATCATTTAGTAAAAGTTTGACACCCATTTCAAGCAGACAACCTCGTCCATTTTGGCGAAAATGGAAAAAGTGAATTTCGTGTGCTCATCAAGATTTTTCTTCTCCGGAAGAAAATCATCACTTAAACCAAGGCCAAACTTGGTGAATGCCATGGGGACTTTCGTTGTGACCGCACAAGCACCTAAAACAATTTAAAAATCCACGATATAGTGTTGGCTGATCGGAGATTGAAAGTGCGCAAGATTGTACAAGGCATAGACATATCATATAACTCAGAAGTTTCGATATTGAATGATAAACCATTTGCATATGATAAAGCTATCCGTAGGATGGTTGCCGCATTTGTTCACAATGTATCACAAATGCGATCGTGTGACAACTTCGAAGGAGTATTTTACGATCTTCAACGGCAATCCGGACGAGTTTTTGCGCCATTTCATAAGCGTAGATGAAAGATGTAGGAGATCAAGCAGCAGTCGAAAGTGGGTTTTTCTGCGCGAATAGGTACCGAAGAAGGCCAATGTAGGTCTGTTGGCCTACAAGGTCATGGCGACAGTTTTTTGGGATACACGTTGCATAATATACATTTACTATCTTCAAAAAGAAAATAATTTACTGCGAATATTACGGCAACTTATTAAACCGATTCGATGACGATTTATAGTAAAAACGATGCCCAGGAAGAAAGTGCACACGCTGCATAATATACATTTACTATCTTCAAAAGGAAAATATCTACTGCGAATATTACGGCAACTTATTAAACCGATTCGATGACGATTTATAGTAAAAACGATGCCCAGGAAGAAAGTGCTCTTCCATTAAGATAATCCACGGGTGTATACGTGCGTAGTTGCCATGACTATTTCATGTTTCCAGACTTTTAGAAATGGCTCAGCGAAAAGAGATTTGGCTCCGACGATGAAATTATCGCTCAAACAAACGCCTTTTTTGAGAATCTCGATAAGTCTTATTATTCGGAACGAATAAAAAAATTGGAGAAATGTTGGGCGAAGTATATTGAGATCAAAGGAGACTATGTTGAGAAATAAAACTTTTTTTGCCGAAAAACTATCATTCAAAAAGTCTCGAACATACTGATAAAACCAGTAAGTTAGAATTATACCTAAGACATTATAAATATTATAATGAATTTTTTATTTTAATTTATTTGATTTTTTTCAAATTTGAGTATGTTCTAAGTAAAGGCGGTTTTTTCATAGATAAAGTGATTTTTCAAGTGATAAATGATTAACGACTATCACAATTATAAAATGTTTTTATTTTGTAGTGATCTAACGTTGAAATTATAGTTTTGGTAGATTAATAAAAATAAATTTTATCTATTAGTAAATACTGTTTGCTCAGACTTTATCAATATCACTATTACAATTATTAATAGGTTGAAGTAAATGTTTTTTTACCTTTCAATAGTATGAAAAACCAAAACGAATTTTAACAAAGGAATTAGCATTAAAGATAATATTACACAAAGGATTTTAATATAAAATATTTAATATAGTTAAATATATGTATACAAACATATTGTCAGATCTCAATTAGTTATTTAATTATGAAATCCATAATTTATTGTATTTTAATTCATATTTGCATTCATTTTCATTAAATACCAGGATTAAATAATAATTTTAAAACTAATTATGATTACAAAAGAAAATGTACAAATATTTTGAGCTAAATTGTATAAAAAATTAACCAGATAATATTACATAAACTATCATTAAATTCTATATAAATCGAGATGTTTACATGTTTCGGCAATTACTGCCATTTTCAAAGAATTTTAAATTTATAATTTAAAATTCTTTGAAAAGGCAGTAATTGCCGAAAGAATATTTTAAGTATTACATATTAAAGTAAAACAGACCTTCAATCGCCGAATATCTAAATCAACTATATATATATATATATATATATAAAACATTTGATAAATTATTGGAGTTTTTCGGCTTTTTATATGAAATATTTACAAATATCAAATTAGAATGTATGTAATTGCAGAGTAAGTGGGGATGTAAATATTGCTGTCTACAAAATACAAAGCAAATCATACGAAATTTTTTAATTGAAAAATATGGTCTACGTTGGGACTCGAACCCAAATCTACAGCTTTCCGGGCTGTCGCCTATACCACTAGGCCACAATAGACCCAGGTTCAAGCTATTTAGAAATGCATTATAAAGTAACAGTGTTAATGAATCAGATGTCAGTTATTGAATGTAGATGTCAAGTTGAAAGCAGAAGTCAGTTTTGAAAGCTCATGTCAGTTTTGATAGCAGATGTCAGTTAGTGAAAGCACATGTCAGTTATTGAAAGCAGATGTCTGTTTTGAAAGCAGGTGTCAGTTATGAAAGCAAACGTCAGATTAGAAAGCAGATGCCTATTTTGAGGCGACAGCCCGGAAAGCTGTAGACTTGGGTTCGAGTCCCAACGTAGACCATATTTTTCAATTAAAAAATTTCGTATGATTTGCTTTGTAATTTGTAGACAGCAATGTTTACATCCCCACTTACTCTGCAATTACATACATTCTAATTTGATATTTGTAAATATTTCATATAAAAAGCCGAAAAACTCCAATAATTTATCAAATGTTATATTTAATGAACGGCTAAGAAATTATCTAAACACTTATATATATATATATATATATATATATATAAGGTAAACTTAATAAGTCGACGATTAAAGGTCTGGTTTACTTCAAAGTATATATATTTAAAACAACCCTACATGTTTCGGCAATATGCCTTTGTCAAGGGAATACAAAATATAAATGACAGAATATAAATGTCATATTGCCGAAACATGTAGGGTTGTTTTAAATATATATACTTTGAAGTAAACCAGACCTTTAATCGCAGACTTATTAAGTTTACCTTGTCATACCAAGGTCACGAAGATATTATATATATATATATATATATATATATATATATATATATATATATAGTTCTTTCTTTTCTTGACCTTTATATATTATAGGTGATTTAGTTAATCGGCGATTTAAGGTCTGTTTTACTTCAATATGTATATATTTACAATAATTCCATTCTTACATGTTTCGGCAATTACTGCCTTTTGCAAAGAATTTTAAATTATAGTTTTAAATTCTTTGAAAAAGGCAGTAATTGTCGAAATATGTAAGAGTTGAATTATTTTAAAATATACATAATGAACTAAAACGGATCCTAAATTGCCGACTAACTATATATAAACCGGGGTTTTCTTTTATCATTACATATAGGTATAATGCATTAATTTTTATTCTTTAAGCTTTAGACATAGGGATAAATGTATATTGGCATAGTAGGCAACCAGTTGTTACGTGTTGAGGGAAAAAAGGTCCATCTGCCATTCCCGTACATTTTACCTAATTAGCACGTAGTGGTTTCTTTAATTAATTCCTTCCTTTAAATTAATTTTGTAGTGACATCGCGCGGTTTAACCTTCAACTCCAATCAATCTAATAGATCTTTCGTCCTCTGTGGTTCTGCAGCCAGGTTTGCTTGCGTAAAATCATCTAGAACGTTACCATTTCGACAATAGATGTGTAATTTACCCTGCTGTTTATAACTATTTTTCAAGTTAATTTTGGGTGTCGAATTAACGTAGTTTTGCGGGATTAGGGTAGCCTTTGTCGTGGTCACAAAATGGATCGATGTTGTGGTGCATGTCCGGCTTACTTGGGTCTATCTGCCATTTGTTCGGTGATCGTTGACTGCGCAAGTGGTACTTTAATTAGGTACGAGTAGGGCGTTTACGGTAAGAAATATCTTGATCAATTGTACTTTATCTAATAGTTGTCCTTTATCCTTTGTAGGATTTATTTTTATTGTATACCTGTGTAGGGTAATATTCTTCTCCTACGGTGTCGTTTCACGTAGTACCTCGCAGAATACCAGGCGCTAAGCGATCTCGTTTCCATTTGAACGTCGAATTGTTGGCTCGACTGGGAAATTCAGTCTATGCACGGATAATTCTAATTGGAGTCAAATTTGGATGAAAACCGTGTGTAAACGGCTTCAATTTCATACCCGATAGTGGAATTTTTCGAGGCGTGTGAAGAAAAAAAAAGAAGCTTCTCGAACAATTTATTGACGTCAGCATCATGGCGGACTACAGCTGAAATGTATGCCGGAGTGTTTTGGCGGAAATATTATAGTGTAATTCAATAGTTTACCTTGGATCCCTTCGGGGCATTTCCATAAAGGTTGTAGTTTAGGCAGTAGCGAATACGATTTAAAGTAGGTATTATACTTTATTTTCCTTTATTGTTAAATATAAGTGCAATTCATAACCTTTTGTGGTTATTTATGTGTGTTGACATTTCATTTGCGTAAAGGCTCGAGAGGAAGCCGGTTACTGGTTATTTTGTGCATTCGATGCAATTTAAACCTTTCACAAATGTTAGCATCGTAGTTTTCTGTCAGTTTAATACATTTCATTTGGGATAGAGCTCGATAGTAGTGATGAGCACTTTAATTGATTTAATTCTTAAGCAGTTTACAGTCAATTCATTACTGTACAGCGAATAGTTTATTCGCTCAGCTTCTCTTACTAATTTAATGTAATTTAGTTGACCGTTCAATGTAATATCAATGTTTAACTAGTAAATAGGTTGTTTACGCACCAATTTACGTTCTATTTTCTTGTAGTATTAATTATATTGGTTGGCTAACTTTATTAGCAGCCAGGTGAAGCTTGTCTTGTTTTTCTATACGAGGCATTTGTCCTTCAGATGAGCCTTCGTACTGGTTAAGTGTTATTTTTGGGTACGTTGCTGTTTTAATTGAATTAAGATCTTTATAACCTTATTGTAAGGGACCCAGAATTAAGTATACTTATTTGTGTCCTGGTGGATCACTTGTTCAGACACGTACTTACCCTAATTCATATTTTGTTTACTTTAATATCTTACCCGTTAATACAGGGTGTTATACTTTCGATTGATACTGTTTATTGTAATCACTGATATGCGCCAGTGGCGTGGTAGTTTTACTTCATTAATTTTAGTATTTCAAATCAATATTATTGCCTTGTATTATATTTGTTTAGAGTTTTAATTTTGTGCTTTCGCTGACATTTGGTCAAGCGTAATTGCTCTTAAAGCCGACTCAATTCTATTCATTTATTTAATTTTCTTTAAGCCTATAACTTGTGTAACTTTCAATTTCAATTTTTCCTGTGGGCCACTTGGGCTTACTACCGCTAATTTTAACCATCATTTTCGCATTTTTAAATACTTGTGGATACGAGCTTGTAAGCTCCGAATTTGTGCTCTAGTTAATTATTACTGGAATTCTGACGTTGAGTGCTTTAGCCTATTGGTTTTTTTTACAATAAACTTGTTATAGTTGATGTCTTGTATTTGTTTGATACCTTTCCCACAGGTGTATGAGTTCGGCAACTGCGGTGTAAGGTATATTTATTCATTATCAAGTAGTTTGGGCCAAACAAGTTTTGCTTTTGGAGTTACCTAAATCCCACTCGCTTCCGTGTTATGGGGTGTTCTGCGGAGGAATACGGTGGCGCTTACTTTACACCTCGCGACTTTGACCCGCGACGCTCTCCAAGAAACGATTGAGTTGGCCGGCAGAGTTATTCCTTTGGGACGTTTGCCAACAGGTAGGTTCAAGGCAAAGGGGGTGGCCCAGCAGAACATCTCGCTACCACGGACAACTACTTGTATTTTAGATTTTGTCGCGGAAGGTGCAGCACAGTTATACACCAGTGACATTTTTCCAATTGTCAAATGTTTCTAATTTTTCATTCATACTTAAATCTTAAATTAAATACTTTTTATTGAAAAATATAGGCGTATATCTCGCACATTCAAAGATGGACAGTATTTATTTAAGGGTGAAATATATCTAAGAAAGTAAAATTAGTGTATCAAAAAGGTAGAAAATATAACAAAAAAGTACTAATAGATTTTACCATTTTAAGAAATTGTAGAACGTCCTCACATTACTTCCAATGAATTACCGAACGTAGCACACGTATTGGGGGCATTTCAGTAACACGATAAAAACAAGTAACACCTCGTGGTATCTTACGAATAAGTGGCTTTATAAACTGGAGACATTTATCTAAAAAAGCAGTAGTAGGAAATTTTTGTAGGTAATAAATATGTTACTATTTCTTTAATAATCCCAATAACTTTTGGACTAAATTATCTGACAGCATCACTACTGGAATTAAAGTTTGAGAATATGCAACAAACTTTTGGAATCTGTTAGAGCAGGGCTATTTTCATATGAAGGACGATCAGTTACTAGAGTAGCAACTGTTTGACACCCTCAATTTAAAAGAGAAGGTTTTCGTAGTACTGAAAATGCTACTATGGCTACTTCTTTTCTAGTACAAGAAATGTTTAATATTATGAAGAAAATAGATCCTGAAAATAAAGAATAAATGCCTGTAATCGAAACAGGCATTAGTCCACAACAAAAGCCACTTTCATTATTTGAATTTTTGCAAGAAAGAATAAGAGAACGTAAAATCAATTACACCTGATGTAATAATAACTAAAAGGCAATACCTCGAAAGCCCAAATTCAAATCAGGACGTAGATACTCTTTTATTTTGGAAGGTAAGTTTAAAAAGAAGGGTAAATGAATTTTGTATTTCGATTTTCTTTTAGGTAAAAGGAATGGAGCTCAAACCCTTAAAACAATGTGCTAGGAAATACTTCTGTATTACAGCGAGATCGGCAGAAAGTGAGAGTGTATAGTACAGATCGTTGAATAATAGAACAAAAGTGTGCAAGACTAAAATCGAAAAATGTTAATATGATAATGTTCCTAAATAAAAATTTTAATAATATTAATAAGTAACCTAAGTATTTATTTTACTAAAATTACATCCAACCCTAAAGAAATAACTCAGTGAGTTTCATCTTACTACGCTTTTTAGCTATTAAAGGTATGATTTAGATTACACAGAATGTACCTACATGAAACTCTTTTAATCTATTACGGAACTGTTTGCTTTATCAGTAAAAATTATTTTATTTCAAATTCGTTTTCATTTAACAAATTGAATATTATATCAAAAAAATCAGTTCGTTTTACTTTATCTTCCTCGAAAAGCTCTTGATGGTTTGATATCTTGTATGGCTACATCTAAAAGCTACAGACCGTTCTCCTACATAACAGAGGATATTCAGTTTCATGTGTTCTGTTAACACGTGATTGGTTTTATTTTGTTTTTTTATGAAAATTTAGCAAACAACCATCTTCTTTGAATCTGTTAAAAATATTTAAAATTGTCTTCGCAATTCACTTGAGATAATTAACTATTTTAAATAAATTATGTGTTTTCAATAAAATGTATTTAATTTAAGATTTAAGTACGAATGAAAAACAGAAATATTTAACAATTGGAAAAATGTTACTGGTATATAACTACTACCGATTATACGGGGATAAAATTAAGTGTAGGCCACCATATATTAGTACTACTATGCCACCATACATTTATCCCTATGTGTAAAGCTAAAAGCATAAAAATCAATGCATTATACTTATGTGTAATGATAAAAGAATAACCTGGTATATATATGGATAATTATTTCGTGACCTTTGTATGTTATGGTAAATTCAAATTTACCATATATATATATATATGTATATATTGTTACGTGTTCGTAGACACGTCCTAATTTCCTCGCGAATTAGAGCCTTCTTTTATTTTATTCCGTTCTATTTAGTTTTGAACCCACCTGTAAGTGCCCTGCTTACGGTCTTATCTGCAAAAAAGTGTTTACATATTAGTTCTTCTTCGAGGCTTACTTCCCACCTCGATTATCGAGTGGAGATATATTCCGGGGAGAGAGGTAGACTGAGATCGCTATCGTGCAGTTGGTCGATCGCTATCTGTCTTCATTGTGGCAGCTTGCTTTCAGGGCTTTAATTACCTCTTTAAGAAGTATATCGTATTTTTGCAGCTCTCCGATTATACAGGGATATAATTAAGTGTTGCAATTTTTAATTGCACGTTGCAATTACCCAATTACATAAGCACGTTAATTGTTAGTTGGTAACAAGATTTGGATGATGAATGTTATTATCAAATAATTGATTGACGAACAGTATACATGTTGAAACTTCTTTTAAATGTAGAATTTTTTAAACAAAAAAATGGCATATCGACATGTAAACATGTCAATTATTGTGAATACAAATTAATACAAAACATGTCTTTATCTGTAAGCATAGACATACACAACGTATTTAACCAATGGTCAGTTCAACTACAGGCACATGCGTTTCGATCTCCTGATCTCATCAGTGAAGTTTTGAAGTGACATCTTAAGACTCACTCCCGCATAATAAGCATAAGCTTATGCAGTTAGCTGAAAAGATATATCTCGTGACATCTAACGGCCAGGAGAGGCCTGCCTGTATAAGTCCTTCCTCTCTAACGGCTAGACCGCTACTAATGGAGAGGAAGAAATACGTATAAATATGTAGTTGACCATAAGATGTCAGGAGACATCTCTTGTTGGGTGACGGCATAAGTTTGTACTTATTATGCGGGAGCGATTCTTAAGATGTCACTTCGAAGCTGCACTGATGAATCGTGACATCGAGACTCATGTGTCTGTAGTTGAAGTGAGCATTGATTCAATACGTTGTGTGTGTCCGTATGAATAGATACAGGTATGTTTTTATCATATTTGTATTAATTTGTATTCACTGGTTTTAAAGTTTAATTTTTTTTTGGGACACTACGATTATTTTCCGCCCATATTTTATCAGCAAACATTGACTTCACCATTTCGTAATTTACCAATACCTATTACAAATATACCTGTACTATATTGTCAATACTGAGCGAACGGGAAGGTTTACAGGTTAACAAGTTAAATGTTGTTTACCACCAATTGGTCATTTAATACCATGCTAAATTTAATTTTCTATACCTATTGTTATCAAGATTCTAGTAAAGTTTATTACCCTTTTTCTTTATGTGTATAATTTCGAACATTGTATTAAAATTATGCTTATGTTCTAGAGCAGTGATTCTCAACCTTTTTATGGCTGCGGAATATTTTTGGTAGTAACAGAAAAATAGCGGGACGCCATATTTTTAACATGTTTTGCTACGTATAAACGTAACTTCAAATGACTAACACGAAACTATCTCTTATACCTGTATTACAAAATTCAGTAGCGTTGCTGGGACTTACCTTTGGTGGCCGAGCCATTGTTGAAAATTACAATCCAACGAGCCAAACCCTTGCTAGCGTTAGTGAATACGATGTGCGGTTCCTTACGAAACGTTGTCGCAAATTAACCAGCTCTTAAACAAGAAAAAGGGGCCAACGTGTAAATTTATATTTTGTTGGTATATAAGTGGTAATCTACGCCAGGCGGAGATTGTAGAAATTATTATAACCAACCAGGGTGAAAATAAAAAGAAAGATGGATTGAGAAGAAAGCTACTAACGCCACTTCTCTAAAGAAAACTCACGCACATCTAAATTAACTTACCACTGAATTTATAATCATGGCATTTATGAATTAGCTTCTTTATTGTCGGTATATATTCAGGAACCAAATATGTCAGCAAATTAGTTAATAAAGAAATGCTACTTTGTATTCATAAACGGCAATAAATTACATAAGGCCTAGTCAAAAAAAGAAAAGAACGAACTAGCACAACTTAAAAAAAGAGGATCTTCAGAGATCTTCGTTTTTACAAATAGGTTTTACATAAAACTGACCCTATCGTATATCATTATTTGAAAAATTTAAGCAAACTATCATACTATATTGTATATCAAAATTTGAACAATATAAACAAACTAAATACTCCCCTGTATAGAAAAATTGATAAAATTAGACGTGAAAAACGATTTATATATATAGGATGTCCTTGAAATAAAAAGACAATGTATACAAAATGGAAAGATGTAATTAAATAGAATATAAATCCAAAGTATTTTTTCTAAATTCTCTCTCATAAAGGAGAAAAAGTAATTTAAAAATTTTTTGTCAAGTCACTGGACGATTATAAAAATTATCAGAGACGATATCTTAAAGTTGACCGACAATAGCAAAAATAATGGTTTTGTTATTGTCCATCTCATCCAGCTGTAACATATTGCTATGGATTTTTCCTTAAATAATATTTGAAATTTAATTAAAAATGAACGTATATTATTTGTGGATATCTGTGTATATCCGATATGTTATTTTATATGTACGAGAATAAAAACTTGATTTTTGGAGTTCGACTTGATGTGAAAGTGATAGAGGCCTATTTTGGGGGAGACCAGTTTAATATCTCGTACTAGAAAGGTGGCTTTGAATAAAATAATTAAATATATTTAATTACCGGTTAATTGTTTTGAAAAGTGTTTTGATTGATGTAGTAGAGTTGTAGAGATAATTCTCGTTATTGTTTTTGATATAAAAGCACCTTTTTCTTTGTTTTTTTTTGTCTCCAGTAAAATTTTTGTAAGTAGAGATATTTTTTTTATGAATTCATAAAATTTTTATAAAAATTATAAGAATATTTTTATTGTATTCAAGATTGTTAGTTAAGAGATTTATTATTAGAAAGAAAAATAATAAAGAGTATTATTAACATTTCTATAGTAATAATTATAATTGTAAAATTTTGCTCGTTTGGAAGTCAAGGGTATTTTTTGTTACATTTGCGCATGTGTAAAAATTTTGAACGTGTTTCAATAAATATTATACAGTGTGGTTCTCTGGGGAGAAATTAAAAATAAACTTTATTATTTTAGGTAAGATTGTTCGGAAGTCATTAGAGGAAGTTTTTTAATCCACTTAGCTGTCAATTTACAGTGGATATATTTTACCTCAAGTATATTGTAGATACTTCATCTTTATACTTTATAAGGATAGATTTTTTTTTCTTTTTTGATTTTTTTTTTGCATTAATGATTCAGTTTAAATTTTATCCTGTGTTTATTTTTGTGTTCTGGCCTTTACTACTGTTTAATTAAAAAAATAAGTAAGTTATATAATATAAAACATTTCGTGAACTATTCACTGGCGTTCAAATAACTTTGCAGTTACACGTTTTTCCTTATTGGAACCCGAGAAGAAAGAAGTCCCAAAATTTTGGAAATCAACCGGCTGAGTATCCTAGTTGGGGAGATTAGTTGTGGATGGTGGCACAATAATTCTACAAACCACTATTCATAGCAATATGTAAGCATACGCTATAGCATAAATGTGTGAGTTATTTATTATTTATACACGTTCTGAATGCTTTGAATTCAGAGGCATCACGTAATACTATTTTCGGGGTATTTTTCATTTCGGTGTTCGCGTCGTAATTGGGTCACAATATTTAGAATTTATATTTTACATAATTACATCATTCCATTTATCATATGTTGTCTCTTTATTTCGAGGGCGGCCATATATATACCGCCTAATTCTGAGCAAACGCAACGATGCGAATGTATGAATATTTCTCCCGCTTCGAATACAAATCCCCTGAACGCGTTTAGCCAATCACAAAATAGTCTGTCGCGCAACGATTTGACAATTAATGTCACAAATTAGTGTCACCACTGTCACCCTATACGGAGTCTCTTAAGCGTTTGAATAGTGATAATGCCGCGTTATACACTAGAAGAGAAAGCCGAAATGATGAAATGGTACTACGCTGATAATTCTTATCAAAGAATATGTGACTTATTTGCCGGAGTTCCTAATGATACGTTCATTTTAGTATGCGCTGCAATAGAACTAAATTCAAATTCGACACATAGCGATATTTCCAACGATTTAGGCATATGCTGCTCTTCCGTTAACCGCATACTAAAATTAAATGGTTTTCGTAATTATAAATATTCCAAACATCATCAATTATTTTACGGTGATGAGTTTAAACGGATGAATTTCCGTTATTATATAATTAATTTCTCATTATGAACAATTTATTTTATTATCTGTAAGAGTAAATTTTTCTTTACATTATTAGAATTTAATTTAGTTTTTATTTATTTCTGAAGTTTATTTAGTTTACTATGAATAGTTTTTGTTACCTTTATTATTAAAATTTAATTTATTAAATTTCTTGATGCCTTATTTGCAATTTTCTTAACCGCTTATTCATAATTTTATTACGCTTTGTGTGACCATCGTCAGTATAACGTATTGCAATTTATTTATTATAAAATCATTACAATAACACAGGACTAAACAATTTATAGTCCCTTAATAGTAATTTGGTAATCAGATAATTTTTCTTACGCGGCTCCATAATATGCAAGTATGTATGACATATGACATCGGTGTTGACACGCCTACAGCATTCAGGGGAATTCTATTTGGAGCGGGAGAAATATTCATACATTCGCATCGTTGCGTTTGCTCAGAATTAGGCGGTACATATATATATATATATATATATATATATATATATATATATGTATATATGTTTTCTTTCAGGTTTCCGCGGGTAGTAGTATGTATTGTAACTGTATTCCGGGTTTTCTTCCGCGTTTCCACTGTTTGGTCTTTGTAAAGACCGGTTCTGGTATCTGGACGACGTTTCGGCAAAATCGCATTTGCCATCTTCAGGTCTGCGATAACTGTCTGCTTCTGCTTCTGGTTACTCGTAAACTTTTAAACAGTTTACAGATCCACCTACCAGGTGACGTAAACATTTTAAGTATGCATGCCGACTTTTTGGAAAATCATCGAATATAAGAGATTTTTTAATTCATTATATCGTCTACGAATAAAACAGCAGAATATTTCATTTGCAATATTGGGTCCTGAAGAGGCGAAAGACGTGAAATTAATATACATCCAAATGATGAAAAAAATATTGAAATAGATTATGATGACTGTCAAGAATAGAATACATATTCATACACAAAAATCAAAGATAGCTCGCGATTTGTATCAGTATAATGCTGAAAATAATAATATTGAAATTTGCTTCTCAGTTAACCTTCAAAAGGTAATTATGTTACCTCGTATTGACGCTTTTAAAAAAAAAATTATTTACGAAAAGGCTTGTTGTGTACAATTAATGTTTTGTTCCTGTAGGTAAAAAGTCTACATTAAAACCTTTAGCCTTTATATGGTACGAAGGAATAAGTGGCCGAAACAAAGAAGATATTGTTAGTAATTTTTATACTTTTTTAAATTATACCGAGACGCTGTTAAAATTACACTTTGTTGGGATAGCAAAATAAAGAACTGGTGGCTTTTAACTTTTCCTGTCTACATAATCAACTCCGATGAAATTTTCACTAACGAAATAATATTGCAATATTTTGAAGCGGGTCTTACTTCGCGGGGACACACAAGCGGGGACAGCTTCCATTATAAAGTGGACTTATCTCTGAGAAAGCAAGGAAAAACATACGACTTTGCAGACTTTGCTAATGTTGTAGAAGCTGCCAGTACTGAAAAAAGCAAAGTGCAGGTAAAATAAATGAATCATCTTGACTTTTTTAACTGACAAAATGGTAAATCTCAACATAAATTAAATAAATTACTGATGGCACATGTTTAGCAAAGATTGTTTGTATGGAAGCAGATGGGGGAAAATTTATGCTGCAGTACAAAACGTCATTTACAATGGATTCTTTAGTGAAATGGATTTTTTTATGCAAAAAGAATATGAGAGGAAATGATATTTCAAAACCGACAGCTTTATCAGAGCTTTATGGAGTGTTAAAAGAAAAAAGAGAGAGTATCCTAACTAATTTGAGCGGTACTTTTCATAAAATTTTCTCTAAACACGAAACTATTATTTTAATTAAATTTCTGGAGTAAAAGTTGTAAAAAAGCAATATTTCGTATTACTTCTACTAGAGCTTCAATGAAAATGCGTTTAACTCAAAACTAGCATTTGGTTAGTTACTGCCTTTTCGTTGAGAAGGGCAGTCTTTATGTATGTTATAAAATGGCGTATTTTATAGGTTATTTTCGTGAAATTGATTTTACGTTGGAACAAGACGTTTTTATATTAGAAGTTTATTTTCGCGAGAGAAGATGTAATTTGAATGCATTCTGTACAATCCTGTTTCGATCACTTTGCTAATCCCTTTTCTGATTAAAAGTTAATTAATAAAAGTTAATTATATATACATTGTTGGAAAAAAGTGATGAGCAAACCCTGTATAATCTGAAAAAGTAGATCTAACGCAATGAAATTTGGTATGGAAGTAGTACTAATGTAGCATAACTTACTCTCACCTGGAGAGCGGCGCAGCCCTGCTGGGAAGGGATGCATTAATAGCGGGAGTATCCCCCGCGAGCGGCGCGTACCATCGCTACTTGACGAGGCATGGAGTCAATAAGTCGTTGTATGGTAGCGGGAGGGATGTCCAACCACGCTGCTTCAACTCGCCTCCATAGCTCCTCAACGTTACCCGAGGGAGCCGGATAACGTTGAAGTCTCCGACCGATCATATCCCAGACATTTTCGATCGGATTGAGATCCGGAGAACGTGCGGGCCATGAAAGCATCCGTATATGGTTCTCTTCTACAAAGGTCTGGCCAACACGTGCAGTATGCGGTCGGGCGTTGTCGTGCATGTATAGAAGACCTGCTGTGCTCGCGCGGGGCCGTCCCGCTCGCGGCTGAAGGCGCGTACGTCCTTGCTCCATAAATTCTCGCCATGCCCGCTGCACTGCCGATAATGACTGCTCGAAACGGCGCGCGATATCACAGAAGGATACTTCTGTCATGTGCATCCCCACAACCATTCCTCGCTCAAACTCACTCAGATAACGCGAACGGCCTTCCATCACGCACTAAGTACGACTACAACTACCCGCTTCCAGCACACTAACAATAACCGGTTTCTCGCTCCCCGCATCGGTCTCCATGGAGACAACATATTGCAGCTGTTGGAGGCACTCAGTAAAAAATGCAGCTATAGAAAAAGTCAAAACTCGCTGCGCAAACTCGTCTAGAGGAAACCTTAATGCTCCGATAAATCTACGCATTTATCTTGAGACGTTCAGATTATACAGGGTGTGCTCGTCACTTTTTTCCATCAGTGTATGAGTCATTTGCTCATCATAGCAAGGATATTCTCAAACGCTTTCGTCAAAGTGGAAGTGTTTGTATAGGAAAATCAACAGGAAGGCTTCTTGTTTTAACTGAGGATGCTGTTGATGATATTTGTGGTCGTATGGAATACTGTCCTAATAAATCTATTCGAAAGTTATCGCAACAAACAGGTATATTTCATTTGATCAAGTAGTAGATATTATAAATTGTTTTAGTAGATTTATTATATGGCAGTTGTCGAACTGCATTAAAAAGGACATTACATTTGCATCCTTACAAAGTGTCCGCCGTTCATGAGCTGTGTTCAGATTATAGAAATCAATTGGTTCAATATGGATTCGAATCATGATATCTTGGATCGCATATTCTTTACAGGCGAAGCGTGGCTTCACCTTTCTGCCTACATAATTATCTTAATCGTTGATAATCTTCGCTTTTATAGCGAAACTAGACTACATGCAATTAAAGTAATTGTTTAGATAGCTATGCCTCGAAGGAGAATAAGAGGACTCATATTTTCTTTCGATATTGTGACAACTTCTCGTTAATAGAGAAGAAGCATTACAATCCTTTATTAATGAGTCGCATGATGGTGAAGTAAAAGTAGGTAATTTTCAACAAGATGGAGCTCCTATACATTCTACAAGAGCAATATTAGAATTATTAGAACAGTTATATCCTAATCGCTCTATAGGCAGGGACGTTGGCCATCTCAGTCACCATATCTTATACCTCTAGATTCCTCTTTATTTAGAAATTTAAAATCAAAGGTATTTAATAATCCTCTGCATTATTTACATTGGGCTAGAAGGCGCTATTGTAAATGAAGTGTATAATATTCCTGTAAATAAGTTACAAAATGTTCTTAATAATATCAAAAAGCGTATTATATTGTGTCTATAAAATAATGGGATGCAATCTATAATTATTATTAATTAATTATTAATCTATAGTTATTATGGGCTTAGGATGGGATATATGATATAGTTATCACATCGGTGTATTATATTATTGTTTTGTTTTTGTTAATGATTACATTATTTGTAAAAATAAATTATTAACGTGTTTCTAATGTTTCTAAATAAAAAGTATGTAATATCCTTATCTTCAATTAAATCTAATTAAACGAAAGTCTATTTTTAAATTTCTAAACCCATTTACCAGATTTCTCTTGTTCTCATGGGGAGAAGCTTATTTTAATAGTTAATCAACTTGAAGTTGGCATGGAAGTTAATTTTGACAAATAAGGAAGCAAAGGTAAATATTGCTTTCTACATTTTACGGCTCTAATTATTCCATGTCCATGATTTGCCGGACTATTGCTCTGCCACTTGAGCTATTAAGGACTGTGGTTCCGAATACATCGGGAAGCCCTAAGTTACATTAAGGAACAGATGTAGATATTTATAAAATCTATAAAAATATGCATGTATTTTTTAAGAAATATTTCTTCCACTAAAAAACACAGACTGCTTACACCTGTATTTTTTATGTTTAGTTAGTTGTTTAACTTTTATAATTAAATTGTTTTCAAATTATTAAATTATTGTATTGTTATCTTTAACTGTTTTTTTAAACTAAGAAAAGAAATTCCAAGTAGATTAACACTTAGGAACCGAAGGCCATGAGTTCAAGAAACGTGGACTAAATTACATGATACAAAAACAATTAACCGGCAACATCGAGATAATAATGAACAAGAAATTTATTCAAGAGTTCTATGTAATCTTTTTATTGGGTGCAATTTTTCACTTCATAATCTGGATAAGAAATTATTCTAAGATTTCTTAAAGAAATACTATTCTAAAGAAAATGTCAATGGGCCTTTATCATCTACTTTGAGAAAGAAGTACGTCGACCGTAGACTTGAAGACGTGATAGAAGCCGTCCAAAAATATATTGCCAACTTTATCATTAGCTTTGAACGAAGATTGCTAAGGAAAATGATATTTGATTGGTGTAAAGGTGGTAGAAAAAACGAATAATTTGAACATCGCTAGGTTTGTTAATGATACGTTAACTAGTTTCTTTTTACCGTATAAATTACCAGTAGAAAACGTATTACTATTGGTAACTGATACTGCTTCGTATATGGTGAAAGCAGAAAATAAAAAAATAAATTCCCTAATTTAATACATGGCACGTGTTTGCCCCATGGATTAAATAGAGTAGCCGAAACTGTTAAATCAGAATTTCCTTTAGTTAATAGTGTAGTAAGTAACGTGAGGAAAGTTTTTGTTAAAGCTCCACTTCGAGTTCAGGAAAAATATCCAGAATTGCCACTAGCCGCAGAACCAGTTGTTATTCGATTAAACGCCGTAAATTTTCTTGCCAAAAATGATGAAGAAATGAAGAATGTTATTTGCGATTTTGATCTAGGTGGCTTGGCATTAAAATGTATTAGTTTATTTGAAAACCCTTTAATTACTAATCAACTGTGTTTTATTAAAAGTATTTTTTTGTGTATTGCTACCGCAATCACAAAACTAGGAGGCAGATGATTTTCATTAGACGAAAGTATTTCTTCAGCAAATTCTGTAAAAGGTCGTCTCAAAAGTTCGTTAGGCAAAAATAATGATATTTGTAAAAAAATTGTTTTACAATGGACAATATAGAAAAGCATTGGATTATTTACTGTTATTATTCAAATAATAATAATTATGATTAGAAAAATTGTAATGTTATTTAAAATTTAAATAGTCTTATTGTTAGTAGAAAAGTACTATATTTTCTGTATATCATTTTTATTGTTCTCGCACTACCTAAAATAAATAATTTAACAAACAAGTTGTTTTATAATTTCTTATAACCTTAAATACTCTACGTAACCCGAACATGAATACATACTTTTACTTATTATATTTGAGGTTGTTATTATTAATATAATAATTATTTTATTACCTATAAAGTTTAGTACAATAATTGCATCTTTAAAAGCACAAATGCATGGTTAAACGCATAATTTAATAGTTTATTTTGTATATTTGCATGCATTTTTTTTAACTTTTTTAGTGCATATTTTCCAAGCTTTAATAATAAGCATATAATTTATTCTGTAATGCTGTAATGTAAACATGTAATGAATATTAGTATATTACATACCGAGGCGGAAAGTAGTTTATTACCGTCGAGAGATGGTAGGTTCACCTCGACGCAGCGCGTCTCGGTGAACTTAATTTCGAAACGGGACTGAATATTTCCGCCGAGGTATGTATACTATTTTACTCACGATCGGTTAGTAATTAATTATTATATAAACTATTAAATCACTAAATTTCAAAAATATAATAGTAATAAATTTTATGGCATTTTGATAAATGGTTTTAATAGGTACTGTTGCTAGGTAACGTAATAATTAATAGTGATATTTTCTGACAGATTACTAAATTATTATCGTACGATTTTAAACATGTTTTTTCGCTAACAGTAAACAGTCATGGAAATTCTAATGTCAATTAATATTAATTCCAAAAGCGAATAAATTTTGAAGTAAAACGTTGTCCTGTTATTTACTTAATAAAGTTTTGTGAATGGTTTTATTATAATTTAATTTACTTATTTAAGTGACACTGACGTTTAATAAATTCTGAAATAACATTACATAGACGGTAAAGTGACATAACCTAGCCGGAAAAGTGTTAACCTACCTTGGTATGTAATAGCGCAGTTTCTATGTTACGTTTTGAAGAAAAAAGGTCTATTTGCGTTTTCCGTACTCCCTTTAAATTAATTTTGTAGTGACATCGCGCGGTTTAACTTTCAACTCCTTCAATCTAATCGAACTTCGTTCTCTGTTGGTTCTGCAACCAACTTGCCTGCGTAAGATCGTCCTGAACGTTATAGATGTCGCCCTTAATTTTTAGCGCATGTCCCCTTACTTGCGTCGATCGGCATTCGATCGGTTATCGTTGTCTACGCAAGTGTTACTTTAATTAAGTTCGTGTAAGGCGTTACGGTAAGAAATATCTTGATCCTTTGTACTTTGTCTAATGGTTGTCGTTTATTCTTTGTAGGATATATTTGTATCGTATACCTGTTAGAGTATTTTCCTTCGCCTACGTTCACGATTCATGTAGAACTTTGCTAATACCAGGGGTACGCGAGATTGTTCCCATTTGACGAGGTAATTCAATCCATCCCCGGATGATTCAAGTAGTGTTGAATTTTGGATGAAAACCGCGTGAAAACGGCATGAGTGAAAACACTCATTAGTGGAATTTTTTCCGAGGTGTGGTCGTAGAAAAAAGAAGCTTCTAGAACATTTATTGACGTCAGCAACATGGCGGTCTACAGCTGAAATGGCTGAAATGTTTTGGCAGAAATATTATAGTGAAATTCAATCATTTTCCTTGGATCCTTTTGAGGACAGTTCCATAAAGGTTGTAGTTTAGGCAGTAGCGAAGACAATTTAAAGTAGGTGTCATAATTTCTTTTCATTGTTATATATTAGTGCAATTCATAACCTCTTCTGGTTATTGCTGTGTGTTGACATTTCATTTGCATAAAGGCTCTAGAGAAAGCCGGTTACTAGCTAGTTTGTGCATTTGATGCAATTTAAACCTTTCATAAAGGATAGCATCGTAATTTACTGTCAGATTTATACTTACCGTTCGGTTGTAGTGTTGAGCATTTTTAATTGATTTAATTCATAAGCCATTTACAGTCAATTCATTACTATTCAGCGAATAGTTTATTCGCTCAGCTTTTCTTATTATTTTCATGTAACTTAGTTAGCCGTTCAAGGCCATATCACTGTTTAATTAGTAGATAGGTTGTTTACACACCAATTTACGTTCTATTTTCTTGTAGTATTATTTATACTGGTTGACTAACTTCAGTAGCAGCCAGGTGAAGGAAGCTTGTATTGTTTTCCATACGAGGCATTTATCCTTCAGATGAGCTTCGTACTGGTTAAGTGTTATTTTGGGGTAGGTTTCCGTGTTAATTTAATTAAGAGTTTTATAATTTTATTGTAAAGGACCCAGAATTAAGTATACTTAGTTGTGTCCTGGAGAATCACTTGTCCAGGCACGTACTTAACCTAATTAATATTTTATTTACTTTAATTTCTTACCTGTTAATACAGGGTGTTATACTTTCGTTCGATACTGTTTAGTGTAATCACTGATATGCGCCAGTGGCGTAGTAGTTATATTTCATTAATTTTAGTATCTTTATTATTGTCTTAGTGATAATTGTTTAGAGTTTTAATTTTGTGCTTTCGCTGACATTTGGACAAGCGAAATTGCTCTTAACACCGACTCAATTTTATTTCGATACTTAATTTTCCTTAGCCTTTTGGTTATTTTTTTTTATTTTAGAATAAACTTGTTATAGTTGATGTCTTGTATTTGTTTGATACCTTTCCCACAAGTGTATGAGTTAGGCAAAGGTATATTTATACATTACCAAGTAGTTTGGGGCCAAACAAGTTTTGCTTTTGGAGCTACTTACATCCCACCCGCTTCCGTGTTACGGGGGTGCTCTGCGGAGGAATACGGTGGCGCTCACTTACCACCTCGCGACTTTGACCCGCGACGCTCTCCAAGAAACGATTGAGTTGGCCGGCAGAGTTATTCCTTTGGGACGTTTGCCAACAGGTAGGTCCAAGGCAAAGAGGGTAGCCCAGCAGAACATCTCGCTACCACGTATAACTACTTGTATTTAGATTTTGTCGCGGAAAGTGTAGCATCTAGCCGGGTTGAAGGTTAGAAATGTTCAGATTACTAACCAATCGTGAGTTAAAAAAATTACAATACACACTACATTATTGATTAATCTTTTCAAAGTTGTATGTTTGCATATCAAGAAATATCACGAGGACGTTATATATGCTTCTTTAACTGTCAAAAACTTAAATTTTGTGTCGCAAACTTTTGTCACCGAATGTACCGCTTAAATCGAGTGTGCTGCTTCAGGTTTCAATTCTACTTGGTTGCATTATAGTTAATATTACAGTACAAAATCTGATGCAATATACTATAGGGTAAATTACTAATAAAATAAATTGGGTGTCCCTCAGAAATTAGTTTCTGTTTTACTTTTTATATATAAATCTTTTGTTAACTTTGTTTTATTTACATGCGCCGAGAATACGGGTGCTGTGGTTTCAGATAGATTCTATGGACGTGTGTAATAAGGCAAGTGTGCTTCTTGACCCGTTAAGTAAGCAGTTTTAATGCTATAATTTGAATATGGTAAGGCCCATTTTATGTTTTTCCACACCACAGTAAGTAAAGAAAATTTTAATATTGATTGTGGCGTCTCATTAAGTCATAAATTATCTGTTTGATGAATTACTAAATTGGCAAGATTAATGTGAAAAGTTAATTAGGAAAAGCTAATGTAGACCGTGTTGGTCCAGTGAGTAGGCCACTGCGAACCTGCTAAACTGGGTTTAAATCCTGGTGAAGCCAATAATATCGATGCCCTTATTTTTCTGTCCCAGCTCGATTCAGGCTGACAAAAATGAGTACCTAGAGGTAAAACTCTAGTTCAAACTTCAGTATCCTAAAAGCGTTCAAATTGTAAATACCACATAGCTCATATTAATTACTATAGTATTATTATTTAAAATTTTACATTTGTAGAAATGATCTACCCATCTGCTATATAACTAATAATTTGATTTTTCTGAAGAACACTATAACATACCCAAAAGTGGTATATTTTTTAAACATTTAAATATTTTAATATTTAAAAAATACACTACTATTTAACATTTCGACATTTTATTATTTTCTTAAGTATTTAAACCTACATTAATCATTAGATTAGACCAAGGGAATAATATTACAAAATTTACGTAAGCCGTAATGGATTACAGATTAATTAATTAACAGAGAAATAATAAGTCAGCTTTGAAATTTTACGTTGTCATTTTTTTTAAAAACGTAAACGTGAAGTCTTTACTAAGTTTTCTCTTGCATAAGCAATGTGCTTAATGTATACAAGGTTATTATAGTATTTACTATCATTAATTTAGCTATTAGATTATACTACTAAAATATATGCCAATTGTGTTATTTTTAATTTAAAAAAAATGTGAAAAAAAATCATTTAAACAGATCTAAACAGAAGTTCTTAGTACCGCTGGCCTAGCCAATACGTGCCGTATATATATTCAGTGTCGCTTATATGCATATATGCAGACGTATTTGTTTACGTACGGATTGTTTACAATGAATGGGTTTATACATAAGTAAGACTTCTTTCTATGACCATTTAGATTTATTTCTATGAAACCAAATTAGAGAAATTGTTTATGTAACACAACCTGAAAACGTAGATGATCAAATACCGCCAAATAACATATTAAATGCAATTGTTTCTGTTGAAAAGAGGTGCAGACTATGCATTGGTCGAAATTGCGCCCAGTTCGAGCAATATTTATAGGACGGTGTTTCTATTCTTTTATTTACTTTTTTAAGTAAGACAATAAGGAATGTTTATTTTATTGTATTTATTTTGTATATTTAGTAAATTTGTCTTTCATTTTCCTTATTAATGTTTGTTTTTTATGACTGGGAATTACAGCAAATAAATATGTATCTATTTAGTCAATTTAACATTGTCAGTGTGCAACTGCCTACACCAACTCATGGCCCACTGTGAGTGACAAGAATTTGCAAAAAACTCTGATTTTCTTGCATTTTTCTATACCCAAGTATGTGTTTTTATTACGATACTGGAATCTGTAGAAAATTTATTTTTGTATAAAGCAAGAAAAAAGTTCAATTTGAAACGGAAAAATTTACTCATGTTTCTGGTAAATTATATGTGTTAATAAGACAATTCACATTGCTATATGTAGTATTTTCGAAACCGTTTAATTTGATGTATAGATCATTAAAATCAGATAATAAATAAAACCGTTATAGCATTTGGAAATTTTTGAGAAACACCCTGTATTTATATATACAGTACAATCGCGATGGGGTGAACATTCGATAATATGAACCTCCCGGTGGTATGAATACGAAATTATTCACATTGAACGCCGTATAGTGTGAACAGCGTGGACCTTCGATGGTGCGAACAAGTGCATTATGCGTGTCTGTCAGTGTTTCTACTTATTTACCGCTCGGGGAACTCCATTATTTTGTACTTTGAAGTACATTCTAGATATCGCGTCTATAAAGGTAGTCATAAATATACCTCCGATGTAAATACATTGTGTCGTGAATGCTTAGAGCAAAATGGGGAAATGAAAGAAATTTTTAAGTTTAAGAGAAAAAATATTGTCGATACGGTAACTCACACACTAAAACCATCGAATAAAAGCACCTTGAAAAAGTCGGCATTTCCGCTTTTAGAAGAGAAATTGTACAATTGGTTTCTTAAACAAAGAGACAAGAATTTACCAGTTTCGGGGAATATGCTGAAACAGAAGGCATTGCCACTATCAAAACAATTGAATATTGATACTCTCACAACCAGTGAAGATTGGCTGCAAAGATTTAAACACCGTCGTGGCATAAAGTTTTTGAAAATCGCAGGGGAGAAATTATCAGCCAACCTATATGTAGTAGACCCTTTTAAAGAGGATCTAAAGCGTATTATTCAAGAGCATGACCTAAAGCGGCATCAGATTTATAATGCTGATGTGACAGGATTTTATTGGCACATGTTGTTGCTTGACAAAACTTATGTCTCATTAGCTGAAAAAATTGCTCCTGGATTAAAAATTTCTAAGCCACGACTGACGTTTATGGATAGTGTAAATGCTTCAAGCTTACATAAGCTGAAACTTCTAGTGTTAGGGAAATAAAAAAATCCAAGGTATTTTAGGAATTTTTACAACCCATTGCTGTACAAAAACACTAAGAACGCTTCCATGGCCGGGGAACTATTTAAGGAATGTTTTTTCAACATTATGTACCTGAAGTAAGAGTTAAAATTATCTACCATTTGTTTCATACGGCTAATTATACATATAAAGGGTTTTCCAATAGTAACGCTCGATGTTTGGCAACTGCGCATGACGTAGTCGATAGTCACAGACAGATGCTATCTTTGCCAGTCGTATTCAGTTAGTCTCTGCATTTTATTATGGAGCGTTACACGACTGAGCAAAGCGCCGAAATTGTTAAAAATTATTATCAAATCCAATGTTCTATTCGGCAAACGTTTCGCGCACTCCGTGCAATTTATGGTGTCAACGATCGTCCTGCAGAATCGACAATTCGCCGTTTAATAAACATATTCGAAACAACTGAGTCTGTGGCAGATCAGAAAGTGTCTGTACGTCAGCAAAACGCAAGATCCCTTGAAAATATTGCTGCAGGTCGGGAAAGTGTGCATGAGAATTCGCAACAGTCCATTCCGCGTCGGGCTCAAGAACTTGGCCTGTCTTCGACGCCAACTTGGCGAATCATGCATAAGGACTTAGGGCTTCACCCTTATAAAGTGCAATTAACCCAAGAACTAAAGCCCAAGGATCATAGACAGCGGCGTGCATTCGCTGGATGGGCGCTAGAGCAGCTGGAGGTCGATCCTGATTTTGGGCACAAAATAATGTTTAGTGACGAGGCTCATTTCTGGTTAAGTGGCTCTACTAACAAGCAAAATTGCCTAATATGGAGCGACGAAAACCCACGGGAGATTCATGAGGGCCCTCTACATTCCGAAAAAGTTACTGTATGGTGTGCACTGTGGTCCGGCGGAATAATCGGTCCATATTTTTTCGAAAACGAAGAAGAAGTGGCACTTACTGTCTACGGTGAGCGATACAGGGCTATGATAAGAATTTCTTTTGGCCTACATTGGATGGAATCGATCTAACAAACGTGTGGTTTCAGCAAGATGGTGCTACGTGCCATACATCACGTGATACAGTGACACTATTGCATGAGAAAATTAATGGTTTTGTTATATCGCGAAATGGTGACGTTAATTGGCCGCCCAGTTCCTGCGACCTAACGCCACTGGATTTTTTTCTCTGGGGCTTTCTAAAATCCAAAGTCTATGCTGACCAACCGCGGACGGTTGCCGTATTAAAGGTCAACATTAGGCGCGTTATCGCTGAAATTGAGCCACTTTCATGTGATAAAGTCATCACAAATTGGGTATCCAGGATTCAACAAACCAGGCAAAGCCGCGGAGGACAATTACCTGATATAATTTTTAAAATAATAGATCACTATCATTCTCACAATTTGTTTTATTGCGTTACAAAAAACGAGCGCTTCTGATGGAAAACCCTTTATATTTCAAAATTATATTACATAATTCGTAGGTGAGATGTTTTCTACGTGCTCAGGAGTTACCTCAGAAAGCAATTCTCCTTGTGGATAACGTGCCGTCCCATCCACCAGCAACAGAACTGATGACTAAAGATGGGATGATCTTTTTAAAATTCTTACCTCCTAATGTTACGTCTTTAATCCAACCCATGGATCAAAATATTTTAAGGCTCACCAAACTATACTATATGAGAACAATTTGCTCAGTTCTGCTGTATCAACGGAAGAAGGAATAGCTGCAGAACTCAGTAAGATTTCTTTAAGAGATGCAATTATTTGTCTACGGCGTGGAAGAAATTTGGCTCAACAGTAATCCAGAAGTCTTGGAGAAACATCCTGTCAGATTTTAATGAACATAATGAGGATGCAGACGAAGATAGTATTTCACTAAGTACATTAAAAGAAAAATTAAGATGTGAAAAAACTTTGGCCCTGATGCTATTAGGGATATAATAAATTTACTACAGAAAGTAGCTCGAGTAAGCTAATGCACAAGTGGTTTTAGAAGTCAAATTTTAGGGTGATTACACAGCTGCAGATATGGAAGATTTGGATAAGGATGATTCACCAGATGTTGTGGAAATGTTTTCTTCAAATGAGGATGAAAATGAGTGCATTGAAAAAAAAGTTTGCCATTTCGATGCATTTAAAGCATTTAATGTAGCTGTAGAATGGTCAAATCAAAATTCCATAAATATAAGTGAAATCATCACCTTGAAGGCAATTCAAGAAAAAGCAGTTATGGCCAAAATTGCTCAAAAAAATATTCAGAAATTTTTTTTTTTAAATAATCTTAGGAATGTTCATGTATAATTGATTTGGGTTTAAGCAATAACGTTAGATTATTTAATTACACCCTCGTTTCTATGAACGACCCACTATATTTTTGCTTTCACGCTATCGCGAGTGTACTGTATGTATATATGAGATTTTGTTAGCCGGCGATTTAAGGTCTGTTTTACTTCAATATGTATACATTTAAAATATATCAACTCTTACATGTTTCGGCAATTACTCCCTTTTTTAAAGAATTTTAAATTATTAAAAATGACAGTATATTACTGTCATATATATATATATATATATATATATATATATATATATATATATGTAAAGCTGTCATCGTTACAATTACATTATTCAATTTATACATTCAAGTCTAATAATAATAATAATAATAATAATAATAATTCATGCCTTAGCATCCCTCAATAGCTTGACGCCAATTACAGGAGGCATTGGTAAGGTATGAGTTACTATTACGCCTGCGCCCGTGGAGCGACTTACGATATTTATCTGTCGGCATTCGTCTTGAACGAGAAGGAAAACCACGAAAACCTACTCGGAACCAAATCCGGGACTGCCGGCACGATCAGCCAGTGCGCTAGATATTTATATAACATATAAATATCTAATATATAATATTTATATAACGTATGATAGATATTTATATAACATATCGCTGTGTTCTTTTCTAAGCGAGATAAATTTAAAAATTAAATAGAGCTAAAAACAGCAATGAAAAATTTTAAACGGGTAAATTTTGAATACACCCTGTATGAGCATCGATATAACAAATCTACTGTTTATTTTGTGTAGAGTTTCTCGTTCTTTTCTGTAAAAAGTTTTAATATACAACAATACAGATCATGTTAAGAAAAACACATCTGTGTATATTTAGTAAATTTATATTGAATGTTAAATGTTATGTAGATTATTATATCTCTTTACGTTCTAGTTTATAAATATTAATAACTTAAAATTTAAATCATGCTATACCTACCAATTTATATAAAAGGATATTTAAAGTGCTATAGTAATAGTAAATTTGATAATCAATACTTGAATTTTACAAATTTCTTAAAAGCGTGAACGTTGTTTAGTGTAACGGTTACGATATAGGTGAAATTTCGAACAAAGATTTTAAGATATCAATTTATATATTATTATTTGATATACATCACAAATCGGAATAACCTAAAAATAAAAGGACAATAACAACGTTGTAATAAACTATACATAATGGAATATGCATCTTAAAATTGACATTTTGTAATACTTATCTATATGAACAAGCATAGAATTCGTTTTAAAATGTGTATTATTAATTTGTATAGAAAATCAATACTAATACTATAATATATGTATAGAATATCAATACCGAACAATTCAAAAGGTTTTACAGTACACAGAATAGAGTCTAATATGATAGTTGTTCATCCATTACAAATAAATATATTGGTTTATATGTATATTGTAAACAATTTATTCAATTTAGTTCAGAACCACGGGTTAAATGCATTTCAAATTGCGTTAAAGAAAGCACGTCAATCGGAAGATAAGAAATGATAGTCAATTAATCGATAAGAGAGGAAAGATATGACGTGTGGATCTATAATATGGAAACATGAATTCTAAAGAAGAAATTATAGCGTCGGACGTTAGAGAAGAACAGAATAAATGAAAAGAAAGCAGATAGCATGCGGTTTTGGGAAAAAGGAACGCGTGAAAATTAAAACAAGAACGTACTTAAGATATTAAACACTGTTAGAAAGAAATATTAAGAAAACGTAAACTAATACAGAACAAAAGTTTTTAATATGGAATATGGAAATATGGAATATCTTTTAGCAGAGTATTATAACTTAAAAAATGTATTCGAAAAAGGTTTTACTTCATAGGTCACATATATAGAAAATTTCTCAAGAAGAGGAGACTTACCGAAAGATCGTCTTAAAGCGGTGGTCAAAAATGCAAATTTGTATTGTAAATTATATTGAATTTGAATTCATCATTAGAATTTTATATTTTTAATTTAAAGACAATTATTACTTTACTTTATTTCATATAATAATGAATTCGACAGGTCAATAATGTAATAAAGAAGTTCAAGACTTTGAAGTTCATTAAAATAAGTTTATAAGATCATTTGTTTATATGGATATTTGATTGTTCGGGTATAATTTTAATTTCTCTATTAAAACAAAAGATATAACACATATATCTCTTAAATTGTAAGTAGAGTAAGGTCTCACGAACATTTAAGGGTATCTGGTTTTTGAACTCGCAATTAAGACTTTCATTATTTACTTGACATATTGAATAAAATAAATTGTGTGATATTGAATATTTTATGTGGTAGGATAAAGTCTCGTCACATGAATGTGAAATAACACATTTCTCTTTTGAAACATTATCACTTTATAGAACTACTAAATCCATAGACTTTACAATTTATCAATTTTAAATAAAGACACTGTGTCATACTTTAGTATTTTGTAGAGTATAAGACTCACTTGTCTAAAGTGATAGACAGCTGTATTTTGGAAGATTTATTGAAATCTAACAAATATCTTCAAAGTCATATTCTTTTAGATATATAGATATGAATATATTCTGATTAGATATAAAGATTTACATACCATGTTTTATTGAGAAAGAAAAATATAATCGATGATATTTAAAATATTTGAAAATTAATGTATATTTTTGCAAATTGTGAACAATAAATGTATTAAATTTAACATGCTATCATATTATTTCTCTCCTTATTACATTGAATGCTAGACCTAGTCGCAAGGAATCCTTTTTATAAACCAAAAACCCTGAGAACAATTTTAAAAGTCTAAACTATGAATATGTGTGTATGACGCTTCATGTTTAATAATTGACGATTCATATTTAATAATTGGCGCCCATTTTGAAAATAAAAGTACACAGCAATATGTACGTATTCATGATGGTAAATTGCAGATCGCTACTCTACATTATTAAATTATAGTATATACTGCTTAGATTTTTTAGGTCACTCCTGTTAATTGAATTTTTTTCTTGCTTAATATTAACTATTTCTTTAATTTCTCTTTTCATTTTGTGTTGTTCTTTATCGATTATCTGTGTGTTTTCAAAATCTAAATAGTGATCGCTTTGCAATTTGTATGTAAATAAAGTAGTTTTGTCTGTTTTGAAGTATTTGTGGGCTTGTATTGTATTATTCTTTTGTATAAATATTGTTTAGTCTGACCTATGTTGTAACTATCGCAGTGGCAACATGGTATTTTATAGATAATATGTGTTTCTCGATTTTTTTCTATTTTAGGTTTTAGTTTTGAGAATAGATGTTTATTTGTATTGCTAAATTTACATGTTATAGTAATATCATATTTTTTTAAAGCATACTTTATTTTTTTCTGATTATTGTGGAACATATGGAACCGTGGTATATGTTGTTTCATTGCTTAAATTGTTATTAGTGTCTGCAGTGTTGTATATCTTAAATTATATAATTTCTTGAAGAAGGCATTAATTGCCGAAACATATAAGAGATTATTTTAAATATATACATATTAAAGTAAAATAGACCTTAAATTGCCCACTATCTAAATCTACTATAATATACAAAGGTTAAGAAATAATTTTAATTAACCAGACGTTATATTTCAATGCCCAGTCACATGTAATAACTCGATATATGGTCATGTGTATGCGTAACACTTTACAAGGCGACAGCCTCGCTTTTAATACAAAACATTAACGTGTTATCTAAACACGACCTTACTCCGTATTTGTTGCATACACAAAGACTACGCATCAGGGTTATACATTTGTTCTAGAAACAAATTATAAGTAAGACAAGGATCTTCTCTAGTATATATAGACGATAGTTTAAGTCATAGGGATAGTTACAGCCAGTCAGTGGTGCGAACTGTGTTACATCTTAATAACCACGTTCTGCCCTGTCTGAGTTGAACCAAGTATAATATGTACATCTTGTAAATAATATTGTTATTCAGTTTGTAAGCATTGAGTTAATAATAGAATGTTACCCGAACTTCGAGTGTGTATCATTTAGTTCTTTATTCCGCCTCGAACCTGCAACACAATGTGGCCGCCCAAACGGCCCACATTACATGGCGATTCTGCCTACCTACGGCATAGGACCATTCTGCCAGTCGTTTAAGACTGCAGGGAAATAGTAGGAACCCGGAACGAGCAAGCGAAGAAAACCGAAAATTTTGTCACAAACGCCTTAGAAATTGATTCCAATGATGTAATGGTTAATAACGGGACAACCGATAGTATCCTAATCACGTCAGGAGCTCAATAGACGACAGAGACCTATCGATTGTACCTTTACGAGACCAACAGCAGTGCGGTTTCCACCAACCTCAGGACTGATCATCTTAGAGGTATGGAACTGTCGAAAACAATAACCAACCGAATCAGACGAACTTCAAGAGTAGAAGAGAGCCAAACAAAACTCCAATTCGCCCCTAGGTCGTGAAGAAGCAAGCATGCGCTTCCAGGAAATGGTCTGACACGACGGAAAACGCTCTCAGAATTTTTTTTTAAGAGAAAACAGTTATAAAAAAAGTGTGTTTGGTTAACTGGTCTCTAGTTTTTCTGTATTGAAGAAAAGGCTTACAGTATAAGGGATCAGCAGCACGTGCCACCTTACTGTAGTCAGAATAAGCTTCACAGGATAGTTCTGCGCAGGAACATGACAGACACGGAATATGTGTTGTCCAGGGAAATACACGAATGAGTGATTTCCAAAGTAATTTTTCCCATGGAGGGAAATAGAAAAACAGAGAGTCGATTTATGTTAAAATAAGTATGGTTAAAAAGGGAGCACAAGGAATTGGAAACAAACAATCAATCACAAGAATTGAAACCACAAGATCAAGCACGAGGAATCGGAAACAAGAACCAAACGCGAAAAACAAAAAAGACAAGAATGGCAAGCTGCGAAACAAGGCAATTATTCTATATAAGTTACACATGATATAGAAATAAAATTTAAGAAAGCGAACAGATTAACAAAATTGAGACAGTGTACAACGGCCCAATTATTATTATTTTTTTTAATCATCAACAATGTAAAGCTTACTATTTAGCATTACCTTCGAAAATTTAGCATTTACTATTTAAAGCTTTTACGATTTATATTATATATTTATTTATTATGTATTTATTATTACTGTATATATATATATTAGACTATTTATCATTTTTACAATTTAAGATTTACTATGTACTTGTTATTATGTGATATTTGATAACGATTTCGCTTTAGAATTGTAACAGGTTTCAAGTCATTTTAATTTTAGCAAATTTATGAATAATGCATGTCATATTATTGTAATTTGTAATTTCATTAATGTTTACCATATTTTCAAATAAGGAAAGTAAATAGATAGAGAGATTCTTGATAAAAGAAAAACCAAACATATTATGTAGGTTTTCCTTTTTCCCCAAGGGCGCAGGTGTAATAACTCGATATACGGTCATGTGTATGCGTAACACTTTGCAAGGCGACAGCCTCGCTTTTAATACAAAACATTAACGTGTTATCTAAACACGACCTTACTCCGTATTTGTTGCATACACAAAGACTACGCATCAGGGTTATACATTTGTTCTAGAAACAAATTATAAGTAAGACAAGGATCTTCTCTAGTATATATAGACGATAGTTTAAGTCATAGGGATAGTTACAGCCAGTCAGTGGTGCGAACTGTGTTACATCTTAATAACCACGTTCTGCCCTGTCTGAGTTGAACCAAGTATAATATGTACATCTTGTAAATAATATTGTTATTCAGTTTGTAAGCATTGAGTTAATAATAGAATGTTACCTGAACTTCGAGTGTGTATCATTTAGTTCTTTATTCCGCCTCGAACCTGCAACACAATGTGGCCGCCCAAACGGCTCACATTACACACAAAACTAATCATTACCCGTCACAGATAAACTTTGTAGCGAAAACATTGATAATTAGATCAGTGGAATTAGCCGATACAGAACACGTTATAAAGCAATCTACAAGACATTATCGCTGAAGGGATACACCTTATGAAGCATCAATACAACTATTCAGGGTAAATACAAACACACACTACTCCAAGAAGATGACACGAATATCCGGAAAGAAGTTTTATCGTGCATCACAGGCGCTACAGTTCATTCAAGTCAGTATAACATGGAATAGGGATTTATCTTCTAAATCATTTTACGGACGGAATCGTGTTAAAAGACGAAGAGCATTAAAAAATACCTCATAGAAGTGGTCAATAAGCATGCATAGGACAGATAGAAGAACACATACTTGTTGCAAAGAAGCGGTACTTCTTCGTCTCTACATAATGCCCATTTACAACCATGGTAAAATTTATTAATTCATGAAACTCCCAACTGCTTGAACAAAGAGTTCAAATGAAGGTGTTCAAAAGGTCAGCGCCTCTTTACAAGATGGAAACTGGTCTTGGTAATGTGAGGCATAATTAATACCAAAGGAACAAATAGTTTTAAGCGAAATAACGTCACCAGACCAAGAATTTGAAAACATTATTGAAGAAAATTAGTCTATTTTATCTTTATATGTGAATTTAGTATTTTTTAGAGTATTTAATCCTACGTTCATTATTAGATTAGACGAATGGAATAATATTACAAAATTTACGTAAGCTATAATGGATTACATTTTAATTAACAGAGAAATAATAGGTAAACTTTGGAATTTTAGGTGCTCATTTTAAAAACATAAACGTCAACAAATGAAACCCTGATTAACCACGTTTTTTCTTGTATAAATACACAAACTGTACTAAATTTCGGAAAAATGTTTTGATAGAAGTGAAGTATGCTTATTTACAATTAAATTTGAAGTAACATTTAAATAATTGTTATCGTCTTTCTACATCTAAATGCCACTTATCATAAAACAAACCTGTTATGTAATCAGTTTACGTATACCAGAAAAGTTAACTTTTGGTAACATTAACCGCGTTTGTTAATGGAATGTTAGGGCATCAACTTTCGCAAAACTATTATTGCAAGATATAAATAATCAATCACAGAATATTTTATCTCCATTTATGATAACATAATCTCAGAGTAAGCTATAATTACTTCGGTAATTTATGATCCTTTTATTATACATCGTTTTGATCCAGCGATTAAAGTGTACGCCAATATATGTGCCGAAATGATATGTTTATTTAACGTTCTCACGATCTTATTGCTTTTCCGATGTACTGCTTCGCAACTTCCCTTCATCGAAGATTATGTAGAACGCATATCCTCTGTTAGTACACGTGCTGTTAGTGAACAATGTGCTGAACAAATGTCTGCTTACGGCAATGGACTGTTCAATAATCAATCTTGGGCATGGAACTGTAAGTATCTTGTGCTAAAATGCAAATTATATGGTTTCCTGATTTTAATGTATATTTTCTTTCCTTACGAAATCTATTGGTTTTGAAATGTATTTTTGTATATTTGAATGAATCCGAGACTGTCATTAATTCTGTAAAAGTTAATTTAAAAAATTCTTAACTCAATATGTATATCTTTAAGTTCTGGAGTAGAAAAATATTATACTCAAAGCTCTAGCATACATTTTACACAAGCTAAGTACGTCATTATATCACCAACATATTAACACTTTTGTAGTATTAATACGTCAGTTAAAAACAGCTGATGATGACAACTTAGTTATCGAAATCATACTCAGAATTTAACGCTATATTATGGTAAAAGTTTTAAAGGAACTTTTATTTTTGTATATATTTGTGAAAATTTTAAGTTTATAAATATCTCAAATTAATGTAGATTAATTATAATTTTTGTATTTTTTTTTTCCACTATGCGAAATATGTATGTGGTGTTATTTACGTTTCGCTTAGTACTTCTTACGAAAATTCTATTTAAGAAAAATGACTAAAAGCATATGTATAGTTCATTTGACACTTTTAACGACCCGTTTTGTAAGGCTTAAGTAGGAATATCCCAAATCCCTTAACTGAAACAGCGCTCGCGTCTGCAAATGAGATGTAGACCGTAACAGAAAAATACGCTTTTCCTTTAGAAATTCCTTTCAGTTAATATTTTCTTGGAAGCATGTAATAATAATAATAATAAGTACAATCATTCTATGTATTAATTATTGTTTTAAATGTTATACATACTTGTTCTACACATTCTGTTATATTTTATATAGTGTACTACCATTTACAAACAAAATCTGATTACTGGATATTATTTTATTTCCAATTTTATATATTTCATGTGTAATTAATGTGAATTAATACTAATTTATGATATAATAATAATAATAATAATAATATGATATTATAATATTTGATAAAATCTGCACATGAAATACAGAATAATTATCATGCTAGAAACGAGCTAAATCAGTGCCTGCAAGTGCTACATGTAAATTAGGTCCCGAGCAAATGGACGTTCAAAAATAACATGTAAATTCGGTCCCGTAATTTTTCTTTGCCTGATAGTGCATGTGTAAATTCGGTACCGGCTACGCTTGGGTTTACACAAACAGTGAAAGAATAAACATTTGATGAAATGCAAAGTAAATTAGAAAAATACTAATATTAAATGTAAAAATTTGTAATTACCTTGATTTTTAACGCCACAATGAAAGGATATACATTTAGTGAAATGCAAACGTTTTATTTCCAGATTTCTGTATGCTTCAATCATTTTCGTGATAAACTTTTGACGGTTTTTAGCTTTACTGTTATGTTATGTATTTTAGAAATCAAATATATACTTTGTAATTTTACATAGGTATCCATTTGAAATTCTTTAAGTTTTTGTAAAATGAATATGTTGGGATGAGCTTTATAAAAGAAATCATTGAAATGTTGCGACCGAATTTACCTATCGATAAACAGGGTTTAAATTTATATTTTATTTATGACCTGCCGGGACCCAATGTACCTACACCATCTGCAAGATAATTGTGACCGATTGGCATCTCAAGGCGATTAGAAGGGTTTTATATACTTGTACATTCTTCGTATATTAGGAGGCTATAATATAAATGGACTATAACATGAAACATTTGTCTATTCAAACGCTTAACTCTAATAAGTGAAACGTATTAATATTATTGCGAACGCAAATGTTTAAATAACGGAAAACACTCAGAGTCGGCGTTCAATAAATTGTAGTACTGCGATAATTTGAACACTTGAAAACTTTTTGCAAAATTTTGATATTAATTTTAATATCTATATATCTATATTATCAAGCACAAAAACGAATCTTTAAAGTGGACGGCTTTTAACCGAGGAAGTTGTAGAGCGTGACGAAAGCCATTAGCTTTGGTCACGCTCTACAACTTCCTCGCTTTAACATGCCTTGCCTCACCTTCAGACGTCTTGTTGCCAACCTTAATTTCCTTCATAGACTTATTTACAATGAAATTGACTGCCCAACGCTATTATCTTTTTAATTTTTTTCCTTCGCCACTCCACACACAGTTTTTATCTTTCATTTCCTCTTGATCAAGTCTCCTGTGTATATTACAGGCAGCAACTCCAATCAGGTTTCTTCGGAAATAGATATACACTTCAATAATTTGTTTACTTTCTTATTTGCGATAGCTGCAATAAATATTCGCTGTAGTCTTGTTATGTTAATTAATTGCTGGAAATTCTTATTCCTTGGTTTTTGCTTTTTTATCTTTAGGAGAATTTAGTGTGGTATAAGCATTTATAATACACAGGTCGGCATAAGTCAGGCAACACTCTCGAAAAATCGGCATAAGTCCGGCAACGCTCATAAGTCTGGCAACGCTGTCGAAAAAGATTAAAACGAAGCATGTTCGTGCTTCAGACAGTTGTCTCGGGTCATGATAACACGTGCTCGTCGAGTAGACGCGTTTTCAGAATGAATAACCGATTCAAGAAAGAGTTTTTTTTGTTACGAGGATGATTTCGATCGCAGATTGGAATTTTGCGAGTGGTACCTCGAATGCAGTCAGGAAGATCCGCAGTTCCAGCGTTCCATTTTGTGGTCGGATGAAGCAACCTTCAAGCTGAACGGTACGGTCAATCGGCATAACTGCGTGTACTGGAACGACCAGAATCCTCACGTCTTCATTTAAGAAGACTTAAACCTGCCTGGGGTGTGTGTGTGGGCAGGTATCCATGCGGGAGGTCTCGTGGGTCCGTACTTTTTTGAGGGTAACGTGACGGGCCAAAGTTATCTGAAAACGCTCGAAGATTTACGTGGGCAAATGGACGACGATCCAACACTCGCGAACATCCGTCATTTCATGCAGGATGGAGCTTCGCCGCACTACGCGTTATGTGTGCGGGAGTACCTTAATGTTCATTTTGGAGAATGGATAGGCAGACAAGGAATCGTTGAGTGGCCCTCACGATCATGTGACCTGACGCCCTGTGATTTCTTCCTGTGGGGCCTTCTCAAGGACCGCGTTTTTGCAAGAGGACCACGTACCCTTCCCCCGACCTCCGAACTGCAATTGAAGGAGAATTAGAAAATCTTCGCGGACAGCTTGACGTGCTTCGCCGGACCTGCCTCACCGTTGAGAAACGTTGCAGTAAATGCATTGATCAAGATGGCCATCAATTTGAACACTTACAGTAACCCTTTTTCATTTCGACGCTGCATTTTTTTCTTTTAATGCAAATTTGTTGCCTGACTTATGCCGACCCCTGTATTAGATATAGTATATTAATACGTATATTTCAATATCTACTTATTTACTTTTACTTGATGGTATGTGTATGGCTTACGAATTTTATTTCGATTTATTAATTCTCTGTTTTTCTCATGTATATACTTATGTTAATATCGTGTAAATGGAATTATATATTCTGTTGTGTAAAATAAAATGTCTTGATAATCTCATTTCTCGTTACAGTTAAAAGAAATCTGTCGTTTTCTAAGCAAGTTCATCTTGTTCTAGCTTGTTTTAGGTACCCATGACTTATATCTATATCTACAGCTACTTTAAAAGATAATTGTAGACTTGTGCTACTATTTCAAAGTTTATATCTGTGATTTATTTGAATTCCATTGGATAACCAAATAAAGTGCCAAACTGAGAAAAAATATAGACGAAATACGACAAAGATACTTAAAAGGAAGTGCGGGGCCCCTAATGCAGTTTGCATTAGCAAAAAACTTTAGCAATATCCTCAAAGCTACACTTATATACTAAAGATGTTAATTTTCGCTACTTTTAAGTAATCGTTACTATCCGTTACTCAAACCTTGAGTAATCGTTGAATGTATTCGTTATTTTGATTACTTTGATCATTTGGATACTTTTATTTATATACATATTCAATTTACAAAAGTACGAGTTTAATCTTCGGTGCCGGCATTCATCTTATGGGCTTATTATATCAGCAATCGGTATTATTTATTTCGCAGAATTAGTAATTGTATATGTAGCTGCTTTTTACTGAATTTGGGGAAATATTAAAACGAACTACATAAATTTTATCAAATTGTATTATAATATATTTATTGTGATATAGCTAATATATAGTTGGATGCTTGATGAAATATTAAAAAAAACATATAGGCAAACAAAAAAATAAACTTAAATACATTACATACAAACGATCTGCGACAGCATGTAAGAACAGGTAAATTGTAAACTAAATTAATATTGACTGTTGACGGATAAAAAAATATGTTTTACGTTTTCATCTTTTAACATTATTGTATTTGTATTTTGCATTATCAAATTATATTTTAAATCCCAATTGTCTATCGTATTTGTCTTTGTTACAATTTTGTATTTATTTGCAAATATGTAATTAATTTAAAAATAATCACTGATAAACATGATCGGCTTACTTGAAATTTATTTACTTATAATAAATTAAATTGGCTGCACATTTTGTAAATCTGAATTTTATAATTACGCAAGTAAATTAGATTGCAAAATTCTTTGTTTATATTTGACTTGTCTAATTTAAGAAGTATGCTATAGACTATAGATAATCAGCGAATATGTAGACCCGTAGATTTATACTATATACATATAATTATAGGTATGAACGTAACGATATCTACAAAAGTAATCAAATATTAGTGTAACAATATGTATCAAAAGTAATCAAATACGAGTGTAACGATTACATTTTCAAATAGGTAATCGTTTCTTCAGGTTCGCGCGTGTAACGAATTATAAAATAGGGATGCAGGATAGTGCTTGTATGCTTGAACAGCACGTGTCGAGTTGAAGATATTTACCCGAGGGCAGTCGGAGACGAAGAAGAACGTTTTTATGTCGCAGAGAACACTCGTGGTTGGAAAAGGTTTGTTTTATAACCCCGTTTTTAGGGGACGGTAAATGAACGATATTGGACTTAAGAATTAAGAACAAATAAAAGACGCGAGTTGAAGAGTTGCGATGTCGATGAAATAAATACCATTAAAATATTCCTTGTGAAAAAATCATTAAAACGATATCAAACATGAATCAGTTTAGATGAACTTCACAATAGTAATTTGATTGTGGCTGTAAAAATATGTCGATATTAATACGGGGTCGGTATAATTGTAATTGTAAATGTTCTTCTCCATGTTATCTTCGGGTGCCCTGCTTTCCTCCTTCCTTGGGGTTGCAATTCTAATGCTCGTCAACAACTTTCCGTTTTCTTAAAGTATGACCAAGTCATCTAAACTTTCTCCTTTTAATTTGTACTTCGATCCTTTCTTCTCCTGTACGATCCCATGATTTTTCATTTGTAATTCAGACGGGCCACCATATTTTCAGTATTTTACGAATACATCTATTCATAAAGCTTTGTATTTGTTGCTTGTTTGCATTAGTTAGCGTCCATGACTCAGAACAGTACAATAATATTGGTTTAATTGTGGTATTAAAAACCTTAATTTTGGTCCTGTTAGTGGTGTTACCCGATTTACAAACATTCGTCATCCCTATAAATGCACCGCCATCCTTAGATATCCTTGAATTGGCCATCAAACTCCCCATGTATAAAAATTCTCTTTTCTATTTTGGGTATTGATGCTTATCATTTTCGTTTTCTGTTTGTTAATCTTTAAATCGACTTTACTAGATTCTTTTATTAAGACATCAATTTTCTCCTGCATATGCGTTACACTATGAAGAGAGTAAACAAATGTCGTCAGCGAAATCCAGGTCTTTTAGATATTCTATCAGATTCCATGTTATACCTCTGTTTCCTTTTTCAATCACATTGTTCATAATTTCATCAAACACTATTAAAAATAGCAATGGTGATAGAATACAACCTTGCTTAACCGTCCTCAACTGAAACTCATCCGATGCTTTCCCCTCGTGTGATATTTTGCACTTGTATTCATTATATCCTTCCTTTATTAGGTTTATCATTTTCTTAGGCATTTCAATATTTTTAACTGCTATCCACATACAGTCTCTGTCCAATGAGTCAAATGATTTTTCATAATCTACAAATATTAAATACAATGGTGATTGATATTCCAGGGATCCTGGTATAATAATTCTCAGAGTATTTATCATATCTATACATGATCTTCTTTTCCTAAAACCCTTTTATTCTCTCCGTAACTTCTTGTCTATACAGGTTATTATTCTATTTAATATTATTTTATTAAACAGTTTGCAGACAGTACTCGACAGTGTTATGCTTCTCCAGTTTTCACATCTCCTTCTATCACCTTTTTGGGATTTTTAACCATTAGTCCTGTTTTCCAATCATCAGGCATTTCTTCTTTCTCCCAAATTTGTCTAAATTACGGGTGTAGTATTTGTGCCATAATCTTCCCATCAGCTTTTAGCAATTCAGCATTAATTAGGTCTGTACCCGGAGCCTCTTAATTTTTTAAATCAGCTATTACTTTTTCTATTTCAGTTATAGTAGGGTGATTGTACATTAATTTCTAGTTCTCAGTCTTCAGTTATAGTAGGGTGGTTGTACATTAATTTCTAGTTCTGTCACATTATTATTTTCCCCTATTCCACCTCTATTTATGCTAAAGTGTTCAACCCATCTTTCTAGCTGTTCTTCTATCGTTAGAAGTTTTCCATCCTTACTTCTTATAATATTATTTATTTTCTTATATCCACTTAATTTTCTTAGACTGTTATAGAGTTCTTTACTATCACCAATTTCGGAAGCTTTTTGTGCCTCATACGCTTTATTTTCTATGTAACGTCTTTTACATTTTTTATGCATTTTTTAAGTTCTTTGGCTGGATTTTTATGTTTTCTTTGGATTTATTTTTTCTTTCTTTCTTTCGCCTTGTGCGTTTAGTGTTTGCTTCTTTATTTCACGTCTCAGCATTTTTTTCCACGTTATTTCACTCATCTAATCTTTCTTGCAATTTTTCTTAATTCCTATTATTTCCATACACGTAGTTCTAAATGCTTCCTTACATTGGTTCTATATAGATTGGGTTGATTTCGTATAGTCTATATTTCTACTTAATAGCATGGTAGTATCCAGGCGCGGCTCATGATGACGTACTGTTGGGGCACGTACAATGATGCGAGTGCTTCGTGTATTCTCGTGTACCAACGGTAGCGTTTTCTTAGTAACCACCGAAAACACACGAGGCACTTGCATCATTGTACGTGCCCCTGCAGTACGTCATTACGAGCCGCGCCTGATAGTATCATTATATCTGGTTTCATAATTTTTTAGCTTCTCAATATCTATTTTTAGTCGATTTGTGGTAACGTCTTCCCGTTTTTGCAAAAGAAACGTGGTCCTTAATTTAATAATTAGTAGGTAATGGTCCGATCTTACATCCGCTCCCCTTCTACTACGGGTATCGATCATCATTTCACTCTATTTTCGACTGATACGTATATGGTCTATCTGTTTTCTGTGTTGTCGTTTAGAGAGGTCCATGTAATATTATGACAGTTTCTGTGTTTAAAGAACGTGCCTCCTATTTTTAGTCCATACATACCACATATTTCTATAAAAAGGGATTTTTCATTTCTCTCTCCTATTCCATTTTCTCTCATTACATTTTCTATATCTTTATTATCAGTTCCAACTTTTGCATTGAAATCCCCTATTAGAATTATAATATCTTCTTTTCTTATCTGACTGATTGCATGGCTTAATCTACTATAATTTTTTTCTTTTTCTTCAAATTATGAAACATCTGTTCTCAAGGCAAATTGAATTCACAGCATCTCTAATGCGATTCTTCAACACCTCTACATCATTTGGAATCTTATTAGAGTATATTATTTGTTTTATCCGACCCAAAAGAATAATTGTTAGACTAGGGAATTTGGGTGGCCACAAAATGTGACCAGCATTGGCTATCCATTTTTATTAAAAATGCTTATTCAGACATTCACAAACTCTCGAAGTCGAGTGGGCAGGACAACCATCGTGTCGAAAATATGAAAAAATCTTGCTTCGTATGGCAGTTCGTCCACAAAGCAATTCAAAATATTAAAATATGTATGCCGATTGATCCTCCCTCAATAAAATGTAGTCCAATTCCATCGTTATGATGTAGTTGGACTACAGTATATTGCACACTAGATGTTAACTTTATTAAAATATTGATGATGCTTAGAATTTAGCTTAATTCTAACGTATGATGAAGTCTGACTTTATATGCTTTAACTTTGCTTGCTTTATAAACGCGTTACAAATGTAATCTACTAATGAGAGTCTGTTCTGACCACTTTCTTAGTGACAGTTTGGGGTGTTCACGTATTGAAACCATTGCTAACACAGTATTTATGTCACCTTCATCTTTTTTCTTGTTTCGGTATATAATCTACAGCGCTGGTAGTTAGAAATTTTTTAACCAGTCTGGATGTTGTAGATTGGACACAGTATTGGTCCAATACACACACTAAACTTCACACTAAATTGCCTAACAACTGCTGGAATAGATAATTCATCTATACAATAACACTGAATTAGGTAGATTTGTTCTGGTAGAGTAAGCATAGCATCTGTGATATTTCGCAGTGGTATTTATAAAACTGTAGATTAATTTTAGAGAATAGAAAACACTACATCAATTTAGATTTAACTATTTTTAACAACTGCCAATTTTTTTTATTTTTGTCTTCTTATATCCATAGCATACTATGGAGAAGTAAGACAATATAAACATTTTCAAGATGCACTTGATCTTGTTGAAATTTGGCACACTTGCATAATTTATCAGTCTGAGTAACTTTTCTTAATGACATTTTGTTGTATAAAAAACACTTTATTAGTCAGTAAAACTACTTTTTCTACATTTTCAAGGAATTTTTCCCAAATTAAAAGTATGGCACAAATTAGTTTCTATCAAAACAGGACTAAATCCCAGAAAATGAAATTTAAAGTCATAAATTTGTAGATTTTTTTTCCTATTCATTCGTCGATCCGGGACACACTGTATATATATACATGCTCATATATATATATATATATATATATATATATATATATATATATATATACAGGGTGTCCAGAAACTCTCCTGACAAACGAAGACCGGAGTTTCCTCAGATAATTTTAAGACAATTAAACCCAAATTCACCTAGTCCGAAAATGCTTCCTAAGGGAGCTAGAGTTCTTTGAAGATGGCGCCTTGTATTTATTTTTTTTAAATTCCTCCAGAACGCTTCTATTCAGAAAAACAAAAACTGGTATTCTTATTTATCCTCCAGAGATGAATCGATTCCATCAATTGCGAATTTCTAGTACCGGTCATAGGCGTTCGTTTTGGGTAGGTCAACGGTTATTTTAAGGCATAACTTTTTTGTCTTTAACTTTTAAGCATTTGTGACACTAGATTATTAAATTCTCAGGTATTCCAGTACTAAAAGGTACTCTTACTTTAAGTCGGTAGGATACACCGTTTTCTAGAAAAATCGATTTGTAAATTTTTCGTTTTTTCTTCATTAAAGTTCAATTTTTTATTTTTTGCAATAGTTAGCTCTGAACTGCCAACAGAAGTAAAACCTACGTTTTTCATTGTCAAATTGTTGTCAGTTCGCGAAGTTTATCTTTTAATTTTTTACTTTGTGTTATTCAAACACAACGATTTTAATTTAAAAAAAAATAGTTTTTACTAATGAGGAATACGCCGATATGCATTTAGTTTATGGCGAAATGAGGTGTAACGCTAGAGCGGCGCAACGTAGATACGCTGAAAAATTTCCCAATCGTCAGCATCCCACTCACTCAACATTTACAGCTCTTCATCAACGATTAAGAGAAACAGATTCAGTGGTCCCAAAAAATAATAAAACAGGGAGACATAATGATGTAACAGCAGAACATGAAGATGTTATTTTAATGGAAGTTGAGGAAAATCCAGAAATTAGCGTTCGAAGACTATCTGCCATGTACCCCACAATTTCAAAATCTTCCGTAGGAAATATCTTACATAAAGAAAATTTATATCCTTTTCATTTTACAAAGGTGCAAGCACTGCTAGAAGGAGATTTTCCTGATCGCGTAGAATTCGCTAGATGGTTACAAAATCACAAAAATCAAGATGAAGATTTCTTCAGGAACATTTTGTTTGGTGACGAAGCTACATTCTCAAAAAATGGAATTTTTAATGTACATAATGCACATTATTATTCGTATGTTGGTGACAATCCCCACGTTGTTCAAGAATTTAAGCATCAGCATAGGTTTAGCATAAACGTCTGGATAGAAGTAGTTGACGATTATCTACTTGGACCTGTGGAATTACTTGCTCGTTTAAATGGTGCTGATTACTTACATTTCTTGCAATATATTTTACCTGATTTGTTAGATGAGGTGCGTTTAAATATTCGGCAAAACTTATGGTTTCTACAGGACGGCTGTCCGGCCCACTTTAGCAGGAATGTACGAGACTTTCTAGATAATAACTAAGAAGACCATTGGATTGGAAGAGGCGGTCCAGTTGCTTGGCCAGCAAGGTCGCCGGATTTGAATCCTTGCGATTATTGTGTTTGGGGATACATAAAAGCATTTGTTTATTCCGTTCCGATACAAAATCGCGCACAACTCTGGCTAAGGATACAAGATGCTTGCAACGAATTTAGAAATAACTTTGGAATTTTTGCAAGAATTCGGCGTTCTCGAGCAACTTTTGTAACAATCTACCTTTGATACTTGTTCTTTTTTTGATAGTTTCGTTCCATTGTAATAAATAATTTATTTTTAATTTATTAAATTAATTTTCATCCATGCCTTGATAGTCCAAGCCAACTTCGTCGCTAAAAATAAGTAGGTACATAATAAATTGAACTTTAATGAAGAAAAAACGAAAAATTTATAAATCGATTTTTCTAGAAAACGGTGTATCCTACCGACTTAAAGTAAGAGTACATTTTAGTACTGGAATACCTGAAAATTTAATAATCTAGTGTCACAAATGCTTAAAAGTTAAAGACAAAAAAGTTATGCCTTAAAATAACCGTTGACCTACCCAAAACGGACGCCTATGACCGGTACTAGAAATTCGCAATTGATGGAATAGATTCATCTCTGTAGGATAAATAAGCATACCAGTTTTTGTTTCTCTAAATAGAAGCGTTCTGGAGGAATTTAAAAAAAAATAAATACAAGGCGCCATCTTCAAAGAACTCTAGCTCCCTTAGGAAGCATTTTCGGACTAGGTGAATTTGGGTTTAATTGTCTTAAAATTATCAGAGGAATCTCCGGTCTTCGTTTGTCAGGAGAGTTTATGGACACCTGTATGTATATATATTTATATTATATATATATATATAATATATATATATATATATATATATATATATATATATAATCATTGGAGGGCCGTACATTGTAAATTTGCATTTAATAGACCTATGCACCTTCCTCGTAAAACTTCGTTAAAAGGTTTTATATTGTGATATACTGTTGGTCTTTAAAATTTTGCAGGACGCTCTTTTGATGAATATGTACATGTAAACTAACCAATTCGTGTATACTATTAGTTCAGGCTGTTACAATAAGAGGTGCTATTTGGAATGTCGTATATCTTGAATTATATACATGGCTTTCAGTTTCTCGCTAATAAGTCGTCCGGATAACTTGGCGACGTGGAAACGGCTAATGGGCATCGACAATTTAGGTATTCTGGGAATTGCGTTTATGAGAGTGACTGAGGGAATATTAATTGCCAGTTATAGTACCCTTCCTTAGATATGCAATCATATTCAAGGAAAATATAAAATATCAAATAATATTTTAATTTAAACAACAACAATCTCTAAAAAGCAAGTAAAGTTGGTGGCTGTATGTCCATTTTGCTATCTATTTCCTCAATAATAGACAGTTTGGTATACATTACATAATGTGATAATTTCGCGTTCATGTATACATTACAGAGTTTTCATCGTAGTATGTATCATATAGTGTAAGCAATGCAATGAGCATATTTTATTTTGTATAAAGATATAAAAATCAACAACAAACTAAATTTTATGGTTATCCAGAATAGAGGACTATTATATCAAACGTCAAAAAATAAATTTTATATTTTACTTTATGTTTATCTATTGTTGTCAAATAATTCAACCGACTCTCAAAACGGCAGAGACAATATTTACAACATTCAAACTACACGTAAAGATAATAATTAATCTTCCTTTTCTGTAAATTTTACAAATATATTATTGCTAAAATGTTCTATAGGTACCTTTTACTTGATTTTATATTAATAGCTATATTTTGTATTTTATTACGTGATTATATATATATATATATATATATATATATATATATATATATATATCATCAATACAATCAAACAATTCCTTAAAGTTACAGTACATGAGATCAGTAAGTGCAGCCTATCAGAATCTATCATTATTATTTTATTCTAATTTCGTTCCGTATATCATCCTTGCCCATTCTTTCTTGTTGATTGCCATTCTTTTCGCCTCTCTCCCTGACATTCCCTTGGCTCTCAATATGTCTTCCACTTGGCTGTCCCACGAATTCCTAGGTCTACCTCTTGGTCTTCTCTGATATCTTCTTGCTTGCCATACTTTTCTTGTTGTTCTCTCCTCTCCCATTCTTGTCAAGTGTCCAAACCATCTTAATTGATTTCGTTGTATATCTTCCTTCAGCGTCCGTACTTTAAGTTCTTCCCTTATTTTGCTATTTCTTACTCTGTCTCTCTTAGTAATTCCCATTATTCCTCTTAAAAACCTCATCTCCATTGCTTGTATTTTGTTTTCCATTCGTTTCGTAATGTCCAACTTTCGCTTCCGTATATCAATACGGGCTTAAATATAGTTTTATAAACTGAGGTCTTAGTTTTCCTTGACACTTCTCTTCTTCCCAGGAACGAATTGTTCAGGGAGTAGTAAAGTGCAGATGCTGCATCTAACCTGTCATTCAGTTCTGCCTCCATGGTTCCTGTTTTGTACTGAAGCAAGATCTGGTTGATGAGGTTCTCTGTGTTGAAACCACTCACAGAAGGCAACTAGAAAATCTAATTCCGTTAAATGATACGGATGAAGTAAACTCGTTTTTAAAATTCGATGCACCGTAGTTTGAGACACATTTACTTCCCGTGATTGAGTTACCGTACTTACGCCGGGAATCGCTTCGACGATGTTTATAATATCCTCTTCTGCTTGTTGCACACTGCGTGATCTTTGAGGGCTACAACCTTCGAAATATGGAATTACTGATTCTATATCCCGAAGTCCGGCTCTTACAGTTGTTTTAGTCTAAGGTAGGCGTCTATTCGGGAAACATTCTGCGTACAAATTTTTTGCCGCAAGACTAGTTCTCCTTCACAGTAAATTCTATAGTATAAATTAAGTCAAATCATTTAAATATATTACAAAGTTAATTTCAAAAAGATCGGAGTATATAAGATAGTCGTGATGTCGACGTTTGTTGAAAAAGCTTTAAGTTATATGTGAAACCTAAATTAACAGGTTATTAGAAGTATAACTGTCAGGATAGAATAAAATAAAAGCCAAGTGTGATGATTCATATTCATAATACATATCATCGTAGAAGTTTGTCTATTTAAATATGATTAATGTGTCAAACAAGTCGAACGTGTCAAACGAGTGAGTAATTTTATAACAAATACAATTAAAACCTAGAGTGTTGATTGTTCTAACACCTGCGTACAATTGGTGTTCTATTTATTTGTTAACTATTCAAAAGATAACATTTGAAGGTCTCCTATTTTTGCAATTTAAGATAAACGCAAACATATTTAATGTTTTAATCATCTCAGAGATTAACCATCGACTTTTAATAAAATTTGCGAAGAAAAGACATGAAAGTTAGCGTCAAACAAGAAATATTTGAATATTAATACTAAATATCGAAATTTACACATTTGTTTTTGTGGAATGTGGATCAAGTATTTTAATTAGATAAAAATTAATTTGAAAGTATGTAAAACTAGTTATCAGTAGCAGTCAATTTTCAAATTAATTATTTATTTAGAAATTAATGAATTGTTTTTGATAAAATAACATAAATGTTTTGTAAATATACGCGATAGGACATTGTGAGTTTGTACGTAAGAACAATCAATAACCTTGTACGTAATTCTTAATTTGCTTGGATATCTACCTTTTCATTTGCTCAAATCAGTATAAAATGATATTAATCTAGAAATGTAAATTTTAAATCGTTAAGTATGACAAACAAGATAAAAATCAGTAATTTTTTAAATAAATATAAACAAAAATAGTAGGAGAGAAAACGTGTAAATTACTATATATATATATATATATATATATATATATATATATATATATAGTGTCTCTTCTTAATATATGGCATTAGACATTGGTGTAGGGCTAACGCTAATAATATGATGCTCATGGCCAGATTCAAGAAGCAAATAAAAAGTGTGTTGAGGTTACTGGAACAAAAACAAGGGAATATGACTTAAAAATTAACGCGAATCAAATGTGATTGTGGTTATGCAAAATCAAAGATAGAGGAGGAACCGTTAATTTGAATATAAACTGTACAGGAACCAAAAAGTATTCTATAGCGAAAGTGGAAAAAATAGATTGTCTGGGAGTAACGATAACATGCAAGACAGATAAAAGGAGAAGGAACTAGATTAATGGTTAGCCAAATAAAATAATGCTGCAGGAAAATTAACAAAAGTTATGAAGACAAAATGTATCTAGAGCTTGGAAGATCAGGTTGTACTGAAAAATATTAAGGCCTCTCGTTTCTTATGCTTGTTAAGCATGGATAATGAATAGAAAAGATGCGAACAAACACGATATATGGGAAGGGAAAATTTTAAGGAGAATTTATGGAGGGATTAAAGAAGGTGTAGAATTTGGAAGAACAGCAAACAAAGAAATAGAAGAGCTGTTCAACAGGTCTAGCACTAGTCAAGTAGTGGTAACGCAAACAGTCAAATGATTGTTTGGATATATAGCTAGGATGTCTGAGAACAAATGGGCCAAAAGAATTTTGGGATGACAAGGAGGGAAAAGATGGTTGGAGGAAGTGAAAAAAGACCTGAAGTGTGTAAAGTCATCACGAACTGGAAAAATGAGGCAAAAGACCGACAGAAATATTAAAGAAGAGTGGCGGAACTCAAAGCCTCTGTGGTGCTGTTATATATATATATATATATGTATATGCCTTATCCTATTATAGCAACCCTTCTGATCCTTCTTATTTAATTCCATTATTTATAAGCCATCCAATTAGTCGTGCTGGTTAAACCATTTCCAGTCATTGAATCGGAAGATTAAATCCTGTAACCTATCCAAGCACTTTCCCGAAGGACCATATTGCCAAGCCGAGATATCTACTGTTACGAATATATATGTGCACATAGACAAGGTAGAATCTTGAAAACTTATATTTATATTTTTTATTCCCTTGACAAAGGCATCATTGCCGAAACATGTAGGGTTGTTTTAAATATATATACCTTGAAGTAATGAACCAGACCTTTAATCGCCGACTTATTAAGTTTACCTTATATATATATATATATATAATATATATTATATATATATATATATACTGGTGTTTAATATTTTTTATATTTTTTTGTGTGCTGTCGTCTACATTGTCCACGTATTCTGTGTTGTCCGTTTCATGTTTAATTTTATATTTTAAATTTTTGACATAATTTTGACTACATCCATACTTTATTTTCATCTGTTTAAGTTGTTTGTGCTGCGACTGTTCGTGTGTATGTTTTAACCTCGTGCTTCAGAAAGAATAAAGACTTATACCTGTGGCGACACCATCCATACTTATGTTCTCACATGTCAGCAAGTTCAAATTTCAAAAACCCTGAAGAAGCCGAGATAGAATGCGAAATATCGGTTGAATGAACTAAAGAACTACTCATAATAACTTTATTTTGCTAGAATCCTTAAAAACTTCTTCCTTATATATATATATATATATATATATATATATATATATATATATATATTGTAACAAGACTGTCAACTGGTAAAAATAGAATGTAAAGAATGCTAATATAGTTGAATTATTAAATATTTATTATGGACGCTACCTAACAGCTGATTGTAAGCAACATTCATAATTAATAATAGATGTCGTTTTTGAGCATGAATTGGATACAGAATCTTCTAATCTCTTATCTCAGGATCGTCTTTAAAGCTATGTAAAATTACATTAACAATATAAATAAATTAGATTTCGCTACGCACGAATAAATACAAACACCACTGTAATAATTCACGTATAAAATAATTATTTGAATCAAGAAAACTATACAAGAATGACGTGAAACTCAGCTCAACGGTGAAATCGTATATTATGTTATTTATGATAGTAAAAGTGTATGATAATAATTGTGGTTATGTTAAACCAGTTGAAAATACAAAAGCGATTATTATTATATAAAATGTCCAACTAATGTCGATATAAAATTCAAATGTAAATAAATTCAAATATCTTTTTTAATTTCGCGTAATTGATTTAAATGACCAAGATGAAAGCTTAAAAATATGAAAAGTAAATTTTGAAATAAATATAATTATGTCTAATAGAGAACGGACACGCTTACCACATGACGCAAAGCCCAGTGCAGTACTGGCGAAAGGCTGTATTTCTAAAATATTTAATTTTATTTATATAATTGGAAAACGAACGGGTGGTGATCTATAAAATTACGAAATACATATTTATTTGTTGAAAAGTTATATTTATAAAGTTTTTAATTTTATTTATATAATTGGAAAACATACGGGTGGTGATCTATCTATCTAAAATTACGAAATACATATTTATTAATTAATTTTTTTTATATAATTGGAAAACAAACGGGTGGTGATCTATAAAATTACGAAATACATATGTATTTGTTGAAAAGTTGTATTTTTAAAGTTTTTAATTTTATTTCTATAATTGGAACATTTTTATTTGTTCATTTTGTCGTTCAAGTTGAGTAAAGGAGTATTAATATTGACTAGCAATAGTTTCTCAAGGTTTTCTTCTGTCAATTTTGTTCTCTTTAAATTAAGTACATCCTTATAAATAGAAAACGTCCTTTCTACATCGCAACTGGTTATAGGGCATACTGGAAATATTCTTTTATTTCTTCATATTTAGCCGTTAGATTTTGTGGAATTGTCTCCATACATAATTGCTGCAATGTAATTAAATCTGGATTTTTATTAAGAATTGCTTCAAACTTTTGCCGAAGGCCACATCCGAAGTCACTTGGAATACTTTTCAAATTATTAACAGCCACATCTAATGTGGTTAATCCGTCAGTCATTTAATTTGAGATTTCGATTTTCAAAATAAGTGATTAGTTTTGGCAATTTTCCAAAGTGTTCGTGAAGGAAGTACAACTGATTTTTTAAATTTGGGATTTGTGTGAGCTCCTTGCACTCACCAATACTTCTAGCATCCTCCTTTAGCAGTGTTACGAAATGTTTTAGACTATCGAAATTCTCAGCATAATAACTAGTAGCTTCCAGCCATGTTCCCCATCTAGTTATTACTGGAGTGGGAGGCAGTGACAGAGATGGAAATTTTTCCCTGAAAAGAGCTACTCTCAATGGTGCTTTTCTGTAAACTTTTTAAAACCGGATACAAGTCTATTAACTTCCGGAAGGTGTCTCTGATATATTCACAGATTCTGTGGAGAGCATGTGCTACACAAGTAATATGCAGCATATTAGGATATGTTTTCTTCAATAGTCTGCCTGTTTTTAACATATACGCAGCACTATCACTGACAAATAAAAGTATTTTTTCTTTGTACTTGGCGTCCGAATGAAGCATTTTTTGCATATTCTCCTTAATGGTTTCAGCAACTGTTCTTCAACTGTATTTATAACACTTGTTGCTATTACATATGAGTTATAGGGAATAGTTGGATGTAGTACACCAGCTACAACATTTATCACACAGCTTCCTAACATATCCACCGTTTCGTCGGCGCTTATCCATATGTATTGATTTAAAAGATGGCTTCTAATGCGTTCTACTGTTCTCGTATAGCACCTAGAAACATCATATTTGCGTAAAGTTGATTCATCAGGAACATTTCGACCAGTATATTTTTTCAGAAATATTTTTAAAGTGGGATTGCTAAGTTTATTTAATGGAATATTAGCCGCCATAAAAGTTTTACAGAGTTCAGATGTGTTTGCGATCCTAAGTGACGAATTTTTGACGATATTTTACGGATTTTGTAATAAATTTCGGAATCACTGACAATGAACATACAATTAGTATGACCGTCAATCCAACTCGCCATTGTTTTACAATGCCGTTCTCGACATTCTTCCATATCATGTCTGAGAAAGTAACTTAAACAATGCTCTAGATCTAAATAAATGAAAACTAAAAATGTGTGCGTAAGTTATTGAAACTGATCGAAATTCAATGCACACTTACGTCGAAATAATATGGGAGAAGTAGATTAAATCAAACGATATTAAACAGGATCTATCACAAAAATTAGGATGTAAATAACAGTTAGAACTACGAAAACAAGAAACTAACTCACAGCACTTTATTTATCTTACGAAATATAAACTAATAAATAAAATACATTATGAAACCCCCGCTTCTATCTACGCTCATGAAAACACTTTAAAAAGCACTATATTCTCCTAATACAATAGCTCAGTTGTCCATTGTTATCGCAGAGAGCCCAGGTGTCCGAGTAAGTCAAACAAATACTTCATTGAATTACACCGGGATGTACTCAGCGACGTTATACACAATTCCAATTGCCGATTGCGTTTTATGGAAATTGCATCCGTTCTCTACTAATTACCTAGGCAATAATGAAACGGTCTAAATGTATAAACAAGGTAATAAACAGATTACCAAATAAATGTAAATTCTTGGATTCTTAGAGAATATTATAACCTTGAATATGCTAATAAACGTACGTTATATAGTGGTTTACACTTGAAAATACATGTTGAATATTTATAAAATTTGAAATGTTATACTTTAGTTTTGTTATGCTAAATTTACTTATCTAAACTAATATTATAAAGAGGAAACATTTGTGTTTTTGTATGTATGTTTGTAATGTTTTCACACAAAAACTACTGGACCGATCTCAAAAATTCTTTCACTATTAGAAAGCTGCATTTTCACTGAGTGACATAGGCTATATTACATTTTAAAAAAAAAAGGGATCTCCAATAAAAATGCATTAATGTAACCCAAGGTGTGAAAAAATTAGTCACAAAAAATCTGTCATCGCGTACGCTGCGGAAACTATTGTTGATAGAACAAAAAAATGTTCTACAGTATTATAGAACGTATTAATATCTACAAAAAAGTCCGCGAAACCATATGTCCAACTACTGTAGTTATGCCACTATAACTACTTTTTTACATTTTAAAAGTTAATAAAAGTGCCGACAATAATCAAACCATATTATCAATACCTCTGTATTATTCCTTATCCTATTAAATGATATTTTATTAAAGACCATTTCAATACCAGTAAAATACTTTTTAAATTATTAAAATCGGACATTCCATTCAAAAGATATAACGAATTTAAAAATGTCAATCTAAAGAAAATAATGTTATAATATAATGTAGTAGTATAGCGATGGCCATATATTAATTTTGTTTGTAATAAATTGACAATCGAAAAATTATAACTGGAATAAGAATAGTATTGGCAGAAGGAATTTAATAACAAGTTCAATGAGAATGAAAAGTAATAGGAAACAGGCACAGAGAAGCTGTTATAGAAAGAAGTTAAACATAAAGTGATATAAAATCCAAAAATTAAGGATCACAAGAAAGGAAGATTAAATATTTAAGAGAATACACTCACTATTGTATTTATTCAAGGTAGGATCGAAGAAAAGAGAACATATACGATACAAATTTTATTAAAAGAATTTAAATAACACTGAGATATTTGAAAGGTGACGTTTTTTAAGTAATTTCGACAATGTGTCAAAAGCCAAGTGACAGCAACATTATTAAAATAGCGGGTTACATTGTTTATAAGTTATGTTAAATAACTAAATGGACTAAACAAAAAATGTAATCAATTCATCAGCTTTACAATTAAAAAAATTATTTTTTTGTCAAAAACATTTTTTTTTCCTTTAACTTCACATAGCCACAGCAACGCAATTGGATGATTTGTTTTCCCAGTGAATTTATATTTACTATAATACATTTATCTCTTTTCTCATTCATTTCATTTCAGATTGAGTCACAGCGAAGCGTGGTCGGGATTAGCTAGTATCTAACATATAAATATAGACAATATAATTCATTTTATAACGAAATACTGAGCATATAGTTCACTGCCGAGGAACTAGAATGTGTGCGAGGCAATTAATATGCTTCCGTTGCCGTGTATTATATACTATTTTTCTTTAATTAGAATATTTTATTTAAGATTTTGTATATCATATTTAGGTTAGGCTCAAATGACAGATTACACATTTAATTCTCTTGAGGAATGAAAATGTTGATGTTTGACGTTTTTGGTCAGAATGAATGTACGATACATACCAGGGAGAATACATAGAGGGAGATTCTCTTCCCATGTTATTTACACAAATAACATGAGAAGGACAAAACAATAGAGAATACATAGAGGGAGACACTCTTCCCATGTTATTTAAATGTATTTTTTTCAGCTCCACCGTACAATAATAAGTTATTATTGTACGTTATCGTTATTATTAATAACGATAAAACTGCTGCCGGACAAAAATGAACTCTTTCAATTTAAGGTTGTGAATAAATATAATATTGAAAAATTATTATACGCTTGAAAAAAAAGTATTCTAAACGAATTGAAATCTCCTTGTAAGATTAAATTAGACATTTAAATCGTTTCAGATGTCACAGATAATTTTCTATAGATCTGGTTTTTATTTAAAATATGTAAATGATCACTTTAAAACTATATTATATAAAACTACACAAAGTAAAAATACACTGACTTTTTTTAAGTTGTTTATTTAACAAAAGTATTTAACAAATTATGTACGTCAAAAATCATTATACCCATTATCTCATATCATGGAGACGAATGCGTAGAAAATATCCTCTCATTCCATCGGTATTGTGGGCTCCTTTGTTTTATTTACATTATACAGCAGTTTGTAGCCTGCTATATCGGGAAAGTGAATATTATTTTTGCAATGTTCTGCTAAAATTGTACTTTTACTTTCTTAAATGATGTCTTTTTATGTTCTTTTAATCTGATACTTATATTTCTATTATAATTACATTATCCGAGATAGATGGCATCACAATCTTTAATATCTGAATTCTTCATTCAAAGGCAGAATTAAATTGTTTCTTGTTCAACATGGTAGCTAAATTATTTTAGTTTCATTAATATTTATTAATTTCATTTGATATGATTTTGGAATCTATTGTTACTACTCTGTCTTCTTTTTGGATTTTTGGTATTTCGCTTTGTGTTTTCGTATTCTTATGATACGAGGGTTGTCTTTTGTATTTTGTTGGAATAAAAGAGTAGATAGCTTTTAAAGACTATTGATTTTCAAAGTATTTTTCGAACCAACTCTGCAATTAGTTAGCTCGTTTGTTGGTACAGTCTGTCCAGAAACCTGGATAACGTTGTTAATTAATGTTTTTTTCGATTAATATTGAATTCTATTTAAGCAAGATTTCTTTATAATTTGAAATTCATACACTTCATTCAGAGGGACCAGGCATTCTTGATTATTAACGTTTATGTGTCAAGCACTTCTTAGAAAATATATTTTGACATACGAATTTATTTGATTTGATATATTAGTTTATGGTTATTTATTCAGGCTTTTTTCGATTTTGTATTGTTTCTACTTAAGATATAACCGCTATGGTCACCAAATGTTTAGGTACATCAGTTAAGCCTTGTAATGTTTAAATCGAAAGCTTGCCGTCTATTGTTATAAACAAGCATTTTCCCGTTAACTTTCTACAAATTTTCATTTCGGTCACATTTTCAATGGTCTCATGTATTAAACAATAGTATTTCGGACACACGATTCATTCAAGCTCGAGTCTGGGTAAAACCATATGTACCTGACCCATCTATTTATTTATTCCATTCAATATAGTGATGTCGAATTTATGTAAACTTATGTACCTATCCTATTTCGACCAATCATAAGAAATAGGGTGGAGTCTTATGACTGCATTTGTCTTTACCTGCCTAATATTTGAGAATTAAAAGTTTAAGTATGGTAAGATCTATCAACGAGATCACACGCAGCTTCAAGCTTTAGTAAAATTAGAAATGTAACCATGTTTTGTAATAATATATTTTGCTTGCGGTTTATGTAACATTAGTTTTTTGTATTTAATAATTAAAGAGTGTTGTGCCTTAAATAAGAGTGTTTTTTATTCTGCGAACCACTGAGCAAGAGAAGACCTTCTATTCGCAAGTTGAATCAACGATTCAACAAAAATACGTTATTACGGATTTATGACCCGTGATTACGCAGAAGTGTCAAACCCAGCCATATACGCCCCAACACAGTCAAAATTGCGTTTTTGAAGGCATGAACTGATCTTTCTGACGACTGAAATTGCGTTAAAAATTCAATTGTCTTGCGAGCAGTGTGCGAATTTGCATTGTCTTGGTGAAGGATTATTCGTCCTTGTGGGTTGGTTTCTTGGAGTTCGGCGATGACTTGCGGCAAACAAATGGTTGTATACCAATCGGCAGTAACAGATTTTTGATCTTGTAGAGAAATTCTTGCTACATGACCTGCTTTCGAGACAAATGTCGCGACCATCTTTTTGGAGACACTTCGAGGGCGGATGCCTTTTGTCGGCTTTTCTTCACATTGGAACACCCAAAGAGACGACTGGCGTTTATTTTCTGATTCGTATGAGTAAATCCAAGATTCATCGCCAATCACGATGTTGTACACGTTTTTCCTGCGTTGAAGCGGTATAGAGTATTTTTGACACCAATTTACCCTAGCTATTTTCTGTTCTTCTGTCAACAGGTGCGGTATCCAACGGGAAACAATTTTTTTTACACACAGTTCTTCCTCCAAAACTTTTTTGAATTAATGTCTTTGAAATCCCTAATACTGCCTCAATTTCGCGATATATAACATGTCGATCTTCGCTAATGAGCTTGCGCACAGCATCGACGTTTCCTAAGTGACTGCCGTTCTTGGTGCACCTGCTCTTGGATCATCGCTAAGGCTAATCCATCCACGTTAGAATTCTTCATGCCAACGAGAAATTGTTGATTAATGTGGTGGTTCATTACCGAAAACAGAAACCAAATCGGCGAGGCATCTTGTTGAAATTATTGCGCAAAAATTTTCATGGATTAATTCCATTTTTCGACTAACTTGTCACTTTGACAGTTCGTTGTAGCTACATCAGTACACGTATCGCACTGAAACTTTTAATTTAGGCTAACTAAAGATCGAGGTTAATTTTTAGTACTGGCATTTAATTAGTGGCGCCATCTATGCCCCAGTATGCAAAACATAAAAGACATTCCTCGTACTTTGGTATTTGTTTACTTGTTTTATGTAATATTAATTTTTAACACAAATTTTTATTGAATTTTATAAGTTCGATACAACTTCATTTAATAAATATACAAATATACATTATTTTTTGTACAATTGCTTTCTTTTTTTGGTTTATTTTATTAAAATATTACTTTTTCTATGGGCAATTGCTTGGTTCTTTTTATTTCTTCTGTTTGTGAGAATTGATATTTTATGTGAACGTACGTGCTATGTTTTCATACTTTTCATCTTAGTTTGCGTTCTTCTAATGCTATCTATTAATAAATCGTACGTCTAATTTATCGTAATCTAGACTATGATAATATATCTTCACGGTTTTTACAGATGTTTGCGTTTATGAACAAAGTTCATTAGAAATAGAATTCATTGCCACTCAATTATAATTATATCTTTCTCAGATTATCTAAGGAATTCATAATTAGCGAACAAATATAATGAAAAGTGAGTGAAGGTGTTTTAGTAATTTATTAATACAAGTTTTTTATTGAATAAAAAGTATTTCTAGTACTGCTCAAATTAATCATTCTTCATCTCAACACCCTTAAATATTTGAGGAGAATTCTAAATTTTGAAGCTTCCAGTGAATTGAGCATTTTTGTGATGCAAAACAAGTTTATATTTGGAATGCTGTAAATTCATAAAAATACGTATTATTCTGGATTTTATTACGCTTTTACGTACGTAAATGTTAATTCGAAAAATACGAGGGTGGTTCATTAAGTCCGCGACTTCTTGAATGAAGGATAGTTTTTCGGCAAAAAAAATTAAGTTTTCGGCATAGTCTCCTTTGAGGTTAATACACTTTTTTGGTCCCATCCAAATAATTTAATAAGATTTTATTGAGATTCTCAAAATAGGCGTTTGTTTGAACGATCATTTTATCGTTGGAGCCAAATCTTTTTCCGACGAGAATTTTTTGAGGTTTGAAAACAGAAAATAGTCAATGGGAGCTAGGTCCGGAGAATGTAGCGGATGGGCGAGCAATACACTTGCGCGACTGCGCAAGTGTATTGTCTTGATAGAAGAGCACTTTCTTCTTGACCAACTGCGGTCGATCTCTTCAAGTCTCCCTTGAACTGATCTAATAAGTTGCCGCAATATTTGGCGCTGGTCCCTTTTTGAAGGCAATGGACGGGGATTATGCCCAAGAAACTGTTGCCATAACCTTGTCAGCCAACAGACTAACCGAGAACTTCTTCTGTGCCGATTCGCACGGAAAACCCACTGTTTCAACTACTGCTTGATCTCCGGTGTGTTGTGGTGGATCCATATAATAATATATAATAAAATATCATGTTTCGTCCATGGTTTTGAAACGTCGCAAAAATTTGCTCGGATTGCGGTTGAACAACGCCAAATACTCCTTCGAAGTTGCCGCATGATAGCGTTTGTGATCAATTGTGAGCAAATGCTGCATCCATCCTGAGAATAGCTTTCTCAGACGCAGCGCACTTTCAATCTCCAATCGTTCAATACTCTATCGTCAATTGTTTCGAGTGCAGTCACCTCAGTTGAGCATGCAGAACGTCCGGCGCTTGTGCTTGTGTTTATGCGACCACAACGAAATTGAGAAAGCAACTCCTTTATTATTAATTCTGATGGTGCAGAATACCCATAGCAGTTATCAAGTTTAGCCTTGGTTTGCCTTGAGTGGTAATTTTTTTCCGCAAAAAAATGCTTAATAGGCACACACAAAATTCATTTTATTCCATTTTCGCCAAAATGCACAAGGTTGTCTGCTTTAAATGTCTGTAAAACTTTAACTAAATGACAGCTTTCTCTAACTTTGACAGTGTTCTATTGACAGACGGAAGTTGACGGGAGCAGTGTTGCTTTTCACATTTCAACACGTGAAATTCAAAAGGTTCCAGACATAAGGATGCACCCTCGTACAATTTCAATAATAATAATAATATCGGATAATTAACGGTTTTATATGGAATTACGACCAACAGTTTATTCAGTCAACTTGTACAATTTTTGCTGAAATACATAAAACAAATTTACTGTTTAGATCTGGAGGTAACCTCAATGCGAGTTTAATAAAGCATGGATTTCTGATTCAATAGAGGGGCTAAACTTTGCTTTTTTGTTATGTATGCAAAAATTATCTCATTGTTTTAGGTATTTTAGGTAAAATATTGTGATTCCTCTTCCTATATTTAAAACAGTGATTATATATTCTGGTTATAGTGTTAATAGTGTTTAGCATATAAATAAAATAGACCTAGACTGAATTAGAAACTTCCGTTAAGCTATTGCGTTACTAATACATAAGTTAATTTTCGTTTGCTAATTATCGTACATAATGAAATTACCAATAAATTTAGTAAACATTGTATAATTTTTGTCTTGACCGACTGCTCACTATATTGTTGAATTAACTTGTCAGAATTAGATTGTATTTCTCTTGATGCAAAGTACTGTACTGCTGTAGAGACTAATATCTCTTGATCTTAATATGACTGTACTGTTAAGATGATACTGTGCTGTATTGCAAGTACGTAAAAATCCACCACTACCCCAACAAACTATTACATAATTAAATGCTCGTGTTGGTTGACGTCGTAATTGGGGAAAATTTTAATGTTATCAATTTTTAATAATCGTACCCACTGGCAACAATATCAGGGTTTACAATAGGGTCTTAAATAATCTAATCTAAAATATCATTATCAGTGGCGGTTTATGTATAAGAGCTGCAGGCTGCAGAACACATTAATTAAATTTTGTAAAGCAATAAAATTATTTAAATTATTATATTGTCTGCTCATTAGATATATTAAAAACTATTGGAACATATTAGAAATTATATTGCGTGTACTACCCAACGCACGACTGTATATGCAACGTTGCATACGTCGTGTTTATAGCGCACAATAATAAATATCTTGCACTGTCACTGGCTAACAAAGCGCGCGAGTATATGGGTTTTATATACGTGTTTGTATGCTGCAAAGTTTGTAGCTCAGAGGAGTACCGCGTTGAACATGCGTGTTATAAATCACTATAAAATCGGTTAAAATAAATAACGTTACATTTTTATAACTAAATAAATTCAGCTCGTTTTCTAATGAAGATAAAATTAAAGCAAAAGAACTAGGACGCCAACACCGCAATTAAATATAGAAGTCAGTTGATCCAGTCGAAATAAAACCTATAAAAGGCAAATTAATAATAATTTATACAGTAAAATAGAGTGGATGTGCGGATCTGACATAAAAAATGCACTTTTTTTTTTATATTTGATGAAAAATGAACAAGTAGTTGAAATTTTTGCTAATGTAAAACAACGACGCGTGGATTTAATTTATAAAAAATAACATTATTGACTGAATGTGTTTTTTTGTAGCAGTTTTTAAGATAAAATACGCTTGGAATTTTAAACTCTAACTGTATTTGTTTGTTATGGTAAGTTAGTAGTCATTATTATTTTTCAGAACACGGCAGGTATGTGGTTGAGAATAAATTATATTGTTTAATAATGGAATTTATTGATACATATTTAGAAAACCTGAGCTTAGCAATAAATGATCGGATTAACCACCGTCTATTTAATTCATTCACTAATAACCCTAGGTAGTAAAACACGCGCTCTAAATCATGAAGTAATAAATTCGCAAGTATAAAATATTCTGCTTCTTAGAATCTAGAGAAGGTTGAAGAATTTGAATATAATAATAAAATTCAGTTGGCTTAAATTTGAAAATGAGCGCTGAATATTTATATCCTAGATTTACTTATATTTAACATATATACAATAAATTTCGTTTTATGACGAAATGAACTTGTTTTGTCATATATTTCATAATTTATCTTATAATAGACGTCTTCTATAACAGGTAAAAATATGAACATTTATTGAGGGTTTTACTTTCTTGATAGCACGTTTTGCACATAAATTTTAAGTGAGTTTAGTTTTTTGTATTTATTTTGTTTACCATATAAATATTTTAGATATTTAATGGGGTTTGGGGAACAGACACTATTATTTGAATTATAGTAACAATTTTTTTAATTTTTTTCACATATTCCCCTCTAATTTCTGAAGGAGTTAATGGAGTTCCTTGAACAGTTCAGAATAGTTTGGAAAATAAATAAGATTAAGTGTTAAAAATACAGACAACTCAGGAGTTATTAACCCGACGACCATGACAAAAGATTGTTTTTCTGTGAAAAAATAATGGAAAATGTTTAAGAAAAAAATATGTGTAATCGAACTAGAAAATACATTCACAATGATATTCTATTAATCAGCTTCTAGAAGAGACAAAATAAGTCATCAAATTATGTTATCGGTGTTGTACTACTTTGGGTTTGGTGATTAAATAAAATAATGACTATGAGTAGAAATGATTTACGTAATCTAAGTATATCTAAAATATCTTCTAATTCGAGTGTCATTGAGTGTTTATTGAGACATTTGCTATTCAAGTAATGCGATTGTTGTTTTACATTTTTAACTTCAATAATTAAACAATTTGAATGATTCAAAGTAGGCACATTCATTTGTAGTTTTACTCTAATAAGTCGGGCTCCAATTATATTAAATGTAAATCGTTACGTACACATGTATAATGTCTGACTCTTTGAATAAGTATGGCTCTCAGGGTTTTCGTTCAAGTTCTTTGTAACTAAGCCTAGCATCCAATGTAAAAGGTAAAGAAATAAGACGACAAGAGGTCAAAATAAATACATTTATTTTTCATACTTTCAATATACATTTATAAATCATGAATTAAATAAAGCATTATGAATCATTTATTAATCTAAATCAAATCGAAATCATATAAATTTATGAGTATTGTCAAAAATATACACAAATAACCTTAAAGTTCTTTTTCAGATCGCATAAATCTTTATAATAAGCACACTTGAGTATTATCTTAGCCTAGGGGATGTAAAATCCTCCACATACTAAGCTATGGCACAAGGTGTTCTGTTTAATTCACTATGTACCGATATTGTATTAAAGGAGTGTTATTCAATATTCATTTAGTGGAAATAATCCCTACCGCATGAAATATTTATCTCTACATCATATAATTTTAAATCTGATTGCTACCATTAATTATTATTACAAACAAATGCAGATATGATTAGATCCTTCGTGAGACAGAATCCCTACGTATTCACCAAGATATCTTGTGTTATTGCTCTGTTGTAAAACAGAAATTATGATTCATTGATTACAAGTTTTTCTATATACGCCTAAAATTTCAACTCTTTAATCTATGAACTTCAATATTTATCGTATTTCGTGATCTATACGAACCTTTCCTCATTATATAAGCTATCAAACTCTTCGTAATAAATGTCACAATATGAAAAATAAATTAATTATTCTTAGCAAAATCAACGGTTATTGTAAATAAAATTGTAATATATTTGCTTTACAGCGAATTAAACTTAAAAATGTTTTCAAAATTAACAATTACATACAAATGATTCAATGATTCAATGCCTGCAATAGAATCCTTTTTTTTCGTCAAAACGGTCTTTTATTAATTCGGGCACGTTGTGTTTTTCAGAAGTAGAAAAACCTTCTTTTAAGCCCTTTTTCAACTGTACATCTGTATTCTAAAAAGCCGTGTTCTTTTGTCAATTTTGAATGTTTTCTTTTTGCACCTTATAACCAATAAGATTTGGTTAGTAACGAAGAATTATAATACGTATATTTCATTGGTTGTTTGGCCTCGTATGATTTAAATAAAACTATTGTATTTTTCTCGTACTTCTTCTTTCCTTGCCCCATTTACAAACTGTCTTCTTTATGCGTCTAGCGCATATTAAAAAAACTTTGAACTCGTATTTGATAATAGGTAAACTACAACTCATTATTCTATATCTTCCATTTCAAGTTTTACCAGACTGTATTTATTCTAGTGACACATAATCTCCAAATATAACTTAAACTTGGCATTTGTTTTGTTTATTTGTATATAATAAATACACATCTTCTTTACAGATATCAAATACCATATAAAGAATTATTTAAACATTGTAATATTATTTCGAAACTTTGTCAGTATTGTCCTTCTATTTCCGAAGACATACTGTATCTGTTTTTCCCAATTATGAACGCTAGGTACAATGTTTAACACTTGTCAACATAAATGCATACGAACGTTATCAAAACACATTTCAAACAACACTTGCAAGAGCTACAGGCGTTTATTTCCTTTCAGGTTACTTTACTTAGCTAACAATCATCGGATCGTTGATGTGGGGGCTTGTTTACATTTAATTTCGAATAAAAATTTTACCATTTAGGGCCGGTTTTACAATTGGAGAATAAACCTAGTATAGCGTTATTCTAGGAATAATTTTTTATTCTGAGTTTTACAAGGTTAGAATAAGAGAGGTATAGAATAAGTAAAGGAATAAAAAAAGTATAAGTTATCTTGTGTACTGAGGTTCGGATAATTTTTATTCCAACATTATTCTTAACTCTCATTGGTCAACCGAAATGTCATCATATAGTAGGAATACGAAAAACAATTCTAACCTCATCAACATCAAACATTTTTGAAAATAACATTCACAACCTACGAACCTTGTACCTTTTGTACAGTCATTATCTCTTTATTGTATCATTTTCTTATTTTAACAATGGAAATTGTTGATGTTCCAATTTTCGAATCGAGTAACGATGAAAATAACGCAGCAGAACGTATTAGGCGCCCTAGAAGGCAATTTATGATTTAGTATAGGGTTGATTACTTTCAAGATTTGGACGAGAAAGAGTTTCATTCACGTTTACGGCTAAAAAAAAATACATGTAGAATACTATTGCACATTATTGAGGGTGATATAAAATTAACTACAGTCAGAAATAATACCCATCACCAGTTACAAAATTGTTATTAACGCTCAGATTCTATGCCATTGGATCAATGTTAATCGTTGCAGGTGATTTTATGAGTGTTAGTAAAAGCTCTGCATGTGTAGCACTAAATATTGTAAGTCAAGCAATTGCTCGTTTGGGAAACCAATATATATATTTCCCAAGAACAAGAGAGGAAAGAGAAAATAAAAAGAGAGGATTTTATAATATAGCTCGTTTCCCAAATGTCCTAGGTGCTTTAGATTGCACTCATGTTCGAATTCAATCACCTGGTGGTGATGATGCTGAGCAATATCCAAATAGAAAAGGATTTTTTCTTGGAATGTGCAAGTGATTTGTGATGAAAAATTACAAATCCAAGATACTGTAGCAAGATGGCCCGGCAGATCCCATGACCAGACAATTTTTGATAATAGTCGCATCAAAGCTAGATTTGAAAATGGCGAATTTGGAAATGCTTTATTGTTAGGAGACAGTGGCTGTGACATTTATAATTATTTAATGACGCCATTATTAAATACAAACACAGCAGCAGAGCAATTATACAATGACTCCCACATAAGGACAAGGAATATAATTGAACGCACTTTTGGTGTATGGAAAAGGAGATTTCCCATATTGTCGTATAAAATGAGAGTGGCATTGGAAAGATCAAAAAATATTATTGCTTCAACAGCTGTACTGCTGCATGAAGAGATATTGAAGATATTCAAGGAGACAATTATATTGTTCAAGACATTAATATTGATGTTCAACTGGCAAATGAAATCAATGTTAGGAGGTAATTTTGAATTAATAATCATTTTTCTGATTTATTATAAATATTTATTAAATTTCTACACATATTTTTAAATATATTATGGATATTTATACATCTATTTTTTTTATTCCTTGGCTAGTTGATGCCTTAATGCAGCCATTTTCATATCATGCTCTTCTTGTATAGTTTTCAATTGTAAATCCAAGAGCTGCATTTTCTTTTTTAATAACTGCTCTTGGATTGACTTGCAAGAACATTCTCTTTCTGTACGTTTTCTTTTGCGAGTTGGAACTGCTGAATGAATAAGTAACATTTATTTGTTTCTTACGAAGATTATAAGATATACTTACCGACACTAGTTCGAATGTTTGAGTTTTTTAATTGGGTGCTTGTGTTTTCAATATTTTCATTATTTTCGAAGTCTGTAACATGGACAATTTATAAAGATATATGTATTAGATTGACTATAAGTTTACCTTTTATTGCAACGAATTCTTCGTTTATACCTAAACATATAAAACAATATATGTATTTAAGAAATAATTTAATTATTTGTAATTATGTTACTTACTATCTACATCCGACATATTTGGTTGAACAACGAGCTTCTGATTCTTTGGAGTCCGAAGAAGCCGTGGATTCTATTTTGACAACTGATAATGACACAAAATATAAAGTATTTGATTTACCTGAATATAATTGTATTACCTTATCTCCGAATTCAATAACAATCTGCTCACTGTCGTCTTCGTTTAAAGCAGTATCTTCTATAAAACAAATAAAAACAATACATTTTATGTTAGTTTCTGTACATTTTGTAGCACTAACACCAACTATCTCCAACACCTTTCCCAATACGTTATTAAATTTAAAACTAATAAGAGAGCCACCGCCAGTTCTGTAGTGACTGTTTTGGAATTTTGAGTATTCTTTCCTGCTAGTTTTTTTTATAGATTCCCACTTACTTCGTAACATTTTATTTGTTCTCCCAGTTGCACAAATTCATTGAATTGTTAATATTTCCAACACTATATCCTTCTATTGATTGTTTGAAGCGTCTGTTAGTTTTCACTCTAGAACTCAAATAATGTTCACATTATTGTCGAGAACTATTTTTTTATAATACATAATTTTATTATACCTATTGTATTTTTATATTTATTCACAAGATTAATCAGCATTTCGGATTCCTCGGCACTAAAATTTGAACTCTTTATTCTCTTTTCTGCTGTGTAATTTTCCATTTCATTTTTTATCAAAATTGCCGTTGATTTAGAAAATAACCAAAACAATCTAATAATTATTCCTGGTATAGGGGAAACTGGGGAGGGTTGATACAGGTTTTGTAGATTACTTATAACTCACCACTAAACAACTTTAGGATTTCATTTTTTTTTAAATGTTGCTCTGAAATGTTTCCACAATGAATTTTTGAAACAGTTGCCAAGTAAATATTATTATTTTATTATTTAATACTTGATAATAAAAAATCGGCGATTGTACCAAACCTCCCTTAATATGGGAAGTTTGATACTTCAATATGGGAGAAATGATCACTATTTATTAAAGTAAAAATGCATACCTACATATTAAATAAAATAGAAATACAAGTTATCTTAACACGTATAAACTGTAATAAAACATAAACAAAGGAGAAGCATTTTAATTATCGTTAGTGAACTTCGTAAAATTTACAGGAAATTTAGTTTTCTGTTGACTCTTGCTGTGCCTCCTACAAAACATGGAGCTGGTAGCTTTCTAACGTCTTCTGCTGACACCATCGAAGTGTCTTCAACGTCCGGAAAAACAAAAAAATATCCCGGTTGTTTTCGCCTTAAAAAGCGGACAAAATACTCTTCAGAACCAGCCTCAACATCTAAAACTTGTGCCACATCGTGTGTGACATGTTTTGTTGTAAATTTAACAAGGATAAAGTCTTCCTTGCCTACAATACCATTAACAAAGTTTTCTTCATCACATTCATTGCAATTTGGTCATCTATATCTGTAAGTTCTGAAGATTTTGAAGAAATTACTGATAGAGTTTCAGAATCTGAGTCACAATTTAGAGTTTTTCTTTTTACTTGCTTCGCTGATTTATCCAGTTTTGTTAAGAAAATATTTTTCTTAAACCGTTTCTTTTCTTGTTATTTTCGGACGTTTTGCACAATCTTCTTTAATTTCTAAAATGTTTGGCGTATCTGTTAAGATCTTACTTTTAACTGGTTTTCTTCATCCTTGTTTTTTTCTAGCTTCAGCTTTTGGGTGTGGGCGCAGTTCTTCTGGAGTCTTCAATGGAACTGTAAGGGTTTTAGTTGTTGCGCCGCACTGCTTCTCTGCTGTTTTTACTGTTGAAATGCCCGATACACCTGGATTATTTTCATCAAAATTATGACCAGAATGACGCCGTTCTTCTTCGTCTTCACAATATTCTTCTTGTTTTTCTTCTTGATTTTGGGATTCCAGGATATTCGGATTTTGCCGATCAGTGACAGCGGAGCACAAGAAATCAGAATCCGAAAAAATATTGGCATTGTAGGGGCAAATGCCGGTACTCTGGAAGCCTTTTGTAATGTTAATTGTGGTGAAAGCTTTTGGATGGGCCTTGCCTACTAAAGCTACCATATTTTTTAGCGTTATAGTTGTCCCGGATTAGAAACCATGAAATTGTCCGATTCCTGGTTAAAATACGCTTTAAAAGGACCGTACACATAGAGTTAAAAGTATAATTCCATTGGACCTACATATATCTAGGCCGTTAGGGGACATATGACTTCGATGATTATCAAGTATTAATATAATTTTCTTTTCTTTTGAACATTTCGTATGTTTTATAAAATGCTGAAGATATTTCTGAAAGTTTTCTTCCGTCATCCAATCACTTTTATGTGTTGCTGCCATAGATCCTGGAGGGGCACCCATAGTCATGTAATCTTGGATATTTTGTCGGGGAAAAATCATAAAAGGCGGGACCGAATTTCCCGCAGCATTAGCAGCGCAAAAAACTGTCACGGTAGATCCACGTTCTGCGGACGTTACTTTGCTTACTTGCTTTTGACCTTCTTTGGTATAATTTTGCGAGGTTTATGCGCTGTTTGCAAGGCTGTCTCATCGCAATTATAAATACTTGCCGGTGTAAATTTTTCGCGTTCGAGTACTTGACGCAGAAGAGAGAAGAAGTTACCAACTGTATGCTTATTAAATGCTGTTGACCGCCCCAGACTTGTCGCCTCTGGAGTTCTAAGAGATAAATAGTCATTACGCAACATAAACCCTCGCAACCAGTCATATGTGGCGATTTGCTTGGTGCTCCAGACCTGAGGAACTTTAATGTTATTCTTTACAGCAAACACATAAGCGAGTTCCCGGGTTTGTTTTGAGGTTAATCCGTAATTCATATTACAAGCTGTTAATAGATATTCACCCAAAAGACGTTCCTGATGAGTCATTTTATCAATGTTATATTTGCTTGCTGTAGATCGAAGCTTGCCACCGTCGTGTACAACTTCCTCGACTGCCTTTTTCATTGTATTTTGGGAGACATGTATCCTGTTAGATTTCTTATGCCATTTGAAAGGCATTTTGTCTGTAAAAATTAAAAAAGAAATGCTGATTCCAGGAAGTTTATACAAGTTGATATATGTAGGGGTGGTTTCATACATGTATCAAACCTCCCCGTGTAAACTGTATCAACGCTCCCATGTATACGATTTAAAATTAAAGTGTTTACATGCACATAACAACTTAACCTAAAAACTTTGTGTTTACAGTAAAAGAAAGCAAAATATACTCGCTTTCAACTGGCTATAAGATAATTCGGAAAGCTTATTGCAGTATTTAGTTATCGGACTTGTCCTACCTTCAAAAAATTACGAGCACTTTTCACAAATAACTTGTTCTGGTGTAACTTCTATTCAGCACCGTGGGTAGAACCGTTATGCATTTCTAGCGATACACCACGCCTTTTCGAATGCGTTGTCATGTTCAAGCGATCCGTTTCGAGCATTTAGCGCGTATTTTGAAAATGTATTAACCCTCCCAATGTATCAACCCTCCCCAGTTTCCCCTACTTTATCTAGTGATTTATACTGCAATTGTAAAACTAGCCCTTATATGATTAATCATATTATTCGAACTATAACAAGCAGTGGATGGTCTTTGATATACCTTTTTAGATTAATTTTGGTATGTAAGCATGTATTTTTCTAAATTTAAGTTGTTATATTGCTAAATCGTCACATAACCACTAACCTATTGATATAAAACATTAAATAACAAAATCTGACACGCAATATACAGATGCATTTTAAAAACACAATCTGTTTAATTAAGTTCTATATCTATTACAAAAGTATAATTAAAATACAGCCTGTTTCTAGTACGTTTAGTTGTAGTTTAGTTGTGTTTTATTTAATTTATCTAATTCACCATATTTTGGAACAAATCACAGAAATATGTTAAAATAAGTTATTCTATCTGATGTAATCAACCTTCTTAGCTCCGCGACCCTCCAAACAGTATATGTAAATAAAATCTATATTTCGCTATGATCCGGCACTGTTTTGCAAAACAGTACCGGGTCATGCAACAGGACGATGCCTTTTTGTTGTTTTTAATGAAGCTACTAGAAACTATATTAGCATAGATTGGATAAAATATATTGCAGTATGTGGTGATGGTGCAAAGACGATCACAATGAAAATATAAAAGATCGCTTTATACCAAGGCCGAATGGACGCACTGCTTCCTTCACAGACATGCTGTTGTCGCAAAAAAATATACCGGAAAATCTTAATTAAATTCTTTATGAAACTGTAAAAATTGTTAATTTTATTAAAAACCAACTGTTACAGAACATACTGTTTACTAAACTATGCGATGAAATGGACGAAAATAAAAAATCTTTTTTCCACACAGAAGATGGATATCGCGAGGGAAAGTGTTAACCCGGGTATTGGAATTGTGAGATGAATTAATAATATTTTCCATGTATATTGTTGTTGGCTTACTAAGCTGAAGTATTTTCGCATTTAAACGACATCATGCTATAGATTTTTCCTTGGACAAGAAAGGAAAAATGATTGAACAATATTGAACTCTGTATTGTAGTACATTTATAAAAATTATCTATTTCAATTGTATGTTTATTTATTTCAGACAGGGATCGTTATATATATATTTTATTTTATAAGTGAAAATTTTTATAATGTTTGAAATTATGATTAACCCTCGTATATTTAGGTTGACCAGAGGATTGAACTTGCCGCTTTTCCGGATATTGTATTTATTAAAATGTGTTGTCTGTATATATTTTTGATTTTATAGTTGGTAGGGATATTCAGGCGGATGTTGAAATTTCATTTTGAGTTAGAGATATCTTGACGTTTGAAGTGAACGGTTTATTAAAGAATAAAATACTCAATTTTATTCTTTGTTTTATAAAATCGGGTTGAATATTGTTTATGCATTTATTGTGAGGTGCATGTAAATCTTAATTCGATTTTTGCGAGTGTTTTGATGGTTATAAAATGTTTTTTTATGAATAAGATATCTCTCGTGCATTTTATAAATGGTGCATAGATCTATGTAAGTTTGATAAAATATTTTGTTTATATATTTGATATCACGATTATTTTCATTATTATAATTTCATGTATTTCTTGTAATAATTCATATTTGAAAGTAGTATATGGGTATTAGAGAAAGTTGTCATGTTTTTTGTAAGGGAAGTTTTTTCTTAAAATAATATTCGAGAACATTTTTGAATTCAAGGTTGGAGTTTTCTTTAGTGGGGATTGACCTTGTTGTGTTATTTTTGCGCATGACAAAAATTCAATTTTCGTGGGTTTCGAAAACTTAGTTGTTTTTGACATTTGTTTGAAGGGGTTAAAGTAGAGGTTAAACTTGACAAGTTTCATTAGTATTTATTAGTTTTATGTTTGATCGAGTGTCACAAGGGGTTTTTCTCTGTGTGCGAGTCATTATTCACAAAGAGTGTTTCCCCATTGCTACTGTTTGATGATGCTTTAGCACCCTATACACTTTGTAGAGGGATTTTTTTGAATTTTTTTTTTAAATAAACTAACAAATTAACAGATAAGATTTTTATTTGTGTTTATCGTTTTATTTTCGGATTAAAACTTGGACCTGATCCGCGAGGAACGATTCATGAGATGGGAGTTCGTGGATTCTACTAGACTGAATAGCCGGCAATATAAGCTGTAGTGTGAATAAAAAATTAATAAGCAATTTCAAAGCAAATTCCACTGCAATACGTGTGAATTTACAAGGGCGTGATAAAAATATTTTATTAATAATAATAATAATAATAATAATAATATAATAATATCATTTATTTACCCAACAGAGACCATTTACAGGGTATAATATAAATATAAATGTAAATGTATGCACATACACAATACACAAAACGAATTACAAAAGAAGGAAGTAACCAAAATTAAAATTGATACAAAATATAAAATTAAACTAAAGCAAAAGTATCCAAATCAAGTAATAAAACGAAAAAAGACAAGCAAAAAATAACTAATGTAATAAGTACCACAAAAGTCAACACATATATTAACAAGTCGTCATAAGTGCTATTAGCAGATCGGCTCATTCTGAAAAGAGGCGAGTTAAGCAACACGCTAGTTCTGGGAGTCGTATGGATAAGAGTATTGATAAATCTGGAATCTTGGCGCCGAACATAGAATTTTAATTGCGATAACAATGGTGCACAGTCAATAACCCCATGAAGAATCTTCGAAAGAAACCGCGCACCATGCATATTACGGTGAATAGTGAAAGATTGCTTGTTGTGCCTTTCAAGAAATTAATCATAATCGATTCCCCTTGAAGGATTTGTCCTATCGAGCTTGTAAGACAAAAATTTTAGTAATTTCCATTGCAGGCGTGCAATAGAAAGCTGATGAGAACATAGCAAGGTGACCAGACGGGAGAAGCATATTCCAAGCTATTAGCAACGAATGCAAAGAAAAGCGATTTAAGTATGTCAGGATTAGTGAATTACTTAGCAGCACGCATAATAAATCTCAATTTTCTGTAGGTGGAGCTGTAAAGTTGTTCGATGTGGAAAGAGAATCGAGTTTGCTATCAAAATATACACCAAGTACCATGAACGTATCGGATTGTGTTATTAATTCATTTTGTATTACATAGCAAGAAGGAGTTGAATTTTGCTTTCGCGTGAATGAAATAGAGCAACATTTAGCAACATTAATTTTTAATTTGTTAGAAAAGCAGCAACTACTCAAACGTTCAAGATTTTGTTGAAGAAATACAGAGTCATGCTCAGACGTAACGGTAGTATAAATTTTAGCATCGTCAGTGTATGCAAGTATATTACACTCAATACAATCAAGAAGGTCATTAATGTACGTCAAGAAGAGCAGAGGGCCCACATTAGATCCTTGTGGAAAGCCAGATGTAGAGACGAACTCATCAGAGCAGAATCCATTATAATGAACATAGTTTGATCGATTACTCAGATAAGATGCAATTAAATTAAGGAAAGGGAAATCCATTACAACGTTACCAAGCTTCATCAATAATATTCCGTGGTCGATAGAATCGAAGGCAGCTGACAAATCAGTGTAAATTACGTCCACCTGCTCCCACTTGTCCAAACACTCACTAATTTATTGGGTGATAGAAACAAGGTCACCGTCGATCTACCAGGAAGAAACCCATGTTGGTAAGGAGATAAGTGTTTACGAACATTTAGCAGTAGGGATGAGTATATGACATGTTCAAATACTTTTGCAAAGCCTGACAATATTGCTATGGGTATATAATTATTTATGATAGATTCGTCACCCTTTTTGAAAATTGGGCTAATTCTAGCACGTTTCCACAAAGTGGGAAAGGTTGTAGATGTAATAGAGAGATTTTTGTTAAGGGTATAGCAAGACCAAATCTGGCATTACGTACCAATATACTAGGAACAGAGTCATCACCAGCTGTAAAATTACATGGAACAACAGCCATAATTTTCAACAATTCCTCACCAGTTGAGACTCACGACGAGCGTCGAAATGTGTGCCGACAAACCGCTACAACTGCAATTTATATCTGAAGCTTTAAATACTTTTTGGCTTACTCGTTGAAATGAATATGGAAATTTAGTCACAGAAGCACTGAAAATATTAATCGCTTTCGCCACATCTTATTTCTGTGATAAGGGTTTTTCATCTATGGTTGCGATAAGAATAAAATACAGGAATCGTCGAAACAATTGCTTTTGTGTGTTTCTAACGTAGATCCAAGTATGGAGAAACTTTTGAATGATAACAAATGCAACCATCACATTAATTTCTTTTCTTTACATGTGTATTTATTATAAGTAAAATGTTTATAATGTTATGAGTCATCCAACGGAACGTCATCAAGTCACTTGGACGTTCGAGAAGACGAGAAGTAGGGGTTAAAGCATTCATTCAACAGGTAGTCGCGGCGTCGAGTTGATATTGTGATAAGTAAACATTAATTTAAATATTGTGTAAATAAATATTGTTGCAATTAGTTATAGTTTTAAGATTGTTATTTAGTGTATTCTATTTTTTTATTGCGAATATAGTGTGTGTTTAAATTACCGTTAGTTTTATTTAAGAACCCGAATAGACAAACATTACAATAATATCAGAATAATTGAAACATACATGAGTAGGTAAACCCCACCAGTTTTGTATAATACAAAGGTATTTTTAATAATATAAAATATTATTAAAAATCTGTTGTGAAGAACAAAAATACAGGTTCACTATTAATATTTTTTGTGAACGTGTCCGAACATATCCCTCCCCAGAGACGTAGATACGTATTTCGCCTTTCTACAGGCTCGTCGGTACGCCCCTGCTGGAGAAAGGATATTCTCAGACACATTCATAAAAAAGAACCACATAACCACATCACCGAAATTATCCAGACCGGATGTAGAAGTAAATTCAGCGCTGCTGGGGTTTACCTACTCATGTATGTTTCAATTATTCTGATACATTACACATGCGGTTAGTCCGTAGTATGAGTGAAGACACAAACAAAATGCAGGTTCTAGAGAGATTGGCTGTGCCACCTTTGGAAGGGCGTCGTTACTTCACATTGGTTATGTGGACGGGGCGAGGTATTTCGGCTGTCTGACAACAGGCAGCGCTGAATTTACTTCTACGCCCGGTCTGGATAATTTCGGTGATGTGGTTCTTTTTTGTGAATGTGTCTGAGAATATCCTTTCTCCAGCAGGGGCGTACCGACGAGCCTGTAGAAAGGCGAAATACGTATCTACGTCTCTGGGGAGGGATATGTTCGGACACGTTCACAAAAAATATTAATAGTGAACCTGTATTTGTGTTCTTCACACCAGATTTTTAATAATATTTTACAATAATAAATGATTTTTTCTCATAAATTGATTTTTCATTATTGGTTAGGCTTTAATATTACCGCGAACCCCAGGTTGAGAAACGATACTCTAGTGTAATGTAATTTTATGTAAAAACATACGCAATGAGCATATAATAATAATTCTAAAATCCAAATGTATGACTGATAGATCGTTTGAATATTTATAAGTTTATAAAAATTAAAATCGTAATTCTGTTTGAAACGGCATTGTTATCTTAAGGACTTAAAATACATTTACGCGATTATGATCTAGAACTAACTATAAAATACTAAACTTTTCAAGAGTGAAGGTAAAGGTGTGTGTTACTCTTAGACGCCCTCTGAAAGTAATTTGCTACGGTTAATAGCAAAAATAAATCTCATGAAACTGGCTTCTGATAATTTGACGAAACGCTGCAGAACTACTGCAGAGTTTCAAAAACTTACCTATGTGGGAGCGTTGATAATAGAAATACAACTCACCAGGCTAAGGTCTCAGTGAAGACGCTGAGGTTCCTTTCTAAATGTTGTTGTATGAAAAAGGACGTCACTGCGAATTACTGTTGAATTGTAATCAAAGGTCATACGTCCCACGGATGACGTAGAGGTTATAACGTACCTACAAGGCGTAGCATAAAAACAAAACAAGGCAGCTACTGCTACAAATCAATACTCGTACAAATAAGTAATATTATAACAATATTTATTGGGACCGTGTTTTGACAAACATCCAATACAAAAAAAAAGTATGAATAGAAATTCGATATATGCCAATCCAACGATAATTTTGGATCAAGTTAATTTCGGCAATTTTTGAATCAATCCGTGTAGTTGGTGGTCGCTCGCGTCGACGTTCATCTTCCACTGATTCACAACCGTCTTCGAATATCTTATGCCACTCAAACACTCGACATCATGATAAACCATCATCTGGATATGCAGTTTTAATTATTTCAAAAGTTTCAGTTGGAGTTTTACCCAACCGAACACAAAATTTTATTGCATATCTTTTCTTCAATGGGTACATCAAATACTGATAATTCAGTAATTAATTTGTAATAAACGTTAAAAGTTAAATCAAAACCTACTTGAGGATAAGTACATTAGAGATTGGAGTTTCATGTTCCATTCTTTGTGTAATCAAATTCTATGTCTTAGGTTGAAGCATGGATTCTAGCGTTTTATTGATAAAAGAAAATGGAAAAGAACGCTAAAACAATTTGCGCCGTTTACAGAGAAAATTTAATTAAGGAGAATACAGAATGGATATATTTTCTAAATTTAAAAAGGTCCATCTTCGCTTAAATAATTCTCAACGTTCAGGAAGATTACTGGACTTCGATGAAGGTCACCTGAATGTTTTAATTCATGATGATTCACGCCAATCAACTTGAGAATTGGCGATAATTATAACAAATACCATAATACGATTACGACTTACATTCCATGGGCAATGTTAGAAAACCAGGCGTTTGGTTGCCGTATGTTTTGAACGAAAACAATAAGAATCAACGTGTCGACATTTATGCGACTCTGTGCTTGCTCGTCAATAACATCGACCTTTTTAGTTAAACATTGCTACCGTTAACGAAAAATGATGCTTTCATGTAATCATCAGGATTAGAAAAGAAAACGACTTTGTTGCATCTGGTTGGACAAGGAATGCGTTGTCTACTATAAATTGCTTCCTTCCAAGAATTACTGTAAACAATTCCGTCGACTTTGGCTGCAGTTCACGGAAAAATAGCGGGAAGTCATTTTATGGCATGATAATTCTAATCCGCATACTGCTAACATTACAAAGACGGCTATTTAAGAACTCGGTTGGGAGCTAATTCTACATCCGTCTTATTTTCCTAATCTTGCTTCGTGGGATTTCCATCTCTTTCACTCTCTCCCAAACAACCTTTAATAACGTTATAGCTTTAAAATTGGCTTAACAATATCGTAAATAGTGCGGAAGAATATATTCTTGATTAGTTCATGTATTTTGTTTATTAATGAATTAATAGATTATAATATGCAGCAACCAGATATATGACTCCAATTTAAAATACGCATTTTTAATGCTTACTGTATTCTAAAATATTCTAAGCTCTTCAAACTTTCACGAATAACATTGTTAAATAATCTTAATACTTAATATTTCATTCACTAAAATTAATTAATTATTATTTACAGTATTTGATGCATCTCCGAAAATTCCATATGGATTATTAACTGGAAATCTATTAGAAGCTGGAAACTATGATCAATGTTTAACTGTTGAATATAATGGCGTAGACGAACAAATTTTAGGAAAATTTTGTTTATATGCTTATATTGTTGCACTTCCTGTGTATATTGTCATAGATGACGAAACAGAAACAAGAAGTCAGGTAAGCGATACATGATAATTAAAAAATTAACTTGAAGGAAACAGACAGAAACAAGGAAAATCCCTAACCTAAATCAATAAACTTTAAATACGTCTTTCAGCAACTAAGTTGCCATCTTCAGTAAAATAACTTGAAAAAGAAAAATAGTGTCTTCGGTTAACCTTTGAAGATATGCCTTTCACTAAATAGTTAATGCGATAGCACTAAATTCCTAAGTTTAAACCAAACCTTTACAAACGTGAAAACAAAAAGTGTAAACATAATTACTACAGTCGCATTAAAGCATACAAACTAGACTGACTTGGTCAATTGTCAGAATTCATCAAGTAGGATGAATATCTGATATCTATGAAATAAATTGTAACGATTTTAACCAAAAATATAGTGGCCCAACTAAACGTTCAATTTCAACTTATTACAAAGAACATATTTCCCTGAAAAATCTAGCGTTGCCCGACATATTTGGGATACAACCCACTCTATACCTCCAAGTAATCTTAGTTCTTAATTAAAACAATAAATAATTATGGAGAATTAGACAGCTACGAAAGTATATACATAGGAATGAGAGTAATTTAAAGAATAGTGACAATAGACCAATTCCTCCGTTCAATTTGTATGCTTTATTTCGACCGTTGTAATTACTTTTACGCTTCATATTTTTTTCACGCTTCACGTTTTTTTAATTTTTACGCTAGGTTTAAGTAGTATATAAAGGTTTATCTTAATGCTAGGAATTTCGTGTTAATGGCGATTTGGTGGAGAGCATATTTTCAAAGATTGTTCCTTAACCAAAGACGCTACGTTTGAAACTATTTTTCCTTTTCAGATTGCTCTACTGATGATGACAACTTAGTTGCCAAAATAGGTATCTAAAGTATATTGAATTATACTGTGGTTAGAGATGTTTCTTGTTTCTGTCTGTTTCAGAATTAAAGCCACGGTCTCTAGCAAATCGGATAGCTCGAAACTTGAAGAATTAATTAAAATTTAGATTTTCTGTAATACTGAAACGTGATAAAACATCTGTGCGCCGTATTCTTTATATTCTGGAAACGGACCTAAACGTTAACTTGGTATTGATTTTATACAACGAGACTATAAATGATTGTAAATTTTCGACTTAAGTTGGAAACACTTCTGTAATTTTATGTTAGCACACCTGATTTTTAACGCATCCATATGATACAAATGACATAACCTACAAAGTTGTACCTATATACGAATATCCAGGCAAGCCAATTTTTCAGTGTTGCCAAAGTAAATATTTGTTACAAACATTTATAGTCACGTAGTACTATCTTCATATGTAATTACACAATATGCTGTATATGATTTTTTGTTATTAAGATGGCAACAATTCTACAAATTTATGTTGACATACCTGACAAATTAAACGCCAACAAGCAAATAAATTAAACAATTTGTTGTTTTTATTTTAAAAATAGTCTTTACTGTCGATCAAAATACATTTCTTGTAATGACTTGTTTTCGAAGCGGCTTGAAAAATTAAGATTGCAAATTGGATATAATCAAAGCAGTCATCTAACAACACAGGTTTATAAAAAAAATTTTTGGCGTTCTTTTTTAAAACTTTTAATATATACGAGTATATAATATGAAATTTATACCTATCTGTTTTCAGTTGTTCTCTATCGGGCTAGGTTTTCATGCAAAATCAAATAAAATGTAATAATATAATAAAATATTACAAATATATTACACACACAAAGCTAATACAGAACTAGCAACGAAACCGATGATGAAGTTCAACAGAATAATCGAACGGTTTTTAAACACTGGCAATGCAGCTAAAAGTATATCTACTGATCTTTCTACAGTTGTTATATCCGATATTTTGGAAAATGTGAATAAAATGTTGAACAAAATCCTCATGTTTCTGTGTGTGGTCTTAAAGCTCCACTTAACAATTAAGTTCTTTTAACTTTGTGTATAACCATTCTAGAACTTTCCCGTGAATCTTCTTTGAAAATCCGAAAAAACAGCTACATTTACATCTGCATAAAGTTTCAATTGTACGTCAAATTTACCCATCTATTTTTTTCATGGATTCCAGTTTTGGAATATTAATTATATTGACAAGCAAAATATTACTATCTATTCCGATGTAGTATGATATTACCTGCTTGGCTATGTTAATTAGCAGAATTATAAAATCTGGTCTGTAGATAATCTACAAAATTTAATGGAATTCTATACTATTCTGTACTATTTCTATATTCTTTCTAGAGGCAATTAACGACAGACACGAAACCATTATTTTAAAGTCGTTTATAACTCAGTACGATAACATATAATTAACTGATGGTTATTTCCAACCAGATACTGTCACAATGTACAGATACAACTATGAATTATTGCTTGCTTTGGTGCTTCTGGATTTCCTTTTATTTCTATACTTAATTAAAAAATGTAATATTTCGGAATCCCATATACAATTTGCAAAGACTACAGTACGCAATTGAAAAGACAATGTTTAAATGTAAATAATGTAACGGGCGTTCATTTAAAAACGTCATCAATTTACCTGGGTTTTCTGGTAGGATAAGATAGAGCCGATAAGGGAAGTCGTAACTTGGTCCTTGTAATTGTACACTTGATATTTGTAAGAATAATTCCATTTTAACAAGCAAAGTAGCCTGCTAATGCTAATGTTGTCGGAAATTTTCATCGCAGTGTTGAAATGTATAGAAGCCGGTGGTCGATATTTTTAGCAAATAATGTAATTTTTAGTTAAATAAACTGAATAATGGTATTCACATTGAGTTTTGAATGTTTCTCTTTTTGATAGATGAGAGGTATAAGACATACTTCAAATTATTTTAGAAATTTCATATGCTACTTGATGACGTTTTTAAACGGCCATTCGATATTTAGCAATTTATCACGATGAATTCAGTATTGTTTAAAAGTACAAGGCGTACATTTTGAGCATTTTCTTTGTACATATTGAATTATTTGTACTATAGATTCGTGAAATTTTTTTCAACTATCGTTTTGTATAAATCTCACTACTGATATCAGCTAATATTTATGTATATACTAGTAATTCTAACCATAAATGTCCTATAAAAAATTCTGACCCAAAAATATAAATGAAAAGCGAATCACCAGGCAAGCTAATTTCTCATGGTAACCAAATTAAATATTTTCTTCAATTATTTACAGTCACTCAGTACATATTGCTGTAAAATTTCGTTTTTTTGTGAAAATTAAATAAAATTTAATGATGTATAAATTAATCAAACGTAACATGGATAGCATAAACAAAATAAAATGAAATCAATAGAGGTCGTGACTTTTAAAATGCACCAATTTTAACGTGCCAATTTTGCATTAGACATTTTATATAAATAATTATTTACATAACTGTACTCTGATCTTTGAAGAATCACTAATGCGGCTAAGTAGTTACTTACATAAGACATGTTACGATATAAAGAAAGTATAAAATTCAATAATTAATTTATTTATTTCAATACAATATTGGTCACAAGTATAGTGCAAGTATTTACACAACAATCATTAAAAAATTACAAAAGGAAAAACAACAATCAGGGAATAAATTTTCGTTTGTAGCACTTGCAGATGTGTATTTTGGTTTGACAGTCCCTTTGAACACTCCAACAGTAGTCGGTCATCACATGAGATTCCCATATTCCTTGGTACCGAGTTTCCATGATTTTCCATGAATCTTGATAAAATCTCTCTCCTTGTTCATCGCTGACAGCACCTAAATTTTCGGGAAACTTATCAAGATGACTATGAAGGAAATGAAGCTTTATGCTCATGTTACAACCTAGGCGGTGAAATTTGTTAAGCATTGATTGCACTAGATCTTTATAATTGCAGGCTTTTTGTTTCCAAGGAAATTGTTCGCGACCATCGTGAATGAAGTCCAGGCGTCTTTCATAGAGTTGATGAAATTTGAATCGCTCATTAAAGTTCTAATTTGAGGTCCATCAAATACGCCAGCTTTAATTTTTTCGTAACTTAGCCGTGGAAACTTTTCACATATGTACTGGAAGCAGTTACCTTGCAAATCTAGAGCTTTAACATATTGATTCATAAGACCCAATTTGATGTGAAGATGTGGAAAAATTACTTTTTCTCTGTCGACTAAAGGCTGACTTATAATATTATTTTTTACAACATCTAGGTATGTTCTGGGAGGCCAATATTTCTGAATTCAGTGTTGATTTCTAGCTCAACTATCCCAGAGGCACAAAAAGCATGGACATTATATATATATATATATATATATATATATATATGTATATCCAAAAGTATTTTTAATAATATAAAATATTATTAAAAATGGGGTGTGAAGAACACAATACAAGTTATATATTTGTGAATGTATCTCCTCTCCAGAGACGCAGATACGTATTTCTTTCACCTTTCTACAGGATCGTCGGTACGCCCCTGCTGGAGAAGAGATACATTCAATCAAACATAACTGCCTTGCTATCAACCAGAAATTATTAAGACAGAGCGTGAAAGAATATTCAGCGCTGTCTACATAATAACTGCCGAACTAAGCAACGTGTTTTTCTATAGACGGTAACAACCATATCCACAAAAAACTGTATTATCGTGTCTTCACTACTTGTCGGGCGAACCGAATGCGTACATAACAAAATAATTTGAAACATACATGAGTGGGTAAAACCACACCAATTAATAATATAAAATATTATTAAAAATGGGGTGTGAAGAACACAATACAAGTTATATATTTGTGAATGTATCCTGTAGACTAGTGTAGACGATCCTGTAGAAAGGTGAAATACGTATCTGCGTCTCTGGAGAGGAGATACATTCACAAATATATAACTTGTATTGTGTTCTTCACACCCCATTTTTAATAATATTTTATATTATTAAAAATACTTTTGTATTATACAAATTGGTGTGGTTTTTACCCACTCATGTATGTTTCAAATTATTTTGTTATATACGCATTCGGTTCGCCCGACAAGTAGTGAAGACACGATAATACAGTTTTTTGTAGATATGGTTGTTACCGTCTATAGAAAAACACGTTGCTTAGTTCGGCAGTTATTATGTAGACAGAGCTGAATATTCTTTCACGCTCTGTCTTAATAATTTCTGGTTGATGGCAAGGTAGTTATGTTTGGTTGAATGTATCTCTTCTCCAGCAGGGGCGTACTGACGATCCTGTAGAAAGGTGAAATACGTATCTGCGTCTCTGGAGAGGAGATACATTCACAAATATATAACTTGTATTGTGTTCTTCACACCCCATTTTTAATAATATTTGATATTATTAAAAATACTTTTGTATTATACAAGTTGGTGTGGTTTTTACCCACTCATGTATGTTTCAAATTATTTTGTTATGTATATCCTCTTTGAAAGCCAAGTAAAAAAATGTTGCCATGTGTTTCCTTTAATTGAACGGAATATCTAATAAGAATCGAATTTCAATTCCAGTTGTGTAGTAGGACACACTTGAGGCTTCTGCTGGTGCTGTCGATAAACAAACACCACTCCCTTGGGGCATATTGTACAACTCCCATTTTAGTTAGCAAACCTTGTACATTGTTACGATAAACAAATTCACACTTTTCTTTAAAATATTGCACAAAATCCCTTTCCTTGCTACGACAAAAAGTTATGTTCGTACTTCGCTTGAGTAAATTATTTTCATTTAATCTTGAACCTAGCAGTTCCGATGATTCCTTTGATAGGCCCAAATCCCTTACTAAATCATTCAATTCTGCTTGAGTAAAAGGTTGTGGTCCATCATTAGAAATGATATACCCATAATCACAATCTACATGTGAATCGTGCTCCTAACAACATCTGCCATGTCTTCAGGATACGAGTACTCAAGTGTATAACAATAATAACAATAATAATAATAATAATAATAATAATAATAATAATAGCTGTATTGTCCAACGGTCATCAACTAATTACAGGACAAACCAAAGATTGCACATACATATTGCTATGAATAGTGGTTTGTGGAATTATTGTGCCACCATCCACAACTAATCTTCCCAACTAGGATACTCAGCTGGTGGACTTCCAAAAATGGGACTTCTTACTTCTCAGGGTTCCAAAAAGGAAATACGTGGTCTTTTCTACAAAATTTTTAAAGCGCCAGTAAAAGAATTCACGATAATGTATATTTATATTTTCTGAGTTACTTATATTTTCTGAGGTACTTATATTTTAATTAATTAATTAATTGTAAGGGCCGGAACACAAAATTAAACACAGTATAAAATCAAACTGAAACTTTAATACAAAAATAAAAAAAGAAAAAAAACTATCTATATAGAGTATAAAGATATTGATTGTATCATTCAACAATTCCTGAGGTAAAACAATTCACTGAATATGACAGCTAGGTGAATTAAAACTTCCTCTTAATTACTTCCGATCAAACTTATCTAAAATAATAAAGCTTATTTTTAATTTCTCCCCAGAGAACCACAAGCCACCACACCCCAAGCACAACCACAACCCAAGCGCAATCATCAAATGCATACAAAAAATACCCTTGAAACCAACGAGCAAACTTTTACAATTATAATTTTTTACGTAGAAGTTTAATAATACCCTTTATTATTTATTCTTACTAATAATAAATCTCTTAAATAACAATATTGAATGCAATATAAATATTCTTATTATATTAATCAAAGTTTTATGATATCATAAAAAAAACTTACAGTTTTAGGAGACTTACAAGACACGTTGTTTAATCTTAAAACCAACAAATTTCGAGAATACAACTCTCTACAATATACGGGAATTGAATATCAAATACCATCAACTAATTAACACAATCAAATCATCCCGAATTAAATTAAATATATATATATATATATATACTTTTCAAAGAAATACAACGTTCTTGTCTTAGGGCAAAACTTCGTCTCCCAGATCTGGCCTCTTCTCAACACCAAAATCGACATCGGGAAAAAACAGTTTTTGCTTACGCGCATTTAAATACATATCGGATATACACATAAGTTCAAAAAATCTGCACACTTATTTTTAATTAAATTTTAATTATTATTTAAGGAAAAATCCATAGCAATTTGTATAAAAAAAAACATAAAATAAAAATATCTAAAAATAAACATAAAGAAATACATGTACACATGTAACACATGAAAACAATAAAAAAAGATTTATTCATATTCATAGTCTTTTTGTTCTCTATGCTATGGCATTGAAAAACATTCCTTGATAAACACCTCAGCAATTCGGCACATGGTCACGAGCGGAAAGTCCTGCAACAAGTTGGTCCTAGAAAAAGGTAAAGCAAAGGTAGGAGAGAAACGAGAAGGTTGACAGAGGAAAGGAAATTAGGACAATCAATGGTACCACGAACAATCTTCCACACAAATCTCGCTCCCAGAGTATCTCGTCGATGGGTTAACGATTGTAAACCATGTCTTCCAAGTAGCAAATTGTAGTCCGCATTTCGTTCAGGATAGATGCCATCAATTTTAAATGATAAGTACTTAAAAAAACGACGTTGTATCTTTTCAATGGACAACCGAAGATAAATATAATGAGGCGACCAAACAGGAGAAGCATACTTCTAACTTACTGAGGACAAAACTAAAATATATAGTTCTGAATAAAGACATAGAAGAGAAGAGTTTGCAGGTACGCAGAACAAAACCTAATATCCTTGAAGCAGTGACACACATGTTATTGACACAAAAGTTAAGCGATAGTTGAACAAAACACCAAGGTCCTTTATGTTATCAACCCTATTAAGTATTGAATCATGAAGCTTTTCAAGAACTGACACGGGTATTTCATCGGAATGAGGCACTGGCCGAATCGCAGAGTCAATACTAGGATATACAATTTTATTATTCTTCTTATTATCAGTGGAGGTCTGAACTAAACAAAAATAGCAATCATCTACGACGATTCGGTTCATGCCATATCACTGGAACGCCAAAAGCTAATTTCTAGCGGTTTCCCTTGCTCCACTTGGCAGATTTTGCACACATTAAGTGGAGCCCATGACTTGTCCTAATCAGCAAGTTTTTCGCCAAAATAAGCCAAATACATTTTCTTAACGAAAGCAGTAATAGTTACCCTTTAACAAGGAACGGTGAAGCTACCACAAATGTAGTAGAACGAATCGGCACTATTTACAGATCTTCTAGTAGTAGACATGATGTAGTTTCTTCCCTAACAACTAACATGTAACTAACGTTTTATTATTATCTCCCTTGTTTACTTTTAAATAGTCCTAAGTGATCAATACTTTCTAATAAAATCTCATGAAACCCTAATATGTTCACTTAATGAACAGGATTACTTGAATAGACTTTCGGTTCTTTATAATTGTTCATTACCTAATTAGTTCATTAAATACTTAAATAATATCAGGGACACGTGTACATTATGCTAATGAGATATATGTACTTGGAATGTTTTCAATTCTTTAAATAATTAAGAATTTGCTGCATTTACTTAACGATTTTCAACAATTTTGAAATCGGCAAACAAGAAGTGCCGTAGAAAGAAAACTTGACGTGATAGGGACAAATGGGTTTCATATTTGGCATTAGGGTACCAATATTAATTAAAAACAAGTGTCAGATCATAGTCAGCAGAAAAAAATAATTGTTGGCCAGTGTAATTAAACGATACCTATGTAGATAGTTTGTGCGGCAGCAATTCGTAGTGCAGTTCATGCAACTTTGCCGCGACAATTCTGGATGAATGTGCTGGTGCATTATCGTGGTGAAACAGCACTTTTTTCTTAGCCAAATGGGGCCGTGTCTCCTTCAATTTTATATCGAATCGGTCCAATAATTCACTGTAGTACTGCCCCGTGACCGTTCTTCCTTTCTGCAAAAAGTCCATGAAGATTATTCCGTTGGAATCCCAAAAAATCGTGGCCATGACCTTTCCGGCCGATGGGACCGTCTTTGCCTTCTTCGGAGCAGATTCACCCCGAAAAATCCATTGTTTTGACTGTCGCTTGGACTCTGGCGTATAATAATGGATCCAGGTTTCATCAACGGTGACGACTCGACGCAAAAACTCCTGCGAATTTCTCTTAAAGAGGTCCAAACACTGCTTCGACATTGACAACCGTATCCGCTTGTTGTCCACCGTAAGCAATCGCGGCACCCATCGGGCCGACACCTTTCTCACCGATAACTTATCATGTAAAATATTAATTGCCGTTCCGTACGACACACCTACGGCCTTTGCTACTTCGCGCACTTTCGTTCGGCGATCAGCGAGAATCATGTCGTGGACCTTTTCAACGATTTCCTCGGTAACCACGTCTGCCTGGCGGCCTGGGCGCTCCTCACCAAAAACAGATGTACGACCACGTTTAAATTCGTTGAACCAATATCTTACGGTTGTCATAGATGGTGAAGGGTCCCTATAGACAGCATCCAACTTCGCTTTTATTTCTTCGCATGTTTTTCCATCCAAAAATAAAAAGCGAATTACGGATCGATATTGCTCTTTTTCCATTTTATCGAGAAACACGAAACACGTGTGATACAACTGGCTGCCAAATAAAAACTAACCTATGAATCAGTCTGAAATTTATTATGGTGTTGCCTGACAGATGGTAGTACACGACGGTAATGCCAACTTCCCTCAGCAGCGCCACCTGTCTTCAAACACGGGTACTTACTGATCCTCGTATATATATGGACTATTAATTTGAATTAATTAATAATAAATTCACTAATGATGTGTAAGTTTATGCCAGATATCTGAGTAAGACGAGTAGGAAGTAGGTTTCCACGAGTGATCTCAGGATATTTGTGCAATTGAATTTTTGCAAATTATAATATATACAGTATGGAGATAGACGTGCTATTCTGTAGTAACTAGATATCCACTTAAATAGACGTCGAATAACACACTAATTTTTGAAATAAAATATTAGTAGAAGCAAGATATCCATATTTAAAAGAGTCGAGACGCTTTGAGTACTAAGTTTAACGTTAGGAGGGCAAATACCCCCTTTTTTGAGTGAAATACTCATGCGCGACAATTTGAGAAATTCAAGAATTTTTACAAATTACATCTTGTTGTATTATTTCTTTCCATTTACATTGGACGCTAGGCCTAGTTAAGTAGAACCCAAAACGAAATAGCCCTGAGATACAGAGTCTAAAGAAAAATATGCTTGAGTAACTGCCCACACAAACAACCTTACATCATTATATTCAACTAGCAAAACTCACAGCAATATATACATATCATTTAATTATTATTTTTTTATTATTACGTACATTTACTATTTCCCATGACGTAGTTATTTACTAATTAATGTCTTTTTAGCTACGGAATGCTGCACTGGTTAACACCACTGGTTTCACGTCGAGGTCGGGATTGCCTCTAAGACCAGAAGAAAATATTAGGCTGTTGTATCTGTCAGTATGTCTGCCGGATGCCTGTAATCCAACTGAAGCTTTGGAGAGTCTTTATATTAGCGATCTTGGCTTGCCTATTTTCGCAAACGAAGAAGCAGAATGTCATACAAAAAATGACTTAGGCAAACTTACTGGTGGTGATATAGCTTTCATGTAAGTATAAGTGGCAATTGAATTTATTAGTAGTAAAATATTTGAAATAAATGAAAATAATACAAAATTACGAGTATTTTAATATCACTCTAATGTTTGCCACCGCACTGGCATGAAAGTCATTCAAATTATGACGTGATGTTAATATCCGAATAAAATTTTATGCTACTACGTATGGAATTTTCAACTTTTCAACGTTTCAATAGCCTCCTCTTTTCTTCATCTTCTGGAGTGTATTCGAATCAAAGTACATTCTGGCGATGCCGACGGCTCTATTTATATTCTTGATGTTTGATTCCGCATGGTTAGTCCTGTTCTGTGTTTGGCTGTGTGTGGTTTATCCGGTTTTCTCTGTGATTATTCTGTATATGTCGTGCCGAGTTTAGTTGTTAATTGTCGGTTGTATAGGACAGATTTTCCTGCCATAGGAAAGCATTGGACATTACAATATCTGTTTAGATTGTTCGACCTTTTCCCATTTCTAACTGCTTCTCTTCAAGCTGCAGAATGTATGATTTCGTTATTATTTTCATTTCATTAATATTACTTCGTTATTATTGTCAATACGTGGACAAAAGAAAGCAGGTGGATGTGATATATACAGATTTTGCTAAAGAGTTTGATTAGCTTGACCATAATATACTTACCACCAAAATGGCCTCTTTCGGTTTTTCGTTTGATACTGTTAAGCTAATTAGCTTTTATTTGGACAATAGATCGGCCTATGTTTGCTACAATCAATATAGTTCCAAATGTTCACTGCGCCGTCTGGTGCTCTACAAGGATCCAATATGGACCCTCTACTATTTATAATCTCTATAAACAATCTATTAGCATCAATTGATTGTCAAGTTCTTGCATACGTCTATGGCACAAAAATCGCTACCATTTCCGACTGTGAAATTTTACAGAGATTCTTTGATATTATTGCAAGGGTGCTATTATCACTTATTCTAGGAGCGAGCAGCTTCTTAAAATTATGTTGCTGAACACGGTCTTATTCCACGGAGACTTGTAATTAAGGATCTAGGTGTTTTATTTGATGCACAGCTAAAATTTAGGTGGCACATAGAAGCAATCTGCAACTTTGCTTTTTGATCGTTAAAGTTCCTTATAAGAATGTAAGAGTATTCTGTAAGGTATTTACACTAAATATTATAGTTTGGTCTGTTCTAAACTTGAATATGTTTCTCTCGTATGGTATCCCATATGCGAGGGATGCCTTTTATATTTCGGAAATAGAGAACAGAAAAAAACTGATCATCATACATGGCTTTATTGTTTTTCGAAATATTCTCATATTCTCTCTATAATCAATATACCTTTGCATGCGCTTGAACCAATTTTCGAAGCACTTTTTCCACTGCGATTGACGCACCTCCAAAACGTGTATTTTGAAAGCATCAACTGCTTCTTCAGGCATTGAAAAATATTGACCTCGTAATTTATTTTTGATTTGCGGGAATAGAAAGAAGTCATTGTATGCCAAATCAGGGCTGCACTTCGGATCACCCATCAATTTCACTTTTTCGGTTGCCAGAAGCTCTCTTGTTGGAGCCGATCCGGGAGAGCTTGCATTGTCCGGGTGGAGATCGATCCGTCTTCGGTGGTTGCTTTCGCTTATTTTTCCGAATACTTCTAGCGAGTAATGATTGTATGCCATTCAGAATTGATCGTCAGACGTTGCACTAATGGTACAGTTGCCGCATGTACGGTTTTTCCAAAGAAACAAGTGACCATTTGCTTCGAAGTGCTTCGTGCTCCAACGACTTTTGTTGGATTTGGTTTATCTTGAAGGACTCATACAGTCGACTGCTGTTTACTTTCGGGCTCATACGCGTAGATCCATAATTCGTCACGACATATGATGTCATAGACGTGTTTTAAAGCACCACGATCGTATTTTTTTAATATTTCTTTCGACCAATCGACACGGGGCCTTTTTTGAGCGATTGTAAAATTGTGTGGGATACAAAGCGAACAAATCTTTTGACAGCCAAATGTTCATGCAAAATAGAATGAATGCTGTTCCCACTATTGTCCAAGAATACTTCTATCTCACTATAAGTCATATGCCGATCTTGCAATATTAAATTACGTACAGCAGTAATGCTTTCCTGAAAAACAACCGATTTTGGACGACCTTCACAAAATTCGTCAGTGAGCGAAGCATGACCACGATGGAATTCAGTATACCACCGATATACGCTGGTTGTTCATAGTTATTCATCGCCAAAATTAAGTTCACCGATGCACTGTTGTTGTGATAATCCACGTCGAAAGTTTCTCATGGAAATGTTCACGAGTTAATTCAAGTTTTAGGCCGAGATGAATGCTTTAAGTTACTTTAAACAGCACAAATAGCACCTGTACGTTAAAACGTTCTGAGTATGTATTCTGTCAAAATTTCAAACTTTACGTTAGAGACATCGGTTGTCAGATAGCAACACCAGGATCGCCTATTCCCGAAATATAAAAGGCATCCCTCGTATACCCGCCAGGTCTCGACTTGAAATATCTTTCTCTCAGAACTAGTGAGATATATCTACCGCGTGCAACTTTTTAATAAAAATTACTATAAACAGAATTGATTCTAATCATTACTTGGCGAAGTGTAATTTCTTATACCAGATTACGACACACAATCTAAACTAGCTATATTTTCGGTTCTTCGTGCGAGAACTAATATTTTGGCTGTTTTCAATAGCCCAAATTGCGAAAAACCCAAATATTATGTGGATCCTTTTGATAAATGATAAGACAGTTTTTGTATATTTTAGGAAATAAATTAGTTTTAATTAGTATGTAGAATTGGCATTCCAACGTATATTCATGTACTTGGATTTATATATTATATATCCTTTAAAGTAGATTTGGATATCTGTTGATAATAAAGTTTATTATTATTTCACCGTTTGTCATAATTGTTTTTCACTGCAATTTTCGTTTTATTTTCCGATTTCTATTATTTTGTGCGTCTGTTCCGCGTATGTATGTTTGTCAGCAGTACAGCATGGATACAAACACAAACGCCTGTATCGATAGTATGAACTTTGATTCGAACACGCACCAAAAGGAGATATTAGAGAGCTCATTGAAACATTTCGCGACCAAAGGTTCTTCTAAGACCTGGCACGAGCTCTGTAGGGGATGTATCACTCGCACTATAATACGAGGAAATATCAGAAAATAACGAGACTGGTGCTGTAGTACAAAAATGAAACATTTATTTAGAAAACTTCAACAACTATCCTCTATTCCGTGCAATACACTTGTCCCTTGTTTTGTCGATTTGTCATAAATATCTGAGAAACTATTTTTTGAGGCTATTTAATATACACATCACTGCTTCAAATTCGGCTCAAATTTTCGACCTCTCAATTCTTGTTTGACTTCAGGAAACAAATGGAGGTCACATGGAATACGGTAAGATGAGTAGGGAGTGTATAATTTCGACCCTCATTTCTTCAAGTATTTGTTGACCAATCGCTTATCTGTGGAATTCATTTTGCCGCGACTTTTCGGTATCCTAAATCTTCATGAATAATTTGTTGAGTGGGACCATAAGACAAATTAACAATGCCAGAAATTCGATATATACCAATCCGACGATCATTTTGGATCAAGTCGTTAATTTCTGAAATTTTTTAATCAATCCGTGCGGTTGCTCGTCGTCTGCGTAGAGGTTGATCTTCCACTGATTCACAACCGTTTTCGAATTTCTTATGCCACTCGAACACTCTACAACGTGATCATCTGGGTATGTAGTTTTAATAATTTCAAAAGTTTCAGTTGGAGTTTTAGCCAACCGAACACAAAATTTTATGGCATATATTTGCTCCACTTTCATTCTTTCGTAATTAATTTGTAATAAACGTCAGAAGTTAAATCAAAGCCTACTTGAGGATAAGTACACAAGAAATGGAGGTTTCATGTTCTATTCTTTGTGTTATAAAATTCTACTTGTGAAATAAGTTATAGCACCAGTCTGGTTAGATTTTGATTTACCCTCGTACATAGTAAAGTACTTTTTGCAGTTCTTCATTAGTTTTGGCCATAGATAAATTTTTCCACATCTCTACTGCATAGAAAAGCATTAAGGTTGAAGCTTGTTCTTTTGAGTTCTCTACATTTCGATCTCATATTGCTGATGGTCTTTTTCTTCCTCATCGCGCTGCATGTATTCTTTTCAGGTGTTCGAACCGTGTTATTTGACTTGATTTTACTCGCTCCAATAGTGGCTGTACTTTGATCCCTTATGTGTTTCTGATTCTATCTCTCTCTCTACGATATCAAATTTCCTCAGCAATTATTTCGTTTCTTTGTCCCTATATAAGGAGCAAAGTCTCTCATGAAAGTTATTATTGGGACAAATACCGTTTCATAAAACTTCATTTCGGTCTTTATCGACATTTTCTTCCTCCCTATAAAGATATTTCTTAAGCTGTGATGCATTTTCAAATATTCCTCTACTGTTCAATAATTAATTATTTTGTAGAAGAAGAAAATGTTACACGATTTATTATTAATTTTACAATTGTGAAATGTTTTATGTTTCAGAGTATTTCTGGCTGTCATTATTTTCCTAGCCGTAATTAGTTCAATTTATGATGCACTTGCAAGCAGAAAAGGTGTGGGAACAAAGTATTGCTTTAATTATGTTACTTATTAATGATTTAATGCAAATTTATTGATGGTAAACAAGTAAAATACATCATGGACAAAAAATTTCGGACACCGAAGGAAATGTCTGTTAGTACAAGAAAAATTTATTTTTTTCTTTTTGCTTTGTGACATGAAACATTATCTATAAAGTGAGAATGATATGTAAAAAAGGTACTTAACATTTTATTCAATAAGAAAAAGTCAGGAAACTGTAAATTGTGAAAAATTAACAAATTCATTGGTCTTATCGGCTAAGTTTTAAATGTACGTTTTCAGACAATTTAAGCGATTAATAGTGCGTACTACCTCAAGGAACTCTAATGACTTCTGCCATACAGCGTGATAAACTTTGAATTCAGTTGGGAACTTCTTTGAAGACCCTGAATGGTTACTGGTATAGGTTGTCGGTGCCGAACGCGCCGCCCTAATGAATGCCAGAGATTTTTGAAATAATTCAAGTCCAGGCTTCGAACTGGCCATTGCAAACGGCGAAAGTTAACCGCATCCAAACCTTGCTCAACCACTCGTGCTATGTGAGGTCGCACGTTATCGTGCATTAGAGTAAAGTTCTCACATATGAATGGAGTAAATGATACGACGTGAGTATATAAATACTCGTTGATGTACCTAGCAGCCGTTATGGTACCGTTTTTAATGAAAACAAGCTCAGTTTTCGCGTACAGTGAAATGCCAGCCTAAACCATTATATCGCCTCCCCAAAATGCTATTCTTGGAGATATACAACATACTGAAAATTGTTCGCCAGGCCTTCTCCACAGACGTTCTCGTCCATCTGGTGGACGCAAACAAAAACGAGACTCATACGTGAACAATACAGGGCTCCATTAATCCATTGTCCAATGTCTATGTTCGCGGGAAATCGTAGTCGCTGAACACGATGAGCTGGGAGCAAAAGTGGACAAGCAACAGGTTCCTTTGACATCAATCCGTATTCTTTCAATTTTTGGCAAACGGTTCATCAAAAACTGCAGTGCCGTAAACGTCTTCGACTTGGCAAGACACAATTGTTAATGGTAAAACGCGCAGTGTAGATAACGTCATAAAACGGTCTTCTCGCCGGTTTGTGGTACAAGGTCTGCCTGATCTTGATCTTCTTGTGTATTTCCTAGTTTAACGATGTCGCTGTACTGCGTCTTGGACGGTATTCTTGGGAATATTCAAGACAGTAGCGATGTATCGAATACTCCGTCTATCTCCGTTCAAAGCTACTGCTTAGGCTACATTCTCTGCTTGCATTATGTTAACCAATAAGTTTCAGTACTGACAGTTCAAATGACCTTTCAACACAACAGATAAAAGTTGAATAAAGAGCACACAAACATTTTTTGGGTGGAGTTGTACTTTTTGGGTTAGTCATTATTTTTGTTTTTCTTTCAGCTGTTTTAATAAATTGAATGTCTTGTATCTTCTTTAATTTCCAATTCTTATATCATAGATAATATTTCATGTCTTATAAAAAAAAGGAATTTTAATTATGATAACAGACATTATTACTTCAGTGTCCGGAATTTTTTGTTCGCGAGTGTATGTTGAGAAGGGGAAAGTAAATGAGCTGAAGATTACTGTTTATACGGCTTTAGAAATTGGAAAGTCGCTGGGCTAAGTGTATAGAAGTGAATATATTTTTTTCCTTAAAATAATTATTTAATTGAAAAGTAATTGTATATTACCAAGGCACAAAACCCATATGCAAATATATGTCGTTTGCCCAGTATTGCAATTAACAAGCTCATTTCTTTTCAAAGTAGCTCATCTATTCGCCTTAACTTTGATCATTTTAATATTCATATCAAAATTTAAAAATTTAAAAACCTTAAACAAACGCTCTAAATAAATATTTTTTTCAAGGTACAGATATTTTATAAAGTTATTGACTTTATTGTTTCAATTTTTCTTTAAACATGTATTTTAAATCTTTCTATTTAATTGATAAATAAAATACTAATTAGAAATACTAATTTTTATTAATTGTTGATTTAGAGAAAAATTCATTTCTGGAAACAGGTAAGAAGCCTATAGAAAATATTCAAAGTATTTGCATGAGTCTTTTGAACGCAGACTAAAATTCCTATGAGCTTCTTGCATAAGATATTCGTAGATGGCTTGCCACAGAAAAGATGTATTTTTATCCTACATATCCCGTCCGTCGAGGTATAGAGATGAAACAACGCACTTCTAATGAAATATGAGGTGGACCTCTTTTAGACATCGTCTAAATATTCGGACATTTTTTTTTTTCGAAAAATTCCGTTCAAATAGTTGCAGTTAGTTGCTTAAAGATTACGTAAGGTCGTGACAGAGTAGTAATTCCTGTGTAAATAGTTATTGAAAAACAATGTCGAAGATTCCAAAAAAATAATATATCGATGTGTAAACACATCCAGCGTATACAAATTAATACAAATATGTTAAAACGTACCTGTTTGTGTACACATGAACAATGGACATGCACCACGTATTTAACCAATGGTCACTTCAACCGCAGATACATGTATTTCGATCTAACTGATCTCATCAGTGCGGGATCACGAAGTGACGTCTTATAGTTCGCTCCCGCAAGTAATCACAATCCTATCCTTTCAGGTGACAACAGACATCTCACGACATCTGACAGAGAAGCTTGCCCTATAAACGCTTATACCGGCGAGCCTCTCTTGTTCCGTCCAATCTCGTGAGATATCTCTTGTCATCTGGTAGGATTATATTGGGATTAATTGCGGTAGCGAACCATAAGACATCACTTCGTGAACCCACACTAATGAGATCATTCAGATCGAAACGCATGTGTCTGCGGTTGAAGTGCGCATTGGTTAAATACGTGGTGTTTATATATGTGTATACAGGTATGTTTTAATTCGAATGCTGAAGATGACCTTACTATACAGGCTGATTCTAAATATATGCGCCAAATTTTATGGGTTCATTCCTAGGGTTATTATGATCATAAAAGTTTAGATGAATCTATGTCTTAAACAGCTTAGTTTGAAAGTTACGAGACGTTTAATAGTAAATTAAAAATTTATACAATATAACGTACCAATACTACAAAATTAACTTATAAAAATTGTTTAAAATGACAGCTTCTATTCTCCGTTGCAGTGATTGGTGAGCGCGTTCAATAACAGGGGTGTTTCGAATTGTCTCAAATGCTGCAACAATACGATTCATTTGTTATAGTATAGTATAACTCTGCGAAAACATTTGTTTTGAATGGAAAATATTTATTTGTCATTTCAATATTATTGTGTCAAAGTATAGTTAAAGTTTTTTAAAATGAATTACACAAATGCTGAGTTGTGCGATATGCATTTTGTTTACGGTCTTATCAATGGTAATTCACGTGCAGTTAGACGTCTTTATGAAGAACGATACCCGAACCGTGTCGTCCCGTAGCATTCGATATTTGCCCGTCCTCACCAACGTGTTAGTGATATGTGAAGTTTTAAAAGGCATACGACTGATAGCGAGCAACCACGTACAGTTAGAACTCCACAAGTTGAAGAAATGGTGCTAAATTAAATTGAGGAACATCCTACTACAAGCACCAGAATAATTGTCTCTGCTTTAAACATAAGTCAATCCACAGTTTGGTGGTTATTGAACAACCAACTGTTGTATCCATATCATATACAACAGGTACATGCACTTTTGCCAACAGATTTACTACAAAGATTGACTTTTTGTCAATGGATACAACAGAAAATCGCACTAAATCCTCAGTTTTTGGCCCAAATATTCTACATCGACGAGACTAATTTCTCCAGACATGCTATTATTAATTTTCATAATAATCACACATGGGCCAAAGAAAATCCACATAAGTATTGGAAACCAATCATCAACATCAATTCTCTGTTAACGTGTGGGCCGGAATTCTTGGAGATCGGTTGATAGGTCCATATTTTTTGCCGATGATATTAAATGGGGAAGTATACCGCCGATTTCTTGAAGAGGAGCTACCACTACCGTTGCAATTAAGATTACAAATGTATTTAACCATAATGATGTCCAGCACATTTCAGTTTAGTTGATCGTGAGTTTTTGGACAGTGCGTATCCAAATCAGTGGATAGGGCGAGGAGGTCCACAACTGTGGCCTCCGTGATCTCCAGACATAAATTTTCTAGATTTTGTCGCATGTGTTCTAAAATTTGTCGCATATATTTAGAATCAACCTGTATAGTATATATATATATATATATATATATATATATATATATATATATATATAGTAAACTTAACAAGTCGGCGATTAAAGGTCTGGTTTATTATTTCAAAGTATATATATTTAAAACAACCCTACATGTTTCGGCAATTATGCCTTTGTCAAGGATATAAAAAATATAAATGACAGAATATAAATATATTTATTTATATTCTGTCATTTATATTTTTTATATCCTTGACAAAGGCATCATTGCCGAAACATGTAGGGTTGTTTTAAATATATATACTTTGAAGTAATGAACCAGACCTTTAATCGCCGACTTATTAAGTTTACCTTATATATATATATATATATATATATATATATATATATATATATATATATATGTATATAAGGTAAACTTAATAAGTCGGCGATTAAAGGTCTGGTTTATTATTTCAAAGTATATATATTTAAAACAACCCTACATGTTTCGGCAATATGCCTTTGTCAAGGGAATACAAAATATAAATGACAGAATATATATTCTGTCATTTATATTATATAATGACAGAATATAAATGACAGAATATATATTCTGTCATTTATATTTTGTATTCCCTTGACAAAGGCATATTGCCGAAACATGTAGGGTTGTTTTAAATATATATACTTTGAAGTAATGAACCAGACCTTTAATCGCCGACTCATTAAGTTTACCTTATCATACCAAGGTCAAGAAGATATTATATATATATATATATATATAGCTTATGGAAGCTCCACAATTCGCATTTGTCACTCCTTTTGGGCGAAACTGGGTGCGATTTGTGTTTTAACAATTAACATTTCGCACGACAAAATGATAACAGAATATCAACGAAACCTTTATTAAACTAATTCAAAATAAATAATATTTTTTCTGTAACTTTAACAATAAACAAAGTGTATCACCGAAAGTCTATAAAAAACGCATTGATTCCTAAGTATTAAATTTTAAGAAGTAATATGTTCTTGTAGGACGTGTAAATCCTCTATTTGTGGCATTTTCGATAACACGGAACTTTAAGAAAATATCAGCACAATCCAATGATCCCAACAGAATAGCTTGTTTGGATGGATTAAGAGTGTTCAGTATATTATGGGTCATTCTTGGACACAGATTTTCTATATCCACTATTGTACCATTCGTCAATGGAGATTACCCTGATGAGGTATTTATTAACACTTAATTCAGGATTCATAATGTTTCTGTGTTTGCGTAAACTTTTTGAAATGCTAATAAATACTGCTATTTTTTGTTCTAGTGGAAATTGAATACTTACACTCAATATGCTCAAGGTGCTGCATCGGCCGTGGACTCATTTATGTTTCTGACAGGTCTCTTGATGGCGATGTCATTCATAAAATCACAAAGCAAGCCCAATGCCAAATTTAATATTATAATTTATTATGTTCACCGTTATATAAGGTTAGCTCATAAATGATTAATAAAATTAAAAAACGATAATTTGCGGTTTCTTAGCGTTTGGTTTACTTTCTCATTGCATTACTTGTATTGCGTATCTATTTATAAGGAATTTGTTTACAGGTTAACTCCCGCACTTGCTGTAGTGTATTTTTTACACGTAACAGTCTTTGTGCATCTTGGAAGTGGTCCTTACTGGAAGTTCCTCGCTGAAAGAACAAAAACTAATTGTCTTGATAGATGGGCATCGTTCTTCTTCTATTACCAAAATTATATGGACCATAATGATATGGTAAGAGATCTTGTTAAAATTAATTATTTATCGTGAAATTTTAATAGTATTCAGCTATGTACGGGCTGTCGACTGAATATGGAAGCCCATCAAATATAAGCGAGTGTGTTTGAAAAACTTTTTATTGAATTAATACTTGTTAAAATAAAATATTTTGCTATGTATTGCTATTATCTACACATTTTCAACAAGCTATTGGAGTTCTTTTTTATTTCTTAGTTCTAAACATTTGCAAATGAATACCGATTGCATAGAATTATTTTAAATTCTTCGTTGTTGTCTAATCTTTCTCTAAACAGGATGTCTTGGAAATAAACAGAACCTATTAAAATTTGAAAGATGTAATCACATAGAATATAAATTCAAAAGATTTTTCCAAAATTCCCTTCCATAACACATTCAGATAAGTACATTCTTAATCCATAGGCGACACATAATACTATTTTCAGGGGTTTTTTAATTTTGGGGTTTGCGTCGCAATTTTTTGGATCCAATTCTATATAATTGCATCTTTATATTTTCAGTTTTTTTCGAGATGTAATAATTGTTACATAGTGACAAATCTATACTATAGGTGTGACAATATTAATCAATTCAGATTTCCCGTGTAGCAGCAGTAGTATGAAAGGATGCTGCTAATATCGAGTTTTTGGATAGATGTGTCTTTGTCTACCTTAGTCTAACTTTGCCCAAAACTTGGTAGCAGTACTTAAAGATTATGCTTTAAGTAGACAACTTATGTTGATAATTAGTAGGCAAATGGATTTGTTTAGTTTGATGTACAGTCTGTTCATCAATATAATGATCCGAGCTTTTAAGATTTAAAATGATCGGTGGCTATCCGCTACCTCGTGCCGCAGATACCGAGAAAACTTGTAAATGAAGTAATGAACAGTATTAGGAGAATGAGATTTTCTTAGGAAACGAAGTAACTATGTTTGGTTTAATATAATCCACCGTTTACAATTTAAACTTTATTATGCTAAAGCAAAGAATTCCAATTTAACAGATAATATATACCTGTAACTGTAATCTGTAATGCTACAACTGTAATGTGTAATATATACCTGTATTGTTTTAAAGAATATTGAAATGGTATTTTAAATATTAACACCCCTTTCTCTTAATTAACTAATCTGTAAAGCTGCTTGGAATATCACATAGGAAGATTAGAGATATTGTATTCGACATGCACCATAGAAAATGAATATTACCAAAGCACATATACAAATCAGGAATTTATAATTCATTTAAGTGATACTGGTGAAACGAGTATTGGCTATTCCGGAGAAGATTAATGCATATATGTATGTCTATATAAATTATTATTTCCATATTATCGAAATAAATGCGAGGAACCTTATTGTTAATCCTAATAAAATAAAAATTAATATTTCTCAGGTTTCTATGCCGATATTATAATCACTGTTTGCATTTTCCTAAACCCTCACCGCAGGATGCCTAATTACAGTATTTACTTATTAGAAAATTACTTTCTTTTTATTTGAAGTCAAATCGTTTTACGAGGTAAGTCCAGAAAGTAAGTTCCGCTTAGTAATGAAAAGAAGTAGAGACACAAAAGAACTATTTACTGCAAAACAATCTACAAACCTTAAGCTCTGTTTCTACATAGCTCCCACCATTTTGCAGACATTTGTCATAGCGTGGCACAAGTTTTTGTATGCCTTCTCTATAAAAAAGTTGCTCCTGTGTTGTTAATCATGTGGTAACATGTTATTTGAGCTCATCGTGGTTGTTGAAGTGTTGACCACAAAGAAACGATTTCAGGTGCAAAAAATGATCAAAGTCGCTAGGGATGAGGTCAGGGCGTACGGAGGATGTTCAAACAGGTCTTAGCCAAAGTCTTGTAAGAGTTGTCTTGTCACATTCGTAGTGTGAGGTCGGGCATTGTCATGAATCAAAACAATACCGTTTGTGAGCATTTTTTGGCGGGATTTTAAATCAACACCACCATTCTAAACAAGCACTACAAAGCGTACACAACAAACAGCGATCTCAAAATCGCGTCATCTCATTTTCCTTGGCCGCCGAGCATGCACGGAACTACGATCGCTACTGTAATACTAGGGCCAGTTCTGAATTTTTTTACATGTCATCGAAAACACGTAGATTACCTAAATAATAATATTGAAAGACAGATTGGACGTGGTGGTCCTGGCGTGTACCCAGCAAGATCGCCTGATCTCAATCCTCTAAATTTCTATTTCTGGGGATGTATGAAGGATGAGGTGTGTGCAACAATTGCCAACAACCGCGATGAATTCGGCACATGTTTCGGCACATGTTTCGGCTACATGTTTCGGCAATGATGCCTTTGTCAAGGGAATAAAAAATATAAATGACAGAATATAAATGTCAAATAATTGAATTATTTGACATTTATATTCTGTCATTTATATTTTGCCTTTGTCAAGGGAATAAAAAATTCCCTTGACAAAGGCAAAATATAAATGACAGAATATAAATGTCAAATAATTGAATTATTTGACATTTATATTCTGTCATTTATATTTTTTATTCCCTTGACAAAGGCATCATTGCCGAAACATGAGGGTTGTTTTAAATATATATACTTTGAAGTAATGAACCAGACCTTTAATCGCCGACTTATTAAGTTTACCATATATATAATAATATAATATATGTTTATTTCAAAAACTCATATATATGTACAAATTACAAACAATAAATATAATACTAGACATAATTTCAATCCAGAATGCAGACAGTTAAACAATATACATGAAAATAAACAAAAGGAGAATAACTCATGAAAATACAAGTATTTTGTTATGAGTATCTAATTATATTATTTCAAAGCTCGTGTGCACAATTACAAGTGTAAGTGTCTCTTTCGGTTATATTGTCATAATAATTCGTATAGAGGCTATAACAAGTTCTTTTATTTACATTGGCAGGTAAGTATCCTTTCCGGTTATAATGTCGTGGTAAAATTTTCTTTGCTTACTAAAAATCCATATTTTAATTCTCTTTTTCCAGACGTATGAGAATGGGATATGTTTAAGCTCCTCAGGAATTTGATCATATAGCCTCAATGAGAGGTAGGTGAAACTTTTTTGGCCAATTGATTTTAACTGTCGAGGTTTTGCTGTAATGGCAAGCTTATTTCTTGTACTATAATGATGGTTGAGTAATGGTATTCTAATTTTCCTACTTTTGAGGTATAACAGTGTTTCCAGGCAGTATATCTGTCGGGCATCCATTACGCCAGCCTCACTGAAAAGGATGTCACTGGGGTAAGTTCGCTCTTTTCTCATCATAATTTTCAATATGTATTTTTGAATAACTTCTAAATTCTTTAAGTGGCAATCTGCTACACCACCCCATCCAACAATGCCATATTGTATATGTGATTGTACTAAAGCAAAATATAATGTTTTCATCTGTTGTTGACTTAACAACTCTCTTAGATATTTGAATTTATATAACAAACCTCTGATTTTTTTGACAATGTTGTGTATATGTATATTCCATCGTAAATGCCTATCAATTTTTATTCCAAGATATTTTGTGTATTCTACTTCATCAATACTGATTCCTTCGTCAATAATGAGTGATCCCATGCAAGGCAGATTTGCTTCATATGAGGTGTATGACATATATTTTGTTTTAGATGTATTCATTGTAAGTAAGTTATAATCCAAATGCCTCTTAATCTTCTTCATATTTTCTTGCACTTTATTTTTTAGCTTTTTCCAGCTATCGGCCGTAAAAATTACTGCAGTGTCGTCTGCGTAACTTATTATGTCACCATCAATGTCCGTGAGTAGTAAGTCATTAATATATAAAGCAAACAATACAGGACCCAAGACAGTCCCCTGTGGAACACCACATACCATGTCCTCCACATCACTAAGTTTATCGCCCATTTTCGTAAGTTGCTTTCTACCAGTCAAGTAACTTTTTAGTAATGTATGAGCTATTCCTCTTATACCATTCTTTTCTAACTTCTGCAGCAACTTTGCATGGCATACCGTATCAAATGCTTTCGCCAAGTCTACGAAAACACATACACAGGGACAAGTTTCGTCAATTGCTTTATATAATCTCGAAGTTAGGTATTCTATTGCATCCTGTGTGGATTTCGCCCGGCGGAAGCCAAATTGATTATCCGAAAGCACATGATATTTTTCAAAGAAGTTAACTAGCCGTATTATTATTACTTTTTCCAGTATCTTTGCAACACTAGAGATAAGTGATATAGGTCTATAGTTATTTATTTGTGATCTGCTTCCTTCTTTATAAAGTGGCCTCACAACGGTTATCTTTAGTTCCGCGGGGAACATTCCATTCTCGAGGCAGTTATTAATTATGTGAGTGAGTGGTTTTGCAATTTGGTCAGCAATTTGCTTTAATGTTTCTGATGTAATATTGTCTATACCCGGTGCCTTTTTATTTTTTAACTCCGCTATATATTTTTTAATTTCTGCTTCATTTGTAGGGGCAAGAAAAATTGTATGTTCTATTTCATTATCAATAGGTTTATATTTTTTAGGAATCTTAATCGCTTGTGCTAGTTTGTGTCCTATACTCGAGAAATATTTATTAAACACATTTGCCATATCTTGATGATCATCTATTACATCATCACCGACTTTTATATGATCCAAGTCTCCCCCTTGCCCATTTTTGCTACATATTTCATTTACTGTTTTCCAAAGTGTTTTAGAGTTCTGACCTCCCTTAGATATTTTTGAACGATAATATTCTTTTTTCTTTTGTTTTATTAATGTAGATAAACAATTTTTATATTCTTTGTATCTTTGTTATATATATATATATATATATATATATATATATATATAAATATAATATCTTCGTGACCTTGGTATGATAAGGTAAACTTAATAAGTCGGCGATTAAAGGTCTGGTTCATTACTTCAAAGTATATATATTTAAAACAACCCTACATGTTTCGGCAATATGCCTTTGTCAAGGGAATACAAAATATAAATGACAGCTAATAAAATATTTATATTTTGTATTCCCTTGACAAAGGCATATTGCCGAAACATGTAGGGTTGTTTTAAATATATATACTTTGAAGTAATGAACCAGACCTTTAATCGCCGACTTATTAAGTTTACCTTATATATATATATATATATATATATATATATATATATATATATATATATATATATATACCGTACGCACGCCGGGGAGTGATTGATCTACCACAATGTAGTAAGACGAAGACGAATAGCGAGTTTATGTGGTTAGGGTTGAGAGAGTATATTCAATCGGGTTCTACTGTCTAACTGTACGGGCGTTCCCTTTCTTTATCCAACACATTCTACATACGATCTAAGAACGAATAAAATAATCTCTCTCTAACACATTGAATATTCCTATCAGTCGGTCATTGTGTTCAAGCAAGGCCAATATACTTGCAGTTGGCCAGTCATTACTTATATATCCATCGATCGCACGACGTTGGGCATACGGTATATATATATACACTGTGTCCATAAAGTATAGACACAAGCCCGTAATAACGTTATTGTGCATTATTTGACAAAATGCAAAGATATATCGATTAATGTTTTTTATTAGCTATATTTAGATGCTAGTATTTTGTTTTTTTCGTCGACCTTGAATAAGTTATGACGTCATTGATAATTTTTTTAAATATCAACCCCATTTTTTTGTGGGGGTTTGAAAGCTTTTACAATTCTTTATTCGATGATGTAAAAATTTTGGTATGTTACATTAGAAAATTTTTGAGTAATCATTTGCGTCCATAAAGTATGGACACTAGCCCGTAATAACGTTATTGTGCATTATTTGACAAATTGCAAAGATATGTCGATTAATGTTTTTTATTAGCTATATTTAGATGCTACCATTTTGTTTTTTCCGTCGACCTTGAATAAGTTATAACGTCATTGATAATTTTTTTAAATGTCAACCCCATTTTTTTTATGGATTTTGAAAGCTTTTACAATTCTTTATTCGATGATTTAAACATTTTGGTGTTAGTGTTACATTAGAAAAGTCTATGCGACACAACCGGAAAATTTGGACGTTTCACGACAACGCATCATCTACGAAACCAGACTAATCACTCCCGAAATATTACAGAATGGAATTTATCATCGCTTAGGATTTTGTCAACAAAATGAAGGAAAACATTTTGAGCATTTGTTATAAATTTGATACTGAAAATGTCAAAAATAAAACTTAGAATTACAACACAGTTTACTCAAAAATTTTCTAATATAACATACCAAAATTTTTACATCATGGAATAAAGAATTGTAAAGGCTTTCAACATCCACAAAAAAAATGGGGTTGACATTTAAAAAAATTATCAATGACGTCATAACTTATTCAAGGTCGACGGAAAAAACAAAATGGTAGCATCTAAATATAGCTAACAAAAAACATTAATCGATATATCTTTGCATTTTGTCAAATAATGCACAATAACGTTATTACGGGCTTGTGTCCATACTTTATGGACACAGTGTATACAAGGTGTGTATAAATTGTCGCAAAAGCTACACGTAGCGACATTCTTCGTTTGGTTCTGAATAAAAAATCTTAATGTCTAGCTTTGTAACCCTCGAAACAAAAAAAGACCAGAAACTGGTGATGCAGGATGAGGGTACTCTAGAAGAACCTCAGGCATCAACCTCTAAGGGTCCAAATGTTGAAAATTCTTCAAATAAATCTTCAACATAAGAAAACAGCCACAGCGGCACTTTGTCAAAGGACGCTGGCTGAAGATATCGATATCCTCCTCATCCAAGAGCCATGGATAAGTAGAGGTAAGGTGGGAGAACTAAATATTAGGGGAAGGGAGCTGTTAGTTGGTGTCCCAGACACTAAAATTAGAACTTGTATCTGTTTCAGAGACGACCTGGACGTGATGCCTATCATGGAACTATGCAGTGGGGACATGACGGCAGCCAGGATCAGACTGAGTGTCGATGGGGGGATATTGGAGACGACAATTGCGTCCCTATACCTACCCATTGACTCTCCAGAGCTACCAGGGCCTGATCTTGAGGCCTTGGTGGCATATACCAGTAAGAACAATCTGGAATTGATTATCGGCGCAGATACCAATGCTCATCATAAGGCTTGGGGCAGCAAGGATAACAATTATAGGGGTAAGTCTCTCTTTAGCTATCTCTGTGGTACTGAACTTGACTGTCTGAATCAAGGTGATAAACCGACATTTAAGACATCAAGGGGGGAATCAGTTATAGATATAACCTTATGTACGTTGGGAATACGGGATATTGTAAGGGGGTGGCATGTATCCGACGAGCCGTCGCTCTCTGATCATGCATCTATCCGCTCTGAACTATGTACAGATTTAACGGAACCCAGACTATACAGGGATCCCAAGAGAACAGACTGGGGCTCTTACAAGGAAGACCTGTTAGCTGCGACCTGAAATATCCCTGTTAGAATAGGGAATGTGGACGAGCTGGAGTTGGCTGTTGAATGGTTGCAACGGACCATTCTTTCCTGCTATGAAAATAACTGTCCCCTTAGGGAGCGCCGTATAGCTAAGCGGGCTGCCTGGTGGAATGCAGAGTTAACCAATTTAAGGAAAGAAACTCGCCGGTCATTTAATAGGTCAAAGAAAACAGGTAATTGGCAAGCCTACAAGGCTCTCCTCAATAAATACAATGATAAAATCAAAGAGAGCAAAAGCAAGGCCTGGAGAAAATTCTGTGAGGACATCGAAGGTGTTCCTGACATGGCCAGAATAAACAGAATGTTCAAAAAAGATCCTTCGAACGCAATTAGATCTATACAAAAATCTGACGGAAGGTGTACCATTACCGTGGAAGAGACTTTAGAGTATCTTCTGGGCGTACACTTTCCAGGTTCGGAGCGTATGGATGATTGTGATACCAATCAAGTTGTCACCTCTTGGAGGGCGACTAGGAATGATTGGGAGATATCAAACTCGTTTGATATCTCTTCAAGCCCCATTTAATTAGTTGGGCGATAGGATCGTTTGAACCATATAAATTCGCAAGACCAGACGGAGTGTTTCCCAAGCTCCTTCAAGAGGGAATTGGTGAAATTATGGGTCCTCTATTGGAGATATTCAGGTCTAGCCATGCTATGGGTTATATCCCTAGGGCATCGAGAGAAACTAGGGTAGTGTTTATTCCGAAGCCCGGAAAAGTAACATATACCCACCCTAAATCATTTAGACCAATTAGTCTTACCTCTTTTATGTTGAAGACTATGGAAAAAATGATATATTTAAATATTAAAGAAGGGGCTCTGGATAGATCTCCTCTACACCCACTGCAATGGGCATACCAGATGGGAAAATCAGGTGAGGGTGCCCTGCGTAGGCTGGTGAGAGGGCTCGAAAGGAGCCTACACTACAAGGAAATTGCACTTGCAGTCTTCTTAGACATAGAGGGAGCTTTTGATAACACCTCGATGTCTTCTATTATTCGATCTTTAAGAGATCGAAAAATAAAAAGCACCACATGCAACTGGGTTCATAACATGCTGCGTAGCAGAGTAGTTCATGCCCAAATGCAAAACAAAACGATCTCCATGAGGACAACAAAAGGGTGTCCTCAAGGAGGCGTATTGTCACCGCTACTATGAAGTCTAGTAGTGGATAATCTCCTCAGGACATTAAATGACCAGGGAATATCGACGCAGGGGTTCGCCGATGACATTGTCATAGTGTCCCAGGGGAAATTCCCGGGGACAGTGGCGAGCATCATGCGAAATGCTCTGCGAATTATAGAAAGATGGTGCCTTGAGGATGGATTAACTGTCAATCCTCAAAAAACCAAGTTGATAGCCTTTACCAACATGAGAAAACTAAATGATCTGGGCAGCGTAAAGCTGTTAGGACAAGAGTTAGAACTAACCAATGAAGTGAAGTATCTAGGCATAACACTTGATGCGAAACTGAATTGGAGCAGACACCTAGCCAAAGTGGCAGACAGGGTGGCACAGCTCTTCTGGAGATGCAGAAGAGCTGTTGGCAAGACCTGGGGACTAAAACCAAATGTGGTACACTGGTTGTACACAGCAGTAATAAGACCAACGATTACCTATGGAGCAGTTGTCTGGTGGAGGGGGACGGAGCGGACATCGTCGGTGGGACACCTCACGACTCTCCAGCGACAGGTCCTGTTGGGAATCACGGGAGCTATGAGCAGCACGGGAACCGCTTCCATGGATGCCATCGTGGGTCTCCCTCCGCTGGAACTATTTATAAGGACGGAGGCAATGGCTGCGATACTGAGGCTGAAGGCCAATGACGTATGGTGTCCTAACAAGGTTGTAGGGAGCCATACAGATATCACAGGAACTATACTGGAAGAGCCGATATTTCAAATGCCTGTGGACAGTATGGCACCTGAAATTATGTTTACAGCTAAGCTGAATATACTTATACCGACCAGGGAATAGGCAAAAGTCGCTCGATCGATTGTGGTGCCGGCACCTGGTACACTGACGGATCACAATCTAGTCAGGGGGCAGGTGCAGGCATATGCGGAATGTGCCCTAGAAGGAAGATATCGATATGTTTGGGGAAACATACTACGGTTTTCCAGGCCGAATTGTTAGCAGTCACAGCCTGCGCCTATGAAATTCGGGAAGCCGGCTGCGCAAGCAAAAAAAATAACATAATGACTGATAGTCAGGCGGCTATTAAAGCCATTATGAACCCATCTACCAGGTCTAAGCTGGTGAAATATTGTAAACAGGTCCTCAATAACCTGGCACAAGACAATACAGTGTCGCTGATATGGGTGCCAGGACATGAGGGAATTAAAGGCAATGAGAGAGCCGACAAACTGGCCAAAGAAGGTACTAATAGGAACTTCATAGGACCAGAACCTGTATGTGGAATCACTAAGGATTCCGCTAAAAGGGAGATCTGGTTATGGCTAGAAAAAGAACATAAAAAAATGGAGGTTAACGGAAGGTCAACTCCATACCAAAACACTACTAAGGGGGCTGGATGGAAAGTTTTCAGCCAACCTAATTCGTAGTAGCAAAAAAGAAATTAAAATAATTACCTGGTTAATAACCGGACATTGTCCTTTAAGGAAGCATTTGTACACCATGGGCTTGGTTAGCGAGCCCTGGTGTAGGAGATGTGAAAAACAGGAGGAAACTAGCCTTCATGTAATATGCACGTGTCAGGAACTGAAGGAACTCAGACAGAAATATTTCGGGAGGGATCTATTGGATCCTTCGAGTGTACTCAAACTTCCCCTGAGGAGGATAGTGGCTTTTATCGAGGACACAAGACTAACAGAGTGGAATTGAGAGATCTATTGGGGATAGTACAAAGAGCAGTGTGCTCAAGTGCCTGGACGTGGTGGCGTCCAACCCAAAACAGAGAAGAAGAAGAAGAAGAAGAAGAAGAAGAAGAAGAAGTGTTTAGATAATTTCTTAGCCGTTTATTAAATATAACAAGTGATAAATTATTGGAGTTTGTCGGCTTTTATATGAAATATTTACAAATATCAAATTAGTATGTATGTAATTGCATGTAAACATTGCTGTCTTCAAATTACAAAGCAAATCATACGAAATTTATTTTTAATTGAAAAATATTGTCTATGTTGGGACTCGAACCCAAGTCTACAGTTTGCCGGACTGTCGCTTTTACCACTTAGCCACAATAGACCTAGGTTCAAGCTATCTAGAAATGCATTATAAAGTAACAGTGTTAATGAATCACATGTCAGTTATTGAATGTAGATGTCAAGTTGAAAGCAGAACTCAGTTTTGAAAGCTGATGTCAGTTTTGATAGCAGATGTCAGTTTTGATAGCAGATGTCAGTTAGTGAAAGCAAATGTCAGTTATTGAAAGCAGATGTCTGTTTTGAAAGCAGGTGTCAGTTATGAAAGCAAACGTCAGATTTGAAAGCAGATGCCTATTTTGAAAGTAGAATAACTGACATCTACTTTCAAAATAGGCATCTGCTTTCAAATCTGACGTTTGCTCTCATTACTGACACCTGATTTCGAAACAGACATGTGCTTTCAATAACTGACATTTGCTTTCACTAACTGACATCTGCTATCAAAACTGAGATCAGGTTTTAAAACTGACTTCTGCTTTCAACTTGACATCTACATTCAATAACTGACATCTGATTCATTAACACTGTTACTTTATAATGCATTTCTAAATAGCTTGAACCTAGGTCTTTTGTGGCTAAATGGTAAAAGCGACAGTCCGGCAAACTGTAGACTTGGGTTCGAGTCCCAACATACACAATATTTTTCAATTAAAAATTTCGTATGATTTGCTTTGTAAATATTTCACATAAAAGCCGAGAAACTCCAATAATTTATCAATTGCTATATATATATCGTCGTAAATTCAATTTGTTGGCGATTTAAGGTCCGGTTGTACTTTAAAATATATATATTTAAACCCTACATGTTTCGGAAAATAATGCCTTTATCAAGGAATATAAAATATAAATGACAGTATATTAATGTCATACATTTGAGTTGCTATGGATAAAATTATTCAAAGATACATTCCAATTGAATAATAATAAATCATGCCTTAGTATTCTAAAATAGATAGACAACAAAAACATTTATTACCATCATAATATATGTTACTGTTATATAATTATATATCTTAAGTTATTTAAATATCATATACATTTAAGTATCATATACATTTGCTTATCATGCTGACAGTTCCGTGTTGTGATTCCTGTCTGGTTGTTCGAGTAGGTTTACGTGGCTTTCCTTCTCGTTTAAGGCGAATGCCGACAGATTTACATCTTAAGAAGCTCCACGGGCGCATACATAATAATAACTCATGTCTTGCGTTTCACTGTTTTTGTTGTCTATCTATTTTAGAATACTAAGGCATGATTTTTTATTATTCAATTGGAATGTATCTTTGAATAATTTTATCCATAGCAACTCAAATGTATGACATTAATATACTGTCATTTATATTTTATATTCCTTGATAAAGGCATCATTTGCCGAAACATGTAGGGTTGTTTTAAATATATATATTTTAAAGTAAAACCAGACTTTAAATCGCCAACAAATTGAATTTACCATAACATACAAAGGTCACGAAATAATTATTTATATATATATATATATATATATATATATATATATATATATAAATTATTTTTTTCATTTATATATATATATATATATATATATAAATGCATTAAGTTTCTCCAGAATTATCAATACTCGTTTCACCACTATCACTTAAATAATTATACATTTCTGATTTGTATATGTGCTTTGGTAATATTCATTTTCTATGGTAGCTGCACGTCGAATACAATTTCTCTAATCTTTCTGTGTGATACTCCAAGCAAATTTACAAATTAGTAAATTAAGAGACAGGGATGTTAATATGTAAAATACCATTTCAATATTCTTTAATAGAATTACAGGTATATATTATCTGTTAAATTAGAATTGTTTACTTTAGAATAATAAAGTTTACATTGTAAACGGTGGATTATATTAAACGAAACATAATTACTTCTCTACTTAAGAAAATTTCATTATTATTTTTATTGTAAGGGACACTTAAATGTAGTAGAGACGCGTTAAGACCAATTGTACGTCATACTAGATCCATGACGACACGTTCTATACATGTTGCCCTGAGGTAACCGACAAACTTACACAATGCGTTCTAGAAGTGATTCTGAACAAAAAAGTTCCTATGCACTTTAGCTTAATTTTTTTTTGTTCTTTAGATTTCAACAAAAGAAGAAAACTGTAATGTATTTAATCATGAAATTACATAACAAACTAATATTATAACAGTTGCTCGAAATGTTCGCCTCTTCTTTCTAAACATGTTGCCCGTCTTTTTATAAAATGACAAATATGTATGATGAGCGTCGGCAAGTTTTATCAACATGACTTTTATCGACTTTCTAAATTAAAATTTTCCAGGACGGTGAATAGGCAGAGGGGGCCCTGTATTATGGCCTGCACGTTCTCATGGCCTTTCGCCATTGGAATTTTCTTTTGGAGTTGTCTAAAAAATCGTGTTTACTATAACGTAAGCCAAACAGTCGAGAAGAATTGATCGAAAGAATATGTAATAACCCGATATAGTCATGTATATGCATAACACTCTCGGCAAGGCTACAACCTCGCCTTTTTAATACAAACGGTAACGTGTTATATAAACACGACCTCACTCTGTGTTTATTGCATACACAAGACTATGTGTCAGGGTTGTAGATATGTTCTAGAAAACACATCAAGGATCTTCTCTAAATATATATAGACAGTAGTTTAAGTAAGAGATAGTTACAGTCAGAGTCATAGTCAGAGTAACAGTAAGATAGAGAGTTACAACCAGTCAGTGGTACGAACTGTGTTATACTTAATAACCACGTTCTACCCTGTCTGAGTTGAACCTAGTAATCCATGTAAATACATTGTTATCCAGTTGTAAGTGTTAAATTAATTATAGAATGTTACCCGAACTTTGTGTGTATCATTGAATACGATAAGTCGCCCAAACCTGCTATCCGATGTGGCCGCCCAAACGGCCCACATTACAAATAGTTGCAGGTGTAGATTCCTTACGAAATGAACTTACAGATATTAACTGGAAACAGATTATGGCTCAAAGACTAGCAACATGTTTAAAAAGAAGAGGCGAACAATTCGAGCAATTGTTATAATACTAGTTTATTAGTTTGTTACGTAATTTCATGATTGAATACATTTCTGAAACAGTTTTCTTCTTTTGTTAAAATCTAAAGAACAAAAAAAATAAGCTAAAGTGTATATGAACTTTTTTGTTCACAATCACCTCTAGAACACATTCTGCAAGTTTGTCGGTTACCTCAGGGAACACCCTGTATATGTATATATATATATATATATATATATATATATATATATATATATATACCAGATTGAACACCCGAGTCAGAACGAGCGCAATATATGTTTATGTATGTAACAGGAGAAATTTCTACACAGAGATTCACGCTAAAGTTTTACACAACATTGCGCATCGTGCATGTTTGTCATAATACTCAATTGCTACAATATTAAATCGTTTTACTCTACGAACATAACATCAAAGTAACTAGGTTTATCATAATCACAAAATGTTTATTTAAAGATTAAATAAACATTTATTAAAAAAGAAATAAAATATAACTTAAATGAGAAAAGATTCTCATTTAAGTTAGATTTTGTTTCTTTTTTAATAATAATTTTAAAATTAAGCTATATGTATACAGTTTTGTCACATTCGTTCGTCACATCGATGTGGAAGTAGAAAATACTCACAATGGAGTATTGAAAAAATAAAGAATTAGTCGAATACTAAGGCAGCAGTATTTTCTAAAAATTGTCAAAGTACAAGAAAAAAGCAAAAATGAAAATTTGAAACTTGATGGGGTTAGTAAAGGACCAAGTTGTTACGGCTCGAAGACCAAAATGATGCGGTTCGAAGGCCAAGCTGTTTGCGATGAATGCGGTCTCTTGCGGTGATGCTTTAACCCTAGAATGCATAAAGTGAGTCTTTCGGACTCGGTGCGCGTTTTGACCGCCTGTATTTTGCAAACGGCTCTGTGTACCATGTTTTCCGTTCAGGAATGCCTCTATCACCCCTTTATAAGTACTTTAACAATATTTTCAAACAGGGGGGGTCACAAGTGGTTACACATACACCTTTTTTTGTATTACTACTGCACATAAACATCAAGTGAGTCTCAGGGACTCGGTCGTTGCTACATAGACCCTGGTTGAATAAATCCCGTCAAACAACATAAATGCAGTTCCACATATTCATAAATAGCTTATATTGAAAACTACTTCCCTACTCCCCCCACAGCCGCTGTTTCAGTAAAAGTGGACCGATCCTACTTGAAGCTGCAACTTCCCCCCTTCCGCGTATCGTGGTGCATTAGTGATTAGTCAGTTGTAGCGGTAACTCCTTTTGTCCTTCATTTATGCTCTTTTATTCGTAATATAGTTGTATAGAGATTATGAATAGCTTTTGAATAGAAGGTAAGATTCTATTTTTCATATTTAGAAAATAATATCGCAACATTGCATTTCCTTTTTAGTAAAAAGTTAGATATTCATATGGCTTCCGTCAGCAGTAAAAGATCAGTGAGGTATGGCGACGCTGATTTTGAAAGCACGGTCCTGCAATGGACAAATGAATCTGATTCAGATGTGTCTAGCTCCGACTGCGATTCAGAAGAGGAAGTCGAGAAATGTGTTCATCCAAACAGGAACGAGGAAATTGAAAATATGGAGGAAGACATTTTATCAGCCAGTGAAGATGAAGCTCTAGAATCAGATGATCAAGATTTAGAAGAAATCATTGAAAATCAGAATTCTCAGGGTATGAAAGGAAATAATGGGTACGAGTGGAAAATCGATGCTCCAGCTCAGACAAAAATTTCATGTCACAACATTATTCGTTTTACTCCTGGTCCAAAGCAACGCAACAGGATAATATCATTTATTGATGCTTGGAATGTTTTTCTTACCCGAGAAATCCTAGAAGAAGTTGTTGCTTGTACTAACAAGGAAGCAAAGCGGCAATATTCTGACAAAGGTAAAGAGTGGAAAAATGTGGAAGTTGATGAGATGAACGCATTTCTGGGATTGTTGCTGTTAGCAGGAGTTGAAAAACAATGGGATAGTCCGATAAGTGAATTGTTTTTGAATAAATGTTCAAATCCGATGTACAGAGCTACAATGACAGTAAATCGCTTTGAGAACATAAGACGGTTTATTAGATTTTATGATAAAAGAACGCGTGCCGCTCGTTTGGGAACAGATAAACTTGCACCAATAAGATATATTTGGGACTTATTTATCAAACAATGTAAAACTGTTATGATACCAAAGGCGAACGTGACTATTGATGAACAATTACTGGGATTTCGTGGACGTTGTAGTTTTATACAATATATGCCCAGTAAGGCATGTAAATACGGCATAAAGTTTTTCTGGCTTTGTTGAAAGTGAAACTGGGTACGCTATTGATGGTATTATATATATTGGAAAGCAACCTGGAGCAGAAGTCCAACGACGTCTTGGAGAAACTGTAGTGACTACTCTTATAACTAGTATAAAGAATAGTTCTCGAAATTTAACCTGCGATAACTACTTTACCACTATAGATTTGTTTCAAGATCTGCTAAAAGTCGGTATCACCGCAGTAGGAACACTTCGTAAAGATAAAAAGGAGATTCCCATAGAGTTAAAAGCTTCGAAAGATCGTCAGGTATCCTCTTCGTTGTTTGGATTCAGTGAAAACTTAACCCTTGTTAGTTATGTGCCCAAAAAAAAAAAAAATCAGTTATATTGCTTAGTACAATGCACCATGACAGCGCTGTGAATGAAGATAGTATAAAGAAAAAACCCGAAATCATCGAATTTTACAATAAAACCAAAGGGGGTGTAGATCATATGGATCAAATGGTTACCAATTATAAGTGCAAAAGGCAAACACGGCGGTGGCCATTTGCCGTATTTTCAAACATGTTAGATATCGGTGCAGTAAATGCATTTGACTATATGACTATATGACTAGAAGATCTCAAAATCCGTTTTTACATAAAAGAACAGTCGAAGCAATAAAGATCTTCATTGAAATTCCAGTAAAGCAACAAGAGGAGCCACCTACGAAGAAAAGGCGTTGTCATATCTGTCCATCAAAGTTAGGAAGAATGAGCAAACAGATTTGTAATAAATGTAAGAACAATGTGTGTAAGGAGCATAGTGTTATGATATGTAGTAGCTGCCATTAAAAATTCTTATTATTTGGAACAATTATAATAATGTAAACTAAGGGTATTTCATTATTTTATAATATCCATATGGATATCAAATGGTATTTTGTATTTTCATTTTTTGAGTTATTAAATTATATTTAATGCTACAGAACTGTTTTTTTTAAACCAAAACTATAGGCGAAATTAGCGGTCTGAGGGGCGGTTAACTTAAGAGCCGTACTAGGTCGGGCCTAAATAATTCTAAAAATACGTTATCTTGCTCTATATAATTTCTAGGGTCACATCGGAGAAAGACCAAGATTGCGTCACTAATGAAACACATAATTTTTGCCATAACATAGTTTATTAGCTCATTATTTTGCAATTCTAGAAATATTAGAAGTATATGAGCTCTTTACTATTATCCCCAAGTGACAAATGTTTGGTGGTATACGAGCATTCGCCGATTACGTTCGCCTTTCTCTATTCTTGGCTATATTTTAATACCAATATTCTAATTCGAAATGAATTATTATATGAACATTAACTATTTAAAACTGAAAAACTGAAATTGTCTTTTTGAGTTTTAAACATAATACTGAAAGAAATTATTTTTTAGTGTCTGCTACACACTTGGTACTTATCAATGGATATGCAAATTTTTATATTATCACCATTTATTTTAATGCCACTAGCCAAAGCTAAGAAAATTATGATGAACTATGGAATGCCATTCGCAATTTTCCTGTCTATAGCCTGCCCATTCATCATCACTTATGTTTACGAAACCGAAATGTGCGTACGATATATTGCTTTAAGGAACTTCATGTAATATCAAATGTTATGTTGCAGATTCTCTGATGATTATTATTGGTACTATTACTATCCTACTCATACGAGACTATCGTCTTGGTTGGTTGGGGTTTACGCTGGAGCTATCATCTATAAGTACAAAGATGCCAAATTGGTCATTCATCCTGTAAGTATGCTTTATAGTGGCCTAATTCAAACATTACTACGGCCATATATCTATATCATATCAATTATTCGATCATTTAAAGTAAACAAAACGACTTTATGTTTCTAAATAATAAATAACAAATATAGAGGCGATACTAAAAATTTTCAAGCGGCGTCAAAATCGCTGCTAAATAGTAACTTGATTTTGCAAGCCAATTCAGCGAACAATAAAATTATTCTTTATTTCGTTGCGAGGCGCCTTGTGGTTGGGAAAGGTTCTTGGTTTCCGGCTCAGTTTGGAGAGCAGGATGAAGCTGACGATGTTTTGAATTATGAATTATGAATTGAATAATTAAAGCGCGAGCTAAGAGTTGCGGTGTCGATGACATAAATATCATTAGAATATTCCTTGCGAAAGAAGCTTTAAAATGATATGCGACATGACATAATTAGGAAGAATAACCACGTAATATATTAAATAACTTAAGTTTAAAAACTAAATGTAAAATATTTGTAATTGAACGCTAGATACTTGGTAACCGTTTTCAGTCAGGTAGATTTCGAAGAGTCGGTTGTAGTACGATAACAAAAGAAAGATTTTCTATTTGCAAATACGAAATATACACAGAAAATGTCTAAGTTTGAATTTATATTTTAATTCAAAATATATTTAGGAAAAAATATAATTTAAAATTAAATTAAAACATTTTTATTATACTAAGTGTAACAGGATGTACGAATATTACGACTGTCCTCTTCAGTTATTAGACTTATTAGACTTATCATAACTGAGGACTACACTCGAATCACTTGCGCCGGCATTCATACATCCTAAGCCGTAGCCATGAATCGAATATAAAAGAATAGGTACGATTATTTAATGTGTGGACGGAAGCTGTGTGATTGATAGATTCTGCATAATTTGTTTATAGTACAAAAAAGGATACTCGCCGATTGGTGTAAGCAAAAAGAAGATCAATCATCGTAACCATTAAAATATCATATTTAACATTGTAACAAGTGAAACACTGGCTTATTGTTACAAGTTGGAAAGTAAACGATTTTGATATTCCACGCCATACGAGAAGAGGATGCTGAAAAATAAGCAAAGGAAAATGGTTTCTACTGCAGTTTAAAATAGTGTAGTTTTTCGCCACCTCGGGAATGTAATTTAAGTCTCATTCAATTACCAGATCGTTGACAGGGAAACGTAAATAATGGAGTAGAATATATTCTTTATTTCGTTTATTAAAAAATTAATATCAACCCAAGAAACAGAAAAACAAATTAATCAAAATAATTTCCATCTGCTGAAACACACTTCTGCCTACATTTTCTGCATTTAGAAGTACCTTTCTCTTTACAAAAAAGTATCCTTATGACAGGTTGTCCCATAACTTATGGGCCATACAGCGTTTGGAAATAAAAGACATTAGAATAGTTATTTTCAGTCTAGTTTCCATAAGTAAAATATTTCAGGTTAAAGAGGTACAGAGTGTTGAGAAAAAACGTTAATTTTCAAGCCGCTCCCAAGATTTACGCATTTAAATGTTTCATTGCACATTGCCGGCTGAAAAATATTTTATTCACAAAGCACTCCTTTAATATTAATAAACCATTCAATGTTTTCTACCTTTTCCTGTTATAGGTAGGTAGGTCAAAAACTGTTTTCTGCATTATCCAAGTACTGTAATCTTACAATTAAAAATGTTCAGGCTTAACCAGTTTTCTAACTGTGATTTACGGGATATGTTCTGCGCTTATAGACAAGAAAATTACAATTGACGTGCTGCAGTTAGCAGACATGAAGAACTCTACGCAACCAGAATTATTTTAGATCGCAAAATATTTCAAAAAACATTGAATCACTCAGGTGAAACAGGTTCGTTTTATAACAAAAGTTCTGATGGACGACTGAAAACTGTAACAGTCAAACAAGAAGAAGAGATATAGTACAATTTCACTCGATGCTTCGCTGTTCATGGAATCGGGAAAAATCATGAATTGAGCACTAGGCTTTGAAATATTTTATTGGAATTGGTAAATCAACGGCCTCAAGAAAATTTGTTTCTCTACCATTTTATGTTCGTTTAAAAATTATTGCCAGGCGCTTTGCAAGCTAGATTAAAATTTTGTCAAAATGTACCAAGTAAAAGAACAAAGACGTTCCAGAAAAAGATATTATTTTCGGACGAGGCAACTTTTACAAGATGCGCCATCAGTAACTGGAGAAATAATCATCACATTGCTTTGGAAAATCTTCGCCTATCTATAGAAATACATTTCCAACACAAATTTCCGATACATATTTGGTGCGGTATTACCGACAATTTCTAGATTGGCCCATTTCAATTTCTGTAAAGAGTTAATGGAGAATGTATTTGAATGTTTACAAAACGATTTACTTGATCTTTTGAATGGCATATCTCCGAACGTAAGACAGAATGTGTGGTTCATACAAGATGGTGCCCCACCATACTTTACATTTATTGTTTGAAATCATTTGCTTCAACGTTTTCCACATCGATGGATTGACGTGGTAGTGTATTTTCTTGGCCACCTCGTAACTGAGATATTAACACGTTATATTTTTATCTGTAGAGTTACATGAAAGCTTTAGAAATCAATACATGAGAAGAACTTCTTAATAGAACATATCAAAATATCTTCACGGATGTGAGGCGCCGTTTGGTCAAAATCCTAATAAAATATATTGAAGTTAACGGTGGACTCTTTCAACATTTACTAAAGTAGATTAAAAGATTTTATCCAAATGCTGTATGACTCATAAGTTATGGGACAGTCTATATAATCTGTGAGTGATACATCTGGTAAATGCAGTAGATGTCGCAGATTTTCATAATTTATATTGTTAAATTTCGAAGCTTATGTTTGCGATCATTGAGGTCAGAATCAAACCTTTTTGTTTATGAAAGGTAGTTACCCCTGACATTGGAAGCTGTTACACTTTTCCCAGTAAGAAATAGTGTATACTCTACCACATCAAAGTGTTCTTCCATGTTTTTTGTGACTTGATTGTATGTATTAAGAGAGTTGATGTGGGGAATTCTTTCTATCACAGCATCATGCACTGACGAGTCTATAACAAGACGAAACATTTGTTTGCATGCCTGAAATATCAACTTGATATTGTCTTCTCCACACTCGATTTTTTATAATATTTTTATATTATTAAAATTGTTTAGATTTTACCCACTCAAACATGTTTCAAATTGTTTTCTATGTTGTATTTACTATTATGCAAAACGTGTTTTTACAGTTCTTAAAGACAACTTAATGCAAATGTAAGCGCTTAATCGGAAAACAATTGTAATAAATCGAACTGTAAAGTGTTGATAAACGAATATGTTTTAATTTAGTCACTAATAATTAATTGTTAAACACGTATGTACATTACATCCTCGTCACCTTTAGATGATATCGAAGAAATTTTTTTAATATTATACTTTACGATTTCAGTTATTAAATGCATTCATTTGGGCTGTAGTAGTTGTTGGAATGGTTGCGTGCGTTTTCTGTGGAAACTACATTAGCTATAATTTCGAAAGGCTATCGAACTCGTTTTACTTGGCTCTACACAGACCCGCCTGGTGTGTTGGTTTAGCATGGGTTGTTTTCGCTTGTATGAAAGGACGAGGGGGTAAGTATACTTTCTAACGCTTTTTGGCGATACATTTCTTTGCAACTAGATATTATAATCTTAAAATAATATTTTCTTGTTAGGTCGTTACCCTGAAAATTGCTGTGGTTAAAGTATATCCTTAAATTTTCAATCCAACCAGTAGTGAATATTTAAAAAAATTTTTGAACAGGGAAGGAGATAAATTACCGCTTTATATTTCTGCAAAAAAATGATTCATGATAGAGTAGTTTCCGATGATTTAGTTTTGAATTCTTAACATGATCTATTCGGAAACCGAACAGTGGTTTTTGATTAAGCTTTTTTATAGACCGGGTCTTTAAATTTCAATTATTATATTTAAATGTAATCAGTTGCTCCTTTAATTTTATTACATAAATATCTGTGTTCATCGGCGTATTCATGTTTAAGCTTAATGTGGGGTTTTCTGTGTAATTTTTCTATATATAGTTATTAATTATCATTATATGATAATTATTATGATATTAAGTCATAGTGCGTTTTAACTTATTTTAATTTGACTAAATAGAAAGTACGTATTTTTATAGCATTCCCTGGTGTAAGAGCACCATAAGCTGACGATAATGTAAATTAAATTCAGGTATCCTGGGGTATAGATGCGCAGGGGTGTATTGTAAAATAATTTATAATATATATACATATATACAGGGTGAGTCGTGAGGAATCGACCAAACTGTAGGAGTGTATTCTACAGGTGAAAGTAATGTAAAAAAACTCAAATGTTGCTATCCGATTTTTATTTGTTTTCGAGTTATAGCGTAATTAAAAATAAACAAAATTTCATACATTGAAGTTTTTGTATTTTATTGGTATTATCGTTCTTTATAATATATTTTCAAAAATACCGCCATTCATTTCAAAACATTTTTTACATCGTCTACCAAGGGCGCTGGTTGCGTTCCTGATTGCGTCAGGTTGATGTTTGATATTGTCAGCAGCATTCATAATCCGTTGAATTAGTGCATCACGAGTGTCCACTTTTACTTGATACACTTCATTTTTTAACCAGCCCCATAAACAATAATCGAGTGGCGTGAGGTCTGGAGACCTAGGAGGCCAACCAATGTGACTACCATGTCCAATCCAACTCCCTGGAAACCTTTGAGCCAAATGTTGCCTGACTGCACGAGCGTAATGTGCAGGCGCTCCATCGTGCTGGTAGAAGATTTGGATTCTGATGTTTATGGGTTCCTCTAGCAGTCCGTGCAGTTCATTTTCTAAAAAATGTAAATAAGTATCTCCCGTGAGGCGATTCTCAAAAATGTAAGGACCAATTAAAAAAACATCGATCATACCACACCACACGTTTACCGAAAATTTATGTTGAAAGTTACTTTCGACTGTTGCGTGTGGATTTTCGTCTGACCATACATGCTGGTTATGACAATTATTAAAACCGTCACAGGTGAATGTCGCTTCATCCGTAAACAGTATACGCGATACAAAACGAGGATTATCATTTATCCATCGACAAAATTCCATACGTCTACGATTATCATCTCGTTGTAGGTGCAGTACTTTTTGTATATGGTACGGATGTAAGCCATGCTCGTGGAGTGTTTTTATCACCCTTGTTTGTGGAATGCCCAATTGAATACTAATTCTCCGTGAGCTGGTGGTTGCGTCTTCTTCTACTACATCCAGAATATCTTCTACTTCTTGTAATTGTTGTCGACTGCCTCGTTGAGATATTATGTTTACACTGGGAAGCTTTCCGGTCGCGCACAATGTGTTGAATACACTAATAAATACAGTTTTATTAGGATGTCTGTGATGTGGAAACCGTTGACGATATTCATTAGCAGCAGCTGTAGCATTCCCATCACAAAATCCATAAACAAACACCATATTAGCATATTCTAAATTAGAATAAGTGTGTGGCATTTTAGTTTGTTACACTATAGTGGTACAAACGTCAAGTCAATGTCACAATACCCGAACACAATGTTATAATTTACTCCAAGGTATAGGGAACATTTTTTATGATGGCAGCGCCCTCACTATATCAACGATGAACTAGAGGTAGTGACATTAGACGCATTAGGCATACAAACCACTCTACACTATTTCTCGACTGCTTTTAATGTCACTACCGCTAGTTCGGAAAACCACGAACAGGTAGCGCTTCAGCTAGGAAGACTTCCCTTTAATGAATTGCTACCGGGGTTTCACTGTTTTTACGAATACATACATAAACATGGTATACTAAATCTACATTTTTAATTACGCTATAACTCGAAAACAAATAAAAATCGGATAACAACATTTGAGTTTTTTTACATTACTTTCACCAGTAGAATACACTCCTTGAGTTTGGTCGATTCCTCACGACTAACCCTGTATATACAGGTTGTCACACAAAAAAAAACGCCCCAAGCTGTAACTATATTATTTATACTTCGATTTTCATGAGACAGGTACGAAATGAAATGGTTTGATGAGTACTATGTTTGAGGCTACATTTACTTTTTCAGCGCCATCTTCAATTCCTAGCGATTTTCAATTTTCTTTTTTAATTGCACGGTATATATTTTTTTGCATCATTGGATAGATATTTTTTTCTGAATCCGTTGATGTACAATACATCTATTTTAATTGTAAAAATTTATTGTAAACTTAATTGTATAAAAAAAATTTCCGAACATTCTCTTAAAGTAAAAAAATAACGCATTGCCGATACGTAACCAATTTGAATTCAGAAAGAAAAACAAATAACAAAACTAAAAAAATTTACAAATATTGTTTGAATTGATTACCGTCATGCACAATACAATACTGGCGTCTCCTTGTAACACCATGGGTGGCATTTAATGCGAAATTATTAGGTATTTCCCGACAAGTTTCAATTATTCGGTTTCGTAAAACGTTTACGTTTTGTAGCACAGCTAAATAAACTCGATGTTGGAGATAACTCCAAAACGAAAAATCTAGAGGCGTAAAATCAGGTGAACACGCAGGCCAACAAATAGGTCCATATGTGCCAATTCATTTTTCATTAAAATTTCTATTGAACCAACCAATATTTATTCGAGTAGCACCGTCTTGTTGTTGTTGTTCCGCAAGCAGTAATTCATCCAAAAAAAATTCAATATCTTTGCTTAATAGTTGGTGATATTTTGATTTAAGGACCCGTCGATAAAAAATGGCCCAATCAAGCGGTCTCCAAGTAGGCTACACCGAACATTACAGCTAAGAGGACGTTGAAAATTATTGTCGACGGCATATCTAGGGTTTTCTTGGCTCCATTGGCGAAGTATGTTGCGCTTAAAAATTCCATAATTAGTGAAAGTACATTCATCTGTCCAAATAATTTTGCAATAAACCAACGAGTCTTGTTGCAAAGTTATTATGTAAAAATTATAAAACTGTATTCTTCGAATTGGATCATTTTCATCTATTGCTTGCACATTTTGGGGAACGTATGGCTTAAATTTGTTTTCTAAGTACTTCAGACGCAGTACTTCGGGACGTATCAACTATGTTCGCAACTTCGCGAACCGTAGCTTTGGCATTTTCTTCAACAGCTAACAAAACGTCCTTCACGTTTTCAGAACATTTCCTGCGCACTGCTTTTGGTTTCTTGAAACATCCAAATATTCTTAAATTTTCTTCAAGTCGGCCAAACTTACGACGTTGTAGAACTTCTCTTTCCGGAAAACGGTCCATGTAAATTCGCAGACCTGATTAGAGTTTTTACTATATTCAAAATAAACTTGTAGCATGTTAGTAAGCTGATTGAAATTCATGATTTATTTAAAAAATTTCAAAATATGTTTGCTTAGTTAAGAAAAGTCAAAGATGATAATTACATATGCGAAATGCGTTATTTTTCCATCGCACACTACAGTGTAACACAAGTGACTAAGAGAATATACGGACAGTGTTTTAATAATTTTTTTTCTTCAATATTTAACTAAAATTAATGTATTGCATATCAATGGATTCAAGAAAAAAATCTCTATCCAATGATGTAAAAAAAATATACCGAGCAATTTAAAAAAAAAGTTGACAATAGCTAGAAATGGAAGATGTCGCTGGAAAATAGTAAACGTAGTCTCAAACGTAGTATTCATCAAACCATTTTATTTGGTAGCTGTCTCATGAAAATCGGAATGTAAATAACAGAATTACAACTTGGGGCATTTTTTTGTGTGTTACCCTGTATATACAGTATGTCCCCGGATCAACGCATTCATAGGTAAAAAGGTCTGAAAATTTTTGAGTTGAAATTTCGTCTTCTGGGATTCAGCCCTGCTTAGATAATAATAATTTGTGCCATAATTTTAGTTTTGAAAAATCAAGCATGTCTTGAAAATGTACAGAAAGGTAATTTTTTCCACTAATAAAGTGCTTTTCAATATTCACATAATCTGAAAGATTCGATATGAAAGACATTCCTCAATTTTGGTCCTCTTCAAGGCAAATTGAATTCACAGCGATTCTTCAACACCTCTACGTTATTTGGAAACCTATTCGAATATACTATTTGTTTTATCCGACCCCAAAAGAATAATTGTTAGATTAGGATATCTGGGGGGTGGGGGCACAAAATGTGACTAGCCTTGGTTATCCATTTTTCTTAAAATTGCTCATTCTGCCATTTACGAACTCCCGAGTGGGTAGGACAACGGTAGTATGGAAAATATGAAAAAAACATGCTTCGTATGGCAGTTCGTCCACAAAGCAATTCAAAATATTTAAATATGTATGCCGATTAAGTTCTCTCTCAATAAAATACTGTCGAAATCAGATTATTCAGCAACTCAAGTCCAATGGAGTTATAGCGCATGATCTTGGTGGCCACGGTACATCGGAGTTTCTGGAGATTACGCGGCCATTAAACTTTTCTCTCAATAAATTGATTGTGTCATGAGATGTATGGCATGTTGCGCCATCCTGTTGGGACCTCATAGTGTTTAAGTCGAAATCATCTAATTCATGCCACAACAAATCTGTAATCATGTGTCTGGAGCGTTCACCATTGACGGTATCTCCGATGCCATTTTCATTTTCAAAAAAATATGGTCCAATTACACCTCTAGACCATAAACCACACCAAACTGTTAATATTTGTGTATGTAAATGTGTTTCATTAACAGCATGTGGGCCCTCTTCACTCCAAATGTTACAAATGTGTTTATTCACGAAGCAATTTAACTAGAAATGAACTTCATCTCTGAATATGATCTTTCCATAAAATAAGGGATTTGTTTCGAGTTGCTGTAAAGCGCAGTTTGCTAAATTTCTACGCAATAATTTGGTTTAAGTTCTTGGATCAACTGAAATTTATACGTCCTAAAATGCAAATCCTTATGAAGAATATTCCGTGTGATACCATAAGAAAATCCAAGTTCTCTAGAACGACGTCTAATTGATTGTTCTCGATGTTCATTCACATTTTGGTTCACAGCATCGACATTTTCAGCAGTACGTTTACATTTTTGACGGGTTGCATTCTTAGTATCACAAACACTACCATCTGTCTCCAATTTTTTAATAAGATTACGAATGGTAAGCTTTGTAGGTCGATTATTTTGACCAAAAATTTCACGTAATGCGCGAAACGTAGCCCGAACAGATTCAGTATTTTTGTAATAAATTTTAGCAATTTCTAAACATTGTACAACTGTGTATTTTTTCGTGTTGATTTGTCAATCAAGACTGAACACCAATGTAAAGCTTGAAGATAATTTGAAAAAAAATGGCCGCTATAACGTTTATAAAATATATGATACTTATTTGATAACCTTTTATAATATTAAATAATTTTTTACATTTATAATTACAGCCAAAATTAAATTAGTTGTTATTCCTTTGGGTCGGGGGTGGAGGTCGCGAAATATTAATTTTATTTACATTTACTATTTGGGGGGAGGGGTCGCGGAGCTAAGAATGTTGAGAATCACTGCTCTAAAGAGTACATGAAATATTTGTTAAATATTATACAGGGTATTCCACGAGAGCCGTTCGTTAGAAGTTTCCGTGGTTAGAAAAAACTTAGAATTCTGAAATTTTGGGTTCCAGGGTTATTCAAGATTCTCTTTCATTTTAAAATATTTTCAAGATCATACTACTTGCGGTTATACCGGAAGTCGCCATTAACTTCCTTATTTTAAATGGAACACCCGATATATTATTTCATTTTTGGATTTCTGAGAAAATTTCATAGTGGGTTTTTATCAGGTTTCCCTATACTTATTTTCAATTTTTTCTTGATTTTTTGGAAAATTTTGACAGATGTAGCACTGTTTTGAGCATTGCGCCCTTTAACCAATTTCGATTGGTGGAAAACGCTTCTGAGGTAGACGGAAGCACAGGAATGATACTTTCGAATGACATATTGACAACTGATTTATCGCATACAGAGTATCCAAAATTTAATGACCAATTACATCATTTTAAAACTTGAAAAAGTTCGTTTTTTCAAATGGGACACCCTGTATTTTATTGGATGGTCGGATGCAGAATTTGATTCTGCATCGATTTGCTATAACATTCCCTATACCTATTTCCAGTGGTTTTCTTGTTAATCCATATTTTTTATTTTAATGTGGTTTTTTGGCAGAAACCGAAACATCGCTTGCCTTTCGTAGCCAAATAAACATCAATGAAACGGTAAAAAATTTACTTTAATTAGAACATGACATTAGTACATAACATTTAGAACGAAATATAAAATAAAAACAAAAAATTGGAACATAATGACAAAAAATAATAAGAGAATGTAAAATTACAATAATTGTTCTATATGACCTCCATTTTGGTTCAAACACTGAATAACTCTGTCATATACTCCTCACGAAACAGATCTCCGAAGTTCGTCTGGACTTATATTAGTAAACGCATGGTGAACACGGTTCAATAATTCCTCTCTAGTTTGTACCGGCCTAGAGTACACTAGTTCTTTTATACGACCCCAGAGGTAAAAATCCAAGGGGGTCAAATCGGGTGATCTGGGTGGCCAGTTCCAAGGTCCCCGCGGGCCAATCCACCGATCCTCGAACATCATTGACAATTGCCTGTGTACAGCTATAGTTGAATGTGCTGGAGCACCATCAAGCTGATACCAACTGTTTGCTCTATCACGTGGAGGTAGGGCATTTAGAAAATCACTAACAAACCCTCTCAGTATCTCCAGCCGCATTTAAATTTTCATCGTACACTTGATAAGCCACTCTGTTGTCCATAATTAAACAAAAAACATTGAAACTAAAGCGGTCTTGGTGATTATGTTCCCTAATAACATGTGGATTATCTTGTGCCCAGTAGTGAGTATTTCGGCGATTTGTAATTCCTTGCCTGCTGAATTTCGATTCATCAGTCCACATAATCTGATGAAGAAATCTCGGATCTTCGGTCATTTTCAAAATCATAAATTCGCAAAAGTTGACACGTCTTGCCTCATCACCAAGACGTATTCCTTGAACAGTTATCTCACAAAAAGGATGCATTCCATGTTTTTTTAATATTCTGTGGATTGATGATTTTGAAATACCCAAATCCAGCGCTGCTGTCGAAATTGAACTCCGCGGATAAGCTTGAAAAAACGCCAACACATTCACAACGTTATCTTCATTATCAGTTACGGGCTTTAGATTGCCCTTACGTTTCCAGTTGCTATAAAGCGAGTTTCGATTCTTGCGAATTTTCTGGGAGTCATTGTTGGTAGGTCCGGATATCGTTCATTAAATAGTCTGCATGTTCGTCGAACAATTCCTCCACATTCACCGTGCGTGTAAAACAAATTTAATAAATCATTATTGGAATATTCTTCAACATTCTCCATTATAAACTGTACTTAAGCAAGTTAACAAAATCCCTAGAACTGTAAGTAGATACCTCACGAATCTGTACGATGATACTGCTTTGACATTAAATCAACATTGTTTCAATTCCTGTCAAAAACAAGGCTTACTAGGTAGAACTTTTGGAGTTTGATCACCTTTTGATAAAAATATGGATTAACAAGAAAACCACTGGAAATAGGTATAGGGAATGTTATAGCAAATCGATGCAGAATCAAATTCTGCATCCGACCATCCAATAAAATACAGGGTGTCCCATTTGAAAAAACGAACTTTTTCAACTTTTAAAATGATGTAATTGGTCATTAAATTTTGGATACCCTGTATGCGATAAATCAGTTGTCAATATGGCATTCGAAAGTATCATTCCTGTGCTTCCGTCTACCCCAGAAGCGCTTTCCACCAATCGACATTGGTTAAAGGGCGCAATGCTCAAAATGGGGCTACATCTGTCAAAATTTTCAAAAAAATCAAGATATCTAAGAAAAAATTGAAAATAAGTATAGGGAAACCTAATAAAAACCCACTATTAAATTTTCTCAGGAATCCAAAAATGAAATAATATACCGGATGTTCCATTTAAAATAAGGAAGTTAATGGCGACTTCCGGTATAACCGGAAGTAGTATGATCTTGAAAATATTTTAAAATGAAAGAGAATCTTGAATAACCCTGGAACCCAAAATTTCAGAATTCTAAGTTTTTTCTAACCACGAAAACTTCTAACAAACGGCTCTCGTGGAATATCCTGTATATGGTAAAGATTCATTGAATACAAAAAGAATGAGAAGTCTGTCCCAAAAAAGATATATAGATACACATTACACAATACAATCAAATCAAAACATAAGTTTGATATTACAAATTTAATCCATGCTTTTCTGGTAAAAGAAAACTAGTTTCAATTCGTTGTAATTGTATTCAATTTATTTGATTTGTATCCATTATATTCCATTAGATATTTATAGTTACTCATTCTAACGAATCCTTAAATTAAGCATTTAATTTTTTATGGATGCAGAGTAGAAATTTTTATATTTTCGATATTTTAATAATTAAGCAGTTATAATTATTACAGAAACTACTATTTCCCAATAATTTTTCTATTAACTACGTTATGATTCTATATAACATACAAGTTCTTCACTCGACGTAAACTGCATAAAATATGGATTTTCTGGTTATTAGTTGTGTAATTCCGATATTAAAAGTACATTTTTTGTTTGTACAAAATCTTTTAGTTCTTGAGTGTTTTAATAACAGGTGCAATATGCTAATATTATATCTCTAATAGATAGTTTTTAGTTTGCTTTCGTATATAATTATCAAACATAATTAATTTGATGTACTTGCGATGACTTGTTCGCTAAATAAACTAAATATTGGCAATAATAAATCATCCATTTTATACACAGTTTAAATATTTTATGATGCTATAATCAGTAATTACTTTTGCGGAGCATCTGATAATTTTTCCATAAAAATATTATTTTGACATCATGATAGATTTGTAACTTCCAAGTTAACCAGTTTCGACATGCTCTAATTGATCTATCTCATTGTCAAAGGATATGAATTATCAGATAATGATAATAGATATACTATAAATACATATAGTGCATTCAGAATGATAAGAAACTAACTTTTAATGTGTTTACAACTGTCGTTGCATCCCAATGGCGATAATTCTCTCATTGTTCTTGAATGAATATGGTTGACCTAATACGAATCTATTGGCCGTATTAACTACACATTAGGACCCTATATTTAATTACAATAGGTAACCTGTATATCTGACTAAGTATGTTATGTAATTAATACAAAAGGAACAAAAACGATTTTAATTATTTATATTTTATAATTTTGCAGATGGTGTTATTATATTACTCTGCACTATATGTATTGTGGAACGGTTATTAGGATTATATGTTACGTAATGAGTAAATACGTAGATAATAAACATACCTATTAGGTCCATAACTGTAACAATTAATACAATTCAATTAAGTAATGGGGTATGTGTATAATACGTATAATATTTAGTGTATTAATCATTTATTGCTAGTGTTTATTACTGAATACATATTTCAAGGTTACAGTTTATAATTTCTCTCTTGTTTTCATTACCATGTGGCGACCTTATAGTGATAGTGAGAGCGATGTGAATAATGATGGTGATATTGAAAGACAGCAAAGAAAACATTTATCACAAGACGCAACACAAATCATTCTCAATATCTATCATATCCTGATGGAAGAAAATAACGATGGACAAATCAAGAATATTGAACGAACGTAGTAATTAATAAAAGTGCCTACAGGAATAATATATAAGGTAAGTAAAGGTGACGGAGGCCCTCGCAAACATAGAAGTGACAAAGGAACGTCGAGAAAAGTTAACGATTATGATATCGATACTATTAGAGAGCATGTTGTACCTACTCTTGAGGACTTGCATAAAATAATTAATGATCATCCTATCAATATTTACTCTTGTAAAACAACCTTGTGGCTGACATTACGGAAAGTTGGATTTAAGTTCGGCACTATAGACAAACGTCGTACAATTATGTAAAGCTCGAGGTTCCAAAAACTTCGGTATGATTACTTAATGGCAGTTAAAAAATATAGAGAGGATGGACGATTAATATGCTATTTAGACGAAACATGGCATGATACTCATAATACTGTTACCAAAGGTTGGGTGGACAGTTCAAGGGTGTGCGAGATGGAAATGCCTCTTTCGAGGGGGAAGAGAATTATTATTTGTCATACTGGGTCAGAGAAAGGATGGACTGGACAGTATCTATTATCTACAAAAAATGTAAAATCATCAAGTCTAGTTTAGTATGAAGATACGACCTCATCTTCTTTATTTGAAGAATGGTTTTGTGATTCTATGTTACCAAGTTTACCAAAAAGTAGTATGATACTGATGGACAACGCTACATATCATTCGTGACAACAAAATTAATATTCCTACAAAATGTAGTACAAAGAAATATATTCAAGAATTTTTAGAAACCAATTATTTATATTATGAAGATCATTATACGGAAATACAATTATTGGAGATGAAGAACACAAAAGAATATGTGAAGGATTATTATCTAGATAATAGAACCAAGGAAGCAGGACAGTGTTACATTTACCGCCGTATCATTGCGTTTTAAACCAATAATATTGATATGGGCCCAACTTAAAAACACCATAAGGCGACCTAATAAAACACCGTAATTTAGTGAAACTACCATAACATACATTAACAATGCTATGGAACTCATACGTACTGAAAATTTGGAAAATACCGTTAAACACACAATTACAAAAGAGAACCAATATTTTGACATGTATAATACTGCAGCGCCTTTAATTATAAATTTGCAATACGATTCAGACACAGACGCAAATTTACCAGACGATTCAAGCTCAGGCGATGATTAATGAAAGAAGGTTCTACCCAATGACAATGTTACTTTACGTTTAATACTTATGTATATACGGAACATGACTTATATACAATTATGTATCGTATTTGATATATCTATATTACCACATGTCTTGTAATATTTTTTTTATAAATAAAGTTGACGAATAGTATTTCTTTTTTTATATTTAATTTTTCTATTTTACATTTTTTTTTTAATTAGAGGCCCCAATTTTGTGGTCAATACAGCCAATGGATTCGTATACTGCAGGTAGGTGAACCGTATCCATTCAATAACAATGAGAAAATTATCGCTACAGCAGATGCAACAACATCTATCGGTCAAGAGCAGCAACATTTACCAGAAGAAAATCTATGCGTCGAATACGTATTCGATATACTGTTAGGGTGGATTTTCAACCACGGCAGCCAAGTTATAAGATTAATTTTATTTTAAAATATTTAATTTCTATAGTCTATAATCTATATTATTAAAATGTTTGCTTTTATTTCAGGAATATTTGACTACGTTTTGTCAGCCGATTTGTTTCAAACACTTGCCAAAATCACATACTCTATGTATTTAGTTCACGTCAGTTGTCTCATATTGAATGTATACGCAACCAGATACCCAGGCAATTTTTCTGATATGGAAACGGTATGTATGAATTATTAATAAAAAAATAGATATCATCCATAAAACTATTCAGCCATGTAGTCGCAACATTTTTGAAAATTTATTGAATTTATTGATATAATGTTCTAAAGGTTTTTTAGAACATTAAGAAATTTCTAAAAATAAAATATGATTTTTTTCTATTGAATATAAGAAAAATATATATGCTGATTTGCAATTGTTTAATTCCATTGATGACACATATAAAAAGAAGTACGGTCATAAAATTTCAGTCTCTGATGAATTAAACACAGAATTTATATTACGCTAAAAATTGATTTAAAACGACACCTTCATCAAGATGTCGATAATATATTAAATGATATGCAAAAATGTATTCCCATTATTTTTGATTTTATATGATAAATATTCGTTTGAATGAAATACTAATTACATTTCCAATCTTATTACTTCGGTTCATTTTTTATTTAACACTTACATAAGCAGTCTAGAAAATTGGTAGCCGTAATATGTATCTACTGTTGAACAGCCGTGTATAAAACGTTTCTTTTTGATTGTTTATTATCTCAAAAGTGAGAAGGCACGAACATTTTTTACCAACTTAGCAAATTTGATAAACTGTTTGTGGAATTGCAAAAGCAAATATAATTTTATTGGAAAATTACCGCCAGACCGAGCAGAACGACTAAGAGGCACCGGATGTTGTCGAAGAACTACAGTACCCAAAAATCGCCATCTCAGCCCTCTTGATCTAAGACGCTGTTTCTCCAGCAATAGCATGGCTGCAAAATCAAGAGCTTGCAGGTCAATTGGAATGCTTACCGTTTATTGTCGGATAAGATGTTTTGATAATTTCTTATCCCCCGACCATCAACATCAGTGGTACAGAGAACGGTTACAGTTGAGCAAAGAATGGAACGTAATAGTTTTTCCCAACAAATATCACTCTCATTTAACCATGTCTAATGGTTGACAAAGGGTGAAAAAGTGAAGTTCTGAACGATGTAATCCACAATTCGTTGTGAAGAAGAATAATAAAAATAAAAATAAGAAAAATAAATAAAATAAAAATGAGAGATAAATAAAATTAATTCTAGACATTATTTTTTTTAATAAAAAAAATTCTCAATTAAATTAAGTGTTCAAAAGTTTGTCCTCCTTGCAACAAACAAATTCCAATTTTATCGTAAAAAGCTCTTCTAACGTAAAATAATAAACAAGTTATTGTTGCAGCTCTGGTAAAGTTGTTAGTCTGTTATTGTTATAAATTTTAGTTTTAATATATCCCCAAAGGAAGAAATCAAGAGCTGTCAAATCTGACAGTCACTGTTACGCTAAACGTCTACTACAGCATTAGTGGGGGTATAACCCTCTTTGCCCCGTCTCTCGCTTTAAATTTCCTACTTCTCGAATCTATCGGTATATATTAAAATATAAGGACTGTATATATTTGTATTGTTTTTTACTAGTATATGTGATATATACTGTATATGTGAAAACCTGAGTTGATGAAGATTTATAGATATCTTAAAATTTAAAAAGGCAAAATTGTAATTAGAGTTCAATTGCGTTAGATGCTTATATTTACAGTCTTTTTCACTTGGTTTTCCCCTTTTGTCAATTGTGTTTCACAATTTGTCAAATGACTTTCCTAATTCCTGTCATATTGACATATATGTCAAATTAAATTCTTTTTTTGTCAAATCTCTTTCACTTTATATCAATTATTTTTCCCATGTATGTAAATTATATGTTTTGCTTAATAACTACTTACCAAGCTGTGCATCATTTTCATTTAGTTATTGACGTACCCTTGAAAATAAAGTATACATTTGAAATTTTAAGTTATCTAATTTATTCTTGTGTAATGTACATAGAAATTGATACATACATGTAGGCAAAACATTTTCAAATATCACAAATATGCACAGTACAAACTATCGAAATATGTAAATGAAGAAACAATTAATTTAATATTTCATTTTGTTCTAAACAATCACCCAGATATGTTTCCATATGCTGAACATAATGAAGACAATTATCTGCAGTTATTTGTTCAGAAGCATTGTGTATTGCTGCATATAATTCATCTTTATTTGTCGGCTGAGTTCTCTTTATTATGTGTTTCCATTGATTAAATAATTCCTCTATCGGATTTAAAAATGGACTGTAAGCAGGTAAAAAAACTTCAAAATGCTCATGACTTCTAATGAGATTGACAACTTCTTCATTTGTATGAAATCTAACATTATCCATAACAAAAAAGGCGCCTTGTATGTTATCATTATGTAAATGATTAATTAGAGTTGTAATAAATTCACAGAAATGAACTGTATTGAATGGTCTATCTTGGATTTGGAACAAATATAGTGAATTTACATTCATTGCTGCAGCCACAGAATAATTACGACCTCTTAGTTGAGCTTTTATTTTCGTTGCTCGAGTATTTTTAACTGATCTTCCATATGAAGTTCGAGAACTTGAATTCCATATTCATCAATGGAAAAAATCTTTTCCCTTTCGAACATGATTCTATTGTACCGGATAGCATATTCAAAGCGAGTCTGTATGATTTGTGGTGTATTTCTTCTTTCGGGAACGAAAGAGATTCTCTTCAACGAATAATGGAAAGTTTTTAGTGCTCTGTTTATCGTCGATAGCGATATTTGATGAAGTGGCCACTGCGTCAAACATCTTTCTTTTAACTGACGAAGTGATAAACTGCAATCTTCATCAATCCAATTGCAAATTTCATTTATCTGTAACACAGATAATTTTTTTGGTCGGTGACCAGCACTTCTTTTATGAATATTAGCGGTTCTCCGGTATGTAGAATAAATCTTTCTTACAGTATTGGGTAAAATTCCAAATTGCTCTCCAATATTATTTGCCGTGAGCCCATTGTTCATAGAACGAATTATTAAAGCTCTTAAATCATTACTTATTTTACTATTAATTCGACGATTCTCCATAATAGATGAATATAAAATGATTAACACACTTCGTGAAAGTCAATTGACATATAGTGAAACACATTTGACAAATAAGGAAATTATTTGACACATCGCCGCCATATTATAATGAATGGGAAAGTCATTTGACAAATTGTGAAACACAATTGACAAAAGGGGAAAACCAAAAGAAAAAGACTGTATTGTATATTGGCTTTTATCTAGGTATTTATTTATTTGCAGATGTATTACTTAATTATAAACTCATTTCAAAAATGAATAGTTAAGTCTACGGAACGAGAATCAATTTTCTAAAAGGGATTATAATTAGAGTTGTTATTTTTCCCCACATTCCAGTGTCCTACTCAGTACAAGTTAACATGTATAAATGTTTTCAATATACATCGCGTTTTGTAAAGAAGGCGTGCTAGTAAGGAATTTTAACATCACAAGTTCAACCTTCTCGCATCAAGATCTACGCTTACACCACCTAACACAATGCATACAATGAATCTACTTACCTTCAAATTCGCAATCTTTCTTTTGTAACTTTGTCAATATTTAAATCCTTTCGGACTGTATATATTAACAAAAATGCTTAGTTGTAATTTTATACGAGCGCGTGTTCTTTATAAAAGCCGATGTGTTTTGAAAACGTTCGAAAGTATATATTAACGTATACTGAGTAGGATTTTGGAAAATAGGGAAAATTTAACAACTCTAGTTATAATTTAAAATATATCTGTAAATAAAGGATAAAACCCAAAGAATAAAAAATAAACATATAAGTAAATGCGCCATAAATTCGCGCCCTAACATGTTTAAACACGAAATAACTTGTCGCGATGTAAGTATGAGTATGTGATAAAAGAAGAATTATTGAGTAAAATTTTGAACATAACAGATTTAGATAATTGCACATGAATGTCTAGTGAAATAAAGGAAATTACAAAAACTGAGTTTAGAGTCAAGTGATTTTGAATAAAATAGGGTCCAATACAACAAATAAAGCATTGTTTGGATACTGTTGATAGAGAATTTCACTTTATTGTTGTGAAATAGTTTACAAAAAGATTTTGTATAGGGTAAGCATCTCTTGGAGATGTTCTCAATTTCTGGTCGCCCTGTAGAAACGTTGATCGCAAAGAACATGTTTAAAATTTGGTACCATCTGACCATGGAGTAAAAGATAAAAAATTATCGGCAATGTTCCAACTGTTGGATACGAGCGTTAGATGATAATTTGGTGAACAGGGTGGATACAAAACTGATTAATTCATTGCCGGTGATGAAACGATGGTGTTTTACTATACTCCCTCTTCATAAATGGAGTCTATGAAATGGTAAGGGCCGACCGATAAAACTTACAGTCAAGATGTCTGAATTTGAGGAAAGAATCATGACATTAGTTTTGGATTGGGGGATTAACTTTAAAGAGGAAACACTGGCATGCAGGTCAAAGCCCAATATTATGATATAATTTCGTACAAGCTGTGGGATGCAGCAATGATAGAAAATGTAGTATCATTACTTCATTGTAAACAAAAATTAAAACGCAACTCATAGCAAGCGACAACCTAAACTATTAATTCTCACGTGTGGTTTTCCAATATGATATCATGCGGCTGACAAGAAAAAAGGAATAACATTTATCAATTTTTACATTCGAAAAATGTTTGTGCTTTCCTTCTGTATGTGGTCAATCATGTCATACATTATAATTAATTTATATTAGAAATAATCAGTTTTGTATTTTACATAGATCCATTTATTCCTTGGGGATATGCTTACCACTATGACATTGGCATTCGTATGGTGTGTTTTATTTGAATCGCCTATTGTTGCGGTCGAAAAAATTATTTTTGGCGGAGGCGGTAGAAAGCGAAGTGGTAAACGAGGTGAGTGTTACTGTGTACCGAATTTATATATTGATAATTATTTTGCAATAATCTAAATTTAAGAAGAAAAGCAAAAACCGGAGGACAATAAATTAGAGATCAAAGTTGAAAGTAGCGCGCCCACCGAAACAAAAAATGAAATTTTTCCCGAAATGAAAACCGAAAGCAATATGCCACCAGCAAATGATGTAAATGGAATATCCGAAGTTAAAGAAGAAAACGGAAAACTGTGATAAATTATTATAATAAATTATTAATATTTAAATCTGTATTATTATACGTATTTTTTTACCATAAATAGCAACTTTTTTTAAAATATTTCAGTTAGTTTATTTGGAAAATGTATGTATCTGTTGTTCCGTTGCTCAAAGTTACATTTCCCATAAATCGAAGTATTAAAAAACTTAAGATGTGGAATTTACTAGGTAAATGTACAGAGTACAGAGTTTATCAATAGGTATGTCTTGGGGCTAAATCCAGCTCACCTGTGCGTAAGGCGGTATACACTTTATTTTCTTAATTATCGGTGACAGTAATTGATTATTGCAATATAATATAAACTTATTTATCTACTCCTATTAAATTATATATTTAGAATCCATAAACAAACAGCGTGAGTTATAAGTAGAGCTGAAGATGTTTGCGGTATAACCATGGTTATATCATGTAACCATAGTAATTTACTATGGTTACATGATATAACCATGGTTATACCGCAAACATCCTCAGCTCTAGTTATAAGCGTGAGTTATTATAACTCAGGCTGTCGTTGCTACGTTATTACTAGATAATGTCAATCTAGCAATCAAATTGACGCAAGCCGTGATGGTTGTTCTGTACGACTGTCCTTCTGACCAAATGTCAAGCGTGTCGACTTGACGATTTTATATATTGTGCTAAAAACGATGGATAGTGAAGATGTGTACACCTCCAGAATTAAGAGAAGTACCTAATGCTACAATACAGAATTTGTTACCCGAAAAATCACACAACAAATATAAAAGTGTATACAAAAATTTTCAAGATTGGTGTAGCAGTAAGAACGTCAAATCATTTACAGAAAATGTAGCTTTGGCATATTTTAATGAAATATAAAGTATCGTCTCTATAGGCTTTCGACTCAATGCTCAGAAGTACACTCAACATAAATAATGGAATTAATATCGAAAAGAATTAAAAATTACGTGCGTTTCTTAAACGTCAATCGGAGAAGCATATAGCGAAAAATACCAGAACAACTAAATAATTTCATAAATGAAGCTCCTGATGAGAAATATCTGGCAACAAAGGTAAGGGCCTCTATAGTAGTAATTTTTGCTGTGTACTCAATAAATATAATTTATCTTAGATTGCTTTAATAATGGTCATGGTGCTTGTCGCGCTGCAGAATTGCACTCTATGAACATTACAGATTTAGAGAATCATGGATCTATTTTTATAGTCAGTGTAACAAATACGAAAACCAAAATTGCCAGAAAATTTACTACCATAGTTGAAAAACATTTAAGTTTTCGTCCTTCAAATATAGCACATACCGACATTTAATTAAAGTAATCTTTCTGTGGACTTCCAGTCGTAGATAAAGTATAGTACTCAACTTGCGGTAAATGTCATTTGTGTCAACTTGACAATTATATAAGTAGTTTTGAATTCTGACCTTTCCAAATTAGAATGGCATCGTGAAACAATGGCGAGTTGGATTATGTTGATTGTATGTCCATTAACAGTGATTCCGAAATTTGTTGCAAAGTCTGTAAAATATCGTTAAAAAATTCCAAGAAATCGCACATAAAACGTCACTTAGCATCGCAAACACATACATAGAAATTAGACCCTTTGAAATCTGACAATTTTAACGAAGAACTCTGTGAAACTTCAATGACGGCAAATATTCCATTAAATAAAGTTAACAATCCCACCTTCAAAAAATTTCTTCAAAAAGATACTAGTTAAAACGTTCCTGAAGAATCCACCTTACGCAAATATTATGTTCCTAAGTGCTACACGAAAGCAGTAGAACGCATTAGAAGCCATCGAAGCTATCGATATATTAGGACACTGTATGGTAAATGTTGTAGCTCGTGTACTACATCCAACTATTCCATATAACGCATATGTAATAGCAACAAAAGTGATAAATACAGTTGATGCGGAAACAGTAGCTAAAACCATTTACGAGAATATGCACCAAATGCTTCATTAGAACGACAGGTTAAAAGAAAAAATACTTTTATTTGTCAGTGACAGTGCTGCGTATATGTTCAAAACAGGCAGACTATTAAAAGAAACATATCATAATATGCTGCATATTACTTGTGTTGCACATGTTCTCCATAGAATCTGTGAATATATCAGAGACACCTTTCCGGAAGTTGATAGACTTGTACCTGCTATTCAGCAAAGCACCATTGAGAGTAGCTCTTTGCAGATAAAAGCCTTCCATCTTTGTCACTGCCTCCCTCTCCAGTAATAACCAGATGGGGAACATAATTGGAAGCTACTAGTTTTTATGTAGAGAATTTTGATAGTTTACAAAATTTCGTTACATGTTTAAATGACGATGCTCGAAGTATTTCTGAGTGCAAGGAGGTAATACAAATTTCAAATTAAAAAAATCAGTTGTACTTTCTTCAGGAACACTTTGGAAACCTATCAAAACTAATCAATTATACACTTATAACTAGTTTCGATGTAGAAAGGACGTTTTCTATCTACAAAGATGTATTTCATTCAAAGAGAACAAATTTTAGAGAAGAGAACCTCGAGAAAGAATTGTTAGTTAATATTAATACTATACTCAACTTGAACTACAAAATGAACAAATAAAAATTGATTTCGTATTCTATAGATTACCACCCGTTTGTTTTCCAATTATATAAATAAACTTAAAAACTCTTTAACCTTTCTGCGGGCGCGCTTCAATATTTTCAATGAGTGAGCGCGTGTCGTAAATTTTACGACACGCTGTTTTTTGCCGTATCAAGAACTTTTTGTTGGAGTGTTGCTCACATATTTGCGTAGACATTAAATGATGTCCTTATGATAAAAACAAAATAATTTTTAGTGGAAAGTTACCTATACCATAATTATAAACAATATTTCTTACAATACAATGCAAAAAGCGTTCAAATAAGCTTTGCCTCTAGTAGGCCATTCCTTTAAAAACGTATGATTATTAATAATTTAAATTTGCATTAGTTGTCAATTAGACAGATGCATAGTTGACAAAAATTGCTTTGTAATTTAAAATTGATTTAACATGGTTTTTACTATACAACACAAATCATTCATGCTAGAATCTTATTTTCGAAACGGACGTAAGATTGACGGACAATGGCAGTATTCTCTTCAAGATTGTTTAGAAGAATTTAGAAATGAGTTCCCTAACGTCATCTTTGATTATGACAGTTTTCGGCACACAGTGACACATTCCGTTATGGTTTTCAGAGAAACAGGGAGTGTTAAACAGAAAGAAGGCGCAGGTCGGGCGAAAAAGCGTACAGAAGAGCTAGTTAATAATGCAAGAGAAATTATAAATAATGCACCAAGAACTTCCGTACGAGCATTATCACAACAAGTGGGTGTGTCAATTGGCACATGTCATACAATTTTGAAAAAGGACTTACATTTATTTCCATATCACATGACCTGTTATCAAGAAATCAAGGAAATCGACTATCCCAGAAGAATAACGTTTAGTCAGTGGTTCTTAAATAATTTTGATAATGACCTTCTTGACAAAACCTTTTTTTCTGATGAGTCATGGTTTTATCTGAATGGTTCTGTTAACTCACAAAATATGAGGATGTTGACTAATGAGAAACCACATAATTTTTTGTTGAAACCGCACTTCATCCGCAGAAAATTGGTGTATGGTGTGCGATTAGTCGAAGGAGAATTATTGGCCCTATTTTTTTTAACGGAACCGTAACAGGAGAAAGGTATCGACAAGAAATTATTATGCCATTTATCGAACAGCTTGACGACGAAGAAATAACACAGGGTTACTTTCAACAAGACGGAGCTAGAGCACACACAGCAGGTGAAACAATTAATATTCTGCAGCAATTTTTTCAAAATCGGTTGATAAGTTTAAATACTGAACATGAATTTCCACCAAGATCTTGTGACATTACCCCATGTGATTTCTTTTTATGGCCATTCTTAAAGAACTCAATTTATCAAGTACAGATACCTGATCTTGCAGGCCTTCAAATCAGAATTGCTGAAAGAATTAATGGAATTGACAATGCGATACTACAAAACACTTTTTCCTCCATTAGAAGAAGATGTGAGAAATGTTTCGAACAAGGTGGAGGACACTTTGAACAATTTTTATAAAATTTTGCTTGTTTGTTGGAAATAAACATATTTCATTCACATAACCAACAAAATTCCTATTAAAATTAGTAACAAGCTAAGACATAATCATAATTTCCAAGGGCTACTTTGAGGTAAAATTTATTTGAATTCTTTGTATAAATGTATTTTTTCAATTTGTTCGTCGTGTTGCTCCCCTTTTCTGCAGGTGTCGCAGACGATTTCATCTACAGAATGGATTCTTGTGAGTGAAGGATTTGCAGCAGCTGCACTTTCCAATACGCATAAAGGACAAACACCTAGTTTTGCAAAGCTTTCTACTGCTCCTCTCGGTTCTACAGGTTGACCATAGTTGGCGATTAGAAAACTGTTTACATCATGCGGCAAGGTCTTAATTCTAGATCTCGAAATAAGGTGATCGTTCATTAGACTAAGTGACATATTTTCCAAAAGGACTTCGGTATTTCGAAGCTTTTGATGGACATGCATATTTGAATAAAATTTCAGCATTTACACCGCCAATGTTCATCAAGCTGTAGAATACAACTAAAGACCATCTCTTGGTTATACGGGACATGGAATAAACGGCGCACATCTTGTCGACGCTATCAACTTCGCCTTTTGTGGCATTACAAATCTAAGATAATCTGAGGTTTGCGGCTGTTGGGATCAATCTCATCGTCATCATGTAATGTGGATAAGAGAATTACAGCCTTATTTTTTCGAGGTACATAAGAAACGAGTATTTTCTCTTTCTGAAATCCAAATATTGAAGATTCAGTTTTTTGGGTTTTTTTTTGTGGCTGGAACTCGTGCAGAATTTCAGCCTTATTCTTTTTCAGTGTATCCAGAAGCGTGTTCTTTTTCGCAAGAAATTTGTGAGCTAACGGTATGCTTGTATACCAATTGTCGACAGTCAAATTTCTGCCTGAGTTTCCTATAGGAGCTACAAGTCGCTTCACAATGTCTGATGAAGTGTTTGAAAGAGCAAATAGTCCCTCCGGTAGAAGTATAAGAACATTTGGCATCGCATAAATCATTTTTAAATTTTTATGCCGTATTTTTCAGATTTACTTGGAATGTATTATGTAAAACTACAACGCCCTCGTAAAGGATGCAATATTTCGTCAATTGTAGTATATTCTCTCAAGTTGAAGGACGACCTGCAATTGCGCACAAAATCGCCAAAAAAATCTCGAATTGTTGCTAGCTTGTCAAATTATCTTCTTTCAGCTCTTGTTGCTTTGTCGTAAAACCTCAAGCAACGAGTAATCAACGGAGATCTTTTGTAGCTCATTGTAGCTCTTGCAATTTCATTCCAGTCCCGTCAGTTGCAAAGATTTCTTTTACATTTGTGTGATGACACTTTTTTATTTCTAACAAATACAACAAACCCAAGTAAGCAAACAACTATTGTCTGCCAATGTTTTTGCAATCGTATTCTCTAGAATATTCGTGCTGAGTTTTCAGATGATCAATATACATGTTGGTGTACTTCAGTATACTGTCGATCATAGTAACGTCTACAATCTTGAAAAAAGCATCTTTCTCATTAATAATACCTCGAACACGTTGCGTAATGCCGGCAGGTTCCTTGCAAATATTGATTTGCTCTTTTCTTGAAGGAACACGGTTCTTGCTCTTCCTCCACTTTGTTCTTTTATTTTTTCCTATGAAATATTCTTCAGAAGCATCTTCTTCTGGTTCTGAATTTTCCGACAAATACACTTGCTCTGAATCACTGCCTTCGGAATCTTCAACCACTTCTTCTTCTGAAAATTCACTGTCACAAGAAAGTGCAAACTTTTCATCAGCATCGTCGGGCTCATCAAAGAAATTTTCTGCTGGAGTTTCTAGTTCCTTTTGCGTTATCGATCTCTTCTTCATAATTATATTATCAAAGTTCTAGAACGGAAATATAATGCAGTCGTACAATAAACTATGAAACACTTACATACATGGGCACGCGCGTGTCGTAAAAATTACGACGACAGCAAATATTATTTTTTTTGCGAACAAGATTGGACAAGTCTACACACAACCATTGTTGCTGACACTCAAGGACAAACTGATCTAAGAATACAAGCAAGCTCACATAGGTAAAATAAGGGGTGAAGGAGCGGTAAGAGATTTAGTAAATTTGTCGTAAATTTTACGACAGCGCTCCCGCTGAAAGGTTAAAATACAAATTTTCAATAGTACGCCCGTGGGCGATGGGTCATCGGACTCTCGTGTCCGGTCCCTAGTAATAACTCACTTGATAAATTACAGCACTCGCCTTCGGCTCGTGTTGCAAACTTCATCTGCGTGAGTTATTACCTACATTACCGTTCGTTTAATAATATACTATTATTTATACACCTATATTGCAAATATTAACATCCTCACTGATGGCCATAAATTTTTTGTTCGGGTTCGATTAATAAAATACACGATAATTAATTATATTAATGAAATCATAAGTAACTTTCAACAGTTATTACCAACATATTTATTACTACGATATTAAGTTCACGACGATTACTGTTCGAATAAATCATACTTCCCCTTGAATGTTTTCATAGTCATCGAGTTTTCTGGATTCTTTCATGTCTAGACTATTCTGGAAAGTCCCACGACGTGCACACCCGGTGACGTCATCGCTTAGATCACCTGCTGACGTAATGTCGCATGACGCACATCACAATATAATTAATGGAGATCGCTGTTTTGTGTTCTGGCACACTAAATTTTATATTATATGTGTCATCATCGTATTTCTTACTATGTTGGTTATAAATTTCTATGGGAATTATTCAATACAAAGGTATTTTTAATAATATAAAATATTATTTAAAATCTGTTGTGAAGAACACAAATACAGGTTCACTATTAATATTTTTGTGAACGTGTCCGAACATATCCCTCCCCAAAAAGATATTAATAGTGAACCTGTTTGTGTTCTTCACACCAGATTTTTAATAATATTTTATATTATTAAAAATACCTTTGTATTATACAAAACTGGTGGGGTTTACCTACTCATGTATGTTTCAATTATTCTGGAAATTATTCAAAGCAAATTTACTTGTGTCAGACGCAATATATTTATAGTAATAACTAAATAAGATTAATTCAGAATTTGCTAACATTAATAGCGTTTGGTTTTACCGTAACCATGCACATCTCCCATGTATAGCATAAGCATAAGCATAAGATCGTTCATAGAATAGTATAAAACGAACTAAATTCGGTTTATTCCTCATACTAACTTCAGTTTTTCCAACAGCTAGAACGCAATTTATAAAGAAATTTTCATAATTTGGTAAACAAATTAAAACGTAATAATACGATTCGTTTTATATATTTTATTATAGTCCAAGTTTTTAAAAGAACTGATGTTTTAACAACTCTCATTCTCGAGGAATACATTTTTTGAATTAGGTTTGTAGAAAATGATTTAAGTTGCTTTGATTTTAAAATGACTTTAAAATTAACAATTTCAATGATGAAGTGACATGCGCCATCCTCAGTGTAGAACCTCCTCGTTAAACTTCTTAGTTTCAGTTCATTTTAGCAGGATCAAGGTCAAGGAGAATGTTCCAAAATCGGTTGAGATAGTACCGCAATGACATTATACTTGTATTGAACTTGGAGTGTGACCTCCATAGTCTTAGTCAATTTTGCAACCTTCTTGATGACCTTGATCTCTGCAATGTGCTTGGTCAAGGTCAATGATCTGGAAACTTTGCTGCCGTAGTAATCGAATGTATCGCGTTTACTATGGTACTAAATCTGTCTAATTCTCTAGATTTCACATCAATTCATAATAATGGATTCGTCACAATACTGGAGCATAAGAAACCATTCGAACTTGTAGTTTTGTATTACAAAAGAAGGTATTCAACTCAAACATAAAAAAAAAGATTTGCGCGTAAGTAGTCCGCCCTAGAACTTTACATAAAATTTACCATCGATGTTAAATTCGTGGGGCTATTTTAGCATATGTGACCTTCTCCGAGAAAATGGACCTAGTGTGTCAAAAAACGGGTTTGGACTTAAGAGTGGATTCTGGTACCTAAAAGGGTGTAGAATAAGATGAAATGACTTAGATTTCTGATAAGAAATTTATGTACCCCATAAAAACTTGAGGAAATCGATAAAAATGAGAAAAACATTAAAATTTAATTTTTTTGGATTTTTTGGTTTTAAATTGTTTTTTTTCGTCAGTCTTGGATTTTTTTTTCGGTGTTTCGTGATCTGGTACTTCGATTTTCTTTCGTTTGACAATTTAGTTACATTACATTCTTTCGAACAACATCCTTCGGATTTTTCTCCGTACATCAAATCGATGTTCATCGACTCTTGTATATCTTCAACGGATTCCTCCAATTCGGATATAATATTGGATTCGGAAACATCATGCAAAAAACTTTGATTTTCAGTTAGTCCCGAAGTATTAGCACCGACACTTTCAGATAACGTCATATCGATCTCATCATCGCCATAAACCGAGTCTAGTCTTTTTAAATCATCATCAAAACTGTCAGAAATATCCATTTTTATAAAAATTACTTCAAATTAACATCAGCTTAGTAACAAAATTACAAAAGAACCAAAATTGCGAAACAACTTTTGAGATATTGATAACACTCGTTATACAGTTGGCACAAGACTGAAGCGTCACTTTATTCTTTTCCTTTCTTATAGTTATTTTTATAATGTTCTTCGTATTAGTATACGCACATCAACCCTTTGCTGAGAGCGAACAGAGAGCGGCGTTGTTGCGTCGGTCACTGGTTGCGGCTTAAGAATCAAGTATCGAGATCATAACAAACAGAGCAGCAACAATAGCAAAGGTATTATCACACTAAAAGCTAAAAAAAATACGTCACCACATAGGCATGACGTCACCAAAGTCGGCACCCAATCATAACTAACCATACCAAATCGCATCTCCCAACTGAAGGTGTGTTCACAGTGATAATACGTTATGAAACTTTAAATGCGTTTTTCTCAAAACTTCATTTTCACACACTAGGTCCCTTTTCTCGGAGAAGGTCACATATACAATGTGTCCGGGAAAATGTGGGAAATCTCTCGGATTCAGATAGAACATTAAAAAATAAGATGGCAAGTTGCCATAATTTTTTTCCTAGCGGCCCTCCCTACGGAGATACGGCCTCCTAAAGGACGCCACTGGAAATCAATTTTTCTTGAATAACTTTTAAACTACTTATTATAATTTAGTCAAAATTTAATATGATAAACAGTAGTAAGGACCTCTTAAAATACTGCCCTTAAATTTAAATTAGCATGTTCAGTTTACCAGGGGCGGACTAAGTTGTACATTTTAATGCTTACATTTTTAACACCCTGTATGATAAGGAGTTTAAAAAAAACAAATTTGGATACCTTGAACATTAAGCTAAAGAAAAGGTACTCTTGTTCATTGTCTATAAAATGAACCGTTTTCGAGGAAAAAAAAAATAAAAGAATTAATGTTTTATTACTATTCAAAAGAACTATGTTTTTTATTTTTTTTTGTCTGCAACAAAGTGTGATACAAAAGTCTGAAATAAAACTGTTTTCAGTACTAAAAAACGCATTGTTTTTACAAACGTTACTATGGTACCCACGAATTAATAAATATCTTGCATTGACGTGTAAATTTTAAATCTTGTAATCTTGCATATTGTTAACACGTTGATCCTTTACTTCGATATTAATTTATTGAATTTTGAATATCTTGGTAAATTTAATTTGATAATGGGATACACATTTAGTGAGTATGCAGATATGCATCTTATGTACGGTCTTGCATGTTGCAATGCTTTGGAAGCAAGAAGGTTGTATGAAGAAAGATATCCTAATCGCAATATTCCAAATCAGAAAACATTTCAGCGACTTGACCAACGTCTAAGAGAGACTGGTGGGCGATTCCATTTAATAAGGTAACATTATTGACTTTCTTTAATGTTTTAGGAAGTTTTGCGAAAAAAGTACTGATGCTGGTGTGAGAAGAATAGTACGTACGGTGCAATTGGAGGAAAATATTTTGGATACTGTAGGTGATACTCCTTCAATAAGCACTCGAAGATTAGCCGCGCAGCTTAATACGTCAAGAACGACAATTCATGAAGTACTTAAAGAACAGTTGTTTTACCCTTATCATCTGCAAAAAGTGCATCTACTACTTCCTGAAGATTTTCCTCGTAGAATCCAGTTCGCAAACTGGCTGTTAGATCAGCAACGAACAAACCCAAACTTCATTAGCACTATTCTTTTTACCGATGAAGCAGGGTTTACCAAAAATGGTATTGTAAATTTACATAACTCGCATGTATGGGCTGATGAAAACCCTCATGCCACTGTCGTTCATCATTATCAACATCAGTTCCAATATTAATGTTTGGGCAGGAATAATTGGTAATTTTTTGAATGGACCATGCGTATTGCCGCCACGATTGAATGGTGAACTTTATTTACAGTTCCTTCAGAACGCTTTTCTGGATTCAATAGAGCATTTGCCACTTGCAACCCGCCAAAGCATGTATTTTATGCATGATGGGGCCCCACCTCATTTTAGTGTTGCTATACGCGACCACCTGAATAACGTCTGTCCAAACCGTTGGATAGGCAGAGGAGGTTCCATTGCCTGGCCTCCACGGTCTCCCGACCTAACGCCAATGGATTTTCATCTGTGGGGTCATCTCAAAACCTTGGTGTATTCCTCTCCGGTTGATACTAGGGAGGAACTTTTACAGAGAATCACATTTCATTTTGATGTGATAAGAAACAATGCTGGGTTGTTGTGGCGAGTACAGCAGTCCTCTATTCGTCGTGCCCGCGAGTGTATCAGAGTTCACGGAGCCCATGTTGAACCCACCTATGAAGTTTTTAATTGATTATTTCTAATTAGCGTATTTAGGTTCAATCGTTGCAAGCTTTAGTGAGTACATTTCTAAACATAATTTTTGTTAAGGTGCCTTTCTTGGACAAAACTGCATTTCTAAGAATCTTTGTAATTTTGTTGTATTAAATAACCTAAACTAAAACTTTTTTGTTCCTGGAATGACTTTTGTATCACACTTTGTTGCAGACAAAAAAAAATAAAAACATGGTTCTTTTTAATAGAAATAAAACATTAATTCTTTTATTTTTTTTTCCTCGAAAACGGTTCATTTTATCGACAATAAACAAGAGTACCTTTTCTTTAGCTTAATGTTCAAGGTATCCAAATTTGTTTTTTTTAACTCCTTATCATACAGGGTGTTAAAAATGTAAGCATTAAAATGTACAACCTAGTCCGCCCCTGGTAAACTAAACATGGTAATTTAAATTTAAGGGCAGTATTTTAAGAGGTCCTTACTACTGTTTATCATATTAAGTTTTCATTAAATTATAATAAGTAGTTTAAAAGTTATTCAAGAAAAATTGATTTCCAGTGGCGTCCTTTAGGACACCATTCAATTTGTCTACCGTTGTTCTAAGTAAGTTCTGTTTGGTATTAAAAAAGACATAAGCACATGAAGAGATTTTTATTACATACAACTTAAAGCTGCTACTTTCAGCTATTTTTCAACATAGTTGCCATTAAGATTGAGACCTTTGTCACAGCGATGAACCAGCTTTTCAATGCCCTTTTCATATAACACTGCCGCCTATGAATTAAGCCATGCTGTAACACTGAGCTGTAGGTCATCATCGCTACAAGAAGGACGCCTTTCTTATTCCAAAAGACAGTGGCCATGACTTTTCGCGCAGAAAAAGTTTTACGGCACTTTAAAGGTTTCCTCGTAGGCATGTTAGAGCGATCCCACTGCACTGACTATCATTTCGTTCAAACGTTGACGTAGGGGACCCAAGTCTCATCACCGGTTACGATATGCCTGAGGAAATCTTCATCTTCACTATCATAACGTGTCAGAAAAGTTAGTGCCGATTCCATTCTCTTTGTTTTATGATCTTCGGTAATAAGTTTTGGCAACCATCGTGCACAAAGTTTGTGGTAACCTAAATGTTCAATAACAACCTCGTAGAAAATTGTATGTGAAATTTGAGGGAAAAGAGCACTCAGTTCTTTTCACGAATTTTTTCTTCGAAATTACTCACAAATTCGTTGGTCACAATAATTGGTCTTCCGCTTCGTTCTTCATCATGTGCATTAGTTCGTTCTTCTCGAAGTATACGGCACTATCTTCTAACCATACTGTCACTCATGATATTTTTACCATAAACAGAATAAAGTTCACGACGAATCTCAGCAGCCTTCATGTTCTTTACACACAGAAATCGGATAACAGCACGTAATTCACATTCTGCGAAATTTTCAATCGCAGTAGTCATTTTAAACGATCAAAATACCACGAAAGAATATCCAAACAATTCTCTTACTAGCAATGGCAGACTCAAGTTAAACAAGACTATACCGCTGTCCCCACTTCTCTGCTTACTAAGCGGAAACTGAACTTATTTTACGAATCGCCCTTGTACATATTAGGATAATACTTACTATTATACGACCCGAGTAGAACATGAACAAATATGCTCGTTCACTTTGCATAGTGTTCACTATGTCACTTGCATATAGTGCACACTTTACGTTATTTTGTTGACATAAGTTCATTTGTTTTAAACAAATTGTATAATTATTATTATACCATATTACGTTATCAAAATTTTAGAATATTTTTGGAGTAGAGTTAGGCGAGAGAAATCTTTTGACTTTTAAATTATAATGTAAGGTAAGTTTCACATACGCTATGTATCATTAAAGAATAGATGGTGTGAGCTACGTCTGTACTAAGTCAGTTTGTCAAATGGTACTTTGCTAGGTGGTGACAAACAGTTTTTATGTTTATATTTGTTGAAGTGTGTTAGAGTTATTCTGCGACACTACAATGTTTCATGTGAAAGAGCAAAGAATTGCACCAAATTCCGCTTCAAACTTGATAAAACGGCAGAAATGCTGAAACAAGCATTTGCTGACGATACTTTGGACACGGCACAAACTTATGAGTGGTACCACCGTTTTAAAATTGGACGTGAATCGGTTGATGATGATGAGCCTTCCGGTCGTCCATCGACGGAAAACACGTCACAAAATGTGGCAAAAGTACGTGCCGCTGTCCTGCATGACCGAAAGGGAATAATCTATAATATTTGTAGCATTGTTTGCTTGTCGTGTGTGTCGCAAGTGGCCTACAATGTGGCGCAACAATTCGTAAATCCTATACCACGACAATGCACTAATATGTCACTTGTTGTGCGTCAATTTCTAGCCTCGACGAAGACGGCAGTCCTACCCCACCCTCCCTACTCCCCAGATCGTGCCCCTTGTGACTTATTCCTGTTTCCTAAGTTGAAACTGAAGCTTAAGGGGTACCGTTTTGAGACGATTGAGGAGATCCAGACCGAATCGCAAGCAGTGTTGAACAAGTTAACACGTTAAGACTTCCAGCAGTGCTTCCAGTCATAGACAAGATGCTGGGGTCAATGTATTCATCTGGAAGGAGAGTTCTGTGAAGGGGATGGTAGCAGTGGCGGCTCGTGCTAAAAATTTTAAGGTGTTCTGCAAGTTTTACAAAAAAATTTACCTTGCACGGGCAGTAAGAGTTTGTCTCCCATCGATCTTATCGGGCTTTCTTCGCCTTCCGCACTGAAGTAATGGATTTCTGGAACGATTGTCAATTGTCACACAAAAAAATAAGAGTCACTAAGCACTACTTTACTAACAAATTATTTCTTATAAATTAAATCTATTCTACGTTCTTTTCGATTTGCAAATTTTGTTATCACTTTGTCATTAAAATTGTCTATTTCGGAGATAAACTTTTTTTCGATAGATAGCATGGAAAGAGATGTTAAACGATCTTCGGTCATTGAATTTCTGAGAAACGTCTTAATTCGATTTAGTCTTGAAAAGCATCGTTCGGCCTCTGATGTTGTCATGGGAGTTGTTATTACAATTTCTAATAATTTTCTAGTCTCCTTCAACGTATCTCCCAGATTGTTTTTTATTAAAAATTTTGGAAGAGGTAGTGCGCCTTTTAAAGATCTACAAGCAGTTCTTGAGTAAATAACAGACAATTCAGTTCGTAATCTTTCTTTATCAAGGGTGGGATAATAGGAGCATGCGGAAGTGAGTTTGTCCTCAGGAAATTTACTGCAATACTCTCCAAAGCATTCCGAAAAAAAAAAATGATGCCACTACTAGATGCTCTTTAAAATGAAATCGATCTTTTGCACAATTTAGAATAACATCACACACCTCTAAAGCCGAAATTCGATGATTAAATCTGCTGTTATTTGGACGTTTGCGTTTTTCTGGTGGTGGCTCATCGCTTATTAAATCTGATGCTTCACTTATGATGTTGTCAATATTATTTCGAACTTGGCCTATACTGCGTTCAAAATTTTCGATAGCGTCTTTTACTAGAGTGGGTTCAATTTTTCTTTGCTGCAATTGATTAAACAGGATATCTACATGGGGCATTACATGATGGAAAAAAGTCAGCCAAAAATTGAAGATCGGATCATTTAATGTACGGCGAATAGAGGCGGCTGCACTACAGACTGTGTTGTTGGAGAATTGTTCTTCTATTTCTTCCATACACTCAATGAGAGAGGCCCTATTTTCGTACACAACATTAATGGCCCTGATATTAAAATTCCAACGGGTTGTAGCGCCGTGGGGGATCCTTCTGTTTACAATCTTGTTTAACACTTCTACTCGTTGGGGTGAATTATTAAAAAGCCGGGAATGTCTTGTAGATTTCCAAAAAATACACGTACTTGCGAATTTGCAGAAGCAGCTTTAGATATAATTAAATTTAATTGATGGGCATAGCAATGTACATACATAGTGCGCAAAAGGGTACCTTTTTTTAATCAATGCTTGAACGCCTGCGTATTGTCCGCTCATCACCGCTGCTCCATCGTAACTCTGTGCAATCAGTTTGTTAGGTGAATTTTGAATTAAAGCATCTATGACACTTAAAATTGTTTTGCTAAGTGTTTCTGCATCACATTTTTCAGGAATGACGTAGTTCCAAAAACGTTCAATTGGCTCACCATCACGAACATATCTAAAAATAACTACCATTTGAGTTTTTGCAGCAACATCCGTTGTTTCGTCCGCCATGATCGCCAAAAACGGAGAATTATTAATTTCCTCAATTATTTGTTCTTGGCAGACTTCAAGTATGCACTGCAACAGATCATTCTGTATTTCTTTGGAAGTGCCTTTAAATACCGAACAATTTTTTAGGTGCTCACTTAGAGTTGCATCTAATTCAGCCGAAAAATTAATAAGTCCACGAAATATCCCCGGATTCTCGGAAGTATCGCTCTCTTCATGTCCCCGAAGGGCCAATTCAAAAGCTCCACAAAATTTTATACAATTAATAATTTTTGATAAAATATAACGATTCTTTGACACATTTTCATTATGTCTCTGTATATTTACCCAATAAGCAGAATCTAGTTGAGCCATAATATTAGTTGACCCTAGTAACGCAAATTCCATACAATTATGAAGATGGCTTTTAGAATTCTCATGTCTTTTTATTTTCAAACTTAAGTGCTCTAGATCCGTGACGCCTATTTCCGTCCAAGCTTTATCGCCACCAAAATGTAAACAGGGAAAACAATATAAAGCATTTTTTTTGTTGCATCCACAAATCCATTCGTTTTTTGAATAAATATCGCTACTAAATTTACGTGTATAATTTTTCCCTCTACTTACACCAGTTTTTTCAATAGTGATATCTACTAATGGCCTACCATTTGCTTTTAAGTTTAACTTTTCTTCGTATGTATATTTAAAGAATCTCTTCACATTAATTAAATTAAAGGCCACTTCCATAATACACAGAGTTTATATAAATTGTCAACAATACAGAAAAACAGAAGCACGCACACTCTAATATTATTGTTTTTACGTTAAACTCGCCGCACAGTAAAAAAGACGCGAAAATATTAAATACCTATACCGATTCATATGACCTCTGCGCTGGAATGAATGCAGCGAATATTGCCTGGTAAAATCATGCATTGGTTTTAGACAGTCACGGGGGTAGCGGGGTGCGCGCGGGTGTTGGAAAGAGCGCTCAGAGCACGTTCGTGTGGACCAGATAAGGAACAAGTGAGCGATCGCGCGAATTAGGTTGGTTATTCCACTGGTCGCCTATTGTATATTTGATAATATACTATATACGATATAACCGGCGTTAGTGTTGGAACTTCGGAAGCGAATATCTCGGCTTCTACTGATCGGATTTTGATGATTGAGGTGTCAAATTGTAGGGTTTGATGTCCTCTACAGGTGATGTAGAAAAATATGCAAATTTTTTGATATACAGGGGGAGAATTTTCACAACAATATGTTACGCTTTTATAAACATCAGAAATGTCGGAAAAATTATGTAAAAGAAAACTAGTTATAACTAATACAGGTTCGCCCGCCCAATTTTTTGGGAGCTCTGCAGCACTGCAGCGCTTATGCGCCAGCCGCCACTGGATGGTAGTCAAAAATTTGTAAGAACAATTTATTGTTTTTTTTTATATTCCGGGAATTTCTGGGTCGTACCTCGTACTTATATAACACTAATATTTGATGTGCTTTTATTAGCGAGACACGTGTTAAAACCATTATTTTTCGGGGCCTTTCGTCCCCATACAATGTTTTTCGGTACAAAGAATGTAGTTTTGAGCATATTTGATGGACTCACCTACAAAATTTAATTTTTTTGAATTTTTGGGTTGTCAACCCTTTTTTGATCATTTTAATTTTGATGAGATTTAATATTTCAGAAAACTCGTAGGTATTTATTACAAAAAAAAACTCTTTTTAGTATGAAGTGTTTTTAAAATACTTTATTTTAATCGTTTTCGTATTATGTTACTAGTCATATGGGCGAACTCTTGTACAGTATAAAAAGAAATAGAAATAAGTAGAAACAATACGTACAGTAATCAATGCATAAGTTTGCAGTTGCTCCCAGTAACATTATGAACTTCTGGATTCCTTGTTTACAATGATGCAGTTTTCTTTAAATTAAATAATTTTGAAACTATTAAGATGACGGGCTTGTAGGCTTCCGCGGTCGTTGTTCATTATTGCTTTTTGGATTTCCGACTGGAACCGTGTCAAGGACGCGGCTCCAGCCTGGAATTCAAGAAGCAATTATTAAGAAGACAATTGATCTCATCGATAAAATTTTGCAAAATTCTTTGTAGTTCCGAAATTATATTAAAGAAGTAAAATAAAATTGAGCTAATAATGTAATTAATGTTAACAAATATGTTTTAAATAACTTATGGATTGTGTTGAAATTTTATTACGATAATTAATAAGTAATAACACAACGTTTAAGTTTCAAAGAAGATATAATGCAGACACTACATATTGCTACGGATTTTTAATTAAAAAATAATTTAAATTAAAAATGTACATGTTTTGTGGGATGAGTTGTATATTTTGAAAATGTTTTAAAATTTACGTGTGAAACTGGTATATCCGAGGTCGCTCTCTTCGAGAGGCCGAGGTAAATTAAAGTAGACCTAGATCAGCTATTAAACGAGATGGTTGTGTTCTTTGAAATATATATATATATATATTTAAATTAGTTCAATTTGATTTTGAAAGTGTTCTATAGTTGATGGTATTTTGATATTTAATTCCCGATAGTTTTAGAGATATTTATTCTCGTATTTTGATGATAAAATTTAATTAAACAACCTTTTCTTGTGAAAGTGTCTCCACATTTTTTTGTAAGTAATATTAAGATATGACGTCATATATATAAATTTATATTAAATATTGTAGATAATTGTTTTAAATATTAAGAATATAGATAATTCAGCTGATATTAAGAGTCTTCGTTATATTTTTATAGATATAAATTTTGTTCGATTGAGTTCAGTTTTTTTTTGTGTGTCGTTGTGCACATGCGTAATTTTGTTCGTGGTTCAGTATCTGTATGTTTATATACAGTGTGGTTTTCTTTGAAGAATTTAATATAAAGTTTGATTATTTTAGTTAAGTTTGATCGGAGTCAATAAAGAGGAAGTGTTTCCATTCATTTAGCTGTCATTTTACAATGAATGTTTTTACCTCATGTATTTTTGTATAATACAGTATCTTTATACTTTGCAAAGATAGATTTTTTTTTCTTTTTTTATTTTTGTATTAAATATTCAGTTTAAATTTTATCCTGTGTTTCATTTATTGTAATAACTCCAATATTGCTAAGTAACTTATATGTATAATATTAGTAAATAAAATTTTGTGAACATTTCACTGGCGTCGAAATTACTTTACAGTCACGTGTTTCCTTATTGAATCCCGAGAAGTTAGAAGTCTCACATTTGAAAATTCACCGGCTGAGAAACCTAGTTGGGAAAACTAGTTGTGGATGGTGGCGTGTTAAATTTTCAAACCACTATTCATAGCAATATGTTTCGACACACCGTTGCTTCATGAGGTGACGATAAATATTTTTTGTTTGTTTGAAATACAAAAGTGTTTTAATTATTTTTTCCTGACACTTTAATTTTTGAATTGCGACTGTCAATTTTATTTGACAAGATGTGTTATATGGAATTAAAAAAAATAGAGAGAAATATATTCACTTACTAGCAAAATGTGTAAAAGTTTGTAGTTAATCAGTTGCGGTGACGATTTTCTTTTAGTAGCAAGAGCTGGTGGGAATTACGAAAAATATAGTAGAGGAAGCACATCGAAGGTGCCTAAAATAAATCGAAGCAAAAGCAAAGATGAAAATAGGACCTAAAGGATCAAGAGGAAAGTTATATGCCACGACTAGACAGGGATATATCGAATTTGAAGAGGAGAGGAGAAGTAGATCTGCTCCTAGGAGCTTTATTAATAAATAAACTTGAGAAAGAGAAAGAAGACAGCTGATTAATCAATAACTCGTCGAGATCAACAGATCGGACTATTAAAAGAAGGATAATAGGAGGAAGGAAGACAGAAGAGCACTATGTGACAAGCAGGTATGTGGGATTGATTTATAAAGATTACAAGATAAATAAAGTTATGTCATTAACAGCATTGCGGTTACTGAGACACATGGAAAGGCTGAGAAAAGGACGAGCAGTGACTGTAGTAGCACGGCAAGAATCAAATAACCTGCATACTGCATACAGCAAGAGAAAGGGAAAACTTAGAAGAAGGTGGAGGAAAATTGTAGAAACAGATCAAAGAGAAAAAAAATATAGGAAATCGGGGAAAATAACCAAAAGAGAGGTGAAACATAGAACTGATGTTTCATAATTAACTGTTGATTGCACTTTAAAAAGAGCAGTTACTGTCCAAAAAACGCAAAATACCGCAAGGTTTGGAAGCTTTGGAGATTGTAAAATGCGAACGAATATAAAGATTATTCATGGGAAAAAGTAATTAACTCATGACGTAATTGTAGTAATACGAAAGGTAATAAAAAAATTGTGACAGATATGATTTGTAATTCAACTGTAAAATTCAGTTCAAGTAACGTTGTTGTAGAAATACAAAGTTAGGCAAATGTATGGATCCATTCGAATATTTTGCTATGGCTACTTAGATTTTAATAAAATATTTCACATTTAAGTTAATGCAAATAGGGAATTCGAACAGCATATTAATTTTCAAATCATAGTTACGATTTGGCCAGAAAGGACTTTTTAACTTTATTTTAAATGAAACACCCTGTATATTTTTACGAATTTCAATAGAGCTCTACCCTGGAAGTTCAGCAATAATAAGATTTCAGGCACCCTTCTGTTCAACACCGACAGAGATCTTTAATTAAATCTAATAATGCCAATTTCATTTAGAACAAGACAAATGAACACAAAAAGTATAAACAAAATCAATATCAGTTAAGAAAGTATCCGAAATGATGACCGTTCACGTCTTGACAATATGCAAGGCTTTGAACAAATTCTTGAATGACGTTTGCCAAGGCCTCTTCGCAAATTAATTGTACTTCCTCAACTATTCTCTGCCGTAACTCATCCAGATTTTGCGGTCGTATAGTATAAACGACAGAGTTTAAATGGCCCCAAAGTAAAAAATCTAAAAGATTTAAATCTGAAGACCATGCGGGCCATTCAATGAATCCTGTACGACCAATTCACCGATTTGGGACTGTTTCGTTTAAAAAGCTTCTAACATTATGGGCATAGTGAGGGGGGTTCTCCATCTTGTTGGAACCAAACACTTACGAGTAATTCCCCATCTTCCTCAATATTAAGAACAACCTGATCACGTAAAAAATCTAAATATCTCTGTCCAGTTAGTGTACTATGAATGAAAAATGGACCAATAATACGGTTCCTGGAAATACCAGCCCAAACGTTTAATTTCGGCGGATGTTGTGTATGCGTTTCTAGCATCCACTGAAGGTTATCTATTGACCAATATCGACAACACAATGACACAAAATTGAACTTTCGGAATCGGAATGGGATGAAACCAAAAGAAAATGAAAGTTGACGCTCTCCTTAACAAAACCCTCATGGGTTTTTTTCTAGTTCAGTGATCGCTTCTTTTTTACAGGCATTTGAAGTTTGTGATTTTGGAGGGCTGTGTAGCAAGTGAAAATCATTAAAAATTTCATAAAATAATGCTTATTTATTTTTATTATCCTAGAAAGTTGTTGTATTTTACTGTTTTTGAGGCTAAAAAATCAATTTTTGATGTTGGCTGTATTGTATAATATATTTATAATAATATTACAAAGTACATTTTATTGTTATCAGTACGCCACTATTACGTAGTCTGAAACTCTGACTCGGCGAAATGTGATTTTTTTTATTATTTCACTAAAGACCAACATTTTAAGCAAAACTAAGCTGTTTAACAGACATGCGAACGAACACGTACTTGTTATTGTATTATATTTATTTAGATCTCTGTTTCCTCTCTGTCATTGTGATCGTAACTGTTAAAAGTGACGGTTGTTTCATTTAAAAGCGCCTTCCTACATTATTTTTTATTAATTTTTGTATTTTGGATACGAATAACATATATCTTAGTTCAAAATGAATGAATGTTTGCGGAATTTAAAATTTTATTTGGTATTTATTTGGTAAAATTTGGTACCAAAATATGAGAGGATGAAAAAGTTGTATTTTCAGTAGGTATTTTGGAATAGAGCTTATTGAAAATGTAGATTGGGTACCTGAAAAAGTTTGCAGAACTTGCAATAATTCTTTAACGGCGTGGTCGCAAAACAAAAGGAAGTCCATGCAGTTTGGTGTTCCAATGATATGGTACAATCCAGGTAATTTTTTGTAAATTTATTTTATAGCTTATATGCTTATATGCACAAAATTTAAACCACATTACAGCGTTAAAAATAGCTATGAATTAGTTAATAAGATTAAAGAGGTCAATTTACCGAATAATGCGAAACTAATATCGTTTGATGTACAAAACCTATTTCCTAGTGTTCCTCCTAAAGAAGCCAATTTGCTAATTAAGAATATGCCAGAAAATAATAGAACCAACCCCACCATAACAGAGGAAATTTTATTTTTACTTTCAATTTGTGTTGATCAAAATTATTTTGTGTTTAATGATAATATTTACAGTTGTAAAGACGGATTAATAATGGGCAACCCACTTAGCCCGTTATTAGCGGTAATTTTTATAGATAACCTTGAGACCACTATATTTAATAACAGTGCATTAGTTAAGAACATTTTATTTTGGCATAGGTACGTAGATGATATCTTAATTTGTTATACAGGCACAGATAGACAACTTAATAAACTTGAAGAATTTATCAACTCAATACATAAAAACATTAAGTTCACAATAGAGAAAGAACAGAATAATAGCATTAACTTTTTAGATTTAACGATTAAGAGAAGCAATAACCTACTAAAATTCTCGATATACCATAAAGAATCGCACACAGACACAACAATACATAATAAATCAATGCACCCAATTCAACATAAATTAGCAGCATTCTATAGTATGATTCATAGACTATTAAATATACCCATGTCAATAGAAGACTTTAATTCAGAATACAACATTATAAAACAGATTGCAATCAATAATGGTTATGACCCGAATTTAATAGATAAAATAATATCCAAAAAACGAGAAACTAAAGCAATACAAGATATATATCCGATTACTAAAAATCATGACAAGAAATTTAAAATTATTACTTACCTAGACAGACAAAATAAAACATTGGAAAAATTTTTAAGAAAACAAAATATAAACATTGCATATAAAACCAACAACCATATTAGTAACTACATCAAAAACAATAAAAGTAAAACAGCACATCATAATAAGTCAGGTGTGTATAAACTAACTTGTGGCACATGTACTAAAACATATATCGGGCAAACAGGTAGAACGCTCAAAAAGCGCATATACGAACATTATTATTCGTTTAGAAATGGGAAAACAGATTCAGCATACTCCAACCATTTAATTGAAGAAAGCCATAGTTTTAATAATAATTTCAAGATCCTACACGAAGAAAAGAAAAGTAAGCAACTCGATTTATTAGAAGCAATGCAAATTAATAAACAAAAATTTTCAAATAAATTATTAAATGACAAAACAGAGCTTAATTCTTCCCCTCTGTTGAACTTATTTCCTATTTTTGATTGAAATATTTTATTAGATATGTGTCACTTATAATATAATTTATGTTATCTATATGTATCCCTTATACTAAAAGAGGCGGGTAAAAATATTTCGGTTTCCAATTTCTGAGAATACCATTAAGTCATAAAATAAAAAATATTTACATTTAAGTAAAATGTTTTATAGTACCACTTGTTATATCTGAAGAAACTGTTATAGCTGTTATATAGTCATTATTAAATATTATTAAATAAAATGTAAATCTAATACAACATTGTGTGTTTTTATCATTTGATATGGATTTACATCAAGTAAAGGCAGAATCGATTCAATTATATGTTTAGCATTTTTATCTTTTCAGGTGAACACGATCAATCACAGTGTTATGTGTGTTTAAATAGTATTAAAGGAAGAAACAGAAAAAATAGAGGAGGCATGATTTATGTTGGTACAAAATATGTTGAATTACCAAAACCACATACACAGAGTTTATTCCAATACCAAAACCAGGAAGTCCAGATTTAACTTCCGTACTATCTACAAATGTTGCAGAGACAATTGGACATGATCCAACTTACGAACCTTCTGAGTTTACCAATCGTATGATACCAATATCACAAAACTGGTTAGATGAAGTAGTAAAACACGTAAATATGTCGAAGCGTGATTCAGAGTATGTTGCACGTAAACTAAAACAAAACAATTTACTACAACCTGGTGAAAGAGTAACTACTTATCGTAATCGTCAAGAAGTATTTCAACAATATTTTTCTGTCAACGAAGAAAATACATTCGTTCTGTAATGATATTCAAAAACTTATGTCAGAAATGGGTATGAAGTATGTTCCTCAGAAATGGAGATTATTTATAGATTCTTCAAAAAGCAGTATGAAAGCAGTTTTATTATACCACAATAACAAAAAATCGAGCATTCCAATAGTATACAATTTGACCACTAAAGAAACCTACGAATCAGTAAAATATCTACTGGAATCGGTAAACTATGAGAAGCATAAATGGCGTTTATGGTGTGATTTGAAAATGGTGGCCTTACTTTGTGGTTTACAAGGTGGCTATACGAAAAACATGTGCTTTATATGCTTGTGGAACACACGTTACAAAGGAAACCAATATCGAAAAAGTGACTGGGAAAAGAGAGACGTTTTTCGTGTTGGAACAGCTAATGTTATCCATGAACCTCTTGTACCAACAAATAAAGTATTGCTACCACCACTTCATATTAAATTGGGTCTTTTCAAAAATTTTGTAAAAGTGCTTTCTGTGGATGGATCAGCCTTTACTACTTTAAGATCTACATTTCAACGACTCGGTGCTAGCAAAGTAAGATAAGGTATTGTATACAAATAAAATAAATAATTCAAAAAAATGTTTTTTTTCTAATTTTACAGGTATGTTTAATGGTCCAGACATTAGAAGATTGATGAAAAGTAATGAATTTGATAATTCTTTGGATCAAAATGAATTAGTTGCATGGAATGCAATCAAAGACGTAATTGGGAACGTTCTTGGTAAAAAAACGAGAAGCAGATAGTAAACAGAGAGTTAAACGTCTCTTGCAAGCCTTTGATGAACTTGGTGTGAAAATGTCTTTAAAAATTCATTTTCTCCATCACCATATGGATTGGTTTGAAAACCAACTTTCCACCGAGTCTGATGAGCAAGGTGAACGTTTTCACCAAATAGCTCTAACCATGGAAACTAGATATAGAGGAAAGAAGCTAGATTCTATGTTAGGAGATTTATGCTGGTGGTTAAAGAGAACCACCGATGAAGAGGATACTGACGATGAATAACAACCATACACAGATCCACAATCTACTGCCTTTGGAGCGTTTGGTACTTTAAACATGGAAATTCACATCATCATCATCACTATGATTTAGGGCATCCAAAAAGACAAAAATATTATTAAGATAATTACCCATTTTTTTAATAATAATGTACTGATAATAATAAAATGTACTTTGTAATATTATTATAAATATATTTTACAATACAGCCAACATGAAAAATTGATTTTTTAGCCTCAAAAAAAGTAAGAAAATAGTTTTTTCTATGAAAATCTAGAAAAAATTTCAAAATTTGCATGACAGCGCCATCTAGCGTTAGTTTCATGTAAAAATAAATATCAAAAAAGGATTCCTCGACCCCAAAATCAGTAAAATACCACAACTTTCTAGCATAATAAAAATAAATAAGCATTATTTTATGAAATTTTTTATGATTTTCACTTGCCCTCCAAAATCACAAACTTCAAATGCGTGTAAAAAAAAAAACGATCACTGAACTAGAAAAAACCCATGAGGGTTTTGTTATGGAGAGCGTCAACTTTCATTTTCTTTTGGTTTCATCCCATTCCGATTTTGGTTGTTGCACAGTGCAATTATCGCGATTAATCATACTATTGAAATAAAACGCAGCCTCGTGGAAAAACAGCAAATTGTATGTAAAATATTGGTCGTTTTTGCAAATCAACAAATCTCTTTCGCAAAATTCAATTCTACGATCATAATCCCCATCTCCGTCCAATAATTCTTGCCCTAAATGTGGTTTATACGGATGGTATTGTTCGTGCTTCAATATTCTGGCTATTGATCGCTTAAGCTTGATGGCTTATATCATAGTTTTTTGTAAGTTCATGGTAATTCTTCGCATGCTATAGCAATATCTTGAGCAATAATATCATTAGTTGCGCCTTTTGGTCGTGGACTCTTCGGTAAATTTATAACATTTCGGATCAAGTTATACCTTGTCAAAGTTTTACCAACGCCAGTTCGTGATATTAGACACCGATCTTGATATAAATTGTTTAATGAATCGCATACTTCTTCATGAGTTCTGATGCGGACACCAAAACCAATCATAATCAGAATTTCAATACGTTCTTTTTAATTGAACCATTAATATTTGAACGTTTACAAAATTAATTCTGACAATTTAAGTCAAGTACTGAATTTTAATTCCAAGACTTACTAAACATAAATATTATTTTAAAATTTCAGTGTTAATTAAATATATTTGTCGTTGTTGAACAAAAGGGTACCAAACCTATAATTGCCGAACTCCCAGAGCAGAGCTCAATTGAAATTCGTTAAAACACAGGTGTTTCATTTAAAATAAAAAAGTTAACATCGTTTCCGGCTAAACGGGAAGTCTGATTGGGATATAAATATTCTCATCTTATCCCTGGTTTGCATTTAATTAATTGTCGCAAGATTTATTAAATTCTAAGTAGCTATATCAAAGATATTCGAATGGATCCCTACATTTGCCTAACTGCATAAATAATTAGAATGATAACAAAACAAATTGAAATACAAAAAAAAAGCATTGAACACGTATAGGTAAATAAAATAAGCACATTTCTCAAGTTCGAAACTTTAAGAATTGCAAAATCGGCTTTTCAAAAGATACTGGTAAATTTCTAGTTAAGTTTGTCACTCTGTAAACTGTCATTTAAAAGTAAAAAAAGGCTATGAAGAAAAGCTGGTCCAGTGGATAAAATAAAAGCGAAAAGAGTAATTGAAGGAAGATTTTAATAAAAATCCAACCTCTCTGTTCGCGAATTGGATGTACCAAAATTGTATATACAAGAAATTAAAAGAAACGAAGAATTACGATACTACAAAGTGTTTACCGTTTCAAATCACGATTCAAGAAAAGAAAGTAAGTTGTCTAAAAGTTTTTTGACGAAAACTGATTGCGACGAAGAAATGAAGAAACCATACGTCAAATCCGACTTTAAACATTTACCAGGTAAACAATTTTTATTTGCACATTAATGAGACGATGTTTATGATAAATTTAAAACTAAGAAACTGCATAAATTTGCCGCAAAAATTTTCGAATAACAGGCAATTTTCTTGCGGCCTAAAAAGCGAGGTATTTGTTACTACTGTAAAATTAACTAGAAAATATATATTAAAGAGTGTGTAGACAATCGTCAGTTACTAGTAATTCATTTAAAGTCGCGATAATTTAGTGATATATTAATCTTATTTATCAATAGTCCATTACTACTTTTAGCTAGTTATCAGATAATAATATTGAAATTATACCCAGAAATGCCTTTCCTTTAAATTGTCCGGAATTACATCCCATCAAGAAATGTTGAGCAATTATTAAACGCAAATTCAAGAAGACCAAAATAAGGTAAAGGATGAAAAAAAAACTAAACGAATATATAATACAGCGTATGAAACGGTGATCAGTAGAGATCTCAATTTTGAGGGGAACTCCACTGGCGTACCAGGTCAATGCGCGGTTTCCACAATTTCGTCTGCGAATGCCATTTAGGAGTACCGTGAAAACGTCCATTGTCCGACTAAGCAAATAAGTTAATAAGTAGATATTCTGATTTAATTTACAATTACGCAAAAATTAAATGTACGGTTTGCGATATGTTTCTAGTGTGCTGCACGAAAACCCACTGAGAACGGCATTTGAAGAGTACAAATCACACATAAAAAAAACTGGCGTAAAATCGAACGAGGAATTTTGATTTCATTTATGTGTAACAATAATCTCGTGCAACTACCGTTTACTTTATTATCCAATGAATCATTTTGTACATTCTCTTCTAAAAACGTGAAATATCCGTTACCTAGTCGTATAGCGTTAAAAAATTTTTGATTTAAAATATGAAATAAATTTAATTATGCAAATATAACGTGACTAGATGTCAAATGCCATTTTTCTGCATATAAACACATTTTTCCCCACGCCGCACTCGATTTGCTGGAATAACTGTGGAAATACACCTAATGTTGCAAATATTTAAGCGATGTTATCCACCTTGTGGCTTTACAGAAGACGTTTAAAATGGTAAGTGCTCCACTACGTTTTATAAATTTACAACATATTATTTATTTTATTTACATAATATAAAGCGCGTGCCTATACTCGCACCTCACTTTGGCTTCCCTAGTGAGCTGTGAGGATTTACAAAGATTAGTGCGAGGTATTACAAGAAATGTTAGTTTTTTTCAAGCTCAATCCCTTTTGTAGTATGTATGTTATGTTTTAGGTTTAAATTGCATAATTTTGTATTTGTTAAAAGTAAAATGCTATATTTAGTCCTTAGTGGCTGAAATGGTCTTACTTTTTGCCAATCAATTTTTTAATGCACAGCCTGGAATATGAATACAATTTCGGATCTATAAGATATTCTTTATATTTTGACGGTCAGGTTGTTATCTTGATTATCTACTAAGCCTCTTATAATGATCAAGTACACCTTATTCACAATATTATCTAGAACATACTGCATAATTCTCATTATATGATACTAAAGCTAATTTTTCGTTATTCGACAGGTACGCCAATTATGTACCGAAACTACACTTACACTCAAAAGTAATGACTTTTAGCATTCGTATGAACTGAAAATATTCTATTTTAAAATTGCATAAATCGTTTGTAGTTTTATAACTTACTATTATTTGAACTGTATATTTGTCGATGCAATTAGGATAAACATATAATTGGAGATGTGTAATAAACAACAAAATTATGAAAAAAATATTAAATACAGTTCATACATACATACATACATCCATATATACATACGTACATAAATAACCATAAAAAGTAAACTATACTGTAATAGAACGCACAAGTAATTACTTAAAATAAAAGAGAACCAATGTTTTCTCTTACTGAAAGTGAACAAATGTTTTCGTTTATTTATTTTATACATATTTCTCGGCGAAAAATTGAAATTTAAATCTTAATTATCAGATTTACGACAATTTCCCCAAAATGCAATCATATACCGGGTGACAAGAAAAATATAACGTATGAAAAATGGAAAGATATATATAATATAAATCCAAAAAATTACGATGCCAACGCCAAAATTAAAAACCTGCTGAAAATTGTATTATATGCCGCCTATGGATTCAAAATTTCTATAAATGATACCTTTTTGAAACTTACACGAACACATAAACTGTAGTAACAGCTATCTATGTTATAAAAACTCTACAAGATAACATTATTTAAACTACTTTGTATGCTAAAGGTTTAATAATTTCAATATGTTTATCTGTGAAAATGTCAGCTGTCAATAATTATAAACTTTTATTTTGTATGCAAGTAAATTATTAAAAAATTATTTCATTGCACTAAAAATAGAAATAAGTTGTGCTCTACGGGGCCTTTCACGTCCGCAACCTTCGTAATTTGGTAACAATCTACCTGTTTCCCTTAATCGGAACACGACATGCATTATACACGTGTAAGATGGGGCTCGACGATTTAGAAAACGCTCACTATACGTAGATAAGTTTGACTGGCATTTGCACCAGTTTCACTGTAAACGTAAATTATATCGAACGTTATATATATGTTGTGTAAGGCATAGTTGAAACATCCACATGTAACGATCAAAACTGACTGAATCGCTAGCATAATTGTCTCGCTAGTTACCGCTGGCTCCTACACTTTATGTTATATTCGCACTTATTGAAATGCAATGGCGGGACAAAGTATCTATGTCATTTTTTTTCTCTGGTCTGTGAGGGAATTTGCGGATATTTTCCGAAATTTGTATTCATATTCTATATAATTACATCTTTCCATTTTTCACACAGTTAACAAGGACACCTGGTATATGTTATGATTTTTGCAAATTTATAAACTAGTTTCGTCTTGAAATTTACGAGATTTATTCATTTTTATTTCAATAAAAAGCGTATCTTCTTTGACATGACAAGGCTTTAAAAGTTGAGAATGTGATACGAAAATGTACTGCGATGATGACTCTTGTGGCTCCTCTGTTTCTTCGTTTGCATTTTGTCGCTTGGCTGTTATAAATTTTGTTATATGCTTCGGCTGTAACAAATTAATAGATATATTATTTTTGTAGATAATATTATTAAAATTGTATACATTTTCTTGCTTTGTAATAAGAATAGTCCAAACTTTATTTCACAGAGCTTATTCTGTAAGAGTAGTGGCGTGTGTGCCATGGAAGCTAGGGAAGCACAGCTTCCCCTACATGAACCAAGTAAAATACAGTGTATGTATAAATAAAAAAGTTTAATATTACAATTTAATATTATATATCAAATTATTATGTAATAATACCCACTAAACGCCCATGTCGATTCCAAATGCTGATGTTAGCAAAGAACGACGAACCATGCGACGTAGCTAACAGAACGAGCAACCTGGTACGCTAGCTATTAACAGCGTACGGTTTATATGGGTAGTTTCTTAAGTATTGCTTTTGTGAACGGGCGTGTCTAGGAATATTGGCAAATAAAATAAACACTCTTTTATTGTTTAATTATGCACATAAAATTAGTTAGTTATTAATTTATAGACAATACAAAGACTGTGTTAACGCAAAAATCTTTCGCTTTTATGGATTATTTCATTAAAAAATCGAATTAAAACAGTACAATGTGTAATCTCGTGCAGATTATAAGCATGGAGATTGGACGTACGGAAGTTTCGGAACCAAATTCGTGCGGAAATGTGTCTGATTGTTTGTATGCAATATAGTGACAAAATGATTTTCATGTAGTAAATGTAGCAAACGTGGACCAACTCCAACTTTGACAAATTTAGCAAAACAAACTAAATTGTATGTAAGACATTTTCAAAAAGAAAATTACAAAAATTGACCATAATTGACTGGTTGTGACAAAAGTCTCTTTTATTTTAGTGGCCATGTATTTGCTTTTCAAGCGAAAAAAAAATGCGGAATAAAAATAGGTTTGCTATTCTAAATAATTTACACAAATTAATAAAAAGACATGGGTTGAGTCAACCATACATATATGGAATAATTAAACAAAAAAGTTTTGAGAAAATTAGAATTGAACACATATTAGACAATGAGTTAAGAATTTATTTACACAGAAATATATAATCAAGATGTACGAAAAAAACCGTGAAATTCTTAAGAGTTGGATAGATGAGGTTTGTTTCCTGGGAGACATAAACTTGCATTTCGCGATCATAGTAAAATTGAATAATTTTCAAACAAGGGAACTTAGGTACGTAGATTTAGTAAATTTATTGGCAAAGTATGACTTTACAATCTCATTTGGATAATTCTACAAGGTTTAAAGGAACTTCTAATTTAATAAAAAAAAACGATCTTATTCTATGCATAGAAAAAGTAATATTGAGAAGAATAAAATTTGAAGTATAAGCAGCCTCTTTTGTTGCCACAATTCTGGACGAAACTACAGATGCGACAGATATTAGTCAGGTATAAAAAGTCTTACGTTATATAACAAGAAAAGGCCAAATTAAGGAACGCTTTATAGAATTTTTAAATGTTTCTACGCAAAGAACAGCTCCTGCTTTATATTATATTGTTCAGACTATAGTAAATTAATGTAATTGTGGTTAAAAATTAGTAGCTCAAACTTATGATGGAGCAGCAGCAATTACAGGTTAAAGTAAAAGAAACGTATCAACTGCACTTTTTGTACGTTGTATGGGACATCGCCTAAACTTGGTTGTGCAACACTTTCTTAATATAGCAAAGGAATGTATGATTTTTTTTTCAAACTTTGGGCGGTTTATCAGCATTGTTTTCAAAATCTTCAAAAAGAGTCAATGCTTAGGGCTCATAAAATTTATTAAATGTAGCCACCACTCGACGGAATTACAATGGTAGATTAGTACAAACTGTATTTGTATATCGACGACCACTTATTATTATTTTTTTTTAATATTATGCATAACCAGGAAGAATGGCACAATGAAACTCGAGTTTGCTCTAAAGGATATTTTAATATGTCAGAAACTGAAACTAATTTTAATCTTTTGTTATTCATTTTTCCGAGATATTTCCATTTTGTGACAATTTATTTGCTGTTTTGTAAAATAGCAGGAATTCAAATCCTTCATTTTTTCTAAAAGAGAACAATTTGATCATTTGTGGAATAAATTTTAACGTTTAAATATTCAACCGCAAAGAAACAGAATACGCATCGATATTGCCAAAGAACACAGAACAGATGAAGAATCCTGATTCCGTAAGTTGTTTTTTGAAATAATCGACAATATTTCCGCCCACATGGACACCAGATTTGGGAACTCTAATTACCTTAAATTTCTAGAATTGGTTAATTTTAACAATACAGTTTCTGAAGGAGCCCTTGAATTGCTTAAACAAAATTTTCCACAATATTTTCACTATCCTGGATTACATTCAGAACGCATAGTGATTTACAACATCTGAGAAGGTTTAAATAAAACGAGTACTAGTGACTTAGGAAGTCTCTTAAAGACTGCTGATTAAATCGCGCTTGCCCTGAAATTCTTAAATAATGTGTATTAACACTCACTATCCCCGTCACAAGTGCCTCTGCAGAACGTTCCTTTGCTGTGCTTAAATAAATAAAAAAAATTGTTAGGAATTCTACGGGACCGCGAAGAGTTTCTGCTTTTGGATTAATATCAATTGAAAAGGAATTAGTGCAAGAATATTCTTGCCAAAAATGTTTTTATGATGACATCATAGATGACTTTGCCAAAGAAAATAGACATATGGCACTTCATTTGAAGTAAGGCAGGATTCTATTGGAGTTTGTAACAAATTTGTCTTTTTTGCGCCTCCACCAAAAATATTTTTGCTTAGGCGTTATTTTCCTCTATCGCTTCCCCTTTTGTTAGGTTCTGAACATACCACTGTGTAAGAGCAGTTATTCTGGTTTGCAATGAGAATATGGAATAAACCTCAAACGAAACTAAATAAAATCGTATTTTTTACTTGAGCAATCCAAACTGGATGATATACTCTAGAGAAATTCTAGTGTATTAATAGTAATTTACATTATTAGCAAAGTAAACCTGTTTGTACTGGCGATAGAAGGAAATAACTGGCGAGCCGATAGGCGAGCCTGTTACCTTTTGAGCTGGTGAAAACAATTACCTTGGGTATAATGTACTTTATTTGTTATTTATCAGAATAATTGAAACATACATGAGTAGGTAAACCCCACCAGTTTTGTATAATACAAAGGTATTTTTAATAATATAAAATATTATTAAAAATCTGGTGTGAAGAACACAAATGCAGGTTCACTATTAATATTTTCTGTGAACGTGTCCGAATATATCCTGTCCCCAGAGACGTAGATACGTATTTCGCTTTTCTACAAACTCAGGGGCGTACCGATGAGCTTGTAGAAAAGCGAAATACGTATCTACGTCTCTGGGGACCGGATATATTCGGGCACGTTCACAGAAAATATTAATAGTGAACCTGCATTTGTGTTCTTCACACCAGATTTTTAATAATATTTTATATTATTAAAAATACCTTTGTATTATTTGTTATTCATTCGTAAACAACACACAATATTTATTGTACCTCTAAAACCTGGTCCTAGTCCTAATAATGACAACTATATGTGACACTTTTTAATAATTTTTTCCACGGTCGGGAGTAGAAATCAGTTTCTATGACATCAAAATTAAAACAGAAGTAGTCGATTATTCCCAAGGGAGTATAATGCTTATAAAGTTTGTGATTCATGCAAAAAAAAGATAACATTGAAATTATTTATTGACATTTAAATTAAATGTTACATTTGTACAATTTTCAAAATTAATATTAGAAGGAATATTACTTTCGCTTACATTTACAGTTTTTCCGACTCACAATTATTCATTGTGCACTAAACAAACTTTAAACTAAACCAAACTAGCACCTTAATTTGACAATTCTTTTTGTTTGTTTATTTTGTAGTTATGACAATAACTCAACGACTACTAAATAAATGCTCAAATCCGAATACAATAATTCTGGTGCTACTTACTTCATAATGACAAAATATGTGTTTTTAAGTTAATGAGACCGTGGAAAAAATAGTATATACCATTCGGGAGAGATGCTATTTTGTCCTCGGTGCATTGTACCTCTGCCAAAATAACGCATTTCTCTCCCTTATAGTATAATATACTATTATGATCCTTGGAATTGTGAATAGACGTTATTATGACTAGAGTGGACCAATTCGGAGCGAAAACAGAGGCGTGACTAACGAATTGGTTCCCGCATTCGAAACATTATTAATATCTAGAGATATACTATCACGAACGGTGCTGTTATTATGTTATTAAGTAATATAATAAGTTATTATATTACTTAATACTAGATATTTGTATTATATTTTGTTTATTTTAGTTCCAATTTACAGTCGTGTATTGTGTATTGTGCATTCTATAGAACAGGAAAGTGTTTTATATTTATATGAATATGAATATCACTTATATTTCTCTCAACACTGCTTTATAGAAAATATGTCAACAAATTTTTGCTGTTCCCTAGTTTTGATTTATTGTAATTCCTACCTTTATCCGTGTTCTAAAGTTTAATATAAGCACTTATATTATATAAGTGCTTATATTAAACTTTACACGACGGATAAAGGTAGGAATTATAATAAATCAAAACTAGGGAACAGCAAAAATTTGTTAACACATAATTTCTATAAAGCAGTGTTGAGAGAAATATAGGTGATATTTATATTCATATAAATATAAAACACTTTCCTGTTCTATAGAATGCACAATACACAATACACGACTGTAAATTGGAACTAAAATAAACAAAATATAATACAAATATGTATTATTAAGTAATATAATAATTTATTATATTACTTAATAACATAATAACAGCACCGTTCGTGATAGTATATCTCTAGATATTAATAATGTTTCGCATGCGGGAACCAATTCGTTAGTCACGCCTCTGCTTTCGCTCCGAATTGGTCCACTCTAATTATGACAATTGGTCGTTATTTTTAAATTTTATTTTATTTTTTTTTAACTGGAGTGCGTGTTCCAGAAGCTATTATAAACGAAGCTGTAAACATAGCTGCAAATTATTTGTCATAAAAATCTGCGACACGATGCAACCAAGAATATGTCAATTTCAAAAATTGGCAGGAGAAAAACGGCATAACTGGTGTGACGGGGGATGCTTTACTGACTTACATTAATCAACTGTCCATGAAATTTAGTTCAAATGGATTGTGATCAAAGTGGTCGATAGTAAAAAGCTGCCTGGAAGTAGCTTTCAGTAGAGATTTTATAAAAAAATACACTGCTCAAAATCGTTCAGGGATATTTACACAATTAAAAGAAAAAAGATTAATATATATTGTTAACTAACTTTATTGACCAGATTTGTATATTTATAGCGCAATTCAACTAAAAAAGTCCAAAATTAAAAGTAAATTTAAAAAATTCTAATTAACTTAAGTTTGTAAATACGAATTTTGTTAACAACGATATCATCTTAAATCTTAAAGATGTTTAAATTTGAAAAGCAATCCTAAACATATCATCAAAGGCAACTTCTAGTAATCAGTATGACCTCCATGATTGTTTATTACTGCCCTAATACAGTTACGTGTTGCTAAAATTAAATTGTCAATCTCTTCTTGTGGTATTGCTCTCAATTCTTTTTGAAGAACTCTAAAAAGGTCTCGGAGATCATTAGTGTGATCATTTGATTTGTAACCCTCCGTTGTAACTTATGCCACCGATGCTCTAACGGATTCATATCCGGAGACTGAGCTGGCCACGCTAACAACGAATTGTGTTTCTGTTCTAGCACATTCATTACAATTCGAGCTACATGTGGTCGTGCATTATCTAGCATGAAATTGAAATTTTGTTCTACTGCTCTTGCATATGGCATAATGACAGGTAAAACAACCTGTTCCACATAAACTTATGCCGACTCATACTATGATTGTACCACCTCTGAAAGAATGGACTTCTTGGACCGCATTCAAATGATTTACGCGTCTTGGCTGCCTCCAAACTCGATTTCTTCTTGAATCATATTACATGCCAAATCTAGACTCGTCAGAGAACATTACATATGACCATTGTTCGTTTATCCAATTTCGGTGATCATGTGCCCATGAAAGACGTTCTCCGCAATTACCTCTTGTTAGAGGTGGAACTATTAAGGGTCGTCTACATCTTAAATGTACCTCATGTAACTTATTGCGAATAGTTTGGTCGCTAATCAGTACGCCATATGTTGGGTTAAACTGATTTTGTATCGGCCGAGCAGTGCAGGTTTGATTACGTCGGGCAATAATTTGGACGTAACGGTCTTAGGTTGCCGTTGTAATCCAACTGTTACCACGATGATGATTAAGTACTTCACCAGTATCCCTATAGCGGTGTCATAAGCGACTTATGACGCTTTGTGTAATTTGAAATTCGGATGCAACATCAGCTTGACGCCGCCTAGCTTGCAACATGCCAATAGCACGTAACATTTTTACGCGCGGTAAATGAGGCCTTTCCATTGATAAAACTACTCAAATTATACACAAAATTTAATGTTTTTAAACTCTGCAGCAAGAAATGACGCTACAATGTGGTTAAACGTAAAGTGACAAACAACGCCGTTAGGACAACTAATAAATAAATGTTGCAAACAAAACACAATCGCTTCATTGTTAGCAAGGTAATATGATAAAACCGCGCTGAATTTACTTCTACGCCCGGTCTGGATAATTACGGTGATGTGGTGATGTGGTTCTTTTTTGTGAATGTGTCTGGAAATATTCTTTCTCCAGCAGGGGCGTACCGATGAGCCCGTAGAAAGGCGAAATACGTATCTACGTCTCTGGGGAAAGATATTTTCGGACACGTTCACAAAAATATTAATAGTGAACCTGTATTTGTGTTCTTCACACCAGGTTTTTAATAATATTTTATATTATTAAAAATACCTTTGTATAATATGATAAAACCTTTGCGCATGTTATTTTTGCTCAAAATATTTATATACAACACGATATTCTGTTTCTACATCTTAAATTTAAAAATATCCCTGTACGATTTTGAGCAGTGTAGTTTCGTTTCTGCAACTTGTAGATTTAATAAATTCATTGTGTTTCTAAAGTGAAAGACTGAGCACTATGTTCTGAAAAAGCCAAAGTATGAAAAACAAGTTGAACAATTTCTTGTGGAAGCTCCGGAGGACCGTTGGTTCTTAGCTAAACTAATTACAATTTGTGTAATTTTCGGAATTTGTTTGTGCGGCGAGCTTCTACCTCTGAACGTAAACAATGTGGAAGATATTGGAAAGTTCATCGTTGTCACTTTGAGTAATACAAAGAATTACATCACTGGAAGATTTACTTTAACAGATGATGAATATAGCCTTATAGTGATTTATTTAGAAAATACGCAACTCTTCGTCCTCTTCAGGCTGAAAGCTTGCGTCTGTTTTTGACGTATCGTAACGGTAAATGCATCTCATTTAATGCAGGCCAGCACATCATTGGGGGTATTCCAAAAAGAATAGCTGAATACCTAGCACTTAAACACCCTGAATTATATATCGGTCATTCTTTTCGTCGATTTGCAGCAACTGCGATTGTGAATGCTGGCGGAGATATTTTGACATCGAAACGTGCGGGCGGATGGAAATCGAGTATAATTGCTGAAAGTTACGCGGAGAATGCTGTTTAGGATACATTTAATATCCTGTCGTAATATTTTAACTTCAAACATTTTTATTGATAAATATATAAGAAGATTTAGGACACAGAATTCAAATATAAGCATTTCCAATTTTATAAAATATTTAACGTGGATTTTCAAGTTTAAACTACCGTATGGGGCATACTTTTATTAGCACGTTATACAAAAGTTCTTTAAATTCTTGGAAAGCGATATCCTTTACATTTGCAAGTTTTTTTTTTGTTTTATACATCAGACATCTTGTTTTATTGCCTAGGGTTATCAGTGAACGTATTCAAATACGATATTTAAAAGGAACGCCATTGGTAACTAAATATGTATAATGGACACTCACGATGCCTAAATATGTATGTACCATAAAAATACATTAGCGAACAAAGGCTTTAATTTGAATATTCATTGTTAAGATCTTATTTCTTAGATATGTATAATAAATTTTAATACTCTAACAAGGGACGATCTGGACCTACATACTTAGGTTTATGACACCTACGAATACTTCTTCTTTTTCTGTTTTGGGTTGGATGCCAGCACGTCCAGGCACTCGAGCACACTGCTCTTTGTACTATCCCAAATATATCTCTCAATTCCACTCTGTTAGTCTTGTGTCCTCGATAAAAGCCACTATCCTCCTTAGGGGAAGTTTGAATACCCTCGTAGGATCCAATAGATCTCTCCCGAAATGTTTCTGTCTGAATCCCTTCAGTTCCTCACACGTGCATATTATATGAAGGCTAGTTTCCTCCTGTTTTTAACATCTCCTATACCATGCTATACAGATGCTTCCTTAAAGGACAATGTCCGGTTTTTAAGCCGGTAATTATTTTAATTTATTTTTTGTTATTTCGAATTAGGTTGGCTGAAAATCTTCCGTCTAGCTCCCTTAGTAGTGTTTTAATATGGAGTTGATCTTCCGTTAACCTCCATTTCTTTTTATGTTCTCTTTCTAGACATAACCAGATCTCCCTTTTACGAATACTTAATTAGTAATGATATTTTATTATTTATAATTTGAGATTAGATTTTTAGATATTATCATAAATCTTGGGTATTGTTACTTGTAGGCACAATTTTCATGAAGTGGACACGCAAAAATTCCTCGTTATGACGTCAAACAATACACTATTCAACCAATATGTTTTTAATCAGTAGGGGTAGGGGGTAGGGGTATATTTTTACCGATTTGTAAAATAGTACAGAATAGATTAGCGTGAATTAAAACACAGGATCAACTCAACATCAGTACAAGACACACAGTCTCTTCATACATTCTCTTTATAACATTCATGTCAAACAGTCAATATTTTAACAAGAGACACTGGTCTCAACGAATTTTGTGTTAGTATAAGTCGTTGTAGATCCAAAATAAATGTATATAGTGCAAATATGTATACTTAGATGAAAGTCCATTTATTCATTTAACAGACAGTCCCCAAAGATTTAAAAAGTAAAGTGTTTATAGCCTTACAACTTGTGCACGGTGAAACAACATCAGGGTCGTGATTCTAGTAATTGGCGTTGAAGCATTACCGCCAGAAATCTAAGCCATTGCAAGCATTAGTCCACGAGACAACATCAACCATAACATTGGTACAACATCTTCAACATAATGTTGCTGCTTCACGAACCCGACGCCCGGCCGAACAATACAGGCTCAGTAAACAAAAAAAAATTAAAAATTCCAAGAAAAATGTTTCATCAGAATACAAATTACAAATGCTATACCTTAAACTTCAGCAGAATCTGTAGATGGTTTAGCGACAAGCGAATCCATGTCATCGTCTGGCATATATAATACACAGGGAAATAATTATCTTCAATGTAAATAAGAGTAATGATAATAATAAAGTTTAATTTTCAAATGTCGTATTCTACTAACTTGTAAAACTGTTTTACAAGTTAGTAGTTCGTAAAGGTAGCTTTCCGTTGTGCATGTTCTGTTACATTATGACGTTTACGAGTGGATAACAAGTAAAATAAATTAAATGTTTTGTATTTCACATTATCAAATCATGAAAAATAATTAGAAGGAGGATTTGATGAAAGAGTTACTTTTCAACAATTTGTGTTTCTGAAAATCTTGCCTCATAGACCGTTATTTATCAAAAACAAATTAGCATATCGATGCGCCAATTCACATCAAGCTTTGATACAAAATAATACAAATATATATAAAAACAAATTGGTATCAGTATATACATGGACACACAGTACGTTTTTACCAGCGTGCTTCAACCACCAGACGCATGCGTTTCTGTCTCTCGAGGGTTTACGAAGACAAAGGACTGTAGGTACACTTCGCGGAGGTAAATACGTACTGTGTGTCCATGTATATACAGTTATACAGATACAAATTTGTTTTTATACAGATTTGTATTATTTTGTATCGTTATTTATCACTCTGGATCCGCACAGGTACCGAGATGGAACTTTCAAACGGCAAACTGGAGTACCTTTAAGCAAAAGGTTGATCTGTGTATACAAGATCTCCCTCCGACAATTAAAAACTATTCTAAATTCGTATCAATAATGATTGATGCTAGTAAAAACTTCATTCCCCGTGGCTATAAAAAACAATGCACATGAACTTGAAGAACTTTCCCAACGATATTTTGAGAGTGGCAACATTGAAACTGATCAAATTCTTAGTCAACTACATGAGACTCGGAAAAGTAAATGGAGGGACGAAATATCGCAACTATACTTAGACGCTTAGGACAATATAGTATGGATCTATTACAGACATGCATTTTCCAACTCAAAACCGCCCAGGACGTAAAGACTTTTTGTAACCATATTATAATTTAATATGAAATAGTAGTTAGATAATTAAACTATTTTATCGATAGCTTACACGAAAAATTTGGAAAGTATTAAAATGTATTTATTATTTGTTTATAGAAAAGATTAGTAATAAGTACCAAAATTTAAAAAATATGATTTTTGAATTTTGCGACATTCAGTTATTATAAATAAAATCGATCGTAGTTAATAATAACTTTAGGGCTGGAGATTATTCTTCATATAATCATGAATGAAGTATTAAATATGTATTGTAATGTTATTACTGTTATTATAATTTGTAGACTTATTTCATTTAAAAAGAAATATTCACGAACTACTAATTTTATGAATTGCAATATGTAAGGTGGATTAAATGTGCTCTGCGCTGTACATATAATTGCCTTTATCTAGATCTAGAATATACTTCGATAAATACGTGATAACAAAAATAATCCATACATTAGCGTGATCCTGTAGATCCCGTATGATAACATTCCCTTCAATATGACATGGCCAAGGTAACATCAGATCGTATTCTCCTTTTAATACATGCAAACAGGCAATCATATGTCTTCCTTTCCATTTCTTGATGCCGTTTAGATAAACAATAAGCTAAAACATTTATTATACTATACAAATAACATTATTCGAAAGCTTTTAGTAGGCATGGAATACTTACTCGAATTTTGTACCCGAAGTGGTGACTGTAAAATGTTGGACTTTTTAGGATAAAATTGTTTGATTTAGATGTTTCCATTTTAAGTGAAAGGTCAGATATTTTCCAGGCAATGTATCCTATAATCATAGTAATGTTTCAAATATTTAATTTTCTGTTTCAGTTACGAGGGAGATTCGTAAAGTAAGTTCTGTTTGCGCCTAGTGAGCAGAGAAGTGGTGATATCAGGCCAATCGTAGCGCCGCGGTATAGTCTGGCAGTGTTAGCACGAGAATAGTTTAGACATTCTTTCGCGCTATTTTGGTCATTCAAATGATTGCTGCAACGGAAAATCCCGCCGACTGTGAGTTGCGTACCGTTATCCGATTTCTGTGTGCAAAGAACATGATGGCTGCTGATATTCATCGTAAACTTTGTTCTGTTTATGGTCAAAATGTCATGAGTGACAGTATGGTGCCGTATCTTTCGAGAAGGACGAACTAACGTCCATGATGAAGAACGGAGTGGAAGACCAACAGTTATGACGAACGAACTTGTGTGTAATGTAGAAGACAAAATCGTGAAAATCGGCAATTTACTATGGCAGAACTGAGTGTTTTTTTTCTCAAATTTCGCGTACAGTTTTGTACGAAGTTGTTACTAAACATTTAGGTTATAGCATATTTTGTTCACGATGAATGTCAAAACTTTTTACCGAAGACCATGAAACAAAGAGAATAGAATCAGCACTAACTTTTCTGACACATTACGATGTTGAAGGTGAAAATTTCCCCGGGTATGTCGTAACAGGCGATGAAACTCGGGTCGCCTATGTTGAAACTCGGGTCGCCTATGTCAACGCTGAGACAAAACAGTCAATGCAGTGGGGTCGCTCTAACTTGCTTACGAGGAGACCTTTAAGGTGCCGTCAAACTTTTTCTGCGATAAAAGTCATGGTCACTGTCTTTGTTTGGAATAATAAACACTGAACTCTACTGGGAAATTTTGCAGAAACTTAATTCACAGGTGGCAGAGTTCTATGAAGAGGCCATTAAAAAGCTGGTTCATCGCTATGACATATGTCTTAATCTCAATGGAAACAATGTAGAAAAATAGCTGAAAGTATGTAGTAGCTTTAAGCTACATATAATAAAAACGTCTTCGTACCGGTATGGTAAGGGGTCATCTTAAATGCGGCTTTCCATGTATAACAGGAGAATTCTAGGAGCACGTTGCCATATCGTACAGCTCATGCTACAAGAATTGTGTGCCTGCGTCATTTGCGTTCACAACGCTCCGCTCGGCATTTAACAGTACGTTCTCGCGGAAAAAACATCATTTAAAATAAAACATAACAATGTACTAACATACTTGGAATTTTAATATTAAAATTGAATAAATTACATTAAATAAATAAATAAAATTAAATTAAAACTTCTTTTCCAACTAAATAAACTTCTTACAACAATCAATACAATACGTAAAAAACAATTTTCTCAAATAGAATACTAAAACGCAAACAAAAAGCATTCTTATAATGTAAATAAAAAGATGTTTCTAAAAGTAAAATAAAACAAAAAGATTCTTCTAGGAAAACTTAATAAAAAAAATTCTTAAGGAAAAATTGAAATTAAAGTAAGTGTTCGAATAAATCGCCTCTCTGTTCTTGACAAAACCCAAGCCTGTGATATAGCGTGATAGGACACTATATTACAGTCACAGGACGAACGCGAGACGATATAATTGACAGCAGCGAAGACACTCTCTCAATACGTGCTAGATTAGTACTGCCGCACTAGTCATACTTGTAGTTTGTATATCGAAAGACTGTATGCGTGGTGGGGGCTTGGTTTCTAATCGTTGCTACATACGAGGCGATACTGGCAACTGCGCCGTGTTTTTATACATAGGTTTACGTCCCGATTTTAAGTGTTGTCTTTCCGTACCGGTATATTGGCGCTTTTTTAAATAATCAAACGGAACTTACTTTACGAATCGCCCTCGTATTTTTGATTATACGAGGCATGTTTTTTAAGTAAGTACAATTTCAAAGTATGGGCGCTGCAGCATTGTGGGTCGCCATTTCGCGCATCCGCGTCGAATATTTGCAAGTATCAGCTAACCACAGATGTCATTACTGAAGCATTCATCGGAGTTTATGTTTGTTTGTGCTTGTTTAAAATGCGTCAGACTATTGAAACTGCCACCGAGTGTGCTGCTATTGGTTTCTCAAATGCACGAGACTTGAAAGCGGTCTAAATTTGTTAGCAGATTAGTCAATTGTACGGGCAAAATTCTATGAACGATAGTATGGTAAGAAAATAGGTTAGAGCATTTAAAGATAGCCTTTCGAACGCGCAACGATGAGGGATAAAGTGGGCGGCTGTCCGTTATTAATAATAACTCTGCAGAAAGTTGAAGAAAGAGTTTGAGCAAACAAATATTTTACGATTTCATCATTTAATGAGTTCCCTCATGTTTCAAGAAAAGAGTTGCTTCTGAAATTTGTGGCAGAACACTTAAATTATCGAAAGTTACGCTTTACGTATAACAAGTACTTTGGCTTACCTCAAGCAAGAGGATATGCTTTTAACCAAAATTGTCACCAGTAAGAAAATGCGGGTTGTTCGCATTATATCGGCCGCAAATAAAACAGTTCAACAAATGGAGACATTCAACATAATCCAAGAAAGTAAAATTAAAGGAAACAATTTCAGTCCGAAAAATCATGTGTATTGTTTTTTTGCGGTAGATGGGGGACGCTTCTTGTGAATTTTTTGCCTCGAGGTGATACAGTAAATCCCGAGACATATTGTGAGATCTTAAATAAAGTGTGATGTGTAATCCAAAATCAAAAGCGTGGGATGTTCGGTAGAGAGATAGTTTCGTTTTACTACAATCCTCGTCCGCAAGTGACACATCGAACCAAAGATCTCATCGCGCCATATGGTTGGGAGTAACTTGATCACCCTTCGTATATTTCAGTGATTATTATTTGTTCTTGCACTTAAAGAAGCACCTTGGTGGTCAGCGGTACGATGACGATGACGACGTCAACAAGTCCGTATTGTAGTGGTTAGGAAATCAGGCGGCAGATTTATATGAGGGCGGGATTCAGAAGCTGGTCGTACGATGTAAGAAGTGCCTTAATATACATATAAATTATAGATATAATAAAACAGAGTTGTATAGTTTCAAAATAATATATATAATGTTAACACAATACATATGTTTCACCACACTGTGGCTTCATCAGGTGGATGAAAATACTAATTCAAAATATCAATTAGATCTTATATATATCAATACAAAGTACAGAACTAATCTCATTCTAAGAGGGGGTGGACATGTATGAGTTTTAAGTTTAGTAGGGGGGAGTTATTTATGTCTAGTTGGTCATTTAAAATTATACCTAATTTATTATATTTGTTAATTTCTAAACTTTCTAACATATTAAGTTTTTTACTTTTATCTAGAACATGTAAAGTTTTAAAATTAGTGTTGAATTTGTGATTATGTTCTAGGCAATGATTGGCAAAAGTTGAGTCTGTCAATGCTTCACAGACTAATTAACGTCCCGTTGAGTAAAGAAAACTTCGATATAGAATTAAATAGAATACACGTTGTAGCGCTAAATAACGGTTTCACCATAAATTTAATTAATAATATTCTAAAAAAACTACAGAAATCTAAAACGATATCTTCAATTTACCCCACAGTAAAAAACAATAGAACATTTAGTTATAATTCTATCACATACATCGGTACAATTTCAAACAAAGTAGGAAACTTAATCAAAACAAGTAAAGAAGAGACCATTTCATTCAAAACCAACAATTCCTTACAAAACGCTATAAAAAAACAACAAAGATAAAACGGACAATAGATTAAACTCAGGGGTTTACAAGTTGACATGCGAAGATTGTAAAAAAGTGTATGTCGGACAGACAGGACGGACATTTGATATTAGAATGAAAGAACATGAAAGAAGCCACAGAGACAAGAAGACAGACTCAACTTTTGCCAATCGTTGCCTAGATCATAATCACAAATTCAACACTAATTTTAAAACTTTGCATGTTCTAGATAAAAGTAAAAAACTTAATATGTTAGAAAGTTTAGAAGTTAACAAATATAATAAATTAGGTATAATTTTAAATGACCAACTAGACATAAATAACTCCCCCCTACTAAACTTAAAACTCATACATGTCCACCCCCTCTTAAAATGAGATTAGTTCTGTACTTTGTATTGATATATATAAGATCTAATTGATATTTTGAATTAGTATTATCATCCACCTGATGAAGCCACAGTGTGGTGAAACATATGTAGTGTGTTAACATTATATATATTATTTTGAAACTATACAACTGTGTTTTATTATATCTATATAATGAAGTTTCAACAAGTATCTCCTTCGTCGATTATTAATTCACATGTAAATTATGTTGAAAAGTTAATTAAGACTCAAATTTTTATGTTAGAATAAAATTGTAAAAGAAATGGCCTTGTGTTTTTTTACTATCAAAATGGCAATTACTTAAAAACATTCGTTTTCCCTTAGCCAACTCAATTAAAGTGCTTACTTCATTCCTAGTAACAAATCAACATTGAAATTTATTGAATAATACCCCATGCATTGGTGGATATTAATCTGTACTTTTAATTCTGTACCTTACAATTCTATACAAAAAGAAATCAGTATATTTACCTGGTAGATTATGCTCTCTACTAATGTTGGCTTCCTCTAACATTTCGACATCTATTTTTAACTGAACGAAACTCTTTTTAATTTCCTTTATTTCTCTTTCCTGGATTTCCAATTTTTCAGCATTTTCAGAGGAAACTTGACTTACAGCCCTCATATCAAAGACGACAGTGCTATGTTTTAATTTTTGGTCTTCAAAATTGTTTGTTAAGGTTGTTAAGTTTTCTTTTAAACTTTCAATTTGTTTGCCTTGATCATTCCATAACGCACAAATAGCAGCATTTTCTTGATTATAGAATTTTTCAAAGTTCTTTATTTGCGACTGCAGCTCATTTTGAGTTTCACGATTATAAAGCTGCTCTTGCAAAAAATTGTCTTTTTGAATATTTAAATTGGAATTGAGCTCTTGTAGGAGTTTCATTTTCTCGTCTATTACCGACAGCAATTTTCTTTCAAATTCGACTTTGCTTTGTAAATTTCTAGATAATTCATAATCCAAATTGTTTAATTGTGCTTCTACATTTTTCTTCCATTCCAACAGCATTTGATTTTGATAAAGTAGCTTGTCGTTTTGGAATTTTATACTCTCTAAATTTGTTGTTTTTGCTATTACCTGTTCTTGTCTGTTTCTCAGGATGTCGACAGTTTTTTGTAATTGTGCTAGCGTGTGTTCTAGAGCAAAACATCTATTTGTTAATGTATTTATACTGTCTCTATACGGATTTTGATTTTGTATCATCGGAACACCGTTGTATACATTAGTACCTAAAAATATAACATATTTAGTCTCAGCTTTCATAAAGTCTTTCTTTAGAGACGGTGGTTAAGTAAAAGCTTTAAAAAGATATAAAATCCTTACCACAATTAATACTCCTATCTTAAATATGTTTTAGTAACTAGAAACAAAATCATAAAAAAATCGATATTTTCCGCAAAGAAACCAATGTCAATAGTTTTATCACCGCACATTCAAATCATAGTTTCCAACAAAGTACGGCTTCTTTCAATTGCATAGTCAAACAGTTGCTAAATTTTCCGTTAACAAAAGAGAGATACGAAAAAGAAATAAATTTCATTAAATTCGATAGACCAGAAATTCTAGTATCGCACGCCATGTATTATAAGCCGATCATAACATCACGGTAAATGGATTAAAACCCAAAAATATAACCATTGCGAGGGAGCTCGATGTGTACCAAAGTATTCATATCGTCAAAAACGGAAACAATACTTTTAACGCGGACAGCGGTCCTGTCCCATCTAGTTGTCTTTGAATTTTAATAATAATAACTCATGGCTTGCCAATGCCCCCTGTAATTGGCGTCAAGTTGTTGGGGAATGCTAAGGCATGAATTTATATTATTAAACTTGAAAGGTATTTTTGAACAATGTCATTTTTTATCCATGTCAACTTTACATATATAAATATGACAATATACTGTCATTTATAATTTAAAATTCTTTGAAAAAGGCATTAATTGCCGAAGCATGTAAGAGATTGTTTTAAATATATGCACCATAATGTAAAACAGACCTTAAATCGCCGACTATCTAAATCTACTATATATATATGTATATATATATACATAAGATATCCCGTATCGTTATGTTCAAATTTTAGGAGTGTATTTGTTAATTGTTATTTGTTTCAAAGTTACAGATCTATAAATGTGATTGTCTGATCATGAAAAAAAATGTAATCCTAAAGTCAATACAAAGTGATTTTATTTCAAAAAACTTATACGATTCAATAACAGGCCTGTGATTGTTAACGTCGCATAATAAAATGTTATCCTAAAATAAATAAACACGTGTCGTAGTGCATACAGTAATTTCTAGGAGATCTACAAAAAAGAGTACTGGAAATTAATTTATGATAAAGAAGGTTCTTACTTATTTCGTAAGTGCTGAGCCATGAATACCATACAATAAACAAATGTTCAGATGACTGTTAACGTTGCATTTTTAAATAAAGGATTACATTACGTTTCAGTTCATACAACAGCTTATTAGTGAGTGGACACGTTTTCTTTATTCAAAATACCTTACCGATTTTCTTCTCAAGAGTATGCGGACATGCATTTTGTGTATGGCTACTGATTATTGAATACCGACATCGGTTTCCCGACAGCCGCATTCCTAATTACAGAACGTTTCTGGAAGTACACAGACAATTTTGAGAATGCGGACTGCGTGATTATCTTTTCGACCGAGGAGTAAATTTGCCAGCAGACTTAGAGGAAGAAGCAGTAGCTATTGTTACAAGGGATCCAACTCTCAGTGTACGTCGAATCGCTAGACAACTAGGAGTGCCACGAACGACAGTTTGGCGAATTTTAAAATGTGAGGGCTTATATCCATATCACTATCGAAGGAGACACGGTTTGCTTTAGGCAGACCACTATGCTCGTCTAGTTTATTCTACCTGGATATTAAGACAGTCACGGCTTCATTTTAATTGCTGCAGAACAGTCCTCTAGACAGATAAATCTACGTTCACGAAAAGTGGTGTTATAAATCTGAGAAACCTGCACATGTGGTCATCAGAAAATCCCAAAGCTATACGACCATCTAAATTTCAACATGAATTTTCTATTAACGTTTAGGCGGCCCTAATCGATGATTTGTTGATTGGTCCTATCGTTCTTCCTGGGAAGTTAAATGCGGACAATTACCTTCAATTTCTTATTGACGAACTGCCAGATCTCCCAGGATGTCCCAGTGAATGTTCGACGAGACATGTGGGTCCACATGGATTGGGCACCACCACATTTCGGAATTGCTTTCCGAAATTGGGTTAACGTCAATTATCCAAGATGGATTGGTCGAGGTGGTCCTGTTGCATGGCCACCCAGATCAAGCGATCTTAATCCCATTGACTTTTATTTATGGGGGTACATGATTCGTTGTCGCGGTTTAGTCCCTTGTAACAGTCATGTAACATCAAAATTTGTATACTGCGCCAAAACTGACAAATACAAATATATGCATAAAATAACTATACTTGTCTTTATATCTAAAATAATTCTGTAAATTCTATTTTTGGTGAGAGGCTAATCAGTTGTCGCAGAGTGTATATATATATATATATATATATATATATATATATATATATACACTCTGCGACAACTGAGAGTCGCAGAATGTGTCTATATATGTATATATATATATATATATACACTCTGCGACAACTGAGAGTCGCAGAATGTGTATATATATGTATATATATATATATATATATATATATATATATATACACTCTGCGACAACTGATTAGCCTCTCAACAAATATAAATATATATATATATACATAACTTTGTGAGAATTATCAATCATACTATGTTCTTGAATAATTAATTCGTAGCGGGCAAGAGATCTGTCAATAGATAAGCCAGCTTATTTATTCAAATCTCTATATTTCGCAACAGTTCGCTGCTTCATCAGGATATGTTACAATACTAAGAAAAAAGGGCCGGGAGTACATTAACGCATTACAACAATAATAAAATACTCACAGAATCTGGAATTAATGAACAGAGATAAAGTACTTGAACGTATTGGAATCGATTTATTCTTACATTAAAAACGTCACGTTAACGATAAATACTATTGGTGTGAACATTTTAAAAACATGTATATGTACACGTTAAAATATAAAACATATTGCAAACACCTAATGTTATAAAAATATTGAAACTAAGTCACTAACTAAGATACTACACATTTAGCAATACAAGGACTAGTTAACAAAACTTGGCGGGGCAACTAACCGCCAACGCCAAGTATATTGCTTAGTTCGTTCATATATGACTTATATATAATATATTTTGTTTGTGTCTCTGTTGATGTGGACCATTTCTAGGAAGGTTATTTTTTGTGGTTATTTTCAGTATATAAGATCTTGACGTTGCTAACATTAAATGTATGGTTCAAATCAAGTGCATGATCCATCAGTATACAAGATCTCTTCCCAATACGGCAATCACTTTTATGTTGTGTGATACGTTGTTTTAGCCATTGCGATGTTTCACTTATGTACACGTCTCGATAATCCGAACATGGTATCCTGTAGATGACTTGACTATTTGAAAACAAAGGTTCTGCGTCCTTAGTCTCACTATACAATTAAAGTAGAGGTTTTGCATTTAGCTATTTTTGTTAAATTGTTTGAAGTGTAATTGAATGAATAAGACCATCACTATATAATTTTTTTGTCCACAGGCGCATCTTCAGCAGGGCCATCATAAAAATTGTATACATAGATAATATTTGTTCAGTATATGCTTGGGCCATTATTGACAAAGATGCTGAAGAGTTCTTGAAGATTATCCTTTAAGAAAGTTGTACGGCTTATATGTGTTATTCTGTTTTTCGTAGCTACGACGCTATTGTATTTCTGATTGCAAGAATGATGAGAATAATAATTAATGAACTGATCAGATGAAGTGGCTTTCTATTCTAACCAATTCAAAATTATCGAATTGTTATAATCACGAACTACTGAAACGTCTGTGCAGTTACCTTTGTTAGCTTGTAATCTGTATAGGTTTGGATTGGAATGAACGTGAATGTGAATTTAGTATGAACTTTGTGACATTGTTCGCAATTTTACCCTTTATTGAATTTCTTGACGTCTCGGGCACATATATATCCTCAACATCCGCTGTGCAATGTTTTATATCAACATCCTCCCCAACAACAGGAATCGCAAACTAAGGCTCCAATGACAGAAAATCAAAGATAGAGATTTGAATAAATAAGTCGGCTTATTAATTGTTGACGGCTTGTCCGCTATGAATTAATTTTTCCCAAACATAGTACGGTCGATAATTCTCGCATAGTTATATATATACAGGTTGATTCAAATTAAGTGCGCACTATTGCTATCTCTGTTATTATTGACTCTAGAAAGTAGGTTAAATTAGCAACGTATTAGTGTTTTTAAAATTGATTAGCATGCAGTTCATGAAAAAAAAATTGAATAATGCATTTTCGAGAAATTTTGAAATGTATAATTTTTTTAAATGGAACAGCCTGTATGTTTTTTAAAATTCTGAATGATAATGTTCTTTGGAATATAAAAGTTTTAATACACTATTGTCCTAAAACGAATAATAAAGTATTTACGGTGGAATTTAGTTGATGTCAAAGATACTCTTTCATTCTGTAAAATCAGTAGTAGGCTTCTTTCACTTTAAACACAACAAATAGTATGGCCCTTTGTAAATGTCAATAACGTACTGAATATAAATCTTTCGCACTTTTAGTTATTAAAAATATTTTTTTTTTTTTATTTTGCGTTGTGTTCATTAGTTCTCTATTTATTTTTCTAAACATTTTGGTTTTACTTTCGTTGCTTAGTGTTTGACAATATTTCACTATGGTATTTCCTCATTTGGAGAAATGCGATATGTTGGAAGCATACATTTTATGTCGTAAAAATTCAATAAGGACTAGCGAATATTATGCTGAACACTATCCTTTACGTCAGCAGCCAGATCGACGTTACTTTCGAAAACTTTACAATCAGTTTAGACTGCATGATTGCTCATTTAGAAAGAAAATAACGAAGAAAAATATCGTCGTCAACGAAAAAGTAGAAATTACAGTGTTAGCATATTTTGAAGCCCATCGCGAATTTTCCATTAGGGATGCTACTAAGGAATTGGCATTAAGTTATTCATCAGTTCAAAGAATTTTGAAAAAGCATAAGTATATCCCCTTTAAGTTCAGAATCTCTCAAACATTACAGCCAGGAGATTAGCTTTCTGTCATTGATTTGTTAGTTTTTGTGATGAAAATTTGAATGGAGCACAGTGTATTTTATGGAGTCACGAAACAAATTTTTCAAATAGAGGCATGTTTAATAAGAAAAATAGTCAGTACTGGTCTCAAGAAAACTTATTAATAGTTCGTCCACATGCTGCACAAGTTCGATTTAGTTTTAACGTTTGGTGCGGATTAATTGGTTCGGTAGTCGTTGGTCCACTGTTCTACAATGGTACGTTGACAGGAAACAGATATCTGGAATTTATTCGTAACGTTCTAGAGGATTTCCTTGATAACGCCAATTACCTGATGCGCCAAAATTTATACTTTCAGCAGGACGGTGCTCCTGCACACAACTATCACCTAGTGCAAACCTACCTCGACACCATCTTTGCCGAAAAGTGGATTGGTACAAATGGTCCAAATTAATGGCCAGCACGCTCCCCTGACCTCTCACCTTTACACTTTTTTCTTTGAGGATACTTAAAAAATAAGGTGTACAAAACGCGATACGACAACGTGCGCGAATTGCATGACAAGGTCAGAGAAGTTTTTCGCCAATTAGATAGAAGGACAATCTTAAGAGCCACCCAGAGTGTACCGAAGTGGGCAAGAAAATGTTTTGAGCAGGAAGGTGACACCTTTGAGCAGTATTTATAAATTATACATGTACTTTCTTGTTTTTAATTTAATTTTGTAAGCTGTAATACGTTAAAATAAACATTAAACACAAAATATGTATCTGCTTTGTCAAAAGTTAGCGGAGCAATGACAACATTTAGAAGGAAATAGAAACTGCTATAACTACTTTATTATTCGTTTTAGGACAATAGTGTATTGAAACTTTTATATTACAAAGAACACTAGCATTCAGAATTTTAAAAAATATACAGCTGTTCCATTTAAAAAAATTATAAATTTCAAAATTTCTCGAAAATGCGTTATTAATTTTTTTTTAATGAACTGCATGCTAATCAATGTTAAAAACACTAATACTTTGCTAATTTAACCTACTTTCTAGAATCAATAATAACAGAGATAGCCATGGTGCGCACTTAATTTGAATCAGCCTGTATATATGATTAACAACAGAAAGAGAACTACTGAAGTCAGACAAAAAGGTAGACTCAGAAAGAGTTACTTAACACACAAGATCTGAAAGTGACTAAAGTTATAAATTAGAAGCGGATGGTCGGAAATAGAATGAAATTAGGCAAAATTGCTTAAGAGACCTGAATTTATAGAGGGTTATAGAACCAAAAGAAAGCGAAGTATATATTGGAGCAATTAACTCTAAATGATGTTTTCCTTGTTCAAAATTTATTAAAGCGAATTTTTCTTTTTTCAGGGCATTACTTTTCAAAATGCTGTGTTCAATTTTAATGATACAATTAACATTATTGAGAATCGTATTTAGTTTGGTATTCTCGATTAGAATGAAGTAGATTAAGAACATAATAGAAAAACTGAAATCAACTACTAATGAAAAACCAATGCAGGAAGTAACTAGAATGTTTCCTTGTCTTGATGACGTATAACTGAAGCTGGAAGGAAAGTTTTAACAGGTGCATTTAGCTTAAGAAATACAGTATTACAAAAATAAACTTCAAAATTACTTCCAGTCGTTAGCTTTTCAATTAAGATTTGGAGACTCTTAGTTGTTTAAATACAAAATAGAATACCTAAAAAGCAAGCAGGATTTTCTGAGAAATAATGCGAACTCAAACATTAAGAATAACAACATTAACATTACGGAAATAGCTAGTTTGACCACAGTTTGGCTAAAATAAAGGTAAGTAAAATGTAGGCGAAATATTCTGGGAAGTTACAGTCAACGAAGAATGAGTAATAATATTCACCTCTTACATGATCCTGAAACTTTATTATACGTTGAAGTTTAGAGAAAGTTACGAGGATCATTAGTATCTATAAAGAATTAGTTAAAGATCCCAATGGAGAATATAGAATATCTAACGCGTTAGCATTTTCTTATTGGCTTCGATTAGTGCATAAACTGCTATCAATTTTGTTTGTGTCCCATGCCATGCAGAAAAGAAAACATTTAGTTGTCCCAAATTGTAATTGTGTTTGTGTATGAGTTTATATTCGAATCGTTTTGGTTATTTTAGTAAACATAAAAGTTAGTTTAATATACGAGTAATAAGGAGAAGCTTTAATGTAATAATCACAAATAACATAGTTACTAGTAGAACTTATAAGTTGAAGTTTAGAACAAGCTACTAAGACCATTAGTGTTTATAAAGAATTAGCAAATGATCTCAATGGAGAATTAAATATCTAGCGTTTAAATATTTTCTTATTAGCCTCGATGGAGGAAATTCATTTTTTCGGGAATCGCTTAATATATTGCTCACTGATGTTTAGCAGATCTAATATTAATATGAGGATTTGTTCCAACAGACTTTAAGTAATTGAGAGAAGGAACAAACTATTTAACCCCTCTATTGCATACTGTGCCCAAACGGGAACACAATAAAAATAGTTACAGAATATGGCGCCATCTTATGAATTTCGTTAAAATTTTATAGAAATCGATCTGGTGTGAAGAACACAAATGCAGGTTCACTATTAATATTTTCTGTGAACGTGTCCGAATATATCCTATCCCCAAAGACGTAGATACGTATTTCGCTTTTCTACAAGCTCGTCGGTACGCCCCTGCTGGAGAAAGGATATTTCCAGACACATTCACAGAAAAGAACCACCTCGCCCTATCACCGTAATTATCCAGACCGAGCGCAGAAGTAAATTCGGCGCTATCTGTTGGCAGACAGCCGAAGTACCTCACATACCGTCCACATAATTAATGTGAAGTAACGACGCCCTTCCAGAGCTTAGCACAGCCAATCTCTCTAGAAAACTGCATTTTGTTTGTGCCTTCACTCATACTACGGCTTAACCGCATGTGTAATGTATCAGAATAATTGAAACATACATGAGTAGGTAAACCCCACCAGTTTTGTATAATACAAAGGTATTTTTAATAATATAAAATATTTCTAAAAATCTGGTGTGAAGAACACAAATGCAGGTTCACTATTAATATTTTCTGTGAACGTGTCCGAATATATCCTATCCCCAGAGACGTAGATACGTATTTCGCTTTTCTACAACAATACGGATAAAATTCCAGTACTCAACCAAGTAAAAGAAGCTTGCCAAAAAATACCATTTGAAGAACATCTTTCCTGCGACGAGCAAATTATTCCTTTCAAAGGCAGAACGTCACTAAAAACCTATAACCCAAAGAAGCCACACAAATGGGGCTATAGAATATATGTTTTGTCTGGTGTAAGTGGATTTAGCTGTGATTTTTAACTCTGCAGTAGGAAAGCCGACGTGGGCAAAATGCCAGGAGAACCTGAACTTGGAGCCGCAAGCAACATAATTGTTCGTTTATGTCGACTCCTCCCGAGAAATGTTTTCCACAAACTATACTTCGACAACTACTTCTCTAGTTTACATCTAATATCCTATTTAGATAAGCTGGGAATCAAATCCGTAGCCACAATGAGATCCAATCGCCTGAAAAACTTTGAAGCTTTATCTGAAAAAGAAATGAAAAAGAATGGACGTGGCTCATATATAGAAAAAACTGACAGTATAAATGAAGTAGATGTTCACGTGGTTCAATGGTACGATAATCATATTGTTTCATTGGCATTCTCTTTTTGCGGAGCAGAGCCGATTACTCAAATTCAACGGTTTTTTAAATCCCAAAATTGCAAGACAGACATTGAACGTCCAGATATAGTGTCAGCGTATAACATGCACATGGGAGGCGTTGATCTGCAGGACTCTGCGAATTTTTTGTCACATGATTGATGTTGTCATTGTCAATGCCTGGTTACTGTCTAGGCGAATTGGCAAGCAGCTTAATAGACAAAAATACATTTCTCTATTGGACTTCAAAACAACTGTAGCTCAGGATCTATGTTTGGTAGGTAAAGTAATAGGAAAAAAAAGAGAGCGGCCGATTACTAGTACCCCTACAAGTTCCCCGACTCCTATGATTCCAAAAAGAAAATGTTTCGAACCTCGTCCTACAAATCTTGTAAGTTCAGACAATGTTGGTCATTGGCCCTCTCACACAAACAATAGAGAAAGATGCAAAAAACCTAATTGTAAAGGCAAATCACGCATAATATGTGACAAATGTCAAGTGCACTTATGTCTCCATAAAGAAACTAATTGCTTTAAAGACTTTCACTCTGCTTAGACTATAAATTAAAGGCCAAAGCCATGCAAGTTTAGCTTTAAAAGAATTTGTGTAAACCCTTTTGTGCATAATGTTCCCAAACGGGAACACAATTTTTTTTTTTAGTTTAAATACATTTTTTCGAACTCATTGTTTTTCTTTTATTCTCGACCATTTCTTGACATGAAATTCCTTGAAACAAATTTTTTTGTCAATTTTTTCGTAATTCATGCAATGAGGGTTAACATATGTCCGAATTTTGTTAGTCTCCCATCCCATAAAAGAAAACTTTTCCCAAATTCGAAGTTAATCCTATATACTATTGCATTTGTGCATGAGTTTACAGTGGAAACGTTTTGGTTATTTTAGTACACATGAAAGTTAGTTTAATACATAAGAAGAAGCTTTAGGAAATTGCAGGGTTAATAATAATGTAATAATAATAAGTAATAGTTACCAGTAGAACTTGTTGGTGAACTTGGCATTTCTGTTTGTTCAATTCGCTTCTGCTTCGTTAATCTCGGTAATGTGTTTGTTCTTTTGTTAGCACATTCTTGCATGTGTCTTGCTCTCATACTTCTTTGTACATACGACCCGCATTTATTTGGACAGGGTTCCAGTACCGAGCCACAAGTAGAAATATGATTCTGTAAATGAATGGCACAGTTGCACACTTGCGATATCAAATATTTCCGGAATATGTAAAACGATATCAATTGAAAAATAAGTGAATATTGTACTTACACCTTCAGTTTCCTTTTCTATTAGTTTATTGCAAAAATAGCACGTAAACGGTCTGATTGAATTCATGTTTATTTATCTTTTTCAATTCGCTAAACCATAGTACACATCAATACATGTCTATTTTGTATAAATGTTTGAATGCAAGGTGCGTCTTATCTCTTAACAAGATAAGCGTTATCTACTACGACATCGGATAATTAGATTAAAGCTGTGAATTTGTACACATATACGAGTATCATATGTTAATGTACTTAATTAAAAGTTGTCACTCGAATTACACAACTATATTAATAGAGTTAAATAATAAAAAGGAAAATGCAATATTATGACTTCATTTTGTAAACACGCCTGTGCCTGTGTTGATATAGGACAATGACTCATACTTGGAAATATGTGTATAAACGATAAGAAGCGATAGTAGTGAAATTATTGAGTAGAGAGTACGTTCATACAATTTTTAAGATCTATTCATAATAATTGCATCTTTAAAAAATTGCAATCTCCAAAATTGTTCTTCATTCAGGATTTTATCACGGCAATTTTGACAATCGCATACTGTACGCAATGCATTGGTCGATCGTTTGATAGTGTCCATAGAAAGCGAACAAGAATATTTCCTTCTAACAGACAATTCGACGCCTCTAACTATAGTGATAGGATCATTGTAATAGAGTTTTATGTTCTAAAATGACACAATTTACATTGATATGCAGCCTATTAGTCCAGCCATTTGGTGCTTATTTGGAAAGTTTTGAAAATTGGTAAGTTTATAAATTTTGACGTGCACTCTTCGAATTTTCACCTTGCCACTTTCTATAAAAAATAGTTATGTGATAAATTAAACCAGAGAAAATTTCCTACAATTTCTGTACTAACTAATGAATGAATAGTTCAATGGCGGCTGGCGCATAAGCACTGCAGTGCTGCAGAGCTCCCAAACAATTGGGCGGGCGAACCTGTATTAGTTATAACTAGTTTTCTTTTACATAATTTTTCCGACATTTCTGATGTTTATAAAAGCGTAAAATATTGTTGTGAAAATTCTCCCCCTGTATATCAAAAAATTTGCATATTTTTCTACATCATCCTGTAGAGGCCATAAAACCCTACAATTTGACACCTCAATCATCAAAATCCGATCAGTAGAAGCCGAGATATTCGCTTCCGAAATTCCAACACTAACGCCGGTTATATATAGTATTTTATCAAATAATATACAATAGGCGACCAGTGGAATAACCAACCTAATTCGCGCGATCGCTCACTTGTTCCCTATCTGGTCCACACGTACGTGCGCTCAGAGCTCTTTCAAACACCCGCGCGCACCCCGCTACCCCCGCGGCTGTCATAAACCAATGCGTGATTTTACCAGGCATGTTCGCTGCATTTACACCAGCGCGAAGGGCGATATGATTCGGTATCTAAACTAATATTATAAAGAGGAAACATTTGTGTTTTTGTATGTATGTTTGTAATGCTTTCACACAAAAACTACTGGACCGATTTCAAAAATTCTTTCACCATTAGAAAGCTGCATTTTCACTGAGTGACATAGGCTATATTACATTTTCAAAAAAAAAAGATATCCCCAATAAAAATGCATTAATGTAACCCAAGGTGTGAAAAAATTAGTCACAAAAAATCTGCCATCGCGTACGCTGCGGAAACTATTGTTGATAGAACAAAAAAATGTTCTACAGTATTATAGAACGTATTAATATCTACAAAAAAGTCCGCGAAACCATATGTCCAACTACTGTAGTTATGCCACTATAACTACTTTTTTACATTTTAAAAGTTAATAAAAGTGCCGACAATAATCAAACCATATTATCCATAGCTCTGTATTATTTCTTATCCTATTAAATGATATTTTATTAAAGACCATTTCAATACCAGTAAAATACTTTTTAAATTATTAAAATCGGACATTCCATTCAAAAGATATAACGAATTTAAAAATGTCAATCTAAAGAAAATAATGTTATAATATAATGTAGTAGTATAGCGATGGCCATATTCATTTTGTTTGTAATAAATTGACAATCGAAAAATTATAACTGGAATAAGAATAGTATTGGCAGAAGGAATTTAATAACAAGTTCAATGAGAATGAAAAGTAATAGGAAACAGGCACAGAGAAGCTGTTATAGAAAGAAGTTAAACATAAAGTGATATAAAATCCAAAAATTAAGGATCACAAGAAAGGAAGATTAAATATTTAAGAGAATACACTCACTATTGTATTTATTCAAGGTAGGATCGAAGAAAAGACAACATATACGATACAAATTTTATTAAAAGAATTTAAATAACACTGAGATATTTGAAAGATGACGTTTTTGAAGTAATTTCGACAATGTGTCAAAAGCCAAGTGACAGGAACATTATTAAAATAGCGGGTTACATTGTTTATAAGTTATGTTAAATTAGTAAATGGACTAAACAGATTTAATAAGCGATGAGCCACCACCAGAAAAACGCAAACGTCCAAATAACAGCAGATTTAATCATCGAATTTCGGCTTTAGAGGTGTGTGATGTTATTCTAAATTGTGCAAAAGATCGATTTCATTTTAAAGAGCATCTAGTAGTGGCATCACTTTTTTTTTCGGAATGCTTTGGAGAGTATTGCAGTAAATTTCCTGAGGACAAACTCACTTCCGCATGCTCCTATTATCCCACCCTTGATAAAGAAAGATTACGAACTGAATTGTCTGTTATTTACTCAAGAACTGATTGTAGATCTTTAAAAGGCGCACTACCTCTTCTAAAATTTTTAATAAAAAACAATCTGGGAGATACGTTGAAGGAGACTAGAAAATTATTAGAAATTGTAATAACAACTCCCATGACAACATCAGAGGCCGAACGATGCTTTTCAACACTAAATCGAATTAAGACGTTTCTCAGAAATTCAATGACCGAAGATCGTTTAACATCTCTTTCCATGCTATCTATCTAAAAAAAAGTTTATCTCCGAAATAGACAATTTTAATGACAAAGTGATAACAAAATTTGCAAATCGAAAAGAACGTAGAATAGATTTAATTTATAAGAAATAATTTGTTAGTAAAGTAGTGCTTAGTGACTCTTATTTTTTTGTGTGACAATTGACAATCGTTCCAGAAATACATTACTTCAGTGCGGAAGGCGAAGAAAGCACGATAAGATCGATGGGAGACAACCTCTTACTGCCCGTGCAAGGTAAATTTTTTTGTAAAACTTGCTCCTTAAACTCCTTAAAATTTTTAGCACGAGCCGCCACTGGAATAGTTTCAGTGTACGAGCGCTGCAAAGTCTACTCCAACATGCGTATTGACGCAAAAACTCATTTCCACACCACCATGACGTAGAGCAAGTGGCGCGTGTTTTTTGTGGTGTCCCCAGTAACCCTAATCTACATGTAATGCACTTATTACTAAATTTAGTGCATTATTCTTTGCTTCGTTATCCCTGACGGACCAGGTTTTGCTGGTTCATCATCTCAGAACCGAGCAAAACGTCACAGATAGAAAGTTCTACCACGTTATCCACGATAGGGTTATCGGATTCGATGTAATCACCTTCTTCCTCGATTTCGTCATAGGTGTGCTCGAGAACAGTCTCCATTTCGTCCCCTTCATCACTATCTTGTAGTGCAATTAGCAAATGATCACTGGTACCACTGCAATTCGCATAAATAACGGACCACTTTAATTCAGCCTTTCTGTCACAGGCTCCCCTACATTTCTTTTTGCATTTGCAAGAAATAAGTTTCAACAAGGGTTCTGGGCTGGGAACTCGAGTGTGGTGACAGAAATTAGCCCATTCTTGCTTTCCTTCCATCCGCATCGCTTTGCATTTTGTTCATCTTCATATCACTGCTGGACCTAGTGATAGGTTCGGAACGAATACAACATTCGTTCCGAAGAAGCAGCAGCACAACGCTGCTGCTTCTGTCGGTGGCAGCAATGCAATATTAGATTTATTTAAATATGCTGATTTTGTGAAGCGTGTCTGGAAAAATGGCACACAAAAGCAATTTTTTGACGATATCTTTTTTCCGACTCATTTTGCGATGAAAATAGTTATGTGATAAATTAAACTAGAGAACATTTCCTATAATTTATGCCCTAACCTTTTTTTGTAATATTAAAAATTTCGGCGTACGAGCGCGGCAAAGTATACTCTAACACGCGTATTTCATATATTAACGAAAAATATATTACTACGGGTTGAAAAACCGGCCTATTATGGCCTATACGGTCTATCGTACATATATATTCTCAAACCCGGAAAAGGACAAATTTTGCAACAAATATAATCAACAAAAAGTATCATAGATAAAGCAGCCGCAGATAACATATTATTCTTGCACGCCTTCAGTGGCTGTGATAGCAGCAGCAGGACAACATTCGATCCGAACCTATCACCAGCTCCAGCAGTGGTATGGAGTTGAACAAAATGCAGAGCGATGGGGATGGAAAAAAAGAATGAATGGGCTAATTCCGATCACCACACTCGAGACCCCAGCTGCGGAAATCTTGTAGAAAGTTATTTATTGCAAATGCAAAAAGGAATGTCGGAGAGCGTGTGTCTGCAGAAAGGTGGATTAAAGTGCTCCGTTATTTACGCGAATTGTGCTAATTTGTAAGTTACACTACAATATACTGATGAAGAAGGAGAAACGGAGACTACTCCCGAACAAACCTATGACGAAATCTAGGAAGAACGTGATTAAATCGAAGCTGATATCCCTATCGCGGAAAACGTGGAAGAACTTTCTATCATTTTTACTCGGTTCTGAAGACGAAGATAGCCAAGCAAAGAAGAATGCACTAAATTTAGTAATCAGTGCATTACATGTAGATTAGGCCTACTGAGGATACCACAAAAAAACGCCACATAGGTAGTGTGAAAATGAGTTTTTGCGCCAATACGCGTGTTGGAGTAGACTTTGCGGCGCTCGTACGATGAAACAATTCATTTTATTAAAAAAATGTTATGAGATAAATTATAGGAAATTTTCTCTGGTTTAATTTATCACATAACTATGTTTATCGTAAAATGAGTTGAGAAGGAGATATGGTGAAAAAACTGTTTTTCGGCGCCATTTTTTCAATATCGCGGCGCGAGCGGCAATGATACAAGGTGGCAAAATGAAAATTCGAAAATAGCACGTCGAAATCCATAAACATACAAATTTTCAAAACTCAGGGAAAACTTTCCAGTTAAAATTACCAAATGACTATATATGTCTATTGCCAGTAACCATTTTATGTCTAAGTAAAACAAATAATCACAGTGTTGAACATGGAGCATAGTAAAGCGAACACAAAGAGTCACGAAACAATTTATAAGGCGTCAACGTATGCACGGTGCACTAAGTTTCAAGAAACTAAAATTACATGATAAAAACACAATGTTGTATTAGATTTACACTTTATTTAATAATATTTAATAATGACTATATAACAGCTGTTTCACCCCCACACATCACATCACAGCCCCAGCAGTTAAATTATCTAAAAATCTCATAAATATAATTATTAAACACACAAAATTTAAACCACATTACAGCGTTAAAAATAGCTATGTATTAGTTAATAAGATTAAAGAGGTCAATTTACCGAATAATGCGAAACTAATATCGTTTGATGTACAAAACCTATTTCCTAGTGTTCCTCCTAAAGAAGCCAATTTGCTAATTAAGAATATGCTAGAAAATAATAGAACCAACCCCACCATAACAGAGGAAATTTTATTTTTACTTTCAATTTGTGTTGATCAAAATTATTTTGTGTTTAATGATAATATTTACAGTTGTAAAGACGGATTAATAATGGGCAACCCACTTAGCCCGTTATTAGCGGAAATTTTTATAGATAACCTTGAGACCACTATATTTAATAACAGTGCATTAGTTAAGAACATTTTATTTTGGCATAGGTACGTAGATGATATCTTAATTTGTTATACAGGCACAGATAGACAACTTAATAAACTTGAAGAATTTATCAACTCAATACATAAAAACATTAAGTTCACAATAGAGAAAGAACAGAATAATAGCATTAACTTTTTAGATTTAACGATTAAGAGAAGCAATAACCTACTAAAATTCTCGATATACCATAAAGAATCGCACACAGACACAAAAATACATAATAAATCAATGCACCCAATTCAACATAAATTAGCAGCATTCTATAGTATGATTCATAGACTATTAAATATACCCATGTCAATAGAAGACTTTAATTCAGAATACAACATTATAAAACAGATTGCAATCAATAATGGTTATGACCCGAATATAATAGATAAAATAATATCCAAAAAACGAGAAACTAAAGCAATACAAGATATATATCCGATTACTAAAGATAATGAAATTTAAAATTATTACTTACCTAGGCAGACAAAATAAAACTTTGGAAAAATTTTTAAGAAAACAAAATATAAACATTGCATATAAAACCAACAACCATATTAGTAACTACATCAAAAACAATAAAAGTAAAACAGCACATCATAATAAGTCAGGTGTGTATAAACTAACTTGTGGCACATGTACTAAAACATATATCGGGCAAACAGGTAGAACGTTCAAAAAGCGCATATACGAACATTATTATTCGTTTAGAAATGGGAAAACAGATTCAGCATACTCCAACCATTTAATTGAAGAAAGCCATAGTTTTAATAATAATTTCAAGATCCTACACGAAGAAAAGAAAAGTAAGAAACTCGATTTATTAGAAGCAATGCAAATTAATAAACAAAAATTTTCAAATAAATTATTAAATGACAAAACAGAGCTTAATTCATCCCCTCTGTTGAACTTATTTCCTATTTTTTATTGAAATATTTTGTTAGATATGTGTCACTTATAATATAATTTATGTTATCTATATGTATCCCTTATACTAAATGAGGCGGGAAAAAATATTTCGGTTTCCAATTTCTGAGAATACCATAAGTCATAAAATAAAAAATATTTACGTTTAAGTAAAATGTTTTATAGTACCGCTTGTTATATCTGAAGAAACCGTTGTACGGTGAAACAGCTGTTATATAGTCATTATTAAATATTATTAAATAAAGTGTAAATCTAATACAACATTGTGTGTTTTTATCATTTGATATGGATTTACATCAAGTAAAGGCAGAATCGATTCAATTCAAAACTAAAATTACGTCGACTTAACCCTTTTCGGAAATGGCACACGTGTTTGGTTTCGCGTCCTCCGTTTCCTACCTCTTTTCTAAGAATTCGAAGAGACAAGAGGATGGGACAGGACCGTTGTCTGTGTTGAAAGTATTATTTTTTTGTTTTTAACAATATGAATACTTTCATATATATCCAGCTCCCTTGGACTGTTTATATTTTTAATAAGTTTAAAACAATCGGCTTCTATTGCACGGCGTGTGACACTCGATTTTCTGGTCTATTGCATTTAATATAACTTCACGATGAAAAAAGAACACTTGGTTATATGTTTCACTAAATTTTATTTACATAAAATAAGACAATTGTTTCGGACTCTGCAGTCCATTTTCAATTAACATAAGAATAAATTTTCTAAAGTATAAATAGATGTATGTAACTACAAAATAGAAAGGGGATAACGTTACTAACAAATTTTCGTGCAAATGGAAAAGGGGGTAGTTTAAGATACAATATAAGTATTCAATAGCTCATCAAATTCAAATAACTGCCCTCATTATCGGCGAAAGGCTAAACTCTGTTTGCTCGTTTACAATGTTTAACGACTTATTTTTCGCCTTTGAAATTTCTAATATTTCCAGGAGATTTAATCTTAATCCTTTTGAAGAAGAGTGTAATATATATTATTTGGACAGGTACAAATAGACAGTTAGATCTCTTCTTCAATCATTTAAATAATATCAATAATAAAATACAATTTACAATAGAAAAAGAGAAGGTTAACTGCTTAAACTTCTTAGATCTCACGTTAAAGAAACTGAATAATAAAATAGATTATAGCATCTATAGAAAACATACTTTCACAGATACCCTTATTTCAGCAGATAGCAATCAGTCAAACAGTATAAAAATAACTTCGTTTAACAGCTTTATACACAGACTTTTACATTTACCTCTATCTAAACCAAATTATGATAAAGAAGTCAATACCCTGAAGTGTTTGGCTATAAATAATGGCTTCACCCCTGACATAATAGACAATATTATCAAAAAGAAAAAACGTCAACAAATTAAAAGTTTTTTGTATGCTTCTTCTCAAAAAGAATCTCCTAAACACAGGTTCATAAATTATGTAGGTAGGACCTCGAAAATCACTAATAGATTAACAAAAAACAACATAAAAACTATTTCAGTAAATAAATTTAATTTAGGTAAATTGTGGGCCAACAATAAAGATAGATTTGAAAAAACACAAAAATGTGGAATATACAAAGTCAATTGCATGACCTGTGATGCGTTTTACATCGGGCAAACAGGTAGAAGTTTTCACACTCATATTACTGAACACAGAAAAGCCATTTTAAATTCTAGGAAATGCTCAGGGATTTCAGAACACTGCATTGATAACAACCATATGATCTCATCGGACAATTTTAATATATTACACTCTTCTTCAAAAGGATTAAGATTAAATCTCCTGGAAATATTAGAAATTTCAAAGGCGAAAAATAAGTCGTTAAACATTGTAAACGAGCAAACAGAGTTTAGCCTTTCGCCGATAATGAGGGCAGTTATTTGAATTTAATGAGCTATTGAATAATTATATTGTATCTTAAATTACCCCCTTTTCCATTTGCACGAAAATTTGTTAGTAACGTTATCCCCTTTCTATTTTGTAGTTACATACATCTATTAATACTTTAGAAAATTTATTCTTATGTTAATTGAAAATGGACTGCAGAGTCCGAAACAATTGTCTTATTTTATGTAAATAAAATTAGTGAAACATATAACCAAGTGTTCTTTTTTCATCGTGAAGTTATCAAGATGTTTCACCAAGTGCCAAGCGAGAGTTCAATCAATTTAATAGCATTTAATATGTTTATAACGGGGTATTATTGAACGTTTCGTTTGACTTATAACGAGCCATCGAAAAAATTCATAATTGGAGTAGACTGTGAAATTTGGTTGGTACTTTAGCCACTTCCACACAATGACACATTACTTGATGCTTGACAGTTTCATTTGGTTTCATTGTAAAAAAAAGGTTATGGCATTGAAATCATACTACAACAAAAAAGAAAACAAATAATTTATTTAATATCGAAATCATAATCAAAATTTACATATAGCTACAGAAGTTGTTGAAAATGTTGTCCATTACATTACATTATATTACATTACATCTAAACAAATTTAATTTTCTTAATAAAAGTTTTGAAAAATTTGACACAAACTTATAGTTTCAATGTCAAATAATAAATGTCATTTCGTGGAAGTGGCTAAAATACCAACCCAATTTCACAGTCTACTCCAATTATGAATTTTTTCGATGGCTCGTTATTTTTTTAATTACAATCGGGGCAATTAATTTAATATACACCCACTTTCTGGTACAAATCTACTTTATCTTTGGTATTACCAAAGAGAGTTTTAATTGTATTTTCGGACCGAAAAGCAACTTGGAGACCCTATTCTTCGACAACTCTATTTAGGTTTTTTGTAATTTGATGGTATGGTAACCACATGAACCTTTACTCATGATTTGATTGTGGTAACAAACATGTCAAATCGCGAATTTTTTTTTTTAATTAATCTTTCTAATTAATTTATTATTAATTTTTAACTATTTATCTCACGATGTTTTTAATGAAATCTAGTTCTTTTTGGTATTTTCTTTTTGTTAACGGAAAATTTAACAACTCATTGACTAGAAAATTGAAAAAAGCCGTTCTTTGTTGGAAACTATGATTCGAATCTGCAGTGATAAATCTATTGACATTGGTTTCTTTCCGGAAATATCGATTTCTATTTTACGATTATTTCCAAATACATACTAGTGTATTTAAGAATGGTATCTTATTATTATCTTTTTCTTCCGTAAATTTAATAGTCAGAAATTTCAAAATTAGTGGTTTTGCGAACATGTATAATTCACATTCACGTGTATCAAGAGTCGCAAGAATGTTATCTTTAAATTCTACTTCGAGGTGACTCAAATAAATTGGCAATGAAAGGAGAGTCCAGTACGTTCAGACGCTGAATTACAAAAAAAAATGCACCCAACAGGTCGCGCAACAATTAATGAATGTCATGAAAGAACAAAGAAAAAACATTTCTCAAGAACTTCTTAACCAGTATTGACGTAGAGGAGATGATTTTCTCACGAACATTTCTACCGAGGACAAATCCTGGGTTTATCATTACGATCCCAAAAACAAGCGGCAGTTAATGGAATACCGTCGTCCTGATTCTCCACGTGTACGAAAATTTAAAAGGGATTCATCAGCGCAGAAATTTCTGCTTCTTGCTCACCTATTTTCTGGAATGTAAATGCATATCGAATATCTGCAGAAGGAATCAACGATTAATTCAATAAAATACTGCAAAACTTTACGATAACTAAAGAATCGTATCGGTAGAGTAATGATGTAAAGAATTAATTTTTTTGTACCATGACAGCGCCAGATTGCATTGCAGCAATGAAACGATGAAGACAGTGACGAGTGAAATTAACGATTGTTTCCCATCCTCCGTACAGTCCTTCAGATTTGTGGTTGTTCCCAAAGTTGGAGGAGGTATTGAAAGCTCAACATTTTTCATCAGACACTGAAGTTCAGGCTGCTATTCGCAATATAATCAAGAAAACTTTTCATGGACGGAATGAAGAAATGGATTGAGCGTTTGGAGAAATGTGTTGCACTAAATGGTGATTATGTGTACATTGGTAGTACAATAAATTTATGTCATTTTGATAGTGGTTTGATTATTTTGTTACTTATTCTTATTTTATAGAGTTTGAAACAATACAGTTCATAAAGTATAAGTTTTCAGTTCGTACTGCCCAAGTGTGAACCGCAAATAGTACTTTATCTCTTTCTAACATACATGAATACGCGCTCTAATACTACACACGTTTGTCATTTTAAGTTAAGACGTACGTCTTTGAAATATTATATTAAATAAAAAGGATAGGTTGTCTAGGAGATAGTCTTATGACATTCGACTTGTCAAATTCTTTCAATATTGTTGTTTATTGAGTTTGTTTCCGGTATTCTGACTTCTAGGTTAAGCATTCTTCCAATTTGAATATTTAGTTTATCAAAAATTACAAAATCTGTTCTTTTGAGAACAATACTGATAATAAATAGTAATATCAATTAGTGGCAATAAGTACGAAATTGTTTGATTATCACTTTGACATTTCTAACTTATTTATTTTACAGAATATTTCTTAGATGCCTGGTAAATCTCTGGGTTTTCAAGCTCAACAGCTTGTATTTAATCTATCAGCGTATTTTTATGTCCATCGACCGTGTTCATGAAGTAATTCACACAATCAGTTAGATAAGGCGGTGTTATGAAATAACTTTTATTTTAGAGGGTAGCAGTAGCCCTTAATAGTTCTAGTAGTACGGTCTACACGATTAAACATTGTAGCATTCAGAATCCAGTCTTAACGTCTCCTGGCAAAAAAAGGTCTTGTAAGAAGCGAAAAACTAAGGACTTTAAAATGGAAGTTCGAAATACTGTTTATGACATGTATAAAGAAAGTATGTTTTTAATATATTGTAAACATTTATTACATGTTCAAATTTTTCAGAAAAACATCTTACCATAAAAACTCTAAACAATGTTTTGGCTATGAAAGAATTTGTTCATACATGTACAACTACTTTAGCAATATTGCTTAAAGATATTGGTTTTAAATATACTAAGAAAGAGTGTTACAGGAGAGCGCTCACAGAGAAATTAAATATAGTCTGCATAAGAAATGTGTTTTTAAGGGAATATATGAATAACTTAAATGCAACTTTACGTCAGGTCATGTTCCTTGATGAAACTTGGATCTTTTCGAAAGGGAATAGAATGACATCCTGGTAAAATGATAATATAAAAAGTGTTAGGAAAACCAAAGGCTATGATGGCAAACGGTTTATTATTATACATGTTGGCACAGAAAATGGCTTCATTAAAGGAGTCTGATTTTTCCATAAAAATCAATTACTGATGATTACTATGGAGACATGAATGGTGACTCCTTTAAGCAATGGGTAAATGATAAGCTTATACCAAATCTTGAGGTGCCATCACTTATAATAATGGATAATGCTCCTCATCATAGTGCTATTCAAAATAAACAACCAAATACCTCCTCAAAAAAACAAATTATGGAATGGTTGAGAAAAAAGATAGAAGCTATTCACCTACAATGACTAAGAATGAATTAATTCAATTAGTAAAATATCATAAAGAAGAGAAGATATTATTATAGATGAAATAATAAGAGAAAGTGCGCATGAAGTTTTAAGATTACCCCCGTACCATTGTGACTTGAACGCAATTGAAATGATTTGGGCTAAGGTTAAAGATTATTATAATTCAAATATTGGAAGAAATGGTTATTCAGATGAAGGAGTTAAAGAAATGTGGAATGAAGCTTTGCAACAGTGTGATGAAATTACTTGGTATAATAAGGCAGAGATTGCTCCAATAATAATTAATTAATGTTAAGTTCTGAGTCAGAATCAGAAACTGACTAGTTTTCATTCATTTTTGTAATATATACTTTATTAACATTAAAAATAACATATTGCAAATAATACAAGTAATGAAAATTCTTTCAATGGAGACTGTGGTTAAATAATAATTTAAAAAAGGTATATAACCCCTTACCACAATTATTAGTCGTATCCTAAATACGTATTTCGACAACTAAGTTGTCATCATCAGTAGGTAAAAACTACTAATTAAAAGTCACACATGGGGCACAGTAAAGTAACATAAACGCTTCCGCACAACTACTATACACTGCAACCCTGTAAAGACTTAAAGACCAGTCTTTACAGGGTTGCAGTGTATAGTAGTTGTGCGGAAGCGTTTATGTTACTTTACTGTGCCCCATGTGTGACTTTTAATTAGTAGTTTTTACCTACTGATGATGACAACTTAGTTGTCGAAATACGTATTTAGGATACGACTAATAATTGTGGTAAGGGGTTATATACCTTTTTTAAAATACAAGTAATATTTTTGAAGTTTTATTTGGTTGAAACAAATAAGTTTACTTCTATAAGAGTTCACTAAACATTAATAACCAGGTACCTAACTATCTTATTTTGACAAAATATTTTTGTATTTATATTTTGTATAAGTTTAATATGGTAACATTAATACTGCCATAAAAACCATCAATATGCATCATTTTGCATGCACATAATATGAAGCAGCGAAGAAATCACTGCCACTGGTTCAGCGAAACATTACATGATAAAGATCTCGTGGCAATGTTTTATTTAATTAAGTTTGTTTTTTTCTTATTGGTGGTGTACTAACTTGCAAAATTATCAAATGTAGTTATCAGAAAATCCTCATGTGTTTGTTAAATATCTTCATCTAATAAAGAATAATATGGATTTCGATTGTATTATATGCAAGACGAATTATTATACCATTATTTTCTAAAGAAACAATAAAATATTAAATGTAGACTATATAAATGTTTTTTCTTTTATGTATAATTTTATAAATGTAATTTAACAACTCTCAAAAGGTAATTCTTTTTCAAAGAGTTACGAACATAACTTTTACATTCTTTTTCAATATATTTAAATTTATTTAAAATATAAACAATATATAAATTAAGTAGAAATCTACATTATTCATTAAATTAATACATTCCAAATCTTAGCCCAGATATAGTGCAAAAAAATGATTTCGGTAGGTATGTAATTCTTAATAATGCAAACATTTTTAACACTAAAGATTCTTTTCAATACCTATGCATTTTACTATTGATATCTTACTTGAAATACTTTTTAAATAAATTTTTTATCGAATATTTTCGTGAGTTTGTAATTACAAATACCATTTAAAATAATTTGTTGGAATATTAAAGTAATAATTTCCGCATAGTTTTCTTGGATAGAATATATTTATACAGAACTAGAAAAGAAACAATACTTTTGAACTATTCATGTTCCCACTTTAGTCATTATTATTATTTTGACATGTAGGTTTGTATATGCTTTCTTTGGTTATATGCAAGTAACATACTAAAATGTTGACAATATTGCAAAACATGACGTTTATATTTTATGATGACAGACGGTTGTTTCCGCGATTGAATACTGACTTGATTTGACTCTGCAGTACTGATTTTAATCATATGCTTCGAATTTGACCTTGAACTGAAAACTTATACTTTATGAACTATACCTATATATCAATCAGCCCTCATAGTAACGGTAAAACATTACGATACAAATCCATCCTGGTTGATGGAAATATAGGATCTAACATTATTATAAATGGAGCTATAAATAACATGTTCATATTATCTTGCAAAGTTTCAGAAGATAGATATTGGTCTATAATTTTATAAAAGAGTCGCATTACCATTCTTAAGTATTGAGCAAATTGGGTGGTTTAGAAAAACGTTCCTACAATCATGTACAGCAAAACTAGGAATAAGATCATCATGATGAAAATTTATTTGATGACAGTATCGCCGTCGACCTTCATGTCGTTACTATTTATACTTATAAGTTTTTTGGAATGGTCGTAATGTATGTTGGGACTTTGTGGGTTCTATGTGTATTTTCCGTTTCCTCAGTTTCCCCTTCAGGAAACCTTTCGCTATATTTCCTGCCTCCATGTTTTAATGCTTAAACTTGGGCGGTGTTTCCATATTTTCCCCTTTCTCTCTTGTATATACCAGGGTTTCTACTGTATGCATGTTTCCATTAATAATCAATTTGTTGTATAACAATTTGGCCGTATGGCCTTCTTCTTTTGCCTCATTTAAATGTATTATTAGAATTTTCCGTTTTCGTTTTTCGTCCTGGATACCTTTTGGAAAGTCCTCACTAATAAATATGTTTGTTTTCTTTAGCTTTGGGGCAGCTTTCATTATTTATCTCTTTTTGTTGTAGTCCTTTACTTCCATTAACAGTGGTCTGCTGTTTAATTTCTTCGGCCTTCCTATTCTTCTTATATCGGTAATTTCTTTTGTTTTGTCGAAAGGAATTTCTAACTTATTAATTACTTCTTCTATTTTCCTATTCATATCCAGTACATTTTCTTCGTCTGATTCGTTCACTCCAAAAAATACCACATTCTTTTTCCTGGCGTCTCTTTCCAGATCTTCAATTTTTTCTTCTTGGATTTTGATACTCTTTATCTCCTTAGCCGTCTCATCCAGTTTATCCTCGACTCTTTTGTCTCTTTCTTCCGTCCTTTGCAATTTGTCCCAGTTCTTCCATGTTAGTATTAATATAGGTCATGCTTTATAAACTAATGAAAACTTTTGCACAAAACGATAGAGAATTTTCCCCCAGTCGTCCCGTCGGAAGGATAGTCTCTCTTTTCGAGCCCTAGAATCTCTTCCTCCAATTTTATGTATCTTAATTTTCTCTAAATTAATCTAAATTCCTTTCTGATTTTTGAATAATACAATTAATTTAGTAATTATATATTCTGATTCTTTATTTAATTTAACTCACTTTCCGTAATAAAATACATTATATTCATAAATTAAATACTATTCATAGACCGGCGCCTTAGTCCTGTCCTGTCTCATGTCATACACCTTAACAATGAATCTTCTTTTATCACCAGCTGTTGCTTTTTTGTTTGTTTTTAACTTCTTTTATTTCATATTATAACGTGAGATTTACTTAAAAGCCTTCAATTTTCACTTATCGACAGCGTCTTTTACTGCCAAAATTTCTTTATCTGTTGTTAATCACTTTAGGCACTGATTTTTACAAATACATATTTCCATCTATTTATTTTTTATTCTCGCGAAAATTAACTTTATTAACAGAAACTATTCACATGTGACCTTCTAATAGCAGTACAGGACTGTAACGCTAAGTTACTACTAAGTTAGTAATATATAATATGCATCAAACAATAATATCATGCTTGAACACTTTAGAGAAAAAATACGAAACACCATTTTAAACATACTTGAGTGGGTAAAACCTCACCATATTTTGAATAAAACAAAAATATTTTTAATAATATCGAAATATTATTATCAATCGCGTGTAAAGAACGCAATACATACAAGTTTAATTATTATAATTTGTGTGAAAATTGCTATCCATAAATGCAGATAGGTGTTTCGTCTTGCTATAGACTCGCCAGTGCATGATGCTGGAATAGACAAAATTTACTAGAAAGACTCTCTTACTACATACAACATTTTTCTAGTGAATTTTGTCTATTGCAACATAATGCACTCACGATCTACAGCAAGACGGAACACGTATATGCATGTCTGGATAGCGATATTTCGATATTATTAAAAATGTTTTTGTGTTATACGATAAAATAAGAACTATTGAAATTATGAATATAACTACATAGTTTCAAAAAATATGTTTCCTATATCTTCAAAATTTAACAAAGATATTTAAGTGTAATTAATAATTGTAGTCGAATTTTTCTCCGAAAGATGGTACTAGAATGAACAAACAATATATTTATTTAATGTATTTACAGGGCTACCTTTAACTTTATTAAATTCGGTTCAGCTCGCAAGTTTATCTGAACCCAGGATTTTTTTATCTTTAAACATACGCAAGTGGAAATCTCTTAATGGAAATATTAACTGCAACGTTAGTATTTTTTCTATGGAATCAGGGTTTTTATTTTTAGTTCTCAACTAATATTTTATACTTTGTATATTATTATTCAATCAATATCAAGAAAAATGTCCAATGATAAGCCGCGATAAGGTAAAGATATCATTCAGTAAAGTTAAATCGTAGTAAAAAGTAACGTCTCCCAGATTTCATTGACATTCAAGGTAGAGTTTTAAAATATTCTGCCCTCGAAAAATGTATATCATCTAACTACTAGAGAAACTAACTTTCGAAAGGCTGATATAAATGTTAAAGTATATTCAAAGGCTCAGTATTTATACAATTTAAAGTAAGTTGCATTAAATGCATTTAATTCGAGATATTAAATCTAAAACGCATGCTTCAATTTTTAACGTGTATATATTATTGTCAATACAATATAATAATTTATAATTGATAATTATTTTTCAGGTACAGATGGAAAGAAATTCGTTTACATTTATCATTTATTTAAGCTTATTTGCTTCTGCTCCAGCAACTAAGTCATGCGACAAAACAGATACAGAAATAACATGCTCTGCAAAAAGCCTCAATAACATACCAAAAGTTAGTCTTCACAATGCAATAGAACTCTTGGACATGTCGCAAAATGATTTGGAAGAGCTTTTTGGTGTTGACTTCAGTGAATATACAAATTTGATGACTTTGTATCTGAACGAAAATTCAATTTCGTATATAGAAGACGATACGTTTGAGAAATTGTTGAATTTGGAGTTCATAGATCTGTCAAGAAATCTATTGGAGGAAATACCTGATAACATAATAACTAATAATAAGAAATTAACTGTCCTAGATCTGTCTGAAAATTTGTTCCAATCACAGGCACCTACACTAATATCAGAAAGCTTAGAAGTTCTGGATCTATCCCAATGCAAATTAAGTCGTTTTTCAAATGAGAGCATAGAGAATCTGCCAAACCTAAAACTACTCTACCTGAATTCTAATAATCTTATTTCATTGGATGATCGTATGTTTTCCATACCAAAGCTCTTTTATTACGTTCAGGTCGATTTTAACCCGTGGGAATGTACATGTGATACAGTGAAAATGTTACAAAAACTAACTGATAACAAATTATTTGAAATAACACAACCTGTTACTTGCGTAGATGATAGTAAATCCCACGTACATATTTACGATAGAGATGGACCTAAGATTTGCAAAATCGAGAGAAAAGTCCAAGAAGAAGCAGCAACCATATCAAATGCTATTGAAATTGGGAGCAGTTCCAAAGATATCAATCTCAAGAACATATACATGAATGATGACGAACAAATTGCTAGTGGTATTAAATATTTAGAGGAAATCTTGAAGAACGAAAAAATATATTTTCAAGAACTGAAAAATGAAAAAAGCGTGTTGGATTCCATAACCGTTTGGACGGTGAAAATATTTATTCTGATAATCTTCTTCAGTGGCATTGGATTAGGTGTTTTGATATCGGCTCTAATGAGCAGAAGAATGCGACGAGTCAAGTCAAGGTCACTTCTTAAAACAGCGTCTATGACAATATAGTGTGCAAATTAGTAAGTAACTAGTGTTCACATACTGTTTTGTAAATGTTAAATGAAACGAGTTTTTTATCATTTAATATTTAAGTGATAAGTGATTAAGTTGTAATTTGTAGATATTCGATAGAAGTTAAGTAAGAAACTGTACTTCAAATTTTCCGTATATACAATGTTAACTCGTTTCGATATAAATTTCTTCAATAAATTGTTTGTATGATTACTTTTTTTCAAATTAAACGGGTAAATTCTTCATACGTTGATATACTATCAATAGCTACCAAGATTAGAATAACCACATTTTAATGTTTGTTATTTGATAGGAAAAGTAAACCATGCGGTGCAAATATGTAGTATACATTGATTGATAAAAATGATAAATGATATTTACATGTGATTATTTTTTAGACTAAAAAAAGTGCATCTTTCTTAATTTTATAAACATTTATTAGTGTGACTCATAGCGTATTTCTGGTTTTCCCCTTCAGATAAAGAATGTAACATCCTAGTCAAAGAATTGTTTTAAAAAACGATATATTTCTCAAAGAATAGGGGGCAAATATTTATTGCTACAACAAATGATAATGCGATAAATATCTGAGTTTTTATTTATATAGTAGATCGTTCCGATAATTAAGATAACTGATATCTGAGTGGAAAATTTATATTGAATAGTAGAACAACAATAATTATTAACCTTATTAACGTTTTACTGTTAGTATTATTATAAATAAAATAAACATATTTCCAATCTCAAGAATCCGAAAATTTGTTTAAGAACAGTTAACTTTCTGAAATAATTTAATATTTAGCAAAGTTTAGTTGACTTATACATTACCGTTCAAAAGTGTTTGGACACCCATGCTTTTTTTTTGTACTATTTATATTACATTGAAGAAATATATTTTTTCACTAAATACGTGCTGTAAAACTAATGAAATAATAATTATCAAATTATTTACCATATTTACCGCAATAATTCTATAATCCTTACTACCTATAAAAGGTACAAGTAATAAATGTCCACAAAAACTGGCGTTATTAAGATGCTCAATTCAACCACCCTCCTCGGATTTACCTTACGTGGGCGGGTTGATTTTAACCCTTTAAGTGGCAGAGGTAGCTATAGCTACCACCTGTTATTAAAGTCGAAATTCCAGCATCGGCCCAGCGAATTTGATCTTTACGCCTTCCACTTAATGCATTAAGTTACCCTGGTCTCTATTGCTACCGCGCAGACAATATTTTCGCGCGCATTTTGCCTTATTCGTGATGGCTGGTATCTATAGCTACCAGTGTCACTTAACGCGCCTTATGTTTCGACGTTTACTGGTGTTTTTGTTTTTTTCGGCTTGTTTTTTCCTGTTATAGCGCACTTGATTTGCGAAATAAATTGGTAAGTTTTCCTACAATGTATACTAGCAAATTTAGTTTATTTTGCATGTTAAAATTTTCGCATATCTGGGAGAAATAAAATAAAATCGTATAAGTAGACCATAACATAACCCCACTTACAAAAGAAAAACATGCTTTTTTCAACTTTTTTCAATAAAATTTTATATATGTTTTTTGAGAATCCTATAGAACACTATATTACCTTTGAAACTATCGTCAAAGTTTTTCTCTAAAATTTTCGGCAAACTTGTTATAAACAAAAAAAACTATTGCAGAATAATGGATAATAATAATTGTCGCAAACCATTACAACAAGCTGAATTGGAACAGTTGGCCAACGAGCTGTATGATAATGAAAACTCGTTTGATGAAGAAAACTTTTGTTATTCTGACTATGGAGGGGATTCTGATGCGGAAGATAATTTCACATTGTCAAGCGGACCTTCCACGTCAGGCATAAGTGGTACCAGAAATTCCAAGAAGGTTGCTCAAGAAAGTATATCTCACGATAAAACTGTATTGGAGGGCGAAGTTGAAGTAGACAGTACATTTGATGATTCCGACGTCGACCCAACATTTGATCCTGATGATCTCATTCCTAATAAAAAACGCAAAGTATTCCAATTCTCCTCTGTTCATCTTCAAGCAGTGAAAATGAAGAGGACATAGGAATATCTGACAACATACCCAGTAAGACTCGGTCCCCATCACCTGATGACGGTTTTTCTTTGTCGAAACACGATCAACCTCCTTTGCACATGGCAAGTTTTCAGTTCACCGAAGCAACTAGAGTTCACAGTACTGATGTAGACCCAAATGATATTTCACCACTAACATATTTCAAATTGTTTTTCAATGAGAATCTTTGTGAAGAATTTATCACCCAATCAAACTTATATGCTACTCAAGGAAACACATCACTAGATTTAGGAACAAGTGAATTTTCGGCCTTTTTGGGAGTGCTCATTATAATGGGTTTCCACTGCTTACCCACCATGAAGTCATATTGGTCCAATGATTATAATTTTCGAGTAAGCAGAATAACAGATATATTTACACTCAAGATATTTTTAAAAATACTTAGGTATTTACATATAAACGATAATTCTAAGATGCCAGTACGTGAAAGTCCAAAATTTGACAAGTTATATAAAATTCGACGGCTTCTAAAGGATTTCAAGGCTAAAAATATTTCAAATTTGTTGTTTTCCTAAAGGAACCTTGGTAGCTATAGATACCACTTTTTTTGTATTTTTTTTAATGTTAGCATTTCTGTTTTTTTTTTTAAATATTTTTCCCGTGTTACAAGGACTACTTTTAACATGTAGGCATAATCAGAATTACAAAAAACGAAAAAAAAAGTTTTGCCACTTAAAGGGTTAAATTGACAAAGCAGCCAGTCAGTGCCAACGGCGTTAAGCTTATTGCGATGGCCGGACTATTCTTATCGGAACGTTGCTATTCTGACTAAAAATTTAAAAAGGGATTTAGGGGCTGCTTGTCGTAGTGGTCACACGTCACGCGAGATCGTACCTGTACTGACGAACCCACTACGGAAGGACTAGCGTAATTATAAAAGAAAATAGGAGGCAAAGAGCGGATAAAGAAAACATTTTATAGTTTATTTACAGTTTATTATAAACGTTCTATTAGTGAATAAAATCTACAAGTTAAAGAAATAGTAAAGAAAACTAATGTGTTTCCAATAAAATAATAATGGATGAGGCTCTGTATATAATTTCTAATCGAACACATCAACTTAATTTTTGATTTATAAAAAACAAATCACGTGCAAAATCCTAGTGTCTAATTTTTATACGCCAGTGTATATAATTGTTTTTGTTACAAGCATCAACCAAAAAAAAGAAAGGAATACAAGAAACGGCATACCTATACATAAGATCTTAAGTAATCGTTTATAAATTAATTTTTCCACTTATTTACGGCATTTTAAAACTACATATTTGGTAACGCAATTAAAATATAGCAAAAACAAAGGAATTGCATACTTACGCACGAAATTATTAAACATCTTCATACCTCCAATTTACGATTAATTTAAATGACAACAATGTCAATATTAAATACATTAAACTATCTGCAAAACGGTAACTACAATACTACAATACGTTTAAACTGTTTAGCGAAATTATTAAATGTTCAAAATTAACCGAAATAAAAAAAAAAGGTATGAAAGACACTCTGAAAGTTACTACTGTAATTTTTTTTACCAACGGAACTAATTAATGTCTAGGACAGAGATAATTTAATTGTAATATGAGATAACTTAATCAAATATTCGAACATCAAATTTACTGGATGTTGTCGACCAAAAAAAAAAGAAAGAAAAAGACGAGATACCTTATTGTTTCTTAATATTTTATGTGGCTAAATTTTTTCAATGGCCGGATGCAAGTTTTTGAGGGTTAATAAAACAGTCGCAACGACGTAATTAAGGCTAAAATCCACCAAATCTACTTATCTGGAATTAATTACACCTGGCTGATATTTTGTTCTTGTTGCACAAGGGTATCTTGCTGCAAATGTAGTCGGTGCCGGTACACAAGGTCTTGTCACTCAAGCTTAATAATAATAATGGATGCCTTAGCATTCCCTAACAGCTTGACGCCAATAACAGGCGGCATTGGCAAGCCATGTATTAGTCTACTATTTGTTGACTTTCATCCGAAAGGATTGTTTTCCTAAAAATTAGATCCGTAATTTATATGATTTAAATCAAATATTAGCCTGGATTGCTTTTGTTTTTGAGATAAGTAAATCTTTTCTGCTGCAAAATGGAATCTATATTAATTTTTTTTATCCATCGACTTATTGTTTGACGAGAGCGAGAAAGAATAGCACTTCCTCCACTTTCGAAGGAATTATATTTCAAATATTTCATTAAAATGTGATTTTACTCCTGGTTGGAAACCCTTTTAAGAATGGTTGCTGATTTGGAATTCAAATTTTCTTGATTTTTTCCTCAACTTTTCTGTGCAGTAGATTTTTACCTGTTTGCGTTTCTTTAGCGATTTCTCTAATAATATAACCGTTTTCCAATTTTGTTATAATTCCTTATTTAGATATGTTTTCTTACCGTTTTAAGTATTTAACAATAATAAGTAGGTATATAATTAAATTGAGACATTATCAAACAGATAATCAAAGTAATCAAAGTATGTTCGACATCAAATTAATAATTAAAAAAGTTTTTGTACTAGATTGATACGAACTTAACTGTTTAATAAAGGGTGAGACAGCTGCTTAAAAATATTCCGTAATAATATATTAAAGCACAAGTTTTATAAGGCATCCATTTGTCACACGAGTAGTCTAAAGAACGACAAAAGGCCTTATGAAACAAGTTTTTTGTACTATTTTTATTTATTTTGCACTTTGAATAAATACTTAAATAAATTGAAATTATTCATTTTCAGAGTTTCATTTTTATGTAAGAGTATGCAATTAGTAAAATTATTACTTGTCATTTTCAAATTTAAATATTGCTATTCGAAAAATAAGGATATTTAAATTTGAAAATGTCAAGTATCAATGTGACCAATTCAATAATTCAAATTCAATAATTTCAATTAATTATTCTGAAAATGTAAATTAGAAAAAATAGTACAAACAATTATTTCATAAGGTATTTTGTCGCACACGTTCTTTAGAAAACTCGATAAAATGGTGTTTTATGAAGCTTGTGTTTTAATATAATATTATTTTTCTATTTTGCGTTCGAAATGAACTCATTATGAAACCCAAAACAGTATCGAAATGAGCTTCATTTCGATACGCTTTTTTTCATTTTTCAATGTTGGCGTTGTTCGAATACAGAAATAAATATCATTGCTGTCATTAGATTTTAAGAATTTATGTACATTTGACACATATGATATATGTCCGTATTTTACACAAACAACGTATGTTGTATACAATTGACAACAACATATATATGTTTCTATGTCACTCATGTTTATATTTTTAAATGAAGTATCAAGTAATGTTAACGAAAATTGGTAAATAATATATAATATAATATACTTCGCGGATAGCAAGATTTAAATTTGAAAATGTCAAGTATCAATGTGACCAACTGCATGCTTTATATAAAAATTCAACTCTGAACTTTCAAATTAAATAATTCCAATTTAAGCAATTTATTATTGTAAAAAACGCAAAATAGAAAAAATAGTATAAAAAACTCGTTTCATAAGGCCTTTTGCCGCACTCGCTCCAATTCCAATTTAAGCAATTTATTATTATAAAAAACGCAAAATAGAAAAAATAGTATAAAAAACTCGTTTCATAAGGCCTTTTGCCGCACTCGCTCTTTAGAAAACTCGCCGCTATCGCGGCTCGTTTTCTAAACTGATCTCGTGCAGCAAAATGGTGCCTTATGAAACTTGTTTTTTAATATACTATTCTGTGTTCGAACAATGGCAACATCGAAAATTGAAAGAAAATGAAAATGCTTTGGGTTTCAAAATGAGTTCATTACGAACGTTAAATAGAAAAAATGAATTTCAGGTCTGTTTTCAGAAATGGGAATGCCTTTTAGGGCACTGTATAATTTTTTAAGATAACTACATTGAAGGTGACAACAGCCTCTAGTGTATCATACCATGTGCATCTTTTTGGAAAGGTGAAATCCTTGAATTTAATTGTTACATCTCTATTACACTTAGTACAATGACGAAAAATATAGAATTATATTTATATTACGCATTTCGTATTATGTTATTTCTAAAATGAATAACGGTAATACATATATTTAAACATGTGACATGACATAATTTTATCTTTTGGGGAACTTAATATAACAAGACTTAATTTTTTTAAATCCCTATCTATTTATTATATTTTATCTAAATTATATAAATACATACTTGTTAAGATGAAGACGTAGACAATGCAAAAAAGTGGTATAGTCATATTTTAATCGGTTAAATTAGGCTGCGTGAATGTAGGTATATATTCACTGTAGGCGTCAAATTTAAATATTCAAATAACCTATAAGTATGAAATAACATATACGTTGATATACAGGTAGATGTAAGTGTCATTATAGTTATTAAAAAACAAGTTTCATTTCATAAGGCACCATTTTGCCGCACGAGATCAGTTTCTAAAGAACGAGTGTGGCAAAAGGCCTTATGAAACGAGTATTTTATACTATTTTTTCTATTTTGCATTTTTTACATTAATAAATTGGAATTATTTAATTTAAAAGTTCAGAGTTTTATTTTTATTTAAAGCATGCAGTTAGTCACATTGATACTTGACATTTTCAAATTTAAATCTTGCTATCCGCGAAATAATATATTTTATTACATATTATTTATTAATTTTCGTTAATATTACTTGATATTTTATTTAAAAATATAAACATGATTGACATAGAAACTAATATATCTTGTTGTCAATTGTATACAATATACGTTGTTTGTGTTGAGTACGAAATATCGAATTAAAAGAAGAAGTGGTCCAGTAGTGTTATATGTAAAGTCAATTTTTAAACATTTTAGTATTGTGACATTGCTAAGGTATAGCAAGCGCCAATTAGGTTGGCGCGAGGAGGGGGTGCGCAGAAGCCGTTTTTAAAAACATCCACCCCCACTACTCAAGTAATTATCTGAATACATTTGTCATTGACGTTTGACGGAACATAATGTCTTTGCTAGGGGATAATAAAGTGATACACGCTCAGAGGTTAGAATTATCTGACATTTGATGTAAAACCAAATACAAATCTCCCCACTATTTCTAATCCTGCGCGAACTTGCCCCTCCTCGCGCCAACTTAATTGGCGTACTGTCGAGAACATGTGGATGCATGAGAAAAGGAAGCTTCGAAGCCAGTTTGGAACGTCAGAACACCTTTTCGAAACTTACCTACACGAGTTCCTGTGGAGAAGTCAGTTTCATCGAGATTATCATTTTGCAGAGTTTATTATTGCACTTTCTCAACAATATCCAGTGTAATTCAAGTTTAATTTTTATTAAAATATAGTTTAGATCATAAATCAATTCTCTGTTGCATGTATAGGTAGTTTATACTTATTCTATTTTCATTTTTAAGGTAAATATATTGTTTTCATTTTGGTTTAAGGTAAATATATTGTTTTCATTTTGGTTTACGGTAAAAGTATTGCTTTTATTTTGGTTTGAGGTAAATAAATTGTATTTTCATTTTGGTTTAATGTAAATAAATTGTATTTTCATTTTGGTTTAATGTAAATAAATTGTATTTTCATTTTGGTTTAATGTAAATAAATTGTATTTTCATTTTGGTTTAATGTAAATTAATTGTATTTTCATTTTGGTTTAATGTAAATAAATTTTATTTTCATTTTGGTTTAATGTAAATAAATTGTATTTTCATTTTGGTTTAATGTAAATAAATTGTATTTTCATTTTGGTTTAATGTAAATTAATTGTATTTTCATTTTGGTTTAATGTAAATAAATTTTATTTTCATTTTGGTTTAATGTAAATAAATTGTATTTTCATTTTGGTTTAAGGTAAATATATATTATGTAATTAATCCAAACGTAACGTATTATTTTAATACATATCCTTCCCCTAAAGCTAGATTTTTCATTATATACAATCACAGATTTTTAAAAATTTTAGCGAAATCCGCTTAAAGTAACAACAGCTTAAATTGTCTTGTTTACAAATATTTTTTAATTTGTTATAGATGCTCGGTTTGGCAACGCTGGCATACTTTATTGAGTTATGCGCATGCGTATGCCTGTTTGTGCGCATGCGTATGCCTGTTTGTGCGCATGCGTAAATGAGAGACCTATTCTGCAGCATGGGGTTATAAGTAAAATAGCAAAAATTGGGCCGCAATTTCATTGGTCAATTTGAATCACGTGTTAGTTTCGTAATATGTCCCCACAACAGATATCGCTGTTGATGTTGTTTTTGCATAGTCGTTAACAACTAATTCTGCAATAACAGCTAATTTTCACAATTTTCGATTTGTTGTTTAGGTGTTATTGGTTATGTTATTTACTATTTTCAATCTTTTACGTTATTTAATTGTTATCACTCCTTTCTTTGTTGGATATATCTAATACTACGAGTTTTTTGTTATCGTTATCGTAATTTTTAAGTGTGTAAAGTTCTGAAGTTTCTTTTATTTCTTTATTTATTTTTATATATATTTATAATTAGTGATTATTGTGATTAATATTAAGGCATCTTGAAAAATATGTAAGTATAAGAATAAATTTAACGTTTACATCAGTGTATCTTCTTTAAGTCTTTTGTAGCACAATGATTTGTCATTGTACAGTTCATGGTTGTATGTACTTCTAAAAGAGGAGATACAATTTTACATAAATTTCCAAATTATGAAAAGGCACTAGATGAATTTAAGCAGTGGGTTAGTTTATGTGGCAATGCAACTTTATTGCAAGAAACTCCCAAATCAATACTTAGATTAAGAAGAATTTGTCATAATCATTTTGCTATGGAGGATATAACTGGGGAAAAAATTAAAGTTGGTATAATTCCAAAATTTAACTTGCCAGGTAAGTTAAAATGAAAACATACTTATATAAGAACCAGTTTGGATATAAATTGTTTAGATTAGTATTGTGCTTTTATGTGTTTATTATAGAAGGTAATGCAAAACTATACACTTTACATATTTAATTTGTAGATCCTGTTTTAATTCCAAATTCTTGGGGCTTTGAAATCTTGGATTTGCCTGTGTCAACAACAAGTTAATAAAAATCTCATACAACCCAGTATTCGTGAAATGTGGGGAACATCATATACTTCTGTAGAAGAGACAGGAAGTCCAAGGAAAAAACATTACCCAAAAACCGATTTATTACTACATACTGGTAAGCTAGAAATTCAAATACTTAATTTTATCCTTATATATCTTATAGATTTTTATAATTTTTATATTTTTCCATATGGAAAAAGTGTGTAAGACAGTGTATGAACATGTTGAGCCAACTACGACAGCTATGGAAACAGAGCCATCAACCTCATTCAGTTTTGTGGAATAACCTATCTCACCTATGATGCCAGAATCATTACTTTTAGCTAATAAGAAATATGTGAAACCAAAACGGATACATTCTCCCAACGAAAATAAATGTATGACAAATTTAATTAGCAAATATAAAAAGTGTAATAGTACAAGAGGTAAACTTTCATTTTAAATTATGTGTCCATGAAGAAAATTTGAAACAAATCATTTTAGATAAATTTGTCAAGTTGGTAGTGTATAATTATATTAAAAGATTAAATCATTTACTAATTGGAAAAGAAAGTGAAGTTAAAAGTCTTGTGTATGATATCATGCAGAAGGATGTACTTCAATATTACAGATCAACAAGACATACATAAAATGTTTCAACCAATTATTTATATGATTTTATTTGTATCGATACTATTTTTGTTGTGCATGAAATTTGTTGAGTGTTTACTTAATTACATTTCGTATTTGTCTTGTGTCTTCATTAGTAAACTATATAGCTTACAAACTACTACTACTACTACTTATTTATTATTTAATAAATTTAGTATAATAGTTTTTTAATGTTAGTAGATACACCTTTAGGTACTTGTTAAAATCGCAAATTTAGTTTTATTTTATTGTAATTTGAGATGGTTTGAATAAAATTGTTTAACTGATATTCTAATTTCATTTTTGTTGTTTATTTCGAAGTAGATGATTAATTATGTTGAATTCTTTGCTTATGATTTAATCTTGGTAATTTCTTTTTAAATCATAAGCAAATTAACGTTAAAAATAATAATTAATTTTAAAATCGTAGTGCGTTTACATAGAAGAGTTTCTTTGTCCCCACGCTAGATGGCGCTCTGAACGAACAATTTTACATTAACTTCACATTCTATTACGAATTTACGATTGTAATTTTCTATGTTCTGCAGTTTTACCAAAAAATGTAAAGCAGTAGCTAATAATAAAAGAAACACAAGAATTTCTTGATATATATATAATATATTTATATATAATATATTTATATATAATATATATATAATATATTTATATATAATATATATATAATATATTTATATATAATATATATATAATATATTTATATATAATATATATATTTATTGGTATAATATTGCATAAAGTCGTACCTATTTTACAGTAACACTGTACAAGCTGTTTTAAACTTAAGTAAAATTTACAAGAAAATAAAAGTTAATTATAGTAAATTACAAATTAGAGCTTATATAAATTGCATTAAATAATATATTTTTATTCTGATGAATACATATTGTTGTTATGTTTATTTGTTACAGTTACAGGAATTTTGTAATCAAAACATGATTTATTATCACTATTTATTAATCTCTTAGAGTGTAGAATTCCAGTTAAGGTAGTAGCAGATAACCGATTTCTGATTTTACTTTTGTTGAGAGATACTGCACTGAATATTCTTTCTACCGAAGCACTACAATGAGGTAATGTTAAAACTAAATCGACAAATTTTGATAGTTCTGGATAAACAGCAGTATTGTCACATCTAATTTGATTACAGATATTTTTCCAAAAAGAAATATAATCGGCTGCATCCTCATTGAAGTCACTGTTATCCAATGAAAGAAGATCAATATCTTTCCTATGAAAATTTGCTGCTGGACCTAATGAACTTGTAGTTTTAATAAGTTTTGGGTCCAAAAATTTAAAGAACTTAAGTGTCTTTACATCTTCTGCATTAAATGGAAAGCATTTATATAATTGACGAGCAGCTTCAACATAAAAACCTAAGCATGTTAATTGAAAGTTATGTTTATCACCATCTGAAAGAGTATTTTCTTGAAATAATATAGCTGCCTTCGGGCCACAATATACTTCATTTAGTAAAACATAATGTTCTGGGTTTCTATATTGCAAAATAGTTACATCAGTTTTACTCAAATATGTATTATTTATATAACAACTTAGAATAGTCTTGTATACTGCTAACATTCTGTCATATATTGCATAAATTTTAGGAGATTCTGATTGAAATTCCTTATTTAAATCAGTAAATACAGGTAAAACATATTCCAAAAACTATAAATAATATTTATTCATAGGATTTTGTAAATTATTGTGAATGGATTCAGATGCATCAATTTTATTGAAAGATTCATTTTGGAAATATAATTTAAGAGCTTCATACTGCTCCAATACTCTTTTAACAACAGAAATTAAAGAGAGCCAGCGTGTTTGGCTAGGTTGCAGCAGCTTATGGGGTTTAATATCAAGAAACTGCTGAAATTCTTTGTATTGTGTTTGTCGTTTAAAACTATATTGATATAAGTGTATACTTCTCGCACCAGTTTTTCCGTTGTAGAAGGTAATTTTTCACAAGAATGGGAAGCTATGAGTGCTATTGAGTGACATAAACATTTGACAGTAAAAAGATGTGGTATTTCATTTTTTAATAAAGTTTTGACGGAATGCTTAATGCCCATCATTGAATTTGCCCCATCAGCTGGAAATCCTACTATATTATTTTTATATGGAACATTATGTTTATTAAAAATTGAACAATAACATTATGTATATTTACTGCAGTTGCATCATAGATTGGTAATAAAGCAAGAAATTCGTCATTTATACTAAAATTTTGATTTAATCGCACAACTAATGCTAAGTTTTTAATTCCGGTATGATCCGTAGACTCATCAATTAATAAAGAAAATTTGCTGCACTTTAAAGTTTCTATTAGAGTTTCAAAACTTGATTGACCAATTACGTTATTTATAATAGCTGTGCATTTTGTACGATTACAGGAAATATTTTTTATAACATCACTTTCATTATTTATAGACCTAATTAGTTGTACCAGATGATCAACTGAATTAATAGATATATTGTGTTCTGCAATGAAAGATGCAATTCTTATTTCTATTTCTTTTGTACTAAGTTCCGTGCTTGTAGAGCTTCTTACACATTGCGTAACATAGAATTTTTGTTGTTTGATTAATTGAGATTTAGATTGGTGTTTTATAGAATCATGGTGCTTACGTATTGCACCTATCCCTCCAAGATAGTCATTACTCATTACCGCATATTTTACATCTGTAAAACTCTTCTCCTTTTAAACTAGCTTCTATCCAATGTTGGTAATCATTGTGTTTCTCCCAATCAGTTTTGTAGTTCTGTTGATAAATTTTCTTTTTTTTTGAAGTAGATGGTTGATCTGTGGTCGACATAATAACTGCTAGAAATTAAAACAGATTTAGGAAAACTAATAAAAATATGTAAACGGTTTTATTTGCAGTAAATACTTACATGGTAATAATCCGAAAATTAATTTATTTAAAGAATTCAGTGCGATTGGGCGCGCGTGAATAAGATTCTACCATAAATATCTAATATGATTTAATCCAAAATTACCCCGGCCAAGAGCTTTTATACTTTCCCATTTTAAATAGGTACTTACCCTTCATCGTATTATTTCAAAAATTACAAATTTAAAAATAATTTGAACGGTACTTCCCGTAATCAGCTTATGTATTATATCAATTATTTATTGCGAGAAAATTGTTTCGACTACTAAGGTATAGATGTCACTTTAGGAAGGATTTATAATATTTAATAATAATAAATAACGAAATCTATTTTGATAAATATATGATTTCATATAAACTACAAAACGAAAAATAACGTAAAATAACTAGATTTTACTAAAATACAGAAGTTTTTCACTAAATCACTAACACAGTACTCAAATCGCTAAATCTAGTGAAAAATCACAAGACCTGGAAACCCTGAGTGAAATGGAAGATCATTACGTTCTTCTCTAGTAATTGGGCAGTCAATTAAAGATGGCACTGTCCAACGAGGACGTATTCACCCGCCAAAATTTAAATTTGATTCTCTAGTTTGTCGTATTTATTTTTTATGTTCATACGAAATGTTTATCTTTACATTTTCAGCAATTTCTTCATGTTCAATACATAAAGAAAAAGAACTGAAAATGTATAAACATATCGTACAAACATTTGTATTCTTCTTTAGTGGTACACTTTACTATGTTCAATGAAATAATTGGAATACTTCACATAAAATTTACTTTATTATAACTATGATACAATTCTAAATAACTAAAGTAATATACAATAATATAGACCTATGAAAATAAATATCTTGAATATCAATAATGGTATAAAATAGACATATTTTAAAAGTACAATAAAAAAAACATATTTTCTTAATAAATAATTGATGATTTAATGTTTTTAATTTTCTTGTAGTATTTTCGTTCCGTAAATTCCTTACTAACCTTGTGCAGTACCAAGGAAGTCTGTTTGACACAAACCATCTATTATTGAGCATCAAATAAAATGATAATGCTGTGTGAAAGACATCCACGAAAAATCTAATTCAATCATTAAGCCAATACCTTGTCTTTGACTGTCCATTCCCATACCTTTAAAAAATGCTTCACACAACGAAGTTGAGGAAACAGTAATGATTGTGCACTTGATGATATTCCTGTTGTATAAATAAAATAATTAGACAGATAAAAAAAAGAGGAAGAATAATTTACCTTTAAATATATCTTTGATCATTGAAGACTCATTTAAGTTTAATTTTGATATATTTTTGATGGTACAGCCTCTTTTTTGTGCATATTAATTTTAGTTTTCAAATGTGCTGCATGTTTTTTCTTTATTGCATACACAGATGCTTTTCCTCTTTTCTTTCTTTTTACTGTTGATATAGTTGCTTGCTGATGGGTAATAAAATAAGACACAAACTGAATTGCAAATAGGTGTTCTACAGGTACTGTAGGTAAATTGCAATCAATTTCAACAGCAAAAAACACTATACCTAGTCCAGATAAAAACTGATCTGGTCAATACTTGGTTGTATTACAAATATTTCAATAACTCAATTCAAATTCCGATATTGTATTATAGTTCAGAACGATATGGAACATATTGTAAGTACATAGGTACCTCTAAACCAAGAAAATAACATAACCAATAAAATTGAAATTATAGAAAATTTCAAAATTATCCTCCGAACTTACACGATTGATAGCGATTAGACACGAAGTTGTACGATTACAGCGCCCTATTTAAATGACTGCCCGACTGGACAATAAGGATCAGGGGGAGGGCAGTAGATAGGATTTACTGTATTCTTGTGACGTCATAATTTTAGTTGGGGGATACAATCCAAAAGATAACTCTTATTGCAGAAAAATAGAATCCTGTTTCGTGAAATACGAATAAATTTTCTGTTCGACATTGTTTATGTTTGTATAATATATGTTCTGACGCCTTGTATTAAAATTTATGGTAGTTATAGTGTATGCAGTTAATTGATATTTTGGTGTAAATCTTGGTTGAGTATTGTGTAAATAGTGTATAATAGTTATTGTCTATAAATTTGTTAATGTTAATTAATATTATAAAATATATAAATGGGACGTTTTATCAACTTAGTTATGTCAAAATGAAGCTTCGTAATTGTGCAGTAAGTGGTTGTCAGGATAGAAAGTCGTCTAGACATCGCTTCCCTAATCCAAATGTCGATTTTACAAGATATAAGGAGTGGCTGAAGGCTTGTGGAAATGATTAATTTTTGCGAAACCTGAAAAAGTTTATAGTAATTATAGAGTATGTCACATACATTTTAGAACTGAGGACATATCTTACAATGTGTTCTTAATAAAAACAGCAGTGCCAATATTATCGTTACCCTCATCGAAATGTGGAGAAGGTAAAAATTGTTATTGATTATGAACTGCAAATATAGCATTTATTAATTTGCAGGACAAGACTCATCACCGATTCCTATGGAAGGTATTGTATCTGCACTGCCATGCACTTGCACTAGTATAAAGGAACAAGCATTAACAGGTGAGGAAAATTATTTAGCTAACATGTTAACTAGTGTATATTTTCCTTTTGTACTTAATTAGAATGATATTATTGTTTAATAAGAACATATACTTATTTGATGTTGAAATATTGTATTTTTATTTACAGAACATACACTGTCCCCAAAATTTTCCGAACCGTCTACATCAGCAAAATCATGTTTGCCCTCTACCTCAGGCGATAAGAAAATATTAATAGGTAAACTGAATACTTTTGATAGATAGAGATTCAGAATTAATTATCACTTTTAATTAATAATTACGTAAGTAGGCATTCTTGGGATCTAATTGTGAAAATGAAGATTCCAGCAATTTATTAAATAATGATATTCCATATGTGAATAAAATTGCTATTACATATATAAGCGGTTTTATTTCTAAAAAAATTGGCACATTTTATAAATGCCATATTTGTAAACAAAATAATGGAATGGCATGATTTAGTGTCTGAAAAAGACTTTGCAAATAACGTTCTGTATAGATTAAGATATTGCACCCTGAATTTTATTAAGGGATTATGTACATCATACAATATTATATTAAGTGTAATACCACAAATATGCTTTAAAAAATCTTTTTTTGATATTTTGTTTAACATTTTAAGAGATAAAGTAAATTTTAATTTTACGGAATGTCTTCACACAAATGAAGTTATTGAAAGAATTTTAATGCAATTCTTGATATTTACTATAGATAATTGGGTAAATGGAGTCAACAGAGTTCTTCAAGGGAAAGATTTGAGGGTTAAGCGGCCCAAAGATGCCATTTATATTCAAGCCCTAAGTATGTATCCGAAACGCCGCAGATAATGATTTTATTAATATTCTTCTTTGATGCAGTTTTCAAATATTTAGATATAATATAGTAGTAATTAATTTTTTTTATATATCAATGTTATGTGTATTATTTAAATGTGTCGAAATGTACAAATATACTTGTGACAATAGTTTTTTTTTTTTTTTTTTTCAATATTAAATGAATGATAGTAAGCATATGCTGTAAAAACTAATATATATATATATATTAAAATGTTGAGACATAATTCTGATGCAACAAGCAATGACTATTGCTAATTGTTTGCAAATAAAAGTAATTTTATTACAATGATTAAAGATGTGCAAAGAAGAATCATTATGTTTATATTTGTTTGGAATACAAACTTAATAATTATATATATATGAAATTTAATTTGTTAAAAATTAATCCATTAAATATTAGTGTAAACTAATGCTACTAGTAGGTTAATTCTTAACAAAGAAAATACTAAATATATTTTTATTCAGTATGTAGTCCAAATAAAAATAAATATATGAATGATTTTCAGTAAATATTTAAATTTCCCGGGTTTGTAAATGCCTGGTTTAGTTGGGGGGATACATATCAAGAGATGGCGCAAATAACAGTTCCAATAATTTATTAATAGTGACCTATGTATACATCCTACTTTATCTATGATAAGGATGAAAAGAGTACATATTTTCAATCAAGGATCGAAAATCGGATTAAATTTTCAATGATGTTGCCGGTCTCGTTAGTCTCTGCCTATAATACAAATATTAAGTTTTATATCAGCGTGTGTTCAGTGTTCTCAGTTTTCTAGAAGGCTGTAAGTTCGTCAAGAAAGTGACAAAAGATTATTGTTTAATAGTTATTTCACCGTTGTCAAAATTCACAATAGTATTAGAAATTTTTTAAACAATTTTTTTTAATTCACTTTTACTTGTAAAATTAGGCAATATTCTTTTACATTCTCCCATAATCATAAGAATCTTCCAAGTATGTATACAGTAATACAAGCAATATGAATATTATCTGTATTATATGCAGGGATAAGGTGCATATAATACAGATAATATTCATATTGCTTGTATTACCGTATACATACTTGGAAGATTTTTGATATTGCGTGAATAATGTTCATCAGCAATATTATGAAATATGAAATAAATATACACAACAAATTGTGGACATTTATTTCATTATTCATGTTTGATACAATGGATTGAAAGGTACGTGTTCTTATTACTGTATTATTGTATTTATACACATATATTCATTGCTTTTATTGTAGATCTAGAACTTGCCCTCAGTACAGATGTAAAGCAACAAAAAAAAGCATTCACAGAGTATTTTTTAATATAGCAAATACTGATGGAATCACAGATGTCACATTACAAAATAAAATGGATAACTTAGAACGTAAAAATAAGAAGTTAAAGAACCAGAATATGGCCTTACAGTAAATTTTGTGTTATTGAATATATAATGAAATTTTTAAAAGAAGTAAATCTGTAGGAATATCATCATCTAAATTTCGAAAATTGGCTCCTAACAAAAAAATAAGTAATTTCTTTACAAGCTCAGATGAACAATTATGAGGCTATACTGTTTTTTTATAATTTATTTATTATACAAATATACACGAAAGTAAACCGATAATATTGTTCCATTCTAGTATTAATAAAAAATATGCCTACTGTAGAGAGGTTCAAACTTGCCATCATAAGCTCTCCATATCTTTATGAGTTTATTGGCTTAAGAACTTGCTAACCATTCACCATTAGGGCTAAATTTAACAGATGATACAGCTTTTGTGTGCCCAGCCAAAGTAAATTTTAAGGTATAATTAGGTTTCTAAAATATTATAAAGATTTTATATCAATAAAATTTAAAATAAAAAATTTACCAAGCTGCTAGTTTTATTTGATGCACCTGTTGGTGTCAGTGAATTATTTGTAGTTGGCGGATTACTGGATACTGAACTAGGTGTGTTCAGCAGGAACGTTGCCTAAAGGCAAGATTATAATAATTTAATGTAAACTTAAAAAACACTCATAAATTTGTTTTTCAAAGTCCATAAATAAATATTGAAAGGTTTTTGTACTATATTTCATTGTGTAAAAGATGTACACAATAACAATTTACTCAACAATATGTAAACCTTTTCTACTTTTAACGACAATGATAGTTACTACGATACAAAATACCAGAATGAAAAGCTTGTGTACATATCACAAAACACACGCTATACGCCATCACTGTTATGAAAAGAGCAATGTGGAATCAGGCAGTGTTGCCAGGTGAAAATAATTGTTTTCACTAGATGAGAACTTAAAAAATCACTAGATTTCACTAGATTGTTGCCACAATTATAAATGAAACCATTACATATGTCTAATTACCGGTAGTATATATAATGTATAGTTTCAGTTTTCGTTAATAAAGAAAGAAGAGCTATTGCAATAAAAAAAAAAGTAAAACAGTAGGCCTAGGTATGTATAGCAAACGCCAATTAAGTTGGCGCGAGGAGGGGGTGCGCAGAAGCCGTTTTTAAAAACGTCCACCCCACCAATACCACCTATATACAAGGCCGTGCAACAAGCTATGATGAGTCATCACGATGAGGCTTACTTAATACACTGAATTACACAGCAAGCATAGTTTCAAATGTGAATTTTGTAGTCGCAAAATATAAATATCAATGAAATACTTTTTATGATCAATTAATTTGGTATCACTATAATTAATTATAAATGAAATTCTAAAAATGGATCGGAAGAAATACAAAATTCATTAATAAATAAAAACGCGTTCTAAATTCTTCAAAAACGGTTTACGTTTTAATTTTTGTGAAATAATGGAATTGAATATATTATTTTCAATCAACAATAAAAAGGAGTTATGGGATTTTACTTGTGGGATTTTTATGATTGAAGAAAAGTTGTTTTTAATAAAAAAGAAAACACAATTAAAATTAAAAATACTTTTATTTACACTGATTTTGAACTTGACGATTTTATATAACATAATAAGGTTAAATTAAATATATATATATATAACAATACAAAAATATGTCTAGCAGCTATGGTTTAATTCTTTTTAAATGAGGCATAGTTCTTGTAGTGGCCCTATCATTATGTTTTTTTGTATAATTTTTTAAAAGAATATTTGCAACTGGATGAAGTAACATTTTTAACAAAAGCTCTTCATTATGATCTGGGCAGCTATGCCCAATAAATAATTCTATTTCTAAGCCATTTACTATTGTTTCAAAAGATAGAGCCATTAAAATATATTTCTGATTTTTTTGTTTAAGAAAGTCGTTCTCTATTTGTAGCAATTTAAGAAGAATAAGATATGCATAAGCTACTGATAAAATGACTCCCTCAGTGGGATAGCAAAGTCCGCCTCTGCTAGTTTCTGTTATTAAACCTGAATATAAGTTGGAACTCTCATCAGATTTTAAGAAAATGCTACAATAATCACATTTAGTTTTTTTTTATACAGAGTAGGCTGCATAACCAGCAACGTATACTAGTGGTGACCATATGTTATCTTCAATGTCATCTATATCACTCTCGTCAATAGTAGCACAAATATTTTTAAAAATCAACGGAATTTCAGACTTAATATTTTCTTCACATTCTTTGTCTTCCATAAAAGCTAAAATATCCTCCTTAGTAATATTTATGTCTCCATACGCTTTTGATTTTAAAATCAAGGGAAGAACAGATGTCATTCGTAATTTACTCTCACTTTCAAAAATTTGCCGCACAGATACATGGTACTGAGCACCAGCTTGACGCCTAAAAATAAAAAAAAAACAGTCGTCTTAAATAAAAAAGAAAAAATGTACTAATTATACCTATATTTTCCGAACCTCTCTTCCAATTTATCTGTTTGTAATTTTCCTGGCAAAACAAAGCTATAATTTTTTGGTCTAAACAATATCTTACAATTTTTAGTAATCCATCGGTTGTATGTCTTACAGCATGATGGGTTTCTTTCGTAAGTTTTCCAAAACTGTTATCAAGACTTTGCCATTTATCCAACCATTTCAAGAAATCTTGTAGAAACTGAAAAATATGTGCTGAATTTTTTGTAATGGGTTCCTGAAACTTGTTGTGTAATCTTTGTCCTTTCAACAGTGTTTTAACATTTACAATGTCCCACCATCTACAAATAATTTTGATGTAGTCTGCAGTATCCTCGTAGTTTTCAAGAAGCACTTTTGGCCCTATCTGACGTAAAGCAGCCACAATGTTATGGTTAAATACTTGTAAAGCAATTTTAACGTTTTGCTTTTCTATAGTTGTAGGATATAATGCTTTCAAAGTTAACGAATATCCATATTTTATTAGCTGATGTTCTTCCCTCCTATGTAGTTGTTTAAGTGCGTCAAATGAAGCATGTTTTTCTTCAGAGCTACCCTCAGCATCAAAATTTGGATACTGCATACATTGTACTGGTTTCTTATTTATCCAGTTATTTCTAATGTTCTTCATAATATGAACAGTATCAATTAGAAAGAAAAGTGGTCTTGTAGGATCTTGTGGATGAGTATAGTGATTTAGTATTTCAGGTGGAGTTGCAAAAGCTGACATAGCCTTTTTGTTTATAGAATTGTTATCTGAGAGAACACACAAGACCTCAAATCCAATGTCTTCCAGACCAAGTATAACTTTTCTAATAAAAGTATATAAATCATTTGCCTTCATCGTTTTGACTGGTAGGACATGAACCACGTCCTTATAACTTGATAACATACTTTGAATCATAAAAACATTAGCAGACGTAGCACACTGTGACTCATTATACGCCCCACCAACAATGTTACCTGATTTATAGTCCATGTAGGGTTTAATATGAATTTCGTCATTAACACCACAGTTTTATCATTGGTTTCCAACATTCTAAATGTAGAAGACACATACTGTAAAAAATTGATGTCATTGTGTTCTAAACGAGGATCAGTGGAAAGATTGCAACATATATTTTTAATAGTACGTGGTGATGGAATAGTTAAATTCCCATAGTTCCTTAGGAATTTATAGGCATGAGGCGAAATTGAAAAAAGAAGACTACAAAACAGTAAGGTTTCCCAGTTGTAACGTAATCGATTTTTGCTACAACATTTTAAAAGATTAATCTGTTCTTTTAAAAACATAACAGCATTCTTTTTTTCTGGTAATTGACTGGATAGATAACATAAAATATCAGACACAGCGTTTACATTTTCTTCAATAGTTTTATCTTCAGGACTTTTCCTTAAAAACATAGAAGCTGCATTGATAACTTTTTCCAGATTATTTATATCAGTCACATTCATGGGAAAGGCAAGTTTTGTGCCATCTTCACACACTATTTCTTTAATATTTACACCCATTTGGTTAATTGACAGGCTCAGGTTTTCAGATAAAAATATACATAATTTTAAATCAGGTAGTGAGTTTTCTTCAATATAAAAAATGCAAATGTTATGAGTTCCTTTTGCCAACACCCAGCATTTATCTTGTAACTCTATATCCAATATTATTTTATAAGCTTCGTCTAAAGTTGAAAATGATCTGCTTAAAAAATAGGTTTCTGAAGTTTCAATACTTTCTGCTAAAGCTTTTTGAATATTTTGACATTCCAATTTTTGACTCTTTGCTGATGGACACTCTCTGCGACTTGTTTCACTCTTGCTTAAATAGCTAGGGCAACCTGGTAGTATAGATGGCACAGCATCTACAAAATTACAGATTCTACATATATATTACTGTTCACATGTCAACTAACTAACCTTGAACTAAACGTGGATGTTAAAATTTCACCCGTAGATTCAACACAGCATGTTGTAAATCTTTCAATATCTTCTTTATGAAAGTGTAGTTCACAGACCTACAAAAAGTGATTTCTTCAGCTGATTGACTCTCATAACTTTCAATAAGTACTATATTTTAAATTAGCAATACCAATAACATAGTAAATTAATTAACACAAAATACTGAATATGCCTGAGTCGTATTTTTCATACATGTTTATGTTAAATACCAATTAAAAAATTTGAAAATACAACTTACTCTCGAACTATTAGTAGGCACAAAGCATTCCCTCTTTATGGCTTCAACCCATCGTTGCCTTAAATTGAGGTCTCTTGGAAAAGAAAAAACCATCACCTTAGGCCCGTTTTTGTAATTTCCGTTACAATTTGGTACACTACACTTCCACACCATGTTTTTTTTTTTAAGAACAACTTATATAAAATAAAACGCAAACACTCGTTCTTTTAAAGATCAAATCAGGGAAGTAATGTTCGTATTTCAAAACAACCATGTAAGGTACAATAAAAATGTTAAAAAAAGAAAAATATGAAAAAATACTTAAACAATCGTTTTGTTTTAATAGTAACAATTGGAGAATTAAATATTATTAACTTTTCGTAAAAACAGCACTTTTGAACGACTGATACAACCTCAAACCATAAACAAATCTTCAAGAATAAGCGATTATCGTTGGCCTCATCTTGATGACTAATAGCTTGTCATTTCTCCTGTTTCACGGCCTTGTATATAGGTGGTATTGACCCCACAGACTTCTATCTATTAACCTAGACACACTACTGCGCTATATAAAGTGAATCCACAATGACAATTGGCCGCCATTTGCAATTGGGGCAAAACATTGTATAGTTGTATGTTCGTTGTAGTTACGTTTTGTGAATTTCGTGGTATAATTATTGATTAGTTTGTGTTTTTAAGGTATTATTTAAAATAACTTATATTTAAATATATAAGTAATTACATTGTTTTATCATAATAGACAGAAAATTGGAACAAAATGCCTAATTCATGTTCAGCTATTGGTTGTACAAATAGACATAGGACGGGAGAAAATATCCGATTTTATGGGTAATGTTACTTAATTTATCTAATATGTATAATAAAAGAATGAATTTTTAGATTCCCATTAAAGAAGAAAGAATTGCTTACTTTATGGTTACGTGCTTTGAAAAGGAAAAACTTTAAACCTACAAAATATAGCAAAGTGTGTAGTGATCATTTTGTTGAAGATGATTACTTACCTCGGCCGGGGACATATATTAAACGTCTGAAACCCGATGCAGTTCCATCTATATTTTCGCAATTTCCTTCATATTATCAAAAGAAGAAAGTAGAAAGAAAAAATATTCAACATTCAAAGTGCACCAACAGTAATGAAGCGCACCAACAGTAATAAATGTTTCTATAAATGATAGCAACTTATCATCCAAAAATTTAAAAAATACAATTTTGTTTAAAGTTAAACATTATTTTGCATTAGATAATGCAACATTCAGAAATCTGTCTTGTGACAATGAGGCAATGTTACGAAGTCATAAATTGCAATTGATATTTACAATATGCAGTAGTTATATAAAATTAAGGATGCATTCATTGTCTAAACATTCTGAAATTGTTAGTAAGCGACATTTTTTTAATAAAGTAGTGTTATTCTCGCATCAATAAAATATGTCGAAATGTATTTACAAATTATTATTTAAATGTATTTACACTTGTGCTAATGGTATTTTCTTTTCTTAATAATCTAATTAGTGTTGTATATTTTGTAGTGTTAAAAAATACTGGATATGCCTAATAAAGAATATTATTTCTTTAATTTTAGTTATGTAGTTTATTATTCAAAATTTAATGCATTCGTTTAAAACTTATTTGCGTATTTTATTATATGAAATGATTAATTTTATAAACAATACCCATCAGGCGCGGCTCGTGATGACGTATTTTGGTTTGCAGTACAATGATACGAGTGCCTCGTGTGTTTTCGGTGTTTACTAAGCAAACGTTAGTTAGTACACGAGAATACACGAAGCACTCGGATCATTGTACTGCAAACCAAAATACGTCGTCACGAGCCGCGCCTGATACCCATGTACTTTTATTATTACTATTATAATAAATACTACTTCATTAAAAATGATTTCAAATTGCATTTTTTTTAAATTATCCCTATCCTTAAAGTAGCTATTTTGCCCCAACTGCAAATGGCCACCTACTGTCATTGAGGCTTCACTTTCTTAACCAAAGCGGTATAGGAACTTGTGTGTCTAGTATGTATAGAAGTCTGTAGTCCACCCCCACTACTCAAGTAACTGTCAGAATACATTTGTCATTGACGTTTGACAGAACATATTTTGTAATGTCTTTGATAGGGGATCATACACGCTCAGAGGTTAGAATTATCTGACATTTGATGTAAAACCAAATACAAATCTCCCCACTACTTCTAATCCTGCGCGAACTTACCCCTTCTCGCGCCAACTTAATTGGCGTTTGCTTATACAGAAGTAAATAATTCTATAGATGGTTTTTACACTTCATGGCTATCGCGATCCAAAGACTTTTTGATCATATATTAGATGGCAATATTTTCAACATGGCTATGATCTTGTCGATTATAAAGTGGCCGTTATTCACGTTGTCAAGTGTCTGTTTTTAATATCTTTTAAGATTACAGTTATATTACGTGTGTTTTGTCCAAAGTATGAGCAAACGAACCAAAAAGAAAGAAGTTATTAGGGGTATCCGTCCCCGTGGACCAAAACAACAAACATTTGAGAGTATCAAAAGATCCTCTTCTTTAGTTTTGGTGGAGGATAATAGTTCAGACGATGATTTTCAAATGAAAGCTGCCGAAAAAGTTGAGGATTTTAGTTCAATGAAAAAAAATACTAAAATTGCCCCAAAAATTACTAAAACGAAGAGAGAAAATGTATATAAAATATCTGATTCTTCAGATGACGAGGCTTACAAATTTTCAAGTGCATTAGATACTGATTTCAAAGGAATAGGTTTACATAATTTGAACCGAAATCCACTTTCAGATATTGTCAACATTTCAGATGATATTCTTGAGCTTTCGAAAGACAGTGCTCCATCATCAAGTGGTGCTGCTTCTAATTTTACAGACTTTGTAGATATGACTAGTAATATAGAACTTTTTAACGAGACTTCTCCTAATTTAGAAGATTCTGTGATCTACGTGTGCACAGATAAAGCTGCAATAAAGCCACCTGTACAAGAAAATTTGTCATTGATTAAGCCAGCTGCTGGACTTTCGCCAAAGAAACCAGATCAACAATGTCCAATTTGTTTAGATACATTAGGAGGAGATTGTCCTCCTTGGTCAACATTCTGTGGCCATATATTTTGCAAAAAGTGTATAGAACATTGGATTGTAACAAATAAGAATTGTCCAACATGCAGAAAACATTTAATTACTAAAGAAATCCATCAGTTATTTTTAAATTAATAATCACTTTTATATTTTAATTTATAAATTCAAATTTTTTATTATATACTCATTAATTAAATGAAATTTTTATATTAAAAGAGTAGACTTTTATTTGAACCATGTTAAAATAAATTTGGTGGTAAAGTTTTGAAGGAACTATGTAAATATGCAAGAAATCTTCATAGTAAATTTACTGGTAAAGTCTTCAAGGAACTATGTCAACATGCAATAAAGTCTCTAATTCAATTTTTTATTATACTTGATGCCAAATTTAATATATATATATATATATATATATATATATATATATATATATATATATATAATTATATAATATATAGATTATAGATCAAGTATATTTTAAAAAAATGTGTTTGTGGAAGTTATTTATTTGTCATTTCACATAAACTCCTGGACAAAATTAACGCATCACTTATAGTAAGTGACAAAATTCTCCATAAACATTTATTATTGAAATTATAACGCATAAATTGCAACAACACTTTATCTAACTTTTAACATTTTCAACGTGACACAATGTTAATTTAACAAAATGTTACAGTAATATCTAAACTTGAAGATACAGTGATCGTTTAGAAATTATAAAAAGTTCTAAAATTAAATTTGCCTTTAAAATTATAATATTAATATAGAGTATTGCCTCTTCTTGCTCTTATAATTGCTTCCATTCGTCTAGACATACTACTAATTAAGTTGCAGATGGTGGGTTGAGGAATATTCTCCCATTCAGCAACCACAGCTTCTTCAAGTTCCCTAAGAGTTGTAGGAGCAGGTATGTGGTGTCTAACTGCCCATTTAAGTGCATCTCATAAATGCTCTATGGCATTCATGTTTGGCCTTTTAGGTGGCCACTCCATAACCTGAATAATCACCTATCGAAGGTAGTTCATTACGTCTACACTCTACAGCAATGTGTGGTCGAGCGTTATCTTGTATAAAGAGGAAATTGTCATCGATAAATGGGGCAAATGGCCCATGTTCTTCTACAATATTCTCGATATAAAAATTTGCATTCATGGATCTGTGAATAAGTTCTAACTCAGTGCCAGTATCAAAACAAATTACTCGGAGGGCATTCGGAGGAGGTGCGTAAAATGCTTGGAAGAAGGTGGTGGACATTTTCAACATCTTTTATAATTATGGTCATTATTGTTGGTAATTTATACAACTACAACTTATGATATTTATTATAAATTGGTAATATTGGTAAATTAGTTCCTTTGAGGCCCTTTAATGATTCCTAAAGTTTTATTAATTTTACGGTCTGTTGGAAGGATCTTATCTTTAGCCATATCTTCTATAATCCCTGATTGAAATTTGAAAGATTGCAAACGTTCTTGTAGTGTTCTGATACTGGGATATGGTAAGTTTTGTTTTCTCAATTCCTCATAACCTTTAGTGCCACAACTTAAATATAACTGTATTCCCTTATTCATAGTGTTATCAGACCAACTGAAACCTTTGTGTGTACCTAACTGTAGATATTTTAACTGATCTTCATTAAAAACGTTTTGTAAATTTTCATTTTTCTTTTCCAGTTTACATGTCAATCTTCAATTCTCTTGCTGTAATGTCTTAATTTTCTTTTTCAGTTCTTAGATTGTATCATTTGTGTTATATTCATTTAGTGATGAATTTAGTCATTATTAGTGTCAATATAGCCATCCATATTGCTTGTATTTACATTTTCATCAGAATGTTGTTCAAGATGTTGATTATTATTTACCGCTTCAGTTGATGAAAATAACGTAGGCAATGCATTGTTCCTAAGTAATTTTCGATTATCACTACGATTTTGTTCGAACTGCCCTTCACCGAAGTGCACCTAAGATATTCAAAAATGAGCAATTTCATATGACATTAAGTAGACGAAATAAACCAACCTCGCAAATAATTGATCGATGTGGTAAATTGCCTCTGTTTATAAAATTAAGCCGAATCTGTCTTCTTTTTCTTTCAGAAGGAATTCTAAATAGGCGAAAACCTTTTTTAGACCTATTTTTACACGATTTTATACAACACGAAGGCATTATATCTAAATTTTATAATTTCAAAATAAAAATATCAAACAATGTCAAATTACTATATGTATTTAACTGCCCGCCATTTTGGCTCCAAAATAACAAATATACAGGCTTCATGAATCGCGGTACTTTATATATTTGGGGACTTTAATTTTGGTAACTAGTTTTTAACCAGTGGGTAGGCATGTTTATGGAAGTATGCGGGACATATTTTTGTTTAGAATCCGCAATAAGAGATGGCAATAAAATCGGAAATTGAGGCAGTAGAGAACTGTATTATCGTGCGAACCTCTTGAAATATATGATAGTTTTGGTAATTCCCTAAATAGTTGCCAGAAAAAAATAGGGTTAAAGTTGATTATAGAACAATAAACATATTATTTTATGGAATATGTATATATTTATACGAAAATACTTTTGAAATGGTAAGTATACTGTTTTGTTATATAAATACCAGAAATAAATTCTTAATAGATTTATCAAATTACTTGTAGGAGCAATCGTACCAGTACCGAAAAAAATGTTGTGTACCGGGGAAGAGATTTGTCGATGATCCACAAATACGGTACTTTACATTTCCAAGAGACGATACTTTAAACAATAATTGGTTAGCAGCGGTAAATAATAGTGCACTGTTAGAAATGCCTCAGAAAAAAGTGCTACATTCATATAATGTTTGTCAAAGGCATTTTCAAGATAATCAGTTTCAAACTGAAGAAAAATTAAAATTAAATCGTGGTACAATACCTACTGTACATTTATCATTAGAAACTGATTCACAATGTACATTAGCTATAAGTTGCTCAAGCACTTCAGGTTTACAAATTGGCACACCCCAAAGAAGAAATATATCAGTTGACGCAAGTTGTCTGAATACATCAACTTCTATATCAGTTTCACCAGTATATCACACTAAAAATATTACATTCCAAAGACGTAAGTTACATGTAGATGCTGTTTTAGTTAAGTTCCATATTCATTCACAACATATGCAATTACTACTTATTTACTAAAGGCTTTGTAGATATAAGATAATTTATTATTTAACTTACTATAACTAGTAACATTTCACATTAAGTATATGTATATATTTTCTTGATTATGTCTGTATTGTTTGTAATAATTTTTCTCTGATTCCAAGACAAATTGAATTTTTGGGGAGAATGAAATGATTGGATACAAGAATTATATGTCTATAATAAATTAAAATTCTTGTATTTTTAAAATGTCAACACCGAGAAGAAATAAGTATGTGTTATTCCTTAACAGTTGTTATGGCAAATCATTTTATAAAACTCGTGAATAAAAAATTGTCTAAACAAGATGCTAGACCCAATACGGTTGTTAATGCCTACTTACAACAACATGCATCAAAAGTGTTGCAATATATGATTTATCTAATGAACATAATTAATAAAATATTGCTTTTTTAAAAAATAGCGTTTACTTTATTAAAACTTTCAATTTAAACCCTGCAAAAAGATGTGCCAAAACAAGTGAATATTCTCGGCTGTTGTTGCAGATAATTCTTGATGAAACATTTTAACTTCATACAGTAAATAATAAAGAATAAATTAAAACACTTGGCTTGTTTCACTATGAGATTTATTTAAATTCTCTAACATCTGTTTCGGCTGTTATACCATTCTCAAAGAGATCTATAAATCTAAAGATAAATCTCTAGATTTATAGATCTCTTTGAGAATGGGATAACAGCCGAAACAGATGTTAGAGAATTTAAATAAATCTCATAGTGAAACAAGCCAAGTGTTTTAATTTATTCTTTATTATTTACTGTATGAAGTGAATATTGTTGTTACTGGCACATACTATTCTTGATGTTATGTGGAACAAACATTAGCAAAAGATGCGTAAGTATTGTTTAATTGCAGATTAAATATTAATTATATTAATTGAAATATTTTTTTTACTTTATCTAGCGACAAAATGAAGATTTTATCTGCATTTAGTCACTAGATAAAGTATAAAAACTTGAATACTTCTAATACGAGTAAATACATATACATTTAAATTTTCCGCGCAAGCAATTTAATTAAAATCCGCAACTGTAGAGGGCGAATGTCTCCACGTTTTAACATGGACTTGACATCTCTTGTTTATTCATACTCTCTGATTCTCACTGCGATATCTGTTCACGCAACATCGCAGTTGAGAGCATCTACGACGATACAACGTCATACGAACCCGGAAGCAATGGCCGGACGACATATTACCAAAACGATTACCAACCTAGCGTTGAATCCGAACTGCAAAAGAAGATGTACTCCGCAGCAACGCGAGGACGCGTTAACAATTATAAACGAAACCACGGAGGAAGAGGATATACAAAATATCCTAGAAAAACAACCGCAAATATTTATCATTGATCCCAACATCAACATGGAAGAGTTTGACAAATTCACCATCTCAATCTTAAACAGTTTCAAAAATCCGAAGAAAACGTCAAAAAAACAAAAAACCGAGCACGAAAATACACCAATTGAACCAAAAAACTCATTCAGCGCACTCGAAAAAACAAACGCCGAGGAAAAGATGGAAGAAGAAACCGAAATTACTCCACAACCGTCAACTTCATACAACAGCACTCCCAGGGTAAGTGATAAGACATACACTACACAAAACACAAAAACTGAAACAAAAAAAACACAAAATCGCACCAATTATTATCACCGAAAAAGACAAATGGTCACACATACGACACATACCCAAAACACACAGCATTAACACAGTACAAAGCAAACTCGTGAAACCTGGCATACACATCGAACCGACAACTGACGAAGACTACCGAAAACTTAAACACATACTCGACAATGAACAAATACAATTTTACACTTTTCAATTGAGAAGTGAAAAGACACTAAAGGTAGTTATGCGTGGCATTCCTACCTTTATTACCGAAACTGACATTACAGACGACTTGACTGACAAAGGCTACCCGACAATAAAAATTAAAAGGATGAACGGCAAACATGGCATACCGGCACCACTAGTATTAATCGAACTAACGAGACAGTACAAATCTATATACAACATACACGACTGCTGCGGACTCGCAATAAAAATCGAACAATTAAACAAACGGACAGACATGATACAATGCCACAAATGCCAGACTTTCGGACATCACCAAAGAAACTGCAACGTTAACTACAAATGCATGAAATGCGGAGACGGACATTCAACACATCTATGTACCAAGACTAAAACAGCCCCACCAAAGTGTGCAAACTGCGGTGGTCCACACTTATCCACATTCATCAACTGTCCAAACAATCCAAACAACCCAACAAACAAAACCACACCCAAACCTAAATACATACCAGCACCACCCCCAACAACAAATTCCTGGACTCAAAGACAAAACAAAACAACACTTAACACAGTTGACGAATTAGCACTTGCCTTAGGCAATATGCTAATAACATTACACTCGACAAACGCAACAAACGAACAAATACAATACTTCGTAACACAAACACAGACAATAATAACACTTTACAATAAAACACATTAAACACACACACAACTGAAACGCAAAAAAAAAAAATGTGATGACCAACAAACGAACACACATGACTTAAACGCAAAAACGCGACTGACACACAGACTGCACATACAAAACACAGGACCGCACAAGAAAACACAACAACGCACGATTATCAATCAGACTCAAACACATCACAACCCTGGGAGATACGAAACAATGGAGTGGAAATGGAGGCAATCTTCGACCACGAAATAAAATTGACCCATACACGCTATATCTTTAAACTGTGTTTATACTATGTATGTGCTTACATCCAAACTCATCTACAGTACATATGTATGTATGTATGCATCGCTGCTGCTCCGTGCGTCCCCACACCTCGCTTCTCGAACGCACACATACGTAATACACGTTTGTATAAGTGACTATAGGGAAGAGATTTTTACTGTATAAGATTATGTAATTCTTTAATCATTTTAATGAATGGCAAAACCAAACAGTTTCAAGTTAGTTGTAAAAGCATTATTACTGGAATTGAAATTATACAATAGACCAGAATATCTACTTTGTATAACTGTAATTACATATTCACTGTTATAACAGTTTTATAAACATTATCTTCCCAATTATATCATAGAATAACCCTAGATATTAGTTAAACGTTCTACAGTGTCTAATTTTAAATAAAATTTGGAATATATTGCAATATAACTTAACACTGCCATAATAGATAAGTTGAGTTTTGCACAAAGGTCGGTATAAATATTTGAAATCGCAGTATGCATTATAAACAAAACATATTCATACAAACTTATTTGCTGTGAAATGTTTTTTTTTTTGCTTTGAAATTATTTGTTGACTGCTGGTAAAATAGAACTTGTACGATTGCAGAAAGAAATTTTCATGGTCTTCTGCCGAGAAGGCGACTGCTTTAGTCATAGCATTGAGGGGTGATGCTAGTGATATTTTGCAGACATTGCCTCCTGAGGAACGTAAAGACTATTCTCAACTCATTAAACGCTTGGAGATGAGATATGGCCATGCGCATTTGGAGCAAGTATACCATACCCAACTGAAGAATCGATCACAGAAGAAAGGCGAGAATCTTCAGGAATTTGAGGCAGATATTGCTCGTCTAGTTCGACTTGCATATCCGATGGCGCCAGATAATTTCATGGAACACCTAGCGGTCCAGACGTTCATAGATGGTCTCCGGGATATTGATACGCAGCAAGCATTAAGGTTGGCAAGACCGAAAACCTTGATCGATGCTTTGGCGCACGCGCTGGAGTTTGAGACTGCAAAGCAAGCTTCTCGGAACCATGCTCGTGTCTGCACTGTTGACAAGCAGGAAAATGAGGAGTTCATGGAGCAGGTGGTTAGTAGAGTTCTAAACCAGATCAAATCAAATAAAAGAGTACTGCGATGCTGGAATTGTGGAGAGATTGGTCACGTTCAGAGTAAATATGGTAAGATGGCCAAGAAAGCATCGTCTGAGCAGCAGGAAAACTAAAGCGGGTCGATGAGCGGGGGCAATCATCGATCCAGCATCAGGAAGGCCCAGGGACGCCTGGCCAAGTCGCATCCCTGCAACATCAAACCAACGGCCTGTATGTGGACGCTGTTATGGAAAGGAAGACCTATGCTTGCTTGCTAGATACTGGATCGACGAAAACCATCGTGCGACCCAATTTAATTCCCAGAAATAAAAAGTTAATTTCTAGCAAATGGAGACTTAGCACAGCAACAGGAGAAGCAGCTTCTGTGGCAGGTGAAGTAGATGTCAACTTTATCATAGGACCAACATCAATCCGACATCGTGTTCTCGTAGCCGACATAGAAGAACAAATAATCTTGGGATTAGACATCATGAACACCTACGGCTTCCAGTTAAACATGAAAGAAGGCACTTTAAAAATAAATAATGAGGAATTGTTTCTTCATGGGAAAGATTGTGGGAATGTACAAGTAATCACTGCAGAGAATGTTGTTCTGGATGCAAGAAGTGAGACATTTTTGACGGCGTGTATGGAAGGCGATTATTTGGACGGAAATGTTACAATGTTGGAACCAAAGGCTGATGATGACGAGGTGGGCCGAGGAATAGTAGTTGCCAAAATGCTGGTTAAGACCCAGAAGTCTGTACCGGTAAGGGTAATGAATGTTAACCATTACCCTGTTTCATTGAAGAAGGGTACTATTTTGGGGTGGTGTTCACCAGTGTCGGCCGTCGTTCATCATATAGAGGCGAAGAAGAATGGATTCGTGCAGGTTTCTGACAAATTGTCCAAGATAATCGACTCCGCCTGTCAAGGATTGAGCAAGAAGGAACAAAGCCAAGTTAAGGATTTAATCAAACATTATGAAGACGTCTTTGAAACTGAAACTGGTACGAAAGGAAGAACCAATATTGTAATGCACAAAATAAATACCAGCGATGCAAGTCCAATTCGACAAGGACCAAGGAGGTTACCTCTAGCAAAACGTGAGGAAGCCAAGCAAATTATACAAGATATGGAAGGCCAAGGAGTAATTGAACCATCGAATAGTCCATGGGCTTCACCAGTGGTCCTTGTCAGGAAGAAGGATGGATCTACCAGATTCTGTGTAGACTATCGTCGTTTGAATAGTGTGACCAAAAAGGACAGCTATCCTCTCCCAAGAATAGACGATACGCTAGACACCTTGGCAGGAGCAAAATGGTTCTCCACTCTCGACTTAAAGAGCGGTTATTGGCAAGTGGGAATGGATCCAAATGACAAAGAGAAGACTGCCTTCAGTTTAGGTACAGGACTCTGGCAATTTACAGTCATGCCATTTGGACTGTGTAACGCCCCAGCTACTTTTGAGCGACTCATGGACACTGTATTGAGGGGACTGTCTTGGAATACCTGCCTGGTATATCTCGATGATGTGATTGTGGTAGGGAAGACCTTTGAAGATCACATGAAAAATTTGGAAGCAGTATTCCAGAGGTTGAGAGATGCTAACCTGAGATTAAGTCCAAAGAAGTGTCACCTCTTCCGGAAGGAGGTAAATTACCTTGGACATGTGGTTTCCAGAAAAGGAGTTGCTGTAGATCCCGAAAAAGTAAAAGCTGTGGAAAAATGGCCGGTACCCAAAGACAAACATCAGCTAAGAAGCCTTTTGGGGTTATGCACATATTATCGACGCTACGTTCCTGGATTCTCCAACATTGCAAAACCACTTACGCGCCTAACAGAAAATCGAGCATTCATTTGGAACAACGAATCCCAAGCGGCCTTTGAGTTGTTAAAAGGTACGTTGATCGGTGCACCTGTTTTAAACTATCCACTGCCATCTGGGAGGTTTGTTTTGGATACGGATGCCAGTAACGTCGGGATTGGTGGCGTGCTCTCTCAAATCCAAGATGGACAAGAAAAGATCATTGGATACTTCAGCAAGACCCTGTCCAAACCGGAGAGGAACTACTGCGTAACCAGGAGAGAACTATTGGCAGTAGTTAAGACCATTGAGCACTTTTACAAGTACCTGTATGGGCAGAAGTTTCTGATCCGCACTGATCATGCCGCCTTAAAGTGGCTCTTGCAATTTAAGAATCTAGAGGGTCAAGTAGCTAGATGGATTGAGAGGCTACAGGAGTATGACTTTGTCACTGAACACAGAGCAGGCCTCAAACATCAAATTGCAGATGCCCTTTCCAGAAGGCCCTGTCCAGAAGACTGTCGATATTGCAACAGAATCGAAGACAAATCGGCCAACGCTCTTCGAACCACCGTTGTTGATGACCAATGGCAACCTGACAATTTGCGCGCAGATCAAGAAGCTGATCCGGATCTTGCAGTCCTCAGGGCTTGGAAAAGAAATGGGCAAAGACCGACCTGGCAAGAAATTGCTCCCCATTCACGAGAATTGAAGTCATACTGGGCACAATGGGATTCCATAACAATAGAAGACGATCTCCTGAGACGTGAGGTCGAAAATCACGACGGAAGCGAGCGGAAGATGCAAATGGTGGTTCCCAAGAAAAGAATACCAGAGGTATTGCGAGAACTCCATAATGGAGCTTCTGGGGGGCATTTCGGGGTCCATAAAACACTGGAGAAGGTGCGCCAGAGATTTTACTGGGTGAATTGTTCACGAGATGTGAAAGAATGGTGCCGAAAGTGTGCTAATTGCGCCGGAAGCAATGGTCCCCAGAGGCGTCGACGTGCACCCATGCGCCAATACAATGTAGGAAGCCCATTTGAAAGGATCGCCATAGATGCCGCCGGCCCTTTTCCAGAAAGCAGCAAAGGAAATAAATACATAATAGTGGTCATGGATTACTTTACCAAATGGGTTGAAGCATATGCTCTACCAAATCAAGAAGCTGGAACTGTAGCAGACGTGATTGTGAAGGAGTTAGTCAGCCGTTTTGGTGTACCCTTGGAACTTCATTCCGATCAAGGGCGAAATTTTGAGTCCAGTCTATTCGAAAAGATGTGTGGACTTTTGGGCATACGGAAGACGAGAACAACTCCCTTGCATCCACAATCAGATGGGATGGTAGAGCGAATGAACAAGACCATGATCGGACACTTATCCAAAGTGGTCTCCGAACACCAGAGAGATTGGGACGAACATTTACCATTATTTCTAATGGCGTATCGGGCCTCCGTTCAAGAGACAACAGGCCAATCACCAGCCAACGTGCTATTCGGGAGGGAGCTCCGATTGCCCTGTGATTTAAAGTTTGGGAGCAAGCCTGGTGATGATCTTGCCGGAGAAGATTATGTCAGCACGCTCAGACGACGACTAGATAATATCCATGAACAAGTCAGACATAATATCCAAGATGCTAGTGACAGAATGAAAGAGAGCTATGACATCAACGCCGAGAAGAGTGGTTACCATGAAGGCGATCGGGTTTGGTTGTATAATCCACAACGTCGACGGGGCCTATCTCCAAAACTTCAAAAGAATTGGGAGGGGCCATACGAGGTGTTGAAGCGGATCAACGATGTAATATACCGCATCAGGCGAACACCTCACACTAAGCCAAGAGTCGTACATTTTAATCGATTAGCCCCATACTCTGGAGACAATGACGAAACCGTTGACTTGCGCCGATTGGATAGCCAATACCATGAACTAACCTTCGAAGACTTTATGCAAGAGTATTCTGGTTCGAGAAAAGCTCGATTTGGGGTAACCATCGAGAAACAGCAGGATTTGTTCACGGTGCCGCCAGACTACGCGCTTGCTCATTGCGTAGCCCGAGATCTACGAATGGCCAAAGGAATTGCCTGGGAATTTAAAGAGAGATTTGGCAGAATCGAAAAGCTAAGGCAGCAGGGACCAGCAATTGGGAAGAGTCTCCAAATAATAAATGAAGGACAGCCCATATTTTATTTGGTCACGAAAGAACTGTCGAGCCTAAAGCCAACCTATCGAGCCTTATGGGACGCCCTGACCCACTTACGCGAACAAATGTTACAGCAAGACATTCTGAAATTAGCAGTTCCAAAATTGGGCTGTGGATTGGACCGCCTGGACTGGAGAATTGTAAGGAGCATGTTGGAAGTAATCTTCCGACATCTTGAATATTCCTGTCCATCCAGGCAAGATAAGACCGTGGACTGTTATTTCGATATGACGTCGCAATGTAACAAAGGCCCTACCTGTCGATTTCGTCATCGTTTGAGGAGACCAAAGCATGACATGTTTCGGGACGAAACTTCATTTTTAAGAAGGGGGCAATGTAATGACTCATCCGATGACGCGAGGTGCGTCATCCCTCTGGATGTTTTCGCGAGGCCTACGTGAACGCTCTAGAAAAGTATTCACCAGATATAAAAGCCGCGTCGAAGAAGGGATGGACATTCATTCGATACCCGAGTCTTGCGAAGTAAACATAAATATAGTTACATAAATATAAAATACATAAATGTACTTAATGTTGTTAATAGTTAGTTTTATATTGTTATACGTTTTAATATTAATATAGTGTGTGTGTCTAAAGTTATTGTTAGTTTTATTTAAGAATCCGAAAAGACAAACGTTACAATATATACCTACAAACAATAGTTATTTTATTTATTGTTTTCATCAAATTGTATGAATTTGTTTTGTGTATATTAAAAATTTTTAATTTAACACCAGAAGATTAGAGCTGATGGACACCAAATCAAATAAGGCAGTCGAAACACATTTCACTAGTGTATCTTGCAAAAACTTGCTACAAAAAGATGAAAACACATTCAAATGTATTTAATTGGACAAACATTTTTTTTTATATGTATTGTATTTTTAACTCCAAATGTTAAAATTGCAACGAAAAAGAATACGCAGTAGGAAAAAGGAGCCAATTAAAAAAAAAACTTCAATATATTAAATTGTCAATGTAACTGGGAATTATAATTGTTTAATAAGTTAATATACATATGTAATCATTTAACAAAATTGCCTTATTATTTGTTTAATAATAAAATTATCATGAGTACCTATATATACAAAAAAAAGGAAATATAAAAAATATTTAGAAGATAGTATAATAGTCGATATTAGAATAAATTTGCAAAATGAACTGATACTATTATTGCTTTCGAGAGTTCCACATTAACTTTCATACCATATATGTAATAAGATTGGAAATCTTTTTAAGACACCAAAAAATCTTTCAATCCAGTTTCTGATTCTAAAATGGGATTCATCGTACAATTGTTCTGCTCGACTTTGAGGATTTGCAAGAGGTTAATAAATATTTTGTAATATTGTAACATCTATCACAAAGTATAACTGGGTTATTGAAATGTTCATTTTCTTAGCTTCTTTTTATTGTCGATCCATTCAAAATTGTTTGGTCATGTGTAGATCCTGGTCATCTGGCTACGATGTCACAAATTCTTAATTGAGAATCTCCTATTACTTGAATATTCCATGATAAATATCCTTTCTGTTTCGGTACAGCTCAGCATTATTACCACTAGGAGATTGTTTTCTCATGTGAGTGCAATCAATTCTACTTAGTACATTAGGAAATCTAGCTACTTGATAAAATCTGTTTCTGTAATTTTTCTACCTTTCTAGACATATTTAGATAAAAATTGTGGCCACAGTCTGGCAATTGCATGTGTAACATTTTGTATGATTATTTGTATTAATATCATTGTATTTGTTGCATAAAAAATCAGTTACTAAAAGTAGAAACTAACATTATATAAACAACTAATCAGCTGTATACTATAATACTTGATACTTTTACTGCCAACACAAGAAAATTTGATATATTTGGCGTGAACTAAAAACGACATGTAGCACGTACGTTGGCTTAAATCTTGGGTTATAATATAGATTAAGTAAAAACATGGGATAGCTAACAGTTTTTTTATCTGCGGTCATATAGGAAGTATTGTTAATCACTATCTTCACTGCTGCTTGAATCATCAATGTTAATTATAAAGCCATTGATTTCACAATGTAAATGTATTTTCTCTATCATACCATTTTTTTATAATACCTTCCGTGCGTATAACACAATTTTTCCAAATTTCTTCCATACACTGCTCTAGTGATTACTTCCACATAGCTATAACTTTTATCATCTCCATGTTCATCCCTGAAAATATGTTTATTATAATATTGTTTTGCTTGGTCCCAAATAATTTCGATAGCATTAAATTCACAATGATAAGGAGACATCTTCAATATTCCATGTCCATGACTTTGTAGCAATTCATCTACTTGATACCGTTTTTCTTTAGCAAATTTTTAGCAAGGTTAGTAGGTCAGTTTTAAATAGAGTTCGCAAGATATATTATGTTTCGACAGGTATGTAACAATATCATTTTTACATCAAGCCGATGATGGATGTTTCTTTACTACTAGTGAATGGTAGGGTGCATTGTCCATCACTATTTGTGCCGGTTCTTCCAAATTTGGTATTAAATATTCATCGATCCATTTCTTAAACATTTCTCCATTCATTTCACCATGATAATCTTCTATTTGTGATTTGCTTGAAAACAATAAAGAAGCATTTGACACAAAACATAATTTTGAACCACAATGTAATACAACATATCGCTTGCCCTCGTAACCCTCAGGTTTATGCACACTCTGCAGATTATTATCTTGCCGGGTCTCATCAAGCAATACCACTTATCTCTGAACAGAACAACTCAAATTCTTTATGTAATTCCTAAGAAATGTCAATCTTATCTCTGCAATGTTGGATCGTTCCACTAATGCTCTATGATTATTATCCTTTTTATATTTAAATCCAATATTGTGAAGTATACGATTTAAACTGCTGCTACACAGCTTTAATGCGTTTTACTGTAACTAATCCCAAGCACAATGCATCTGCCACTCGCTAAACAAAAGGTTTATTAAAATCTAAATATATTATGTGCACATGTAATAGGTATTAACACCACCATGGTTTTTCTCTCGTTCAAAATATTGCAACGAATTTAAAACAAAACAATTCCATCAAATATCAACGAATGCATGTTGTCAAATGTCGGAAATGCGGAAATGTGTGTATTTATCACGGAGTAGGTAATAATCCCGTCTTTGTCTTACTCAAATAAATTGCTTGAGCCGTATGTCTTTCCTAGAAAACACATACTTTCGTTCAAGCTGTCCTTGTCATACAAGTAGGTACTGTTTGTTATTCGGATGTGGAGATTATTCTTTGAATGTCGTTGATAGAATTATAGATCAATGACGCAGGGATCATCTTTGGTGATTTGGAGTATATATACTAACGTAACTGGAATGGCATACGGCCTGATACGGCATCGCCCGTAAACAGTTGTTGCCAGGGGCCGTGGCAAATTTTTGTATGAGAGAGACGGGTAGAGGTAGGCATACCGCTTCTTGTCTGTTTCACGTGCTTTTACTGCGTTTGATAGATACGTTAGATATATTTTGTTTATTTTTGTTTAAAATACACTGTTTATCAGTTTGCAAATATGGTTATGAGTTGTGTGGCATATAAGTGCAATAATTTGCATAATAAGAATAGTACAATTCAATTTCATGGGTAAGTTTTGATCACATTTTTTAAACTAACCTTACCTACAGTACAAAATTTATACTTTTTGACTTATTAATTTGAAATTATTTTAGTTTTCCATTTAAACGGCCTGAAATCCTAACACTTTGGATCACTGCTATAAAGAGGGCTGACTGGACATCAACAAAAACTAGCAAATTATGCAGTGTACACTTTTTGGACATTGATTATCAAGTACGGCCTGGGGCCAGTATTAAATTATTGAAGCCTGATGCAGTGCCCACTATTTTCAATTTCCCAGCACATATGTTAAAAGAGAACACTAATCGAAGAGTTTTAAAGCGTTGTTTGAACTCAAATGACATTACTGAACCTCCACTGGTGTGTATATTTTAAAATTTTATTTAATGAAATATGAAAAAAAATCTGTGCACAAGTCCTAATACATACTATTCATTTATTTTTAGAAAATTCCAAATATGGATGTACAAGAAACTACAACAGCAGAAATTAAATCTACAAATGATGTTGGAACACAAACATCTTTTGGGTTTAATGCAGATAATGGACTAAAGAAGAAATTAAAATCTTTGAGGGAAAAAGTAAGAAGAAGAAATGACAAAATTTCATCAATGTCTCAATTATTAGATCGAATAAATACTTCAGGCCTTTGTTCAGAGAATTTAAGGTCAATTCTAGAGCGGAACTTTGCTGGTATGCCACCTGAGCTGGTTGTTAATCAAAAAAATAATGAGGGACTTGATCCAAGACAAAGAAGATACACGGAAATAATGAAGCAATTTAGTCAAACGTTGTACTTTTATTCTCCAAAGGCATATAATTTTGTCCGTAAATACTTTTCTATACCAAACCCACGGTCAATAAGAAATTGGCTCTTTAAATATGAATGTAATCCTGGTTTATTAAAAGAAGTCTTTTTGTATCTGAAATCAGAATGCATTAAAAAGCCTTTTATAAAAGATTGTGCCATCATAATCGATGCCATGTCTATCAGAAAACAAATTATTTGGAGTGAAACTGCTGGAAAATATGTTGGATATTGTGATTATGGCGGTATTATTGATATAGAATCGCAGACTGCAACATCAGAGGCTTTGGTTTTTCTAATCGTTAGTTACAAAATGAATTTTAAATGTCCCATTGGCTACTTTCTTACAAATAAAAGTGATGCGGCTGTCCAAGCACAACTTTTATTTGTTCTATAAAGAATTTATTTGATATTGGAATCACAATTCATTCCATAACATGTGATGGAACGACCACTAATATTCAGACGTTAACTAAAATGGGATGTTCATTGGCAATTGATAACCTAACTCCTAACTTTAGTCACCCGTGTTCTCCAAGTAAAGTGCATTATTTATTAGATAATTGCCATATGATGAAATTAGCACGCAATACATTTGCCGAAAAGAATTTAGTTTCAGAGAAAGGTCCTATAAGATGGATTTTTGTAGCCAAATTAAATGATCTTCAGGAGAAAGAAGAGATGAAGTTTGCCAACAATTTGTCCTCTCGGCATATTTTGTATAAAAACAAAATAATGAATGTACGTTTAGCAGCACAGGTATTGAGCAGCTCGGGTATTGAGCAGCTCGGTTGCAGATGCTATAGAGTATTTAAGGCAAATAGGACATTCAGACTTTCAAAACTCAGAATCAACTGTAGAGTTCATCAGAAATATTGACAGAATGTTTGACATGCTCAATTCTAGAAATCCTTTTGGGAAAGGATTTAAGGCACCCATAAGACCAAAAACAAGTAACTATTTCCGAGAGATATTTACTTCATCGATGGATTACTTAAAAAACTTAAAAATAGATGATATTCCAATACTACAGCATCCTAGAAAAGCTTTTGCTTTGGGACTTATTACAGCAATGGAAAGTACATTAAATCTTGCAGAAGATTTATTTCAATCAACAAATCAGCCACAGTATTTTCTTACATACAAGTGCTCACAAGACCATTTGGAATTATTCTTCAGCAGCATAAGAGCTCGAGGTGGTTGGAATAATAACCCAAATAGTTTGCAATTTAAATGGTCCGTACGTCAACTCCTGTTTAGAAATAAAGTAACTCCAAGTGTAAATGGAAACTGTAGACTTAGGTTTAGGAAGTGATTATGGTTCTGCTTTTGAATTTCAGACAAGTAAAAGAAGCCTAAACGACTATTCTGTAAATGAAGAAAGTTGTAATAATGTCGAACCCATTTTACTTACTGATAATCAAGAAAATATTATATAGTACATTGCAGGTTATATAGTCAGAAAAATGTTATCCAAACTAAATTGTAAATTTTGTACAGATATTCTGTTATTTTCAAAGAAAGATGAACATAGTTATTGTAATACAAATGATAGTCATAGGTTTTTAAACTTTAAAAATAGGCGTGGCTTAATTTGCGCTTCTGAAATAGTAAATAAGATTGTTTGCTATTCTGAAAGGCAATTTAAATTAACATTCCAACACGGTTTAAATTGCCACAAAAAACCCAAACAGATTATTTTAAATAACGCAATTCGTCATTTTTCAGAAAAATTGGTATCTTTTTAAACCCAATCATCCAATTGTTGAAGAATTTGGTTTGGAAGATTTGCACGAAATTCAATTAATAAAAGCAATTGTAAATTATTACTTAACATGTAGATTGCATTATTATGGTAGAAACGAAACTGAAAAGTTTATAGGGAAAGGTTCAAGCATAAGACACAAATTAAATAAACTAATTCTGTTTAACAATGTTTAATCTTTGTATATTAATGTATTGTTTTTTTATATTGTAAATATAAGAGATTTTGAATACATATTTTTGCATTTTCTCTGTATTTTATTACTAGTATTTTTCATGATGCGGCGAAATTTAGTCCTTTATTATAGAAACTGCTGTAAGTCTGAAGTAAATCACGAATTTTATTGAATATATAAAAATTTTACAACCTTAATCTTAATACAAAAGTATCTACAAATAGTTTTCTTTCGCTCTTTAAAGCCCTGACCCCCCGTATCTTCTTTTACCTGTATTTCTACATGAATATATGAAATCAGTCCCACCTGTCCAATACTCGTCCAATGTGCTAGACAAGGATGCAAATACCTACGTTATGCTGGTTGCCTAAAATAATCGCGGCCATGCGATTTGGGTGCTCGATACCGTTCCAGTTACGTTAGTAACGAGCGATCAAGATAAATTGTGATCGAGTCATTCATGAATTTGAGTCCGTATGTCTTTTCCGGTTGTAACCGTTGCATAGTTATAAATTCAATTGACGTTTTACTTGACGTTTGTAATGTAAATGCAGTCCAAGTATCGACATACAATTTCGGATTCATGAATGCCTCGATTACAAATTATCTTGATCGCTCGTTATATAGTTCATTGCTTCGATATTAGATTCTGACAATTTTTGACAGACAACAGTTGACATTTAATAATTATTACAAATCAGATACTTAAGTAAAGATATACGATTTTTTGTTCAGAGCCCACTTGACTTCGAATGTTTCTGAACACCCGTTATTTATATTTATTTTTATAGTTATAATATTATCATTATACCTACAACAAAGTCTCAATTACTAAAACTAAATTAAAATACTATTCAATAAAAAACATATACACACATTTTATAGATTGTTTTTATATTATAGGTTTCTTAATACTCCAAAATCATGTGATTAATATATCGAGCGATCAAGATAATTTGTAATCGAGTCAACCTTGAATCCGAAATTGTATGTCCTAAATACATTAGTCCTCAGTTGCATAGTTTACATTAACTGTTGTTATTTTAGCTGTCAACTGACATTTTACTTGACGTTTGTAATGTAAGTGCAGTTCAAGTAAATACATACGATTTCGAATTCAAGGTTGACCCGATTACATATTATCCTTGATCGCTCGTTAGAAGGATGATATTGATAAACTAGAGAAGATGGCCAGATCCCTATCTTGCATGTCACTAGCTCTCGAGACCTAAATTGGCGGGAATACATGTTAAGTGAAATTAAATATAATAACAGAAGTAGACTTAAAACTAGTATAGCAAGGGCCAATTAAGATGGCGCGAGGAGGGGGTACGCAGAAGACGTTTTTAAAAACGTCCACCCCACTACTCAAGTCATTGTCAGAATACATTTGTCATTGACGTTTGACGGAACATAATTGATAATGTCTTTGCTAGGGAATCCTAAAGTGATACACGCTCAGAGGTTAGAATTATCTGACATTTACAAATCTCCCCACTACTTCTGATCCTGCGCGAACTTACCCCTCCTCGCGCCAACTTAATTGGCGTTTGCTATAAATAATAAAAGAAACACAAGAATTTCTTGATATATATAATATATTTATATATAATATATATATTTATTGGTATAATATTGCATAAAGTCGTACCTATTTTAGAATAACACTGTACAAGCTGTTCTAAACTTAAGTAAAATTTACAAGAAAATAAAAGGTAATTATAGTAAATTACAAATTAGAGCTTATATAAATTGCATTAAATAATATATTTTTATTCTGATGAATACATATTGTTGTTATGTTTATTTGTTACAGTTACAGGAATTTTGTAATCAAAACATGATTTATTATCACTATTTATTAATCTCTTAGAGTGTAGAATTCCAGTTAAGGTAGTAGCAGATAACCGATTTCTGGTTTTACTTTTGTTGAGAGATACTGCACTGAATATTCTTTCTACCGAAGCACTACTGTGAGGTAATGTTAAAACTAAATTGACAAATTTTGATAGTTCTGGATAAACAGCAGTATTGTCACATCTAGTTTGATTACAGATATTTTTCCAAAAAGAAATATAATCGGCTGCATCCTCATTGAAGTCAGTGTTTTGCAATAATCGCCACTCTCTATCCAATGAAAGAAGATCAATATCTTTCCTATGAAAATTTGCTGCTGGACCTAATGAACTTGTAGTTTTAATAAGTTTTGGGTTCAAAAATTTAAAGAACTTAAGTGTCTTTACATCTTATGCATTAAATGGAAAGCGTTTATATAATTGACGAGCAGCTTCAACATAAAAACCTAAGCATGTTAATTGAAAGTTATGTTTATTACCATCTGAAAGAGTATTTTCTTGAAATAATATAGCTGCCTTCGGGCCACAATATACTTCATTTAGTAAAACATAATGTTCTGGGTTTCTATATTGCAAAATAGTTACATCAGTTTTACTCAAATATGTATTATTTATATAACAACTTAGAATAGTCTTGTATACTGCTAACATTCTGTCATATATTGCATAAATTTTAGGAGATTCTGATTGAAATTCCTTATTTAAATCAGTAACTACAGGTAAAACATATTCCAAAAACTCTAAATAATATTTATTCATAGGATTTTGTAAATTATTGTGAATGGATTCAGATGCATCAATTTGATTGAAAGATTCATTTTGGAAATATAATTTAAGAGCTTCATACTGCTCCAACACTCTTTTAACAACAGAAATTAAAGAGAGCCAGCGTGTTTGGCTAGGTTGCAGCAGCTTATGGGGTTTAATATCAAGAAACTGCTGAAATTCTTTGTATTGTGTTTGTCGTTTAAAACTATATTGCATATAAGTGTATACTTCTCGCACCAGTTTTTCCGTTGTAGAAGGTAATTTTTCACAAGCATGGGAAGCTATGAGTGCTATTGAGTGACATAGACATTTTACAGTAAAAAGATGTGGTATTTCATTTTTTAATAAAGTTTTGACGGAATGCTTAATGTCCATCATTGAATTTGCCCCATCAGCTGGAAATCCTACTATATTATTTTTATATGGAACATTATGTTTATTAAAAAATTGAACAATAACATTATGTATATTTACTGCAGTTGCATCATAGATTGGTAATAAAGCAAGAAATTCGTCATTTATACTAAAATTTTGATTTAATCGCACAACTAATGCTAAGTTTTTAATTCCGGTATGATCCGTAGACTCATCAATTAATAAAGAAAATTTGCTGCACTTTAAAGTTTCTATTAGAGTTTCAAAACTTGATTGACCAATTACGTTATTTATAATAGCTGTGCATTTTGTACGATTACAGGAAATATTTTTTATAACATCACTTTCATTATTTATAGACCTAATTAGTTGTACCAGATGATCAACTGAATTAATAGATATATTGTGTTCTGCAATGAAAGATGCAATTCTTATTTCTATTTCTTTTGTACTAAGTTCCGTGCTTGTAGAGCTTCTTACATATTGCGTAACACAGAATTTTTGTTGTTTGATTGATTTAGATTGGTGTTTTAAAGAATCATGGTGCTTACGTATTGCACCTATCCCTCCAAGATAGTCATTACTCATTACCGCATATTTTACATCTGTAAAACTCTTCTCCTTTTGAACTAGCTTCTATCCAATGTTGGTAATCATTGTGTTTCTCCTATTCAGTTTTGTATTTCTGTTGATAAATTTTCTTTTTTTTTGAAGTAGATGGTTGATCTGTGGTCGACATAATAACTGCTAGAAATTAAAACAGATTTAGGAAAGCTAATAAAAATATGTAAACGGTTTCATTTGCAGTAAATACTTACATGGTAATAATCCGAAAATTAATTTATTTAAAGAATTCAGTGCGATTGGGCGCGCGTGAATAAGATTCTACCATAAATATCTAATATGATTTAATCCAAAATTCCCCCGGCCAAGAGCTTTTATACTTTCCCATTTTAAATAGGTACTTACCCTTCATCGTATTATTTCAAAAATTACAAATTTAAAAATAATTTGAACGGTACTTCCCGTAATCAGCTTATGTATTATATCAATTATTTATTGCGAGAAAATTGTTTCGACTACTAAGGTATAGATGTCACTTTGCGTAGGATTTATAATAATGGGTGTTCAGAAACATTCGAAGTCAAGTGGGCTCTGAACAAAAAATCGTATATCTTTACTTAAGTATCTGATTTGTAATAATTATTAAATGTCAACTGTTGTCTGTCAAAAATCAATCTATCTCAGACATGACTTCATATTTTCAAGGACTACTTTGACTTCGAATGTTTCTGAACACCCGTTATTTAATAATAATAAATAACGCAATCTATTTTGAAAAATATATGATTTCATATAAACTACAAAACGAAAAATACGTAAAATAACTAGATTTTACTAAAATACAGAAGTTTTTCACTAAATCACTAACACTGTACTCAAATCGCTAGATCTAGTGAAAAATCACTAGACCTGGCAACGCTCTGTCTGAGATAGAGTGATGTTTGACAGACATACAATAAAATTTCTGTTTACATTTTAATCATCTAGCGCCATCATTGATTAGGTAGTAGATAACTTTTAATAATAAATATTTCTTTCCTATTCATTTTTTCACTTGTAATTATGCAACATTAAATACACTAAAAATGAAAGAAGTGTCATATCATAAATAAGTTTTTTTATATCAACTTATTCCATCTATTTACGAGAAGGTAATTATATATTTGCTGTTAGTATGAGACGCAGGGCAGGTGTAGGTGCAATACATAAACAAAAATTAGAACAAGAAAAATACAAAGATAAAGGTAATGAAATTCAAGAAAATCAATTCGAACAAATGACTAAGCAGTTGGATGTATTTCGTGTAAATTTAGAGGAGTTCGCATCTAAACATAAAAATGAAATTAAGAAAGATCCGGAATTCAGACGACAATTTCAAGAAATGTGTGCTTCTATTGGTGTAGATCCATTAGCAAGTGGTAAAGGTTTTTGGTCCGTCTTAGGAATTGGAGACTTTTACTATGAATTAGCAGTTCAAATAGTTGAAGTCTGCTTGTCAACAAATCATAAGAATGGGGGTCTTATTTGTTTAGATGAGTTACGTACTCGATTAATAAAGGCACGAGGCCAAAGCAAACACCATCAGGAAATATCAAAGGATGACCTTTTAGCTGCTGCTCGTAAACTTAAAATTTTAGGAAATGGCTTTTGTGTACTCTCCGTTGGTAAAGGACAGTATATGGTTCAATCAATACCTGGGGAATTAAGCTTAGATCATACAACTCTGTTGCAATGTGCAGATCAGAATCAAGGTTGCATTTCTGTTAGTTTACTAAAGGATAAACTTAACTGGAGTGAGGAACGATCAGTTAAGGCATTAGAACATATGCTTAAAGAAGGTTTGGCTTGGATTGATTTACAAAATCTTACAGAAAAAGTATATTACTTTCCGAGTTTGTTTTATGCTTGTATTAATTCAAAAAACTAAAATTTTGCTAAAATTATTGTACAGTGCATATAGACTTAAGCGAATGTATAAATATGTAAGATATTGATTTAATAAAATTATAAACTTTGTATTTTTCTTGTTGCAGTTTTTAGTGAGCTTTTAATTTGGTATTTTTCATTAATAGTTTGCACAGTGTTATTTATATTTCTACTAATGTAGAAAATACATTTTTGTTTGCAATGATGTATATTATAGTTATTCTTTATATTTATTCCATTTTAATATATACGATGTCAATTTCTGTTTATTTATTAATCCAGAATTTTAATATCATGTGGTTGTAAATGTTTTGCATATCTGAACGCAAATCAAGTATTGAGAATGAATGCTGTTTATTAGAATAATGGAAACTTCCTAATTATATTTATATCAACTATGAGAGATTTCCTACTTTTAAAATAAATTGTGCAATATCTAAATGTTTATTTATTTTTGGTACAGTAATAAACGATACAGTAGGTAAGTATTTAAATTTCATTTATAATGTGGGAGGAAAAAAATTGGAATATATCAAAATGTCTACCATCATTATAAAAGTATTTTATTTAGGTGCTAAGCTGTTACAGTTTGTATTGGAATTAAATCGAATTTCGTAATTGATTTGTGTGTAGGTATTTGATTTTTATGAATATTAAATATTCAAACTGTTTATAATCTAAAGATGTAAGGCCATAGGATGTTGATGGTCATTGTTGAGCATCTCAAACTCAATTTCCAAGAATCCCAACTCGTAATTTATAAACAATATTTCCAACATTTGTTAATATTATTTCACAACTACAGTTTCTTAAAAAAATTGAATCAAGGTTATTACCCATTCGTGATAGTTTTGTAAATTAATGTAACATAACTTTTTAATTGATGTCGTGTTTCATCTCAGAACAAGCATAAATGCAGGAGGAATTTCGAGGAGTTGGTTAAATTTTACATAAACTGTCAAAAACGGAAACTAAAAACGCACATTGGCCTTATTTAATTTTCTCTTGAAAGAGGAATTACAAACGATTCCAAATTGTTTTGGAGGTACTATATCGGCGAAAAAAAATGGTAAAGACATAATTAGTCTAGTTTGCTATGAGTTTTTCAGATATTTATCATCTTTGTTCTGTATTGCTTACAATTCCTGAAGTTACCAAGTGCCTTTATATAAATCAAATCTCTGTGGAAGAGGTTAAAATCAGTCATGAATTGATGCAAGATTGATTTGGATGCTGGACATTGTGAGCTGGCTTCCTAATTTATTTATACGAAGTTATGCATGCTGATATAATTTTTGTTTTGAGATTTTTCTTTCATCAACAAAATCATAAACCAAAAATTATATCAGCATTACAACACAGTTAGAATAAGCACCACAAAACAAAAACAAGGAAACAACCCTCACCACTTATAAAAATGTCCCAATACCTTATATAAACAACCTATCAGAAAAAATGAGCTAAATCTTACCATATATCATAAAAGTACCTCGCAAAAATTCACAACTTACATTCTAAATTAAAAGACAAAATACCTACAATAAAGAAAATACGTTATACACGAAATTCCATGCAATAACCACAAGGGTGTTTACATCGGACAAACAACAATACTTATTGTGATTAAATGTGATTAAATAAAACAATGATTAAATGGACACAACTTTTCAAGTAATAGTACAGCCCTAAAAAAAAACACATCAAACAAACCAAATACACATTTAATTTCGAAAAGACCTCTATCATTACATCCGAGAAAAATATAGAATAACAGAAAGGATATAAATAATGCCTCAATAATATATTTCCAATTGAATTCATATTAACTTTCTTACCCTGTAAACATCTACCCCTATGAAAATAAGTAAGTATCCTAGAAGGTTCAAAAACTTGCATTTAAGAGTAAAAGAGAATTTTATATACTGTTTCGCAAAATTAAATATAATTGGCGCAATTCTCTAGATCGACTGTGTATACTACTGAATTGACTTCTGGATATAGATTTATTTAATAATTTGTATAATTCATTTATATTAAAATGTAAGGTATTTGGATATGTAGGCAACCATATATAAAAGTAAGTGAGACAAATCTACTCCACACATTTTTCAATCAAAAGCATCTCTTGTACACTGCGTGACATATAAAATCCGTACAATTCTTATGAGCATAAAATCAGAGTTTTTTATTTGCGTAAACGGGACAAATATATTTATACTGTCACTTATAGACATACATTGCTAATACTTATAACTTAGGTCAAATTTGACAAATGAAATAAGATATGTCAAATTTAATAAGCATACATACCGGGTTTTTCTTTTATGATTATACATTGATTTTCTTTCATTTTGCATTACACATAGGGATAAATGTATGGTGGTGGAATAGTAGGCAACTAGTTAGACACAAGTAACATTATTATCAGGATAAAATAAAATAAATTTTAATGAATTTCACTTTTTTTCATTGGTTGACTTCGCAGATATTTCTTGGTGAAACATTCTTGTAATAACTTGATTAATTATTCGAAAATAAAACACTTGGCTTAGTTTCACAACTTCTTTAATTAGATACACTAATAATTGTTTCGGCTATTAGGCCATTATCAAAGAGCTATCTCAAACTAAAACTTACTCTACTTAAGGTTAACATATATACCTGTGTTCCTTATGGGTGGGAGAATGTGGGTAATTGATATTTAAGATTGTATCGATATAGGGGGTATTTATGAATTCTAATTGCGTGTTTGTGATCACTCGATTTTGTTTTTGGGCTTTTTTAATTTCAAAAATCTCTAATATATTTAACTTTTTACTTTTTGCTACATTATGAATGAGGTTACAGCTCTTTATATCGGGTAAGTGGTTCTGGTCTATACAATGTTCCGCGAACCCCGTGTGTTTAACACTATATTTTATATCTCTAATATGTTCTGTTAACCGTTTATTAATACATCTGCCACTCTGTCCGATATAAATAGCTTCACAATTCTGGCATTTTATGGAATATACTCCTGATTTCTCTAAGTTATCTATTTTATCTTTAGTATTATTCAGCAATGTACCTAAATTTACTTTATTTATTCACACTATGTTAATGTTGAGTTTCTTTAGTAATTTGTTTATTTTCTGTGTTATGGGAGGGATATAAGTGATTACATGCCAACTAGGTTTCTTTAATTCATTTATTTCTGGGTATAACAATTTTTGAAGTATTTTCCTTTCTTTATGTTTTATCAAATTATCGATGATATCTGGGTTGTAACCATTATTTTTTGCTATTATTTTAATTGTGTTTATTTCATTATTAAAGGCTTCCTTATTTAGTAGTATACTTGTTGCTCTGTGTATATAGCTATGGAAAGTTGACATTTTAATTTTTTGTGATTGATTTGCGTTAGCGTGTAATATATTATCCGAAAATGTTGGTTTTCTATATATTTTATATACTAACTTGTTGTCTTTTTTGTGTATTGTAATATCTAGGAAATTCAATGTGTTTTTGTGTTCCTTTTCTATAGTAAACTGTATTTTGGGGTTTAGTGTATTAAGTAGTGCTAGGAATTCTGTTAATTGTCTATCGGTTCCCTTCCAAATACACAGAATGTCATCTACGTACCTAGCCCAATAATGTATTTGTCTTGTAACGGTATTATTAATCTTAAATAATCTTTTTTGTAAGTGATCTATGTATATATTAGCTAACAAAGAGCTCAGTGGATTTCCCATCGGTAACCCATCTATCTGGCTGTAAATTTTATTATTGAATTTAAAATAATTTTGTTGCAAACATAACTTTAATGATTCTAATATTTCAGTCTTCTCAGTATTATCCAAATTGGTTTCGTTAATCCTGTCTATAATTATGTTACTTATTTCGTGTGTCGGGATCGAAGTAAATAGGTTTTTAATATCGAACGATACTAATTTGGCATTATCTGGTAATTTAATGTCATTTAATTTATGTGATAAGGTAATTGTGTTTTTTATTGAATATTGTGACTTGAAATTGATTTTTTCTGGTAGTATTTGGCTTAGATATTTACATAGTTTGTATGTGGGGGCATTTACATATGATACTACGGGTCTCAAAGGGTTATTGTCTTTATGCAGTTTTGGTTGGCCATATAATCTGGGGGAACTAGGATTCATTATTGTTAAGTTTTTATTTTTTAAATTAGTATTGTTATTTGCTTTTTTATTTTTGTTTGGTAATTGTTTGTTGGATCACTTTTTAGTTGTTTGAATTCCTTGGTGTTTATTATTTCATATATTTTCTCATTATATTTCGTTCTTTCTAATATTGTGACTGTATTACCTTTGTCTGCTTTAGTGATTACTAGATTGTTATCCTTTAGTTTCTTTCTTATGGCTTTTATGTTGTTATTTTCATGTGGGGTTTTTGAGGTATGTTTTAGTTTTTGATATTCATTACTTATTATTTTCTTTATTTTTTCTTTCTCTAAATTATTATTATTAAAAACTAAAACATACCTCAAAAAACCCACATGAAAATAACAACATAAAAGCCATAAGAAAGAAACTAAAGGATAACAATCTAGTAATAACTAAAGCAGACAAAGGTAATACAGTCACAATATTAGAAAGAACGAAATATAATGAGAAAATATATGAAATAATAAACACTAAGGAATTCAAACAACTAAAAAGTGATCCAACAAACAATTACCAAACAAAAATAAAAAAGCTAATAAATAACAATACTAATTTAAAAAATAAAAACTTAACAATAATGAATCCTAGTTCCCCCAGATTATATGGCCAACCAAAACTACATAAAGACAATAACCCTTTGAGACCCGTAGTATCATATGTAAATGCCCCCACATACAAACTATGTAAATATCTAAGCCAAATACTACCAGAAAAAATCAATTTCAAGTCACAATATTCAATAAAAAACACAATTACCTTATCAAATAAATTAAATGACATTAAATTACCAGATAATGCCAAATTAGTATCGTTCGATATTTAAAACCTATTTACTTCGATCCCGATACACGAAATAAGTAACATAATTATAGACAGGATTAACGAAACCAATTTGGATAATACTGAGAAGACTGAAATATTAGAATCATTAAAGTTATGTTTGCAACAAAATTATTTTAAATTCAATAATAAAATTTACAGCCAGATAGATGGGTTACCGATGGGAAATCCACTGAGCCCTTTGTTAGCTAATATATACATAGATCACTTAGAAAAAAGATTATTTAAGATTAATAATACCGTTACAAGACAAATACATTATTGGGCTAGGTACGTGGATGACATTCTGTGTATTTGGAAGGGAACCGATAGACAATTAGCAGAATTCCTAGCACTACTTAATACACTAAACCCCAAAATACAGTTTACTATAGAAAAGGAACACAGAAACACATTGAATTTCCTAGATATTACAATACACAAAAAAGACAACAAGTTAGTATATAAAATATATAGAAAACCAACATTTTCGGATAATATATTACACGCTAACGCAAATCAATCACAAAAAATTAAAATGTGTGTCGAAAAACACAGGTTTTTCGACACACTGTATCGAACAAAACCATTTGCCCGACATGAATAGCTCCACCGTGTTACATAACGTAATAAAAAGTAGAAGACTAGATTTATTAGAAATACTAGAAATTAAAAAATCACAAAAACAAAATAGACTAATTACGAATACACAGTTAGAATTTGTTAACACTCCCATAATAGACGTGATTGTAAATATGTCCCAACCAGCACCCTAGCACTAAAAAATAGGTATAAAAGTTAAAAGGACACGTATAGTAAGTTAGTTTTAAGATACTCTTTGACAATGGCATAACAGCCGAAACATATGTTAGACATAGATCTAATAAAAAATTGTGAAATAGCCAAGTGTTTTTATAATAATTTGTTAAATAAATTAAAACCAATCGCGTGTTAACAGAACACATGAAGCTGAATATCTTGTATTATGTAGAAGAACGGTCTGTAGGATCGCTTTTAGATGTAGCCAGGCTATTTGAGAGTATCGTACAGTTCGGTGTTCAAAACGCTGAAAGAATTAAAATCTAAGCCATACAAGATATCAAACCATCAAAAGCTTTTCGAGGAAGATAAACTAAAACAAACTGATTTTTGTAATATAATGTTTAAATTTTTTAAATGAAACCGAAATTTTAAATAATTTTTACTGATAAAGCAAACAATTTCATAATAGATTTAAAGAGTTTCATGTACATTCTGTATGGCAATCTAAATAATTTCCCTTTGAATGTTTAAACATGCATATCTTTAACAGTTAGAAAGCATAGTAAGATGAAACCTAATGAGTTATTTCTTTAGCTAATAGGAAAAGGTTGGATGTAATTTTAATAAAATAAATACTTAGGTTATTTATTAATATTTTTAAAATTTTTATTTAGGAACATTTACATTTTTCGGTTTTAGTCTTGCACACCTTTGTTCTATTATTAAATGAGCTGTATTATACACTCTCACTTTCTGCTGAACTCGCTGGAATACAGAAATATTTACTAGCACATTGTTTTAAATGTTTCAGCTCCATTCCTGTTACCTAAAAGAAAATCCAAATAAAAAATGCAATTATCCTTTTTTTTTAACTTCCAAAATAAAAGAGGATCTACGTCCTGATTTGAATTTGGCCTTTCGAGGTATTGCCTTTTAGTTATTATTAGATCGGCTGTAATTGATTTTACCTTTTCTTATTCTTTCTTGCAAAAATCCAAATAACGAAAGTGACTTTTGATGTTGAATAATCTCTGTTTCGATTACATGCATTTGTTCTTTGTTTTCAGAATCTATTTTCTTCATAATAAACATTTTTTATTCTAGAAAAGAAGTAGTCCCAGTAGCATTTTCAGTACTACGAAAACCTTCTCTTTTAAATCGGGGATCTCAAACAGTTGCTACTCTAGTAACTGATCGCCCTTCACATGAAAATAGCCTTGCTTTAACAGATTCCAAAAGTTTGTTGCATAGTGTCTTCCCTTCCTCAATCTTTAATTCCAGTAGTGATGCTGTCGGATAATGGTACAGTACAGTCCAAAAGTGTTTGGGATTATTACAGAAATAGTAACATATTTATTACCTATAAGAATTTCCCACTACTGCTTCTTAAGATAAATTTCATTTTATAAAACCACTTATTCGATACCACGAAGGTTAGTACTTTTTTGTTATATTTTATGCCTTTTTTGATACTGTAATTTTACTATCTTAGATATATTTCAACCTTAAAGAAATACTATACATCTTCTTTGAATTTGTTAAAACTATTTAAAATTGACTTCGCACAAGATATACACCTGTTGGGATAATTAACTGTTTTAAATAAATTATGTATTTTTCAATAAAATGTATGTAATTTAAGATTTAAGGATGAATGAAAACCAGAAATATTTGGCAATTTGAAAAATGTTGCTGGTGTATACCTGGTTGCCTACTATGCCACCACCACACATTTATCGGTATGTGTAATGCAAAATAAAAAAAAATCAATGCATTATACCTATGTGCAATGAAAAAAAAGACCCGGTATACTGGTTTACATTGATAATATGTTAGTGTACGCAACATCAATCATGCTATATTATTTTTAATTATTTTCTTTGGTTAAGAATAGGTTCATTTTTTCTCTAAAATTTTATTTTATTTTTAATATGGTTTTTGGAGTTGTTTATTAAATTTTATTATTTAATTTGCAATGAATTATTTTCTGTGACTTACAAATAAATAAATAACTACATGTAGTCCAACTCGTATTTTTCCAGTTTTCACGCTAACATACATATTAAATTTATGGTGTAAAAAATAAAATATTTGTATAACGATTAATAGCCTAATTCTAATATATTATGTATTTATATTCAATTATAAAAATGTTAATAATAGTATCGGGTGTCCGTTTAATACTGAAGCTGTCGTTTGTCAAATTTTGGAAATTTCTTTGCTTTGTATTTGCCACACTGAGAATTATAGTTATTGTCAATTGCTGTTTAACAACTATTGCCATAGTCGTGTGTGCCTGTTTTCCGTTAGCTTTTATAATTCACATTTTTTGTTTGGAAAGCGGCACAATGTCCATTTTCATAAATAATTGTAAATAGTAAATAATAGCAATAAACATTTCGAAAAGTAAGGTTATTGACTTTGATTTTACAATTTTTACATTTACGTCAAAAGTGATTACCTCATAGGACGCCAATGTTAATTGTTGCGGTCGAACTCAAATGCAATAATGCTAATTTAAACAAAATTTGACACAAACTGTCAGCTTCAGTATTAAACGGACACCCGTTACTTGTAAGCAGTATTATTGATTTCTTAAAATTTATATGAAAGAAACTATAAAAATACTAATTATTTTATTAATTATAAAAATATTATAACAATAAAATTATTATCTAATTATTTTTTATATATTGCTATCCGTAAATCTAACGTGAGTATCTTTTTCAGTCAGATGTTCTTTGGAAAAAGTAGCTATTTTTGTTACATCCAAACATAAAGATTTTAACCTTTCTTTATAAACATCTAATTGCTCTTCAGCTTCCCGAAGTTTTTGTGTAAGTTCCTTTTTGATTTGTCTTAAATTATGTGTTTCTTGCTTTAAGTCATGAACTCTTTTTTCTAGTTTGTCTACCACCTCATTTACGGTCGCTTTCCATTTTTTGTTAAATTTAATCTGGTCCTCTAATCGTTTTTTAACATTATGATTCAGTTTAGAATTGATCGTTTCGATTTCCTTAATTTTATTCGACAGAATTTTTTCGTTTTTCCTGTAAAGTGAAATGAGTTACTGTTTCACCAAGTTATCGCGAAATATTTTCTTAAAATTCCTAAAAAAAACTTACACATCTTTCAGATGAAGTTGCTTCTTTAATTCAGTTTCGATTGATAGAAGTTTATTGTTGACGTCTTCTACTTTAGATGCTACTTGGATCAGACCAGAACTGCTAATCTCTAAGTCGTTTTGTAAAGCAGTTATTTTATTTTCTAAGACACGTTTCTCAATTTCTCTGCTCTTTACATCCCTTTCGTACATATTTGCCATTTGTTCTAGATCATCTTTCACATTCTTATTTTCTGCCTCAAGTTGTACGTTTTTCTTTTCCGACATTAGCTGTAAAGAAAAATATAAAAACGTTTTCGAAAATAGTATATTAAAACACAAGTTTCATAAGTCATAAGTAGAGCTGAGGATGTTTGCGGTATAACCATGGTTATATCATGTAACCATAGTAATTTACTATGGTTACATGATATAACCATGGTTATACCGCAAACATCCTCAGCTCTAGTCATAAGGTACCATATTGCCGCGCGAGTTCAGTTTAGAAAACGAGTTTTCTAAAGAATGAGTGCGACAAAAGGCCTTATGAAACGAGTTTTTCATACTATTTTTTCTATTTTGCATTTTTTACATTAATAAATTGAAATTATTTAATTTGAAAGATCAGTTTTATATAAAGTATGCAGTTGGTCACATTGATACTTTACATTTTCAAATTTAAATCTTGCTATTCGCTAAGTATATTATACTACATATCAATTTTAGTCAACATTACTCAAAATTTTATTTAAAATTAAAGGCATGAGTGACATAGAAACTAATATATCTTGTTGTTAATTGTATACAATATACGTTGCTAATGTACTTAAATTCCTAAAACCAAATGACACCAATGATATTTATTTCTGTGTTCAAACAACGCCAACATTGAAAATGAAAAAAAAAACGTATTAAAATGCAGCTCATTTCAATACTGTTTTGGGTTTCATAATGAGTTCAATGCGAACACAAAATATAAAAATATCTATTACATAACCAAATTCTCACTAATTTTTGAAATGTTGTTTCCAGATTTTTTTCTAAAAGCAACAGTTTTGATGTGTTGCTGTCTTCGATGTTTAAATTGCCTTTGCGGACTATGTCTAACTTTTCTTCTAACACTTTTGTTGCATTTTTCTGCCTCTCTAATTCAATGTCCTTTTGTTTTAGAAAATCTGTTAAATTTTTCATATCCATTTTCAGTTTTTGCGCTTTCTCCACGTATTGTTTTTTTGCTAATTCAAGCTCAGCGTGAAACATCTTGTTGGCTTTTTCGACATTCTCGGAGAGGGTTTTTGTAAGATTAATTGCCTCTTCTAAAGTAATATATATATATAGCAAAACATTAACATATGAGATTTCTTAAATTATTTTTACCTTTCGCCTGTTTTTCTCTCATTAAAGCAGCATCTTTTTCTAAAAGAGCGGCTTCTACAATTTGAATTGCTTCGGCAACTTTGTTTTGTGAATCCTTTTCTTTAGTGCGAAGGCTTGAGATAGTTTTATCCTTTTCTTTTAAAATATTTTTTAATTTGTCATTTTCTTTTTTTAGATTTTGGTTTTGTTCTTGAAGGTGTTGAATACTACTTTGTAAATTTTGGACTGCTTTGGATGTCTCTTGATACGCTTCGTTGAGTTGTCTTAATTCACTGCTTTTTAAGTCAACAATAGACTTGGTAGACTTTTGACTTTCTAGTAGTGATACTTTGGCCTCCATCAACTCCATTTCTAGTTGCTTTATTCGTTTTTGATGTTCATCTTTCATCTGCAATATCAGGGTAATCTTAATAGTTTATATTACAATTACTTACATTGTTAAGTATTTTACAAAATTAATTAAATTAAAATTATATTGGAAAAACAAGTTAAATAAATTGACTACTCATTACTCATTATTAATATTAATTAATATACTCAGGATGTGTTTCAAGTTCCCTTTTCTTTAACATAGTTTTAGATGAGGCAATAAAATGAGTAAGGCCAAATATGAGAATTATGTTACGCAGACAATATGATCATAACAGCAGAAATGAAGAGAATAACTTGAATATACGAGGGCTCGACGTGTAAAATCCTGCCATAGAGGGGAAATGAAGATCTTTAACAAAAGGCGATCAGGTCGAACGGTATCAGTGACGCATTCCTTACGTCGCAGAAAAAGCATTAATAAAGCAACCATTGCCTTGATCAGGTGTAGGCGAATGTGTGGGTAGAACTAGGGATTTAGCCCCAAAATAACTCTTTGGCTACATACAAGCGTAATTAGACCCATGATAAGCTATAGAGGGTAATTAAACCCATGATAAGCTATGGAGGAGTCGCATGGTGACCGAAAACTAAGCAAAAAGTTGTTTAGTAGACAGTGAAGTGGCATGCAAAGACTAGCATGTTTAGGTGTCACAGTATGAAAGTATGAAAGTAACTCCTTCAGCCGCGCTGAAGATGATACTAAATCTACTACTTCTAGATATCCATATATAAGAAGAAACAGGGTCAGTAGCCTACAGCCTAATGCAAGGCTAAACATCTATAAACCAAGTCCATGGCATTGACCATCATAAGTTGATAGAAGAAGTCCAGGCAGATCTCATTACAGGGAAATAGAGTAATGCCATGGTCCAAAAATTTAACCTTGATAAGAAATATAAAATGTCATACCAGGGAGGGAGGAGTGGAAATAAGGCCCAGCCCACTCGTTCAGGCAGAATCTAGCTGGTGCACTGATGGCTCTAAAACAGAAAAATGTATTGGAGCGAAATATATGCGCTTAAAGAAAGGACAAAGATCCAAGTGAGGCTAAGTAAAGATAGTACGGTATTTCAAGCGGAAATGGTCGCATCATTGCGTTGGGACAATTAATAGACGAGGTGGAATAAATCGCACCGTGACCACGTAAGACAGTCAAGCAATATTAAAGGAACTGGATTTAATACAAGTTAAATTTAAACTTGTATGGGATTATGTGTGTGCCCTAAACGAGCTCAACGATTACAAGAAAGTGACGTTAATCTGGGTTCCGGGGACGAATGCCAGTGATCTAATGAGAAGGCGGACGAATTGGCTAAACAGGCCCCGTGTACAGTCTTCATAGGATTGGAGCGTTCCTTTGGTATCGCAAAAACAATTATTAAAACAGTTACGAAAAAGTGGGCTGAAAATAGAGAAAAGAGATAAAAAATGGAGAAAGGTGGAACGACTCCTCAGGTAAGAGACAGGCAAAACAGTTCTTTAGCGAATATAGGTTTACAATGGACCTTCAGAATAAAGACAGAAAGTCCGTTAGGAGGATAGTAGGCTTATTAGCAGGACATTGTAAGCTCAACGAACACATGAATAATATGGGCCTGACAGAATCAACAGTATGTAGATTCTGCCAAGAGGAAGAGGAAACCGCGGTTCGTATTCTATGCCAATGCGGAGGTTTAACGGGAAGGCAATTCCTACAAATTTTAGATCAATGTCATAAAGCAATTAAAAAAAAATCAATCTCGAAGTTGTTAAGCTTAATTAAAAGAGCATGGTAGAAGAAGTACTCTAACGAAGCATGAGGACTACAGTAGACCTAGAAAGGTAACAATGTAAGAGGCTTTGCGGCCACCTTAACTAATCTAATCTAATCTAATCTAATCTAATCTAATCTAATCTAATCAGTGATGCATGGGAAGAATCAAAGACAAATATATGCACTGATTGAAGGAAATCTCCGGGCTACGCGGAAATAAATTGCTCGGTATTAAGTATTAGACATTAAGGAAGCATCTGCACAGCATGGGCTTGGTTAGTGAGCCTTGGTGGAGGAGATGTGAAAAACAGGAGGAAACTAGCCTTCATGTAATATGCACGTGCGAGGAACTGAAGGAACTCAGACAGAAATATTTCGGAAGAGATCTATTGGATCCTTCGAGTGTACTCAAACTTCTCCTCAGGAGGATAGTGGGGTTTATCGAGGACACAAGACTAACACAGTGGAACTGAGAGATCTATTGGAGATAGTACAAAGAGCAGTGTGCTCAAGTGCTTGGACGTTCTGGCGTCCAACCCAAAACAGAAGAAGAAAAAGAAGTATTAGACAAGAAAGAGTCCAGTACGTTGATCAGATGTTGAATAACAGAAAAAAAAATAGCCAGGTTGGTCCCACGACAATTAACAGATGTCGTAAAGGAATAAAGAAAAAACATTTGTCAAGAATTTCTTAATAAAGGACATGATTTTCTCATCAGTATTATCATCGAGGACGAATCTTGGGTTCATCATTATGTCTTAGAAAACAAATAGCAGTCAATGGAATATTGCTGTCCTTATTTTACACGTGTGCTAAACTTCAAGAGTTCCTAATGGAACTCTTGAATTTTAGTACATTATTTTCTGAGATGCAAAGGTAGTCATTCATAGCGAATGTCTACCGACAGGATTAACGATTAATTCAATAAGATATTGTAAAACTTTACAATCAGTAATGCACCCTACTTACAGTCCTGATTTGTCATATAATATATAATATAATGAGGTGTTGGAAGGTCAACATTTTTCGTCAGACATAGTAAACAAGAAAGTTTTTTCATTGACGGAATAAAAAAATGGATTCAGCGTTTGGAGAAATGTGTTACACCACTAAATGGTGGTTATGTGGAAGAACACTATTGATAGTACAATAATTTTACTTCATTTCGAGACTAGTTTAATTATTTCTGTTTTTCTTGTTCTTATTTTATAGAGTTGGAGACCTTATATATGAATCCGCTTTCGTAAATATGACAAAACGTATGTTTGGGTAAAATTGCAGCCAAGGCTCTTTGAAAAGTAAAGTCTGTTCCGGAAGGTTATATTAGTGAGGAACTGATTAATTTGATGATGATAATTGTTGGACTGAGACGGTAGATATCGAATAATTGGTTAATGGCTGATACTTTTGGCGTTTTAACAACGTTGTCGTCTATTCGCTAAAACGTAATTGACAATAAGAAAATATGTTGCACAACAGCCAGTTACATACAAATTGTGTTTGAGAATGTATATTTATCAATCACAATTCATAATAATATCATTTATGTGTTTTATACTGAGTGTTAGCAAATTTGAGAAGAAAATGGTAAACTTAGATGCTTTTTTTATCACTTTATTATAACAGATACGTTCTTGCAGTTTTTACATTAAAAAATGTCATTACCATACGAAATTAACAATACGTATGAGAAGCATAGGAACATTTGTACAGGTGTTTATAAACTATAACCAACAAATTATGGGAGAGTGTATAGTACAGTATGTACAGTATGGCTATTAATTTATAGTACTGAAACTTTTAAACTTTATCAACTTAAAATAATATGTAATAATAAACAAACACTTAAATATTAGCGTTACAAATAACATGTTCCAAGTGCCCTCTATTACGTAGAATGCACAGTTTGTATCGTTCTTGAATATTTGTGATCATATCTGAAAATAGAGGCTGTTGCATCTGTTGTATCGCTTTTGTAACTTTTTCTTTTAACAGTTGTATTGTACACGGAGGGTTATCTCGGAAAATCCATAGCTTTAGCATACCCCAAAATATGTAGCCAATGATGTTAAGTCCGGAGGGTGAGATGGAAAAGAAAAATTGGTGAAACGTGAAACTATATTGTTTCCAAACGTCTCCCCCAAAGAGGTTCTTGTAGCATGTACTATGTGGCACGTGCCCCATCTTGTTGAAAAAACTGGCTACCCAAGGGTAAGCTCCTTGATCTGCAAAATGTCCGAAGTTCATTTACCAACAGTGTGAGAACTTAAGTAAACAGCGCTCTTAACTAACAGTTACTGGACGTTCAAAATCTATTCGCTAATCTTCTAACTGACAATCCTTCTTCTAGTAATGTAATTATTTGAGTTTATGTTTGAATATTCAAATGTGGCATATTAACCTTATATTTTGACAAACCTGAATATAACACCGACGGATCTGTAAACAGAAGCAAATAGATACCTGTCTATTCTTAAAGAGCCATATTCAAACCAAACAAGTGTGCGATTTTTAAATGCCACGATAGTACATAAACAAATAACAAGTGTTCATTTGAAAAGTCGATCTAGTAGCATGTGATTTACTGAGAACATTTTGAAGTATGTCGTAAATTAAAATTTACTACTTAACCTACGAAGTCGTATATTTTGACAGTTTCATACATACAAATAAATAACAAATAATAGGTATTTAATGAAAACTATAACAAATGTTGAAAATGTTGTCCTTCAAGATCAATGCACTTTAAAATCCTCCGTTCAAAATTTCTGATGATATTCTGCAACATTACTGGATTGTTATTAATTTCCATGCATTTCCGTTCGATTCTCTGTAGCATATCATTCAAATTCAATATAGGTGTTCGAAATATGTTATTTTTTAGATAAGGCCACAAAAAGAAGTCGCAAGGTGTTAAATCGCATGAACGTGCAGGCCAGGCAATTTCAGGATTTCGACTAATTATACGCTCATCAAAAAATTCTCTTAAATAATCCAAAAAAATTCTGCAGTACAGTGACAAGGTGTTCCGTCTTGTTGGAAATATGCATTTTGAAGTTCATCATCATGCAACTGATTGACAAATGGTTGTAAAATTTCCGTACGGTACCTTTGAGCAGTTAACGTACCCTGAAAAAATATTGGTCCAATGATTCGCCTTTGGCTTATCGCTGCTCAAACACCAATTTTCTCTGGATGTAGCGATTCTTCATTAATTACATGTGGATTTTCACTACTCCAAATTCTTGTATTTTGTGAATTTAGGTATCCCGTTTTCTAAAACCCTACTTCATCAGTAAAGATGTCTCTTTGCGAAAGTTCTCCATTATTGTTTATATTTACAAACCAATTACAAAACTGTAGTCTACGTGGGTAATCAATTTCTAACAATTCTTGTACTGCTGTGACACGGTATGGATAAAGTTGCATATCTTTTTTTAATAACTTGTGAGTTGTACCAACAGAAAGGTTTATTTGTTGACTCAAATGTCGAACAGATGTTTGTGGTTCATTTTCCATTATTTCTTCAACACGATTGACAACTTGAGGTGTACGTTTCTTAACTGCTGCGCTGCCTGATTTTCTTAAGAGACTACCAGTTTCAGAGAAAAGTTCTATCCAAAGTATTCTTAAATTGTATATAATCTATTACAAAATGTGGAAACTCAACTTGAAATTCTACCATGCAGTCTTGAACTGAATAAACCCATAAACCATCAATTTTATTACCACTTCGAAAATAAGCCTGAACTAAAAAAATTTTATGTTCTAAAGTGAAAGCCATTTTAAAACTGAGAAGCAATTTATTTAAACCAGAATCGACGAACGATTATTTTATGCACTAACTGATATTTGTGATTGGCATTATAAAATGTCATTTGGATTTACGTTTACGGAACAACAAACACATACTAATATATTTGCGTCTTATTCTATCAAAATTTCAAAGTAACCTAGATTGACTTTTCAAATGAACACTTGTTATAAATAAGTAAAAAACAAATACATGATAGGAAATGACAAACATCACCCATTCTCAATTGTTAGGTCGTCTGAATAACGTATGAATGGGCATTAAGTAGTTTCAATATCTTCTGACAAGTCCTTCTGTTCATATTCAATTTTGCAGCAGATCTCCGTTGACTACGCCGTAGTGAGCCCATAATTTGATTGAAAACTCGTGATTTTCGTTAGTATCCACTGTTTTTCTTCATTTGGCTTTACCATTTCCTTGGTGTAGCACACTTCCAGTTCTTCTAAATTTGGTTATAAAAATTCAGCACAATAACATTTATTGGTGGCTGTTTATTGAAATGCTCCGAAAATTGATCGCGGATGAATTTAATGCTTGGATCATTTTGTCTACCTAAATCGTATGAGCGAAAATAGTGCTCAACTTAAAAGACTTCTTCTTCAGTAGATACAATTATTTTCGATCTTGAAAACATTTCAGTACATCTAACCAAAATCACACGTCAATGTTTATGTGAAATAAAGATGTCAATTGCTAGAGGTTTAACCACTAGAAGGCCTATTGTTTTAGTACTGTAAATTAATAGCCATATTGTACTAAGACTGTATAACTGTTCCTATATTTCTCATACGTATTGTTAATATCGATTGATGATAACATGCTTTTAATTTAGAAGCTGCAGTTAAGTTATCTGCTAGAATAAATTCATAAAAAACAAAGTAATAGTTGCCTTGTATATCAATATGATGATGATTTTTATGAACCATAGTATGATCAGATAACACTAAACGTCAGAACGTAGAGTAAGTAGTACAGTGAGAATTGTGAATAAATTGTGCTTCTAGCAACTGCGATAATAACAACACAAGGAGACATTATCGAACGATCGCGGCTAATAGTAAATTCAGTGAATTAAACAATTTTGGATTGCAGTCAAACAATATTATATTATGCAATGAGCATATAATGATGGGTATTAAGACACGAGTATGAGGGTAAAGAATATGAGTGTCTTAATTAAATGCGAATTGCACACACTATTTTTTCTACGACCAGCTACCTAATTTTATATGCGAACTATTAAATAAACAGTAGGACAACGACAGAGGCAATAGAGTAGATGACTGAATTGTCAAAATTTAGAATTATTTAATGGTTGATATTGACCGAATATTGTTGTTACATTTTCTACGGTCCAGTGAGAAGCCTAGATCAGCGGAGAACTAAAGAAACGCACTTTATCCCTTTCAGCCCTTTAAATAATCCTAAACTGAACAAAACGACGGCATTTTAGTAATTTTTCAAAATTTAATGTTATTCTTTAGCGATAAATGGCATTTACTGTGTGGATCACGTGTGTGTGCTGGTGGATGAATTAATATGTAATGATGCAATAGTAGAACAATATGGCGACAAGGTCGTGATCTGTATCGTAATGAAATAACATGCCTTTAAAAACTTTCCTCTTTAGAGGCGGCCATGCTTTTTCATAATGGTTGATGACAGTGCACGCAATCTGTCACAAACGTATAATTTTCTATGAGCACGGCCGTCTCTAATGAGGAAAGTTTTTGAAGGCACGTTATCTGTCTCGTAATGAAACTCATTAGAGTACAGGTAGGAAATGCTTAATAAATCAATTAGAACATGGGAGTAGAAGAACTATAATTATGATACCGATGTTCACTGGGTTGCTCGTGTGCTTTTTAAATATGTGCCTCAAATTTAAATTTAATACCTTTCTGACATCACTTTTTGACACATACCCATGGGTTCTGCCCTCATGTAGTCTCAGTTCGTCTTCTAAGTGATCTATTGTTTGCAGGGAATTTTTCCACAAATCGGTAGTTGATTCCTTCTCCTACTGAATAAAAACATTCTCTGTAAGTGGTGCCAGATATTATTAAAAAAATTACCTTTGATAGATATTGGATTTGCTGTCGAAGATTTTGAATCAAATCGTTCTCGTCGTATCGGTTCTTAAAATCAGAATCATCAATTTTTTGAAACCGCGCTTTGATATATGAAGATAGTGCTTTGTTTTCTTCTAACAAAGTAGTAGATTCATTCTTTAAGTAATTTTGTTCCAACTGAAACATTGTCGTTAATTGTTAGGATTATTTCGAAATTGAATTACATATCACGAAACAATTACGATTTCTTTATTAAATTTGAAAAATGCAATTCTTTAATACGTACATGCATGCATTAAAACTATTTAAATTTAGTTGTGGATACTTTACAGTAACATATTTATTGCAGTAAATGAGATGCTACAAGAAATAGCAGAAAGTCGGTACACCAATTTTTTGAAGAGAATTCGTAATTTATAAAATAAAATTTATAATAATCATAATAATATTTTATTTATAGCCCAACAGATACGAATCTACATATCTAAGAAGACATTAAAATAAGGATAACATATGGAATATGCGCTCATATACACTATATTATGTATAAAGTATTATAATTATGAACAGGTAATATCTCGCAGAATAATGTACCTGTTTGCATGAACAATGAAACATCGGTGCCCTTTGAAGAATGTCTTATTCTAGTTCCAGATACTGAATGTGCTTTGCTGAATTTCACCGAACCTGTAAATCCATGCCTTTTCAAAAATCGGAATACTCAATGTTCGTTTCAGTATAGCTTCTATACAGTTTAAAACTCAAGTACTTTAGAATATTTCGTTGAACTCATTCAACTTGATTCCCATAGATATTGTAAATCGGATACCATACAATAGGAGCATATTCCAACTTGTTAACGACACAAGCAAAAAAACAATGACCTAACAGCCGTCAAATTAGCTAAGTCGAGCTGTTCTTACAATAGATCCCATTGATTTAGTAGCTGAGTTAGTGAGACTCAGAACATGTTCTGAAAAAGTTAACTTTGAGTTAAATGTAAAAAATGAGGAGTGCTAAAAGTTTAGTCGTTATAAATAAGAAACGAAACAACACTTGGATATGTTTAGAGACAATTTGTTATCAATGCACTAAATGTACATATTATATCTTCGTTTTTATCAATATGACACAGAACAATCCAAGGAAATGATGAGGTCATTAATTGAAAGTATAAATAAGACCGGGCCAAGGTTAGAGCCCTGTGGAACTCCAGGAGAAGGTAATTAGGTACGAGATTTGTAGCCGTTATAGTACACATAATTCCATCTGTTAGTCAAGTAAGACTTCATAAATTGAATCAACGCATTACTGAAATCAAAAGAAGAGAGTTTGTGAAGCAGAATAGTATGGTCGGTGGTCTAAAAAACTCGATTGAAATCAGTATAGATCACATTGAGTTGACAACCCTTATCTAAAGTTTCTGCAATTTCCTGCATTATAGAACACAAGTTTCTGATTGTAGATTGTTTAGGTATAAAACTATTTTGAAAAGGAAAAATAAGAGAGTTGCATCTGAAAGATACGACCATAGAGCCAACCTACTCAAATACTTTGGCAAAAGTGGAAGTAATGGGGATTGGCTTACAATTACCTTTCCTAAAATGAGGTGGCTTTGACCAATTTTCAGTTTTGAACTAAGCTTTCTATTTAAAGACTGAATAAATTTAGACATCTTTCTTGTAGATGATGTGGGTTTTAGTTAGTACTAACACTATTACAAAACGTTATATTTTATTTGTTTACCGTTATTGAGTAAAAAATAAAATGTAACAATAGTCAATCTCACCCCATGCGGGGTTAGGTTGAAAACCTATCTAATTTCTATTGTAATTTTTATTCTTAACTATAGGGTTAATTTGATCACAATAACATGAACAGAAAACATTATTAAGAATTTATTGAAAAAAATATAGGAACAGAAGAAGTTGTGATAACATAAATAACGGCAAAAATATAAAGAATAAAAGGGATACGCTTTGTATAACTTTGCATAAATTAATTGTTATTGCTTGTATTTTGCAATAACTACGCATTTTGTTCAGACATCTTGGTCCAGCAAGGGCAAAGTTGGAAAAGGTTAAAAATTTTTCGGCTAAAATTCTCTAGATAAAGTTGTAACTTATTTTCGTCACTATATCTATACGAACAGTTGCACTTGTTGCCAAAAACAAAGCCTGTCCTTTAGGAAACATCGAAAATATACAGAAATTCAGGTATTCGTGTTAATTCCTCCTGGTTTGAAAGAAGTGTCTATTGCCATAAAGTGCACAGTGGATTGTTACACAACTTGAGTGAGGGTGTAATGCCGTCCACACAGCTATTTAATTCTAGCATTGATACTTAAATAAAAGTCTGATATGATCGTAGTAATTTACTATATCTATATACACTGCTTTTAAACTTAATTTCTAACGCTGAGGAATTGTAGTAATGAAGTGAATATTTGTGGAGAACTAGTTGTAATTGTAGAAAGCTCTAGTCATATAACATGTAGAACCTTTCTGTACGATGGTTTAGATAGAACTCATTTTAGCTTTGTCAAGCTCTACTCTCTCCACTGGTAACATAATTTGTGAAGACTCATTATCTGTCTTGGCACATGTTTAGTTAGATCATCTAACCGCTGCATACTAATCTTTATGTTTTTGAAAATAATTAAGGGGTAACAATGAACTAAGTGTTAAACTACATGGAATTTAAAATAATATGGTAATAAGATGTAATCTGTGTTACAATGATATTTGCGTTTTACGGTTGCGGTTATTTGTACCTGTACATAAAGAATTTAAATATATAGAAAATAAATAAACCAAAACCATTCCATAATAAGTATAACCACGATTTGAGTATAAGGAATTTATGATAGTCTAATAAACTGCCCTACTCCCTAATCTCTATTAATAAAGTAAGTGTATTCATGTGAATAGGTATTTAATGGTCTGAAGTATTTAAAATTATTGTCGAATATTAAAATAAAAATTAAATAAATATAGACAAATACTAACAAAGTCTGTATTTCTGTATTTCTAACAATTGTTAGTTAATTGAATATAACCGACACAAATGCATGTGCACTTTAAAAGAGAATAACCATAGCTACGTCATATGGTATTTTACCTGGAGATTTTTTAATGCAGAAAACCAAATTTCTCAAAATTAATTTTGCTCATTCTTTTTTTATTCATATGGAAGACATAATTGGTGAAAAAGATAATTGTCTCAGTGTTAAAAATACAGAATTGTATTGGAACATTTGTTGTAAAAATCTTTATTGCAATTAAAAATCACAATTAACGCAACGTATTAGAGCATAAATTCCCAGACAAGTAATTAATCAAATCGCAACAGGAAACTTTTGCACTGAGTTGTGTGAGGCTTTTTATTGTTGGTACTTATATTCCACCAAATATGCCAACAAAAATTAAGGAAATATCACTTTTTTAAATATCAAGGACCTAATAAAAATTATATTATTAATAATTTTGTATAGCTTTCTATCGATGAAACCACTAATATGGTAGGTGGTTGTGTAATACATCCAACGAAGTTGTATCAATCTTTTTTGATAACAATCAAAATGTATAACAAAGTAAATGTTGAACTTATCAGCAATATTATTAACAAAAACCTCAATCAATTATGATTTTGATAATGTTCAGAAATATGTAAATGTTATATTATTCATAAATGATTTTGCAGATTATACGAGGTTTGTCTACAAAATTCGTGGACTGGTCTAATATATCGGTATTCAACGTTTGAAACAAGGTCGTTCGTATGTGTAGGCATGCATGGACATGTCTGGACATATCCTCAGCCGGGGATAGCGCGAGGCTACTAAAGGAGTACTATTGCACCCATTTTAACAGAATATGTTGTGCCTAGCGACGACTACTTCGAAGGCCAAAGGTATTTCCAATGTGCATTCTGTTTTTGTGTTTTTATTATACCATTCACTGAATTTTATAGACGAACCTCGTAAACTCAAAGCGGATACATTGATTTAACATATTAGACGAACAATATTTTAATATACCTACTTCATATTACATGTATTGCTCATGCCTTACATCGCCTTTGAGAATATACTAGAAACGAATTATAGAGTTATTAATAAATGCTGAAAAGAAAAACTTTTTGAAGTTTCAGCAAAGAATAACCATAAATAAAAAAAAATCTTTTCCATTATTTTCAACTTTCGTCATTACTTGATGAGGTATATGATAGAAGTGACTGTTTTTCCTCTAAAAATTTCTCATTATTCAGTGACAATTTGTTCATTCGAAAATGACATCCTTAGCATCCACTATAAGGTGCAAGGTGTTATTGGAAAAAACTGAATGATTAAATTATTACTTTAATCTAATCAATTAATTGAAATGTATTGAAACACATGTGAAACACATGGAGAGCATCGCATATTTTGAAAATCAAAATATACCTCTATCGATAGGAATGACAAAACTAAATTTAGTGTCACTTAAATTAAGAACTACATATTTCGGACGAATTTGGTTCTAATTAGACAGACATAAAAAATGTCTTTAATATTTGATAATTGGCACAGTACGACAAATTGATTCACGGGTATTTCAAACTGTAGGAACATATGAAATACGCAATTTATAGATTACTTCAATCATCTTCCTTTCATTAGCTGCGGCGTAGAGTTAACATTTTTACATTAAAGATTTTTTAACTTCCAAATAAAACAGGTTAACTGAAGAAAACTTAAAATTAATAATTATTAATGCAAATTCCTCAATTTTTACCAAAGTATGAAAAGATGACGTTCCCTAAACATGTAGAATACATATTCTTACTTTAACAAGGGACTAGTCGGAACTACATACTTAGATTTACAATACCAACTAATACTTAGTTAGTAATGATATTTTATTATGTATTAATTAGTTAAGATTAAATTTTTAAGACCCTATCGTAAACCTGGTATTGTTGCCAGTAGGTATAATTTATACGAAATAAACAAACAATAATTCTCCGCTATGGCGTCAAACAATATAATGTACAACCAATCCGCGTATTTTAGTATTTTAATTGTGTAATAGTTTGTAGGGGCAGTGGTATATTTTTATCTCATTGTAACACAGTCTAAACACAACAGTCTCATTCGTAACATCATAACAAGCAACAACAGTCTCAATCACTGTATCAACAACAGAAGAGAACAATGATACTTTAACAGTCTCAATAGCAGTTTTATGTTAGAATAAGTAGTTGTAGATCCAAAAATAAATGTATACAGTGTAAATAAATATATGTAGATGAAAGTACATTTATTCACTTAAGAAACAGTCACTGAAGATTTAAAAAGTGAAGTGTTTACAGCCTTACAACCCTACAACATGGTGAAGCAAACATAGTGATTCTATTAACTGAGGTTGAAGCATTACTGCCAGAAACCGGATTCATCGCAAACATTTCGTTCCACGAGCTATATCATTTTGGTCTTGGAGCCGCAACATTTGCTTTCACGAACCGAATCCCCAACACAAATTTGGTCCTTCGAGAGTCAGATATAAATCATACATTTTGGTCCTTCTAGAGCCGGATATAAATCATACACTCCCCCAAAAAAGTTGTTGACTATTTTATTGCGAAATGCCCTGATATGACAGAAAAAAGGTAAATATGCTTCATGTGTTTGAGTCTTTAAACAAATAAGAGTTGTGGACAAGAATGTGTGACGCTGACGAAAGTTGTGGATTCCAAAAAAAGTATATTTTATCCTTTTTTTTTTGCATCATTTATAAGATTTTTTGAGACTTCTTTGGGTCTGGAATCCATAACTTTTATTAGCTTGATACTTTATTGTCCACCTTGCTTATTTGCTTATAAACTCAAAGACGCGAAGCATATTTACCTTTTGTCTGTCCCATCGGGGCGTTTTTGCAATAAACTACTTGTATACTATTCCACCTCAAAGAACACAAGCTGTTATTGGTAAATAAATTCAGATAATACATCATATCGGCTAGGTATATAAATGTAAAATATATGTAATATATGTATTCAAAACTGATACATATAGCTGTTATTTTAATTTTTACTATTATTTATGCATCATTGGATATAAGATACTCAGACTATTTTTCTTAAACATACCTTGTAATGTTCTAGCTGCTCTGTAAGTGTTGAAATTAAACTTTCATATTCCTTTAGCAGCGGATTTAGATGCCTAAAAATAATATATGTTTAGTATAAATTCTATAGTATTAATTATATAAATAGATATTACTCTAAAGCAATTTCTTGATCGCCATTCATATTTCTTGTACATATATTGTAGGTTATAATTTAGAAAATTCGAATGTGTTTGTCAGTTTTTTAATTTGACAAGTTAACTGTTGGAGTGTACTCCCCTGTTTCCAATTAAATTATTTTAAGACACTCTTCGTCAGGTAGACATGGTCTCTTTAGAATTCTTAATCGTGTTATAACCAATACATTTTAATACAGAGATGATAAAGTATGTCAAATAACATGTTTTATTTTGTAGAATGAGAAAGTTTTCGATACAAACATTCTAACCTCAGTGGCGACCACAACTCGAGAAAATCAATAGTTTGTAGCGCGAAACAATTGTGTTTTAAATAATATTTCGCAGTGAAAATGTGAATAATGGAGTAAGTTTTGTATTTAAAATTAAGAGAACATTTCTATGGAACTTTCAATTTTAGTTCGAAGTTATATTTTGACATAAGGGAGACGCAATGGCCCATTATTTATAGACATGAGTACAATGTACATTTTTTGGGATTGGAAAAATTGCACCCATTCGATGCAGGAAAATGGGGTCGAATTTTTCAAGTACGTATTGTTTTTTTTCTATTACAGAACTTAACCTCACTAGTCAAATCTTATTGCTTCTAAATAGTGCAAACATGAAGACGTTTTTTAGATTTAAATTTTTGTTAGTATTCTCATAGTGATTGAGTAAAATTTTAACACTCGATCGTTTTTACGGGCACACACGAACTGCCAAAATTTTAACACAGGTAATATGTTATTAGGTTAATTACTTAGAGCTGGTTGTACAATTCGAGTTTAGGAATGGCTTAACCTCTAGCGGCCCTAAGCGTCAGTTTAGTCACAGGTGTTGCTTTGTACACTCGAGTTCAGAAAAATCGCGTACACTTAAAAAATCAAGCAATATAGTTTTGGAAGTATTTTGTACTTTGTAAATGTAAATTTTGAGATTATATTTACAAATTGTTTGACTAATACCAACAAACAAGCAAACGTAAACACCAAACAAACACCAAACGTTCTTTATCGGGTTTAGATCAGGACTGCACGAAGGCCAAGGCAATAACTCTATATTATTCAGCCTAAGCCACTGTATTAGCATCCTAGCTGTATGAACGGGGCAGTTATCTTGTTGGAAGATGAAGTTATTGGATGAAGATGAAGGAAATATTTGATCCACTGAGGGAAGCATCGAGTTTTTCAGTATATCAAGATAAACTTGCCCGTTCAAGCGACCACCAACACGCCACGCTATACTCGGACTATATGCACATATCTATGCCCAAATATTACCAGCAAATCGTCCAGATTTGTTCCGTGAAGACACATCTTTTATTGTATCGTGATTTAGGTGGACGATACACACGTATACGGCCGTCATGAGTAGACTGGAAAACCTTCTCGTTAGAAAAAATGACGTTACAAAATTTAAGAGGGCGGTAAACATAATTTAAGCAAAACAGGATACGCGATTGCTTCTGTCCTTCCGTCAATATACTATCCCTAGCACTTGCCGATTTTCCAAATTGGAACTTTTAACCTTTAGACGTACCGTTGACTGGGAAGCCGGAAAGTTTGTTGCAATTAATGCATCCATCACCGTTTCAAATTGATTTTCCCTTAAGCAATTTAAGACAGTTTCATCTTGATCAATGGTAGAATTTTTTCTACGTTCCCTTCTTACACTTCCTTCACGTTCCCATCTTTTCTTCACTCTCATGACTGTGCTTTTATTAATTCCATAATAATTTGCTACCCTTCTGATAGACCATTTTTCCTCCGTACATACAAGGTTTAGAGTTTAAGCTCGAATATTTGTATGTATATTTGTATATACAAGGTGTGTATAAATTGTCGCAAAACCTACACGTAGCGACATTCTTCGTTCGGTTCTGAATAAAAAATCTTAATGTTAAAATGTCGTATCATGCTTCGTAAATTCGTAAATGTCAAAATTTGACAGTAATGATTTTGTTATTGTTCTACAACGTTGCCAAATGTGTTTTTCGTGGAAGTACATTAATCTATTACATATATCTAAAATCTTACTTCGCGTTGCCAACCTTCGAAATGTATGGTTTACTTAAACTCCGCCTAAACCGTCTTTCTACAACGCATTTCTGATTAAGCCGCGCTTAAATATTAAGCTTGGTTATGTTCAGCTCATGTTTAAACTATTATTGTACAACCAGCCCTTAAAAGGATAGGGATTAAGAGATTTTATTTCTTGATAGGGCAATTATAGTTATTCATTAACTAATAAGTAATTAAATAATCTTCCATGGAAACTTTCATTGTTGTCGTTATAGAGACAATGGAAGAAAATTATATAAAAGGGGTGGACCCAGATATTTGATTTATTTTATTTTTACATGGCACACAAGATTAAGATGCAGTTAACTGTTATGGTTGAAGAGCGCGAAAACCAATTTGAGATTCCATAGATTTTGAATCTTATAAGTTTTGGGAAAGTAAAAAAAAAACCGGTTAAAACATGTTAGGGATGTGTGTAATGCTAAAATATTTACTGTAAATGAAGACTATGCATTTTATAAAAACATTGAAATCTATAATAACGGTGGCGTTACTGATAACGAACTAATCAGACAAAAACTTAAAGACCCCGCAAGAGGAAAGCTGAAGAGAGGGTAGCGTTAACTCCCGCGAAACTAATAAAAAGGGTAATATACACCAAAATTTTAGAGACACAACCGCAAAACAAACTTATTCACGTAAAACTTAAATGTTTTCCAAAAATTACCAAAATCCGTCGTGGATGTGCAGCAGTGTATTTAACAAATGGATATTAAAACTTCAAAAAATGAAGACTTGGTTTTATTAAATGATGTACAGAGAAATATGATCCTCTATCAAATTTATACTGGCGATATACCAACGTCGAATACTAGAACTACCGCAACCTATGCTGATAATATAGCATTATTAGCGACAAGTAGTGATCCTACAGTGGCATTGCATTATCTCCAAAGATCATTAAATAACCTCCAGGAGTTGTAAAGAAAGTGGAAAATAAAAACCAATGAACTAAAATCAATGCATGTAACATATATGTACATTACGTCGAGACACTTGCCCTCTTGTTTCATTAAACAGTGTTCAGATACGCCAGAATAAAAGCGCCAAATATTTCATAATTCATTTGGATAGACAGCTAACGTAGACTAAGCACATCTTCTTTAAGAGGAAGCAGCCGGAGTTGACATTCTCCAAACTACAGCGGCTCATTGGCCAGCGATCTTCATGATCTCTGGAAAACAAACTTATTGCGTACAAGGTTATTTTGAAACTAGTGTGAAAATACTTCAACGGTTTTAATCTAAAATACTGAGAACAATTACAAATGTATCTTGGTTTGTAACAAATGCTACGCTACATCATGATTTTCACATGTGGACAGTGCGTGAAGAAGCACAACATGCAAGTATCGCCTTGAAGCACATCCAAATCCTTTGGCATTGAACCTTTTGGATACTAGTACACAAACATAGCGTCTAAAATATAAGTATAGTGTAACGCCTTTAGATATAGTGAACTCACACAGTTAATTATATTTGATTATATGATTATATTTATAATAATGAATTGTTTTCTCTTATTTTTATTTGTTAGTACCTTGCTGTAGGTTTCTAACTCATGTCCTTTTGTATTATAATTTTCATTTAATACCCACCTGGATAAATTATGAAATTTACATGGAGTCAATAAAAAAATAAATTGAGGAAAAAATTGCACAGTTGAAAAATAATAGTATCTCTAGATTTGATTTTATATAATGTGTGTCTTATAATTTAAGTTCCTTGAATTTGTAATTTATATCATTTATATTCTAGTTCAGCACTACTTGTCTGCCAGACATTCTGTTATTTTATGTTATTTTATAAGTTATATAATAGATCTCAACCATTTTTGTAATTCGTTTCGTTTCCGATGTGTATATCTTTATTAATTTTGCTCTGTGTAAAAGCTCTTCTTTAATCTTGGTTTTATATACTTAACTAATCTCCCTGAACTTGAAAGTTGTATAGTTCGTGTTCCGGATTACGATGTGATATATTACTCAAATATTTTGTTGGGCAGTTCATATGAATGATTACATACGGATTAAATTAATTGCGCAGTTTGTGTGCACGCGTTTTTACCACCTTTCGACATTTTTTAAAATATAATTCTCAAATAAATTTTGAATCGTAAGCATGTCAATTGTTGATTTCAATTAATGTAATACCATTCGCAATCTAATATGTAATATTTTGTACTTTTCTAGATTAGCAATAATCAAATAGGGAGCATATTATTAATATAAAAATAGGAGCCTGTAGTATGTCACATTAGGATGACTCTTATTTTTTGATAATTTTTCTTGGGCTGCCCTCCAATTTGGTTTCATTCTGTTCAAAAATGGGCTGTGTGAAATTTGGGTTCGGTCGGGTAAGAGGAACGGATGCTCTGAGCATAAATTCATAAAAAAGGGAAATCATCAATTTTTTTTACTCAGCTTCGCAAAACATTACTTCTATTTGACAAATTCATTCATTTACGTATGTAGGTAAATAATTAGTTATTTTGTTTAGTCCTCTTAATTAAATGCTTTTTATATTACGTACATTGTTCACTATCGTGCATTAGTACGCACAATAGACCCATAGATCGCAGTGCATTACTTCCAAATATTATCTAGTACTCATACGTCCAGACGTCAAGAAATAATGACACTTAAGCTTGCTGCAGCCTCGGGATATATGTAAGATCAGCGACAAGGAAGCAGTTTACATCCTAATATCGCATGGAAGTTTTCTTATGTTTCTTTAGGCTTCATAGTGGGCCTTTTGTTGATCAAATATTATATATAGCACACTCGCGGTAGTTTAAAGCTTTATAAGGGGAGGGAAGGCAAGTGCAAGTTGAAGCTGTTACTAAATGGAAGAATATGATAGAATGATCAAAATTTTCAATTGTTGTACAAGTGAGCACACTGGTTATGGGGAAATTTATTTAATAATTGCAACAGTGAAATTTTCGAAATTTAGCAAATAGATTACGATAAAATTTATTAATTTAAAAAAGGTATATAACCCCTTACCACAATTATTAGTCGTATCCTAAATACGTATTTCGACAACTAAGTTGTCATCATCAGTAGGTAAAAACTACTAATTAAAGTCACACGGGGCACAATAAAGTAAGATAAACGCTTCCGCACAACTACTATACACTGCAACCCTGTAAAGACTAAATTTACCATGCACATCTCAAACTACGAGACAAAACACTTGCCTCTTAGAAAAGGTTTTTAAAAACATGTGTTAAAATATCGAACAAAGGGACGGCAAAAATTCTTCTCTAAAGAAGGCGCCTACTAAAAACGATTTTAAAGCTACGGTGACCTACTAATAAACTAAATGAAACACCTTATATTTCCACAAAACACTAGTATATTTAACTGTATGAGCATTTCATGTGCAATGTACAAATTAATAGTTATTATTTAAACGTGTTATTTCGAGTACGCAGGTAGTGACAAAATCTATATTGTGTAGGAGTGTAAAAAAATTTTCCATTAACAAATGGTTAAAAAGTCGTATATATATAGTAAAGGCCGAACTCTCGTTGCAAATTCTGAGAAAGACAAAATTAAGAAGGGGCCTTACATGTGAAAAACCAGACATCCGGCTTGTTGTATTATATTAAATGAGAATCAATCCTCGTGAAAAGGGTCAATGAATAATTAGATATTGTAGGTGTATAATTTAAAAGTTAATTATAAATAGGTGACAATGTGTTATATTAAATGAGAAACCAATCACGTGAAAAGGGGGTCTATGAATAATTAGATATTGTAGGTATATAAATTTAAAAGTTAATTATAAATAGGTGACAATGTCCTAGTTAAGGAGTTAAGCAATTTAATATAATGTATAGAATTCACGGTAGGCTCTGGGTGTGTTAAGGAGGTAATTTTTTGCATAGTAAATGAGAATTCAATTCACGTGAAAAGGGTCTTGAATAATTGGATATTGTAGGTATATAATTTAAAAGTAAATTATAAAAAGGTGACATGTCCTAGCTAAGGAGTTGCGCTATTTAATATAATGTATAGAATTCACGGTAGTCTCTGGGTGTGTTAAGGAGGTATTTTTTCATATTAAATGAGAATCACTTCACGTGAAAAGGGGTCTATGAATAATTGGATATTGTAGGTATTTAATTTAAAAGTTAATTATAAATAGGTGGCATGTCCTAGTTAAGGAGTTAAGCAATACAAAATAATGTATAGAATTCACGGTAGGCTCTGGGTGAAACATGATAAATACTTTAAGTGAATTGAATTCTCATTTAATATGCAAAAAATTACCTCCTTAACACACCCAGAGCCTACCGTGAATTCTATACATTATATTAAATTGCTTAACTCCTTAACTAGGACATTGTCACCTATTTATAATTAACTTTTAAATTTATATACCTACAATATCTAATTATTCATAGACCCCCTTTTCATGTGATTGGTTTCTCATTTAATATAACACATTGTCACCTATTTATAATTAACTTTTAAATTATACACCTACAATATCTAATTATTCATTGACCATTTTCACGAGGATTGATTCTCATTTAATATAATACAACAAGCCGGATGTCTGGTTTTTCACATGTAAGGCCCCTTCTTAATTTTGTCTTTCTCAGAATTTGCAACGAGAGTTCGGCCTTTACTATATATATACGACTTTTTAACCATTTGTTAATGGAAAATTTTTTTACGCTCCTACCCAATATAGATTTTGTCACTACCTGCGTACTCGAAATAACACGTTTAAATAATAACTATTAATTTGTACATTGCACATGAAATGCTCATACAGTTAAATATACTAGTGTTTTGTGGAAATATAAGGTGTTTCATTTAGTTTATTAGTAGGTCACCGTAGCTTTAAAATCGTTTTTAGTAGGCGCCTTCTTTAGAGAAGAATTTTTGCCGTCCCTTTGTTCGATATTTTAACACATGTTTTTAAAAACCTTTTCTAAGAGGCAAGTGTTTTGTCTCGTAGTTTGAGATGTGCATGGTAAATTTAGTCTTTACAGGGTTGCAGTGTATAGTAGTTGTGCGGAAGCGTTTATCTTACTTTATTGTGCCCCGTGTGACTTTAATTAGTAGTTTTTATCTACTGATGATGACAACTTAGTTGTCGAAATACGTATTTAGGATACGACTAATAATTGTGGTAAGGGGTTATATACCTTTTTTAAATTATTATTTAACCACAGTCTCCATTGAAAGAATTTTATAAAATTTATTAATGAAATATCCTATCTATTTTATGCTTAAACTAAACTACTGATGTATCCTGCCAGATTATGTCAAGGTTATGTCAAGGCTGTTATTCTCGAAGATAATTTCTTTTAGAAGAAGCGCCACTGCCTTTTTGTGCAGTAGTTGATGTTATTAAACCGGAGTAAAGGCAGAACTCCTGATTTTAGTATAATAAAGTCTTCTCATACAAAAGAGGTAAGAATGCGTTGCCTCAAAAGTGTTAAATAAAAGAATCACTGAATTTTAACATGTGCGTTTAATGATTTGAAAATATATGAAATAGTAGTTGATTGTAATGTAAACTGTAGAATAAAATAGTAACATATATAAAATTGTAAATTTCAAACGTGTTCATGTTATTGTATTCGAACCAGTTAAAACAGTACAAAATTAATGAATTTTGCTAAGTAAAGCAAGTTAAAAAAATACATAATACATAATAAAGCTAAGAAACAAACTTTGCAACTCAAAGCCAATCAAAGTAGTTGAAATTGATGTACCTGATGGACTAGGTTGGATGTTAGTTGCGTCTGCAAGGGATGTAATGAGGCGGCTCGACTTTCAAATCCTCAAACCAGAAATTGCAACAAAAGGGGCCGAATGCAACTAAATTGCAAAATTTCACATACACAATGGATTAAAATTTTTGCGACTTTGTCGTTGTTATATGAAATCCTGTTAATACAGCGTGTACGTAACGGATGAGTCGAACTACACTAGCAGCGTGATGGTTCTGACTGGTGACGGTTCGCTAATAATCGTCCCGGACACCTTTGTTCCTTATTTTCGAGATCGCACAAGGGGATTTTCCTGAACCCCAGTATTTACTTGGTGAATACCCAGCAATAAGTTGACCAATAAACATAACTGAAAGATGCCGTAACATATACAGAAAGTCAATACTAAGGAGAAATACTTGATTTCGAATATAACGAAATTGTGCGAACTTATAAAAAATGATACAATAAAAAAACCGCTTTTCGAGTAACAGTTTTGCTTCCTTTTTGAACGATAGTACTCACGTTCATAGATTTATTAAAATGTAAGAATACATCCATAAGGATTTGGGTTTTCCTACAACTAAATATTTTTCATTTTCATAGGTATTTCCAGGCTTCATAATCTAGATTAAGTTGCAATAGTATAACAGGTATCCGTTTTCAAAAGAGCTGGCCTGACACAACTTGCAATATCAATATCCGCATCATTCAATTACTGAATTTCACTGCAGAATACATAACTTTCTTAATTATTTTCTAATTCCAACAAAACTGTTTTCACATAAAGCTAACAAAAAATAACTTGTTTTCAGTATCTGAAAAATGCTGGAATTATATCCGATCTGACTATCACAATTCCCAATCTAGCGACCAAGGAAGATTTGTTAGTGGTTCACACTAAAAAATATTTAAAAAGTTTGAAGGTATGGAATGTAAAAGAAAGCTTGCATGTAATCTTTGTTTAACGTATTTTTGTAGTGCAGTTTAAAAGTTGCATATATCGCCGAATTACCTCCCATATGTATTGTGCCAAATTACTTTGTTCAAATTGGATACTTAAAGCCTATGAGGTAAGTATTACTTAAATTATACAAAAAAACTTCCTTATGACGAATTTTGGATGTGCAAGAATATTTTTTCAGTAAATTATCTCGTTACAGATAATTAACAGGAACACTGACCATTAAAATTCAAAAAAAGGTGACTTTTTAAACTGATTTTTATTGTAAACTTTAAGATGTAATTCATAATCTGTCTAGTGAACTTCTTTTAAGTGAACACATTACCTTATGCAGTCATTCAGTACGTGATACCTATAGACTTAATCTAATCAAAATACTTTCACATAATTTTCAGTATTGGTTATAGAGTCTGTTGGGTAAGTCAATCTGCTTAAAACGCTTACATCTACGTGTATGTCAAGTTTGCCCATATATTTCACACTACTTTGACGATCTTTATTTTTTATTGTTGGTATTCGCAAATCTCTTCTAAGATTTTTTTTGTGACAATCCTAGAAGTGTTTATCATAATTCGTAAAACTTTCGATTGAAATCTTCGAGTATTTTGCTTAGATATAACGTATGCTCCAAAATCTTCACTTCATTCGCAAACAAACAAAAACAAAACAATTTATTGGAGTACATGCATTATAGTTAATTATTCCCTCTTATTCTACTATAGAAGCGAATACATATTCAAGCAATGAACGGTAAATTGATAATAATGTTCTACTCGCGTTAAAGAAGCAGGTACATTATATCGTAACAAGATAGGTTATATTTTGCTATACTATAATGAAATGCCTCATATAACCAAAAAACAGTTTCAAACTATCTATTTAATCTATGAAATTCTACACCATATGTCGTCCTACCTTCAACATATTATTTCATTAAGCATCTGGACGTTTTCCTAAAATAAAGAAAATTTTCTTTTGTGTAGTAACTATAGAGGAATTTCCTTATTGTAACTTACTAGAAAAATATATAGAACTAGTAAGGACAGTAAGGACACATTATAAGGAAATTAAGAAGTATTTAGACCAGAAAGAATTATACGGGATTGGACATTTTAAGATTTCGGAAAAAAATTGGATGGAAGTAGGAGACCGTATTTTGAGGTTACAAACATAGAAGAAAGTTAATGATACTCTGTCAATAAGATAAATACGAAGCGTATTGGAAATAGAAGAATAAGTGAAGATAGAGGAAGCAATTATCTAAAAGGGTTAGATGGGACTACTAATTATGGTTATTAACAAAGAAGTTAAAGTCCTAAATAGCAGGAATACAAATGGGACAATCATACGAAAAAAAAAGACTTGTAAGAATTGAGGAGAGAATTTGGTTATTCATCTAAATGGAATAAAATGAAAATGTAATGAAGAAAATTTGGGAGACAGGATTTGATATTAGAGAACATGAAAGGCGTCTACGGAAAACTTGAAATCAAGAAACCCGATAAGCTGAACAGGAAGATACATGGCGCCTCAAAGTATAGAAATTTCTGAAAGGCAAAATAAGATGCTTGTTAGTAAGTAAGAGTGGATAATGGTTCATTGAAACATTCGTTAGTTCCAGTAATTCAGATTCTTTTTTAATGAAATTTACACCTCAATTTGTCATCAATTCTTGGAAGCGTGTTTATTTAGATGGAATTTTTTTCGACTAATAAAAACTAGTTTTCTAGAAATTAAATAGTTCTAAGAGTAATTCATGCCTTCGCACATCCAACAGCCTAACGCCTATTACATAGGACATTAGCAGGTCATGAATTATTATTACGTTGGTATCCGAGGAATGACCTAAGATTTACATTTGTGTGTTGGCATTCGTTTTAAATGAGAAGGAAAACCACGAAAACTTTCTCTGACACCAAGCTCCGAACTCGATTTACGGAACCAACCGGTGCGCTACCTCTGCTCTTTTACGACGGATGAGCTGAATTTATTGTGAATAAGAAAATCTAGTAGACTGTGAAAAACAATCATACAGTGTTTATTTAGAGCAACTCTTTATCTGTCATTTGATGTTTTGTTGTTGAAGTTACACTCATTATAACTCAACTACTAAATTTTTAAAAGTAAAAGAAAATGGAATTAACCAGAGAGCACTTTTGAATCATAATTTATTATGATTTTAAATGAGGTTTAGGCGCTTATGAGTGCAAAGAGAGTTTAGATTCAGATTTTACGATGAACGAGCACCTTTCTTGGCTACAAGTTACAGATAGTATAAGGAATTTTAACGCGAAAGGAATTTTCTTCAGCATCAACAAGGAGCAGGGCTTCCTGTTATGGCTGTTACTATCAGAAACATTGCTGCTGTTAAAAAAATAATTGAAGAGGACAATAAAGACTTATGCGATAATAGAGCATCAACTTAAAAGATTGGATCCTCAGCTGTTAAAACAATCATACACGATCACCTGTATTTAAACAAAAGTGGTAAGTTGTTTTGTGCCGTATCACCTTTCTGACTTCCAAAAAGCAGAGCGTGTAAGGATTTGCCATAAAACTTTAAATTTCTTAAATAATGGCGGGCGCCAATTTTTTTCCAAAATAGTGACAGGTGACGAAACTTGTATTCCCTTATTCGCCCTTCCTACCTGCCAAGAGAATCGTGTATGGATTCATGAAGATGAGGAAACTCCTACAATGACTAAGAAGCAGCGAGCTATGAAAGAGGTTATGTATGCGGTATTCTTCAGAAGTACGAGCTTAGTAAATGCAATTAAGCTAGATGGACAAAAGACAGATGCAGCTAAGTGGTACACTGTAAAATGTTTGCCTGAAGTGTTCAGTAGATTGCCAGACAAGGAAATTATTTTCCATCATGGTAATGCGGCAGTTTTAACTCCAGTTTTTGGCTGGCAAAAATATAAAGGTAATAAAACATCGACCGTACTCACCTGATTTAGCAATGTGTGACTTTTGGCGATTTTTTGGGCGAAGTACAGTTTTTTACAGAAGTCTTCGTCTGAAGAAATTAATACCGCAGTTCACGGTTATTTTGAAAGTAATCTGGTTGGGAGCTTTTAAACAGTGGAAAGCATGTTTAAAATAAAATCCTAGAAAATATTAACCGTGTTTTTTATTCTCAATAATTTCAGCTTGTCTCGTACCAAATTTATCTTCAAATTTGACTTCCCATATCTACGAATCGAATAGTAAATATACAATTTCTGAGTGAAACTATTGCGTGGAGCCTATACATTGAATTTTTGCATGTTTGATGGGACGATTTGTCAGGCGTATGTAAGTCAGAGCTGTGATATAAAGAAAGAACTATGTAAAGAAATAAGGTGGTTGTAATTTAACTTTATAAATGTAATATGCGTGTTCGTTTTTTCCAATTTTAATCCATATTAATGGCGGCCCTTGGCCAATATTAATAAGAGCGTAGAAAATTAAAATATAAAAAAAACATTTAAGTTTCAAAATAGGTAATTCATAAATTAATTAATTGATTTATAAATTATATACTTACTAACAATTGATAATTATGTTATGCTTTTCGTGTTGCATGGCTAGAAAAGCGCGGATATGTGCTCATGTGCCTGATAAGAGAACCGTCAATAATTAATATGTACGTTGGCTTACTTGAAAAATAAACACATTATTTTTTCTAGATATCAGACTGGAGGCACGATACTTTCTGGAAAGTTGGCCTTAGAAAGAGGCTGGGCAATAAACATCGGAGGTGGTTTTCATCATTGCAGTTCAGATAAAGGAGGTGGGTTTTGTCCGTACGCGGACATTACTTTACTGATACAGTTCGTGTTCAATAATTTTCCGCAAAAAGTAAAAAATGTTTTAATTATTGACCTGGATGCCCATCAGGTACGACTGGTCTAAAATTTCAATTATCAATTATTATAAATCGCTCCTCATTATATTTTTAGGGCAATGGTTATGAACACGACTTCAAAGATAATGATAACGTTTACATTATGGACGTCTACAATAGGCAGATTTATCCATTAGACGACAAAGCTAAAGCTGCTATCAATCGAAGAGTCGAATTGCTTAGTCATACCAAAGATGATGAATATTTACACAAAGTAGAACAGTAAAGTATCATTTCTCCTAATATTTTTTAGAAAGGACGTTCCAATTTAAGCCAGACTTGTGTAATTTTCTTAAAGAAAGTAACGTGAATGACTTGCCAAGTCTGAATGGTTGCTATAGATGTGAAGTAATCGTCTCAGATACAGTTCATACAAAATATATACCTTAGTTGAGAGTATAACGAATGAGTTTACTTAGTCCTTAATCTATGTGCTCTCCTTTTTACGGATGTGAGGCGAGGAGTTCAGTTGTTTTTTAAGTTCTTCTTCTACATATCTTTTTATATCCTTTTCAGTATTGTGTACGGTAGGTCAGCTCCTCCCATTTTATGGCTATTTCACACTACATTTGTCTCCTCTTCCTCTGTGTTGGGGTGGACGCCAGCACGTCCAGGCACTTGAGCACACTGCACTTTGTATTATCCCCAATAGATCTTTAAGTTCCACTCTGTTAGTCTTGTGTCCTTGATAAAAGCTAACTATCCTTCTCAGAGGAAGTTGAGTACCCTCGTAGGATCCAAATAGATCTCTTTCGAAATGTTTCTGTCTGAGGCCCTTCAGTTCCTCACACGTGCATATTACAGGAAGGTTAGTTCCCTTTTGTTTTTCACATCTTCTACACCAGGGTTCGCTAACCTAGCCCATGATGTACAGATGGTCCCTTAAAGGACAATATCCGGTAATTAGGCTTTAATTATTTTAAATTCTTTTTTGTTATTACGAATTAGGTTGGCTGAAAACCTAACGTTCAGCTCCCTTAGTAGTGCTTTAGTATGGAGTTGACCTTCCGTTAGCCTCCATTTCTTTTTAGGTTCTTTTTCTAGCCATAACAAGATCTCCCGTTTAGCGGAAACCTTAGCGATTCCACATACAGGTCTGGTCCTATGAAGTTCCTATTAGTACCTTCCTTGGCCGGCTTGGCAGCTATCTCATTGCCTTCAATTCCCTCATGTCCTGATAACCATATCGGCGACACAGTCTTGTGCCAGTTTATTGAGAACCTGCTTGCAATATTTCACCAATTTAGAGCTGGTGGATGGATTTATAATGACTTTAATAACTGCCTGAGTGTCAGTCATTATGTTGAATTTTGTTTGGGCAGCCGGCTTACCGAATTTCCTCAGCGTAGGCTGGGACTGCAAACAATTCGACTTGAAAATCGTCGTATCTTTTCCCAGACTTTTCTCATCTTCCTTCTGGGGCACATTCCGCATATGCCTGCACCTGGGCCCTGATTGGATTGTGATCTATCCGTGTATCAGGCGCCGACATCACAATGGCTTGAGCGACTTTTTGCCTGTTCCCTAGTCGGTATGTAGTCAGCTTAGCTGTAAGCATAATCTCAGGTGCCATACTCTTCGCCGCTATTTGAAATATCGGCTCTTTCAGTTCCTGTGATATCTGTATGGCCTCCTACAACCTTATTAGGACACCATACATCATTGGCCTCTAGCCTCAAGATCGCAGCCATGGCCTCCGCTTTTACAAATAGTTCCAGCGGAGGGAGATCCATGATGGCCTCACCTTTGTCCCTTGTTTTTCTTTTAGTTGTTTTTACCCCTTAGATTTTTTTTGTTAATTTGTTCGCCAGTAACTTTTTCATATGTTCGAATTATCTCAGCTGCCCTACTAGCTTCTATTGTCCTGATATTTCTTCTTTCGTCCACACGTTTCCTTTCTTATCCTATCCATAATTTTCTTATATTTAATTTATTTTAGGGATCTCACTTAGGTTGCTTATAATTCTCTATACGCTTGCCTTCCGCCTTAGGTTTCGTACCTTATTATCCAATTCGCCATTCTGTGTGATCACTGTTCCTAAGTACTTGAGCCTTTCGATTTGGCTTATCTCTTTCTAGTGAATTGAATATGATTCTTACCCTTTACTTATGGCCTGAATTTGCATCTTCTTCGATTAATTTTCATATTTATTTCTTCTAATGCATCTTCGTAGATCATAAGATTTTCTTGGTCTTTAATAATGATAACCATGGCGTTGGCATAGCATAGATTAGCTCCCTGTATTACATAATATATATATGTATGTAAGAGGGCGAATCGTAAAGTAAGTTTTGGTTATTAGGAAAAACACCAATACATGAAGAGGTTTTTATTATATAGAACTTAAGCTACTACTTTCAGCTATTTTTCTACATAGTTACCATTAAGTCATTTTTCAAAGTCACATTTGTCAAAGCGACGAACCGGGTTTTTAATGCCCTCTTAATAGAACTTTACCCCTTGTGAATTAAGCCATGCTGTAACACTATCCTGCAGCTCTTCATCGTGCATAAAGTCTACAAGAATGACGTTTTTATTTACCAAAAGGAGAGTGAACATGACTTTTCCCAAATAAAAAGTTTGACGGCATTTTAAAGGTTTCCTCGTAGGCGAGTTAGAGCACCCTGTTATAGTAGCATTTTATTTTTCTCTCTCTCTCTTCATTTGCCTACGTTAATGTAAATTTATTTTCTTCTTTTTTCTTCTTCTATTTTTATAATCAATTCTTTGTAAATTATTGTAGAGCATATGGCATACGCTGCTTTTTCTTTGTTACTAATTTAGATTCTGCGGAAGAGTATTAAAATTTAACTTTAGTTTTTTTTTGCTTCTAGTATCGATAAACCTCTTAGACATATACAAGGTCTGCTCAATAGACTATACTTGAGAATTATAATATAGGTTCATGCTTGCTAATTAGTGAACCCAGATAAATACGTATTTTGAAGGGGGGTTTTTATACAGGTGCTATTGAGCCAAGTAATACGTTGTACTTTTTTCTTTTCCTGTTTCTTTTTTTGGTTTCTCCGTTAATTATTATATTTATTTCAAATATTATATTATTAGTAAAGATCATTTGTGCTTAGCTTGGTGGCCGAACTGTTCTTTTTCGTTTTGGACGACTCGGTTGCGCAATCTACCCACCGCGTGTGCAGACTTGCCGTAATTTTTTTTATTATTAAGATCCAGAGTTTCCGGATTTCCGGCGTGTGGCGGTTTCAAATTTGGTAGCGACCTTTCCAACATTTTTTTCGTACCTCTGGGTCTCCCCACCTCTGAGCAGTGGCTCATAGATCATAGTAGCTGGGTGGGCTGCTAGACGTTGGCGGGAGCGCGTAGATGGGCGACCGAAATTGCCCGTAACCTTGTGTTCTTTTTTGTTTTTCTCCTTCTCTTCTCTTGATACCACGTTACCACTAGGCGCCTAACATAACAATAGGCGCCGACCGTAACAAACCCCACTGCATTGATTGCCTTTTCGTCGAAACGTTGACGTAGGCGACCCAAGTTTCATCACCTGTTACGGTATGCATGAGGAAATCTTCACCTTCAACATCGTAACGTGTCAGAAAAGTTAGTGCTGATCCCATTCTATTTGTTTTATGGTCTTCGGTAAGAAGTTTTGGCATCCATCGTGAACAAAATTTGTGGTAACCTAAATTTTCAGTAACAACCTCGCATAAAACTGTACGTGAAATTTGAGGGAAAAAGGCACTCAGTTCTGTGATTGTGGAGCGCCAATTTTCACGAATTTTTTCTTTGACATTATCCACAAGTTTTTTTATTATGGACATTAGTTCGTCCTTCACGAAAGATATGGCACCATATTCTAAGCATACACGTACGACATTTTCACCATATTTATGCTGTTTTCCGGCTTCTGAGTGCAAAGAACATGAAGGCTGCTGAGATTCATCGTGAACTTTGTTGTATTTCGAACAAAATTCACGATGAATCTCCGCAGCCTTCATGTTCTTTGCACTCAGAAATCGGAGAAGAGCACACAATTCACACTCGGTGGGATTTTAAATTGTAGCAACCATTTTAAATGACCAAGATAGCACAAAAGAATATCCGAACGAGTCTCTCCCTAGCATTGCGAGACTCAGACTGAACCGAACTACACCGCAGCGCTGCGATCGCACCAGTATTCGAACTCATTTGCTCACTAGGCGCAAACGGAACTTACTTTACGAATCGCCCTCGTCCATATTCTTTATTTTCCAATATCCCACTTCATGTGGACCTTATTTTTTACATTTTTTAATGCTTTATCCAAGAACAACGAGAACACGATAGTGATCAGCGCACATCCTTGCCGTACTTCTTTGATAGTTTCGAATAGTACAGTACTAAATATTCGTGTCTTATTTTAACATAGTTCATGATTTATTAATACTAGCTTGCCCCTCACTGTTTCCGGCAATGTACTTCTGTTTTTAAGAGTTCGCCACATGTCTTCTTAATTTGACCAAAGGCATTTTGCAGATGTATGAAGCGTAAGCGAACACTTCTTCCTTAACTAATTGCTTTTTCGACTATTTTCTTTAATATAAAAACGAACCCCTTTGTTACGTCTAAAACCACATTGCAATTCGTTAAACGTTTCTTCCAAACTTTTCCTCGATTTCTTGTCCATTTTTTTTTGTAAAACTAGTCGAGTGACGTCTAAATATATTGTTGCCGTAAAGTATTCTGTGAAGTTCGTGAAAAAGTTAAAAACCTTGCACCTAATCAAAGACCCAACACGAGTTAAATGCTATTAATTCATTAAAAACTCACATGCTCAGTCTGAATGACAAACAACTTCCATTAGCAGGCAGCGTAGATATTGAAACAGGCTAGCGTGTTAAAGGGTATTATAAGGTGCAATGTATCATGTATGCATTATCCACACCTGCATTCATACTTCAAATATAGAATTAAAGTGTGCGACAAATTCTCTACCGGTGAAAATCTCGTCCAGTCTTTTGGAATGATAAGAGGGGATAATATGTTTTGTAATTATCACTAGCAAATGCTTCGAGAGAAAATGTCTCCTAAGTCTCCTAAGTCTAAAAGAAAAAAGAAATTAATTCAAGATATGTCATCGCGTTAGTAATTATTCATCAATATTCCAGGGCGGATTTTTTTGCAAAATAGACGTTCTAAAATTTTAAATTTCGCAGTTCGATAAATTTTTGGTTTATATTGAGACGTCCTTATACATATTTAGAATCTAAGCATTTAAAAGTTCACATTGAGGGATCTAGTTTACAAAAATTTAGAAATCTTGTAAGAACTAGACCTCCAGTTAAGAAGAAATTACATTACTTTTTCTTGTTGGTTAGATAAGCATCTACAGCTTTTTTTTCTTAATTTTTAGAAATCTGGACAGAGCTATAAGAGAATTTCTTCCAGATCTGATTGTTTATAACGCTGGAACTGATATATTAGAAGGAGATCCTCTAGGTTTATTAGATATTACTGCTCAAGGAATTATCCGACGCGACGAGTTGGTATTTGCCAAAGCCCGTTTAATTCGCGTGCCAATAGTAATGTTAACAAGTGGAGGATACACGAAAAAGACTGCTAAGATAATCGCAAATTCGATTATAAACTTACGCGAGAAAGAGCTAATTAAAGGGCCTCTAAAGCGATATTAATTGTTTGACCGAAATTTGATAAATACTTTTGTTTTTAGTTTAATATATATTTAGAATGTAAAGAAAAGCGTTTATAAATTGTGCCATAAAGAATATTTTCTGTTATCTTGTCGAAGTATTGAACTGGTCGAAATAAGCTGTGGTTGGTTTGTTAGTGTAAACAACTTTCTCCAAAAATTCGTTTTTATTCTTTTGTTGTATACCCATTCGTCTATTTTCTTCGGCCAGTTGTTTTTCCATTTCCCTGAAAATAATGTATATTCAAGTTCGAATAGAGAATTAGTGAATTAGAAATAAGGTACATAGAAGATAGTTGCATAATATTAGAGTAATTGTAAAATTCATTTAAATAAACTCTAAAATTGCTTTTTAAATCGTTAACTTATTTCAATCGCCTTTTTTTTGAAACTTCAAAGAAAACTGTGACCTAAACTATTTTATGAAAAAGATCTCACAAAGTTATGTGAGTATAATTTAAAAAATTTCTAGTTAAGATATGAAAAAGTACGTAAATAGTTTGTGTTGCTTTCTTTTTTTCTCTACATTCCGATCTGATTTACCTTTTCTTTCGTTCTAATTCTTTGTCCATCAATAATATAGATTTTTGTATTCCGTTGTTGTAGTCTTGCCATTCCCTCTCGAAACGTTTTTCTAAGTCTTTCTTTGCCTATAATAAAAGTTAATTACTTGTAGCGAGTATTTAAGAAAAAAAGCAGTTATAATTGAGGTAAAGGACGGACTTTGGAAAAAGTAGAATGCTGTAACCATAATTATCCTAGACTTACCTAATTTACGAAGGTAGAAACTTCAAGTAAAATCTAACAGGGTGAAACGATATTTTATATAGAAAGTTTGTATTGGGATTCAACAAGCGACATTAATTTTAGTTTTCAGGTTGTCATATTCCTTCTTAGTTAGTATATACAGTGTGATGCAAAAAGTAGGTAAATCCGTTAACCATATATTCTTTGGGCTTAAATAATGTGACTTTGCCTTATGCCACTTTCTGAACTTTTTGAACGCTTTTTTTCAATTTACAGGGTGTCAAAGTAAACTTTTTGAAAGGAGCCCGAGCTTAAAAAAAGCAATTAGTCGGGAGAAATTGACCCCGTCTCACATCAGAATTTACCTACTACAGCCCTCGGGGACTTCTCAAGGGCGTAGTAACTTTCTCGCGGTGCGTATATGCAAAGCATATACGGAAAAAAGCGTTACCGTATTTGTATTCGTGTTATGTATAACTTTAATGTTGTGTAATAATGTATCGTTTACTTTAATTTGGAAAAAGTACGGAAAAGGAACGTTCCCTGGATGTTTAAAACGGTAAGAATTCCAGCACGTTTTATAAATTTACGACTTTATTTATTATTTACTATTATTTATTTATAAGTATACGTATCTGTTCGCATCGCTATTTTATAGTAATAATCCTAATCGCTATGGGTCGTTAGCACCACTAACGGAAACGTATGTACACATAATAGATGCGCGTGCAACCGAATCTCCTTCCACTACGACACTACGTTTGCTCTCAAATGTGCATCCTTACTTATAATAACATGTCTCTACGGCATTGTACTGTATCAGTACTGCCCTTTATCGAATTAGAGCGTACGTATACAGTGATGGAATGACTATTATTTAGAACTGCTTGGATATCTTTTTTAGTTCGACCTTAACAAACACACCTTGGGCTGGATAACAACTTTTCATAACAAAAAATTCAGTCCGCCACAAATCTTGAATAATGTGGTCCGGTCCTGCCGGTCCGGTAACCATGGATGTATCCGGTAACCATGGATCATGGCAGGATAAATATGAAAGTTGACCAACCTACTGCTGGTGAAAGGAGGTCGTAGTCGTCGTCGCCATACATAATAAAATATATGTCGTCGCATATCGTTGTTGACGTGAGAGTTTTGCCCAGAGCATATGTAGGGAGGTGGTATTATTTTTATTGTAAGATTATTTAGTTATAATTTGTTCGTGAAGTAATATACATGCCTGATTTAACGCTACCAGGTTATAATTATTTAGGTCCTGGAAATCCTTTAAACAAAGGACCACCTACTAATACTGCTGATAGTATAGCTAGAGAACATGATTATGCATATTATAATGCAATAACAAATCAAGATATTTATATATACAGCTGATCGACAAGCCATCCAAAAATTTAGTTATGACTATATTAAAACAGGTGATACAGGAGATTTAATAGGAGCGGTAGGGTTAACTATAAAAGATGCAATTGAAGCACCTTTGGGAATAGTATTATACGGAATGCCGAGTGATAAACGTGCCGCTTACGACGTTCCTTGGGGTTATAATCGTCAAGGAAAACCTTATTATAATTACGGTAATAAATTATACGCTGATCGTGCAAGTGCAAAGAAAAATAAAAGAAAAGGTCAGTATGCCAAATAAAGTATCACCTAGAAGTTTTCGTACCAGACGTAATTTGTTATCGGTAAATAGATCTTTCGTATTTCCTACATCCAATATTATTTATTATTCAGGAACTGAACCAACAAAACGTTCTGAATCTACCAGACGTAGTCGATCTGCTGAAGCTGGTCCTTCAACATCGCGATTGCCGCCAATACCTCAAGCAACTTCCGACGACGAATTTGATTTGCCAACTGAAAACGTACCACAAGAAGACATGCAAGCAGATGCTCCTGCTACAGGTGGTTCGTCAAAAACGAACAAAGCTAACTCAACTGCAGCGGGTGCTCCAATTGTAATTTCTAATGTATTGCCTGATTCTCAAACAATAAAATTTACACGTTCACGATTGTTTACTTCTTGGGCAAACGAATATGTTTCAAAAATTGATGAAAATAAAACACATGCATGTGTTCTATGTGTTTAGTTTAGTTTCCTGTGAATGAAGAATTTATATTTCCTTTTTTGATTTTCTGTTTCGCTGATATTTTTGTAACGTAGGTCATTTTATATTTTTGGTAATTATTAGGAAATAAGATAATGTGCTTACACAAAACATAAAAAAATATAACAAAATATAATAAAAGTAAAGAAAAATAATGTAAAGTAATAATAAATTTAAAGTTTCAAAAATATTAATTATTATTATTAAATAATAATTAATAGTGTGTCCATCCTCCGTTATTTTCTATTACTTCTTCTAAACGAGACAGCATGCTGTTGACAAGTCTCTGGCAATAGTACATTGTTACATTTTCCCAGGTAGTATCAATTTGATTTCATAAATGATTTGAATTGTAGTATACATTATCAGAGATTATCATTTTCATAAATCCACATAAATTTTGCAGATTTAAGTCTGGACTTTTGGGGGGTCAGGGTAACACTATTCAACATGACATTAGCTAGTATATCATAATATTGCGTACCGTTTAAATGACTTTATTTTCCATATAACTCCTGGCCCATCAAAAGACATCCATCCTCAGACGCCTACAGAAAACAGGCCACTAAATTAACGTTCATCAATATATCATGAATCATATTTTCATCCTCTCTCACGATGAACAGTGTGCTTTCTGTTGGAAGACGATTGAATAGTTGATTTATCGGAGAAAATTATTGACCGCCAAAAATGTCTATCCGTGCGGCGGCGGTAGGTTTGCGCAAATATTAACCTATCATGTCGATATCTTTCCGTTAGTGAAGGTTTCACCACCGCAGTATAACTCTTAATGCCGGTAGTGATCAGTCTTTTTCGTACAATACTCGTACTATCAGGAAAATTACTTTTGTTGACCTCCGAACAGAAGCTGGTAAATGGATGCTCCCGGACATATATAATGATGAATACATTAACATTTATTGATTAAAATAATCTTAAACCTACTACAAATATTTATTACTTTATATTTATGACGGAATTTATATTTACTAACTTTTATAACTGATGCTGACATTACTAACTGAACTAATAATAATCCCCTCCTGCGTATGGAAACGCCTTTTTATACACATCTTTATCTCCGACATAATTCTCGTCGCTTCTGTATTGACGGTGACCAATTTCCCATTCTTCTTTTGCGATTTTTTTCTAGTACTTTACGTCGAAAGAATCATCTGTTTATTCCTACTTCTTTGTTCGGTAACTAAAGTTTACTCAGTTTAGTCTAGAAAATATTAATAATATATTGCTCTTAATATCAAACAATTCTCATTTTTCGCAATCATGCTTGAATCGGTAAGATCGCCATGCATATTTGTTTATTGTGAATGGATACTTTGAAATAAATTACTACAAGTCTATACATATTTTATAATTTAAATTATTTTTGCATTATTATATTCACTTTTATTTCGTTCCTAAATATAAACTTTTTTAAAATAAAATCGCATACATATTTATGGATTTAAAGTAAACATTTAACGTAAAAATTCAATGGTTAGATGTCGGAGTTATATGTATTACTATTTACAAGATAACCGAATGATTATTAGAAACAGTAAATTTCTTTTATGTATGTGTAATGTGTATAGTGAATTAATGGAACCATTCTAATATATTCTGTTTATTTTCTGTCTTTTATATAATTATAATCAATACTACTTGGACTTCATAATAAGCCTGAGTGTTAGAGATTAGAGCGGTCATATTCGAAATTTTAGTGGAAACTTTTTTTTAACAACTAAGTGTAAGTATCTACTAAGAAAAAAATTGGGAACATCCTAGTTGTAAAGGCGTTGGAGCTATGATTGTTCAAACCTGATCTATATTCCTGAGATTTTTCCTTAAAGGTAAACTTTTGTCAGGCGCAGCTCCCGAAATGGGAAAAGCTTGGATGTTCCCAGGATGGTAGTAACTGCATCCCTTTTATGTCTGTACGCAAAATTTTAAGTCACTAAATGTACTAGATTCGGAGCTACGATTTTTTGCGCGGTAAATTCTCATGCCAGTTTCGGATTCTACGGGGTCAATTGTCCCCGACTGTGATTTTTTGTGACGATCGGGCTACTTCTAAAAAATTAGAAAATCTCTCTATATTGATACAAAAATCGTTCAAATAGAAAGTGACATAAAGAAAGTCCCATTATTTAAGCCTAAAGAATATATGGTTAACGGATTGACCTACTTTTTTATGACACCATGTATAATCGGTGTGGCGTATTAAAAATTTTGATACTTATAAGGAAACTCAAATTACGGCAAAAACGAACTGATCTGATAATTTTTGAAGAGGTAAGTACAAATGCATTTTAAATAAAATATTAAAATAGTAAATAGGTTAATACAAAGGTATTTTTAATAATATAAAATATTATTAAAAATCTGGTGTGAAGAAGTAATAATATTTTATATTATTAAAAATACCTTTGTATTATACAAAACTGGTGGGGTTTACCTACTCATGTGTGTTTCAATTATTCTGATAGTAAATAGGATTGTAAGGTAAGGTAATTTTCTTTATTTACGTATAGAAAAGCTTCATCCAAATGGGTGATGTGCTTGCTAATCATCGACCAAAACCGTTAAAAATTGAACATTTCAAGGTAGTGTTTGAAGCTTTTTCAACGTAACATCTCTCTTTTATTTAACACCGCGTCACAACTGTTGATGAAAGTTGACCTTCTCACTGGACACTCAAGGCAAAACAACAGTTTACTATGTGTAGAAGCTGGGGAAAGTGCTCCAAAGAAGATAAAACTGTCGGATGGGATGTAATAACAACTCTTTTCTGGGCGCATGAGTATAGCACTGGCTGACTATTTTGAGGAAAGGACAATCATCACAGGAGAGTGCTCTGTCCCATTATCAGACAAGTTGGGCACATTAAGGAAAAAAATACCACTACGAAAATGCTCTACCCCATTCCTCTCAACAATTACACGAAAGAGAATTTTTGATCTACGTGTATGAATGCTCCCACTTCTACTTTGCTCGCTGAACTTAGTCCAAAGTGACTTATTCTTGTTATTTGAAGAAATTGTTGTCTGGAAAAGGATTCAAACAACGAGGTAATGTATAAAACTGATGCCTATTTTGAGGACCTTGAACAATTTTACTGTATCAAAATCATAAGCATGCTTGAGCGCTGCTGGATTGTGGGTATAGAGTTGGAAGGGGACTATTTAGAAGAATAAACGCTGTTGAAACAAACTGGTGGTTCCTTGGTCAAGCCAAGTACCCTAATATTTATGTGATTTATTTTATGTTAGGTGACGATGAAGTTTATTTTTAAAATGAATATTTTTCCAGGAAATTCTATTCCTCATACTTTGGATAGAAGTTATTAAGACAAAATAATATATTACCACATCCATTTCTTTTTAAAGGGGATAAAATTATTTTACCACATTTCATATGTTTTCAAATTAAAAGTAAAATAAAAGATGATAGATTCCAAAATGAAATAAGTTGCGATCAAAGGATTCGTAGACTCTAGAATATAAATAATTTTTTCTATTTTGCGTTCGAAATGAACTCATTATGAAACCGAAAACAGTATCGAAATGAGCTCTATTTCGATACACTTTTTTTCATTTTTCAATGTTGACGTTGTTCGAATACAGAAATAAATATCATTGCTGTCATATGATTTTAAGAATTTATGTACATTTGACAGATATGATATATGTTCGTATTTTACACAAACAACGTATGTTGTATACAATTGACAACAACATATATATGTTTCTATGTCACTCATGTTTATATTTTTAAATGAAATATCAAGTAATGTTAACGAAAATTAATAAATAATATGTAATATAATATACTTCGCGGATAGCAAGATTTAAATTTGAAAATGTGAAGTATCAATGTGACCAACTGCATGCTTTATATAAAAATTAAACTCTGAACTTTCAAATTAAATAATTCCAATTTAAGCAATTTATTAATGTAAAAAACGCAAAATAGAAAAAATAGTATAAAAAACTCGTTTCATAAGGCCTTTTGCCGCACTCGCTCTTTAGAAAACTCGCCGCAAGCGGATCGTTTTCTAAACTGATCTCGTGCGGCAAAATGGTGCCTTATGAAATTCGTTTTTTAATATACTATAGAGAAACAGCATCAAAATTTGTGGTATGCGAAAATATTGGCACATTACTGCTGGATACTGGTTACAGAAATTCCAACGATAGGCAAAAATAGCCAATATGTGATTTTAATATTTGTACAAGTATGTATTTTTTATTTTAACATTTAATTTTTGTATTTGCGGTTGAGAATTGCTGAATTGAGGGCGTGATGTTGGAAGTGGACTATTTAGAAGGATAAATGCTTTTGGAATAAAATGGTGGTTCCTTGGTCAAGCCAAGGAACTCATTTCGTTTTGGAATTCATCATCTTTTAGTTCGCTTTTAATGTGGAAACATGTGAAAGGTGGTAAAATAATTTTATCAACTTTAACATGAAATGCATGTAATATATAATATATTCTTTTGTCTTAATAACTTCCATCCAAAGTATGAGGTATAGTATTTAGTAAAAAAATATTAATTTAAAAGTAAATAGATACTATGCATCATTAACACCTTAACACCTTATATACAATAAAATCACAGAAATGCTATAGTACTTGGCCCTACCAAGGAAACACCGTTTTGTTTCGAAAGTATTTATTCTTCCAAATAGGTCCCGTCCAACTCTACACACTTAAGCACACTTCCAGCAGTGCTCAAGCATTCTAATGCCCTTCATATTGTATGATTGATTGAGGTCGCCAAAGCAGCCACAAGTTTTATTACAAGTCACTATGGGCCAAGTTCAGCGAGCAAGGTAGGAGTGGAAGTAATTCATAACGTAGATTATTAATTCTTATTTATGCAATTAATGAGGAATGAGGCAGTGTGCATTGTCGTGGTGACAATTTATGTTTTTAATATCCCCAACTTGTATGGTAATGGGGCACAGTACTCCTACTACTACCTTGTGATGGTTGTCCAATCCTGTTCATATTCATTTATGTCCCTCTTATATTTTTATATTTTTATGTTTTTTAATAAAAATAGTTGTGAAAATCTTTTTTATATTTTCTTGAAAAGTTGGAGGAAGATGGAGAAAAATTATGTTGTTATATTAGTTGATATATTTGTAATGAACGCAACTCAACTTCTTATCACGATCAGCTATTTTTATACTTTGACGAAGCAAAGAGTTTTCTTGTTGTCCAAGGCTGCAGATCATACTGCTTCATTACCTGAAGTTGCAATGAGATAGTAATCAACAGAGTAGCTAGATGTAATTGACAGATTTGATTATGTCACTTTTAAGTTACGTAATTAATATTAAAAAATTGGAGAGACCTAGGTATGCAATCCTATGGGACATCCATTTACTAGTGGTTGTAAGTAAATCTGTAAATATCGATGAACTGTATACAAACTATCTGGTTTTTGTGAGTTAAGATCTGAGTAAATTTATACAACATATACTGTAAAATTAGAGTTTTCAGAAACTAATTATTTGAACATTGCGTTAATTAAATTAAATTAAATTAATTAATCAAGAAGTAATCTGAAAATTTTACCTGTGTTTCGGCTATTTGAGCTTGCTGCATTTTTCTAACTTCCAGTTTTTCCTCGGGCGTCATGCCTTTGTATAAATAGCCAATTTTTCGATTTATGCCTAAATTACTTTGAGCTACTTCAGGATTCTCAGTCATCATATCGCTGGTTAGAATATTGTAGATTTCAGCCATACTGTCTTCCTTTTCTTTCCGAGTTTGGCATTTTCGTTGTAAATCTCGTTCATCTGCCTAATACAATTTTTAAAACATTGGTTATTTTTGAATAAAAATTGGTATTGTGAAATATTAATAAAAAATATGTTTATTTGTAGGTTTGCTTCAGGATAAGCTGTTATGCAGTGAGATAATGCGTATCGCCTTTTGCTGTTGTTAATATAAGTAGAGGCTTCTCGTACAAAAACTAGAAATATAAATATTTACTATATACAACAAAGCATTTGATAATATACATAATACCAAAAATTTCTTACGTTTACAATTGCTGCTAAAATAAGCAGAAATACGAGTACTACAGTAAAATATGGTATTGGTAATGATAACATTTTTTGTCACAGTTTAGCATACACCTGTATCTTAAGAATGTGCAGCTGTAATGTAATAACTGTATACGAGTATTAGAAAACACTCACTGTGAAGAAGATCTTGATTGTTTAGGTCTACAGCGAAAATATACTGCCGAAATGGCAGTGATTGCGGCAACAGGACAAGACATGAGATAACACTTATTATACAAGCTTTGGGAAAAATGTTAATGGTCTCCGTAATATGGATCTAGTGAACCATGAAGAAATTTATTGATCAGTGTCTTGCTAATTTTTTTTGGCATTTTACATTAGTATCTGTCAATTCTATAATGTCGCCAAAACTAAATATTCGTAATACCATTTTCGAACTGGTTGGACAGCTGCCCAAACGAGATATAGTTAATATATTTAGTGATCAAAACATATTAAACGGCATTATACAGGCTGATTCATTTTCGGCCCTCACCATGGGGATCTCTCTTATTATTGGAGATAGAGTATAGGTTTAAATTTGGCAAAGTTGTTAAATTTTGTGTTTGTTATAAATCCGTAAAGAAAATAGACCTGTGACAAATGACCTTCGTTATTAAAAAAAAAACGCGAAAACCCCATTTTCTTCTATTACCTGTAGCACGGACATTTGGCCTTGTAGAGAAAAAATAAAAACACATCCTTGTGGCCATTTCTAAACCTCTATCCAGTAGTGTACTCTAAATTTTTATACGATGTTTCATTTCTTTTTGGCCATCATCAACTATCTAATTTCTTATAGGCGCCATACTGGATTTAGACATCTTCAGAAAGAGTTTTTTTTTCTGATTTCAACCATGTACCCACATGCTGACTATAGTTTTTGACATTAGGTTTTATTTGAAAGAATAAATTATATGATTAAATAAGGTAGCCTTTGGAATTTCAATCTGTCAAACATTCCATTTATTGTTCATTAATAATACAAAAATGTCATACACTAACGAAGAGAAACGAGATATGATAAGTATTTTTTATTCTTCGAAACGAAATTCAACAGTAGCGAGTACAAGATAACAAAAACATTAATAAAAATACATAGAAAAGTAAACAATAAACAATTACAGTAAATGTTCAATTATCTGGCCATCTTCGGTAATGCACAATTGGGCACGCCTTCTGGCATTTTGTACAGCCCTTTGTATAGTTCTTCTAGGAACTGCATCGAAGGCATTCTGAAGTCTGTCTCGTAATTCCTCAATGTTTTGTGGCGCATCCACTTTATAAATATTATTTTTAATATATCTCCATAAAAAAAAATCTAGCGGACTTAAATCAGGTGATCTCGCAGGCCATTCAACAACTCCCCTATTTCCAATCCAACGGTTTGCAAACTCTTGATTTAAGAAATTTCTAACAACAGCTGCATTGTGTGCTGGTGCGCCATCTTGTTGCCACCATAAATATTGTAATTGATTTAATGGGATATTGTCGTCAAGATAGTCAGATACGTATGTACGTAAAATGTTCAAATATCTTTCTCCATTTAAATGTTCTTCATACATAACTGGTCTTAAGAGACGATTTGCCAAAATACCCATCCAAAGGTTTATTCCAAAACGATGTTGTGGTCTTCTAGCCCTGTTTTATCGGGGATTTTGTACTGCCCAATAGTGCTCCGTATTTCTGTTGAACATTCCAGAATTTGTAAATTTTGTTTCATCTGACCAGATAATTTTGCTTAAAAAATTTTCGTCATTTTCTGTCCTTCCCATTAACCAATTACAATATTCTAGCCTTCTCAAATTATCTCCAGGCAGAAAAGAGTGACTAACATGGATCCTGTATGGTTTAAACCTACTTTTATGTAAAGTTCTCCAAACTCTGGACTGGCACAAATTTAATTCTGACGCTACTTCGCGTGTAGAAATTGATGGATTATTATTTATCTATAAAAATACAAGATTAACATGAAATTTGAAAACACGCTTTTAATTTACCATTTGTAAAATATCTTGTCGATTTTCATTTAAATTCCTGTTGTCTTGACCATTACGCGGCTTAGTAAACGATCCATTCTCGACCAAATTTCTGTCGAGATCTAGAAAAATGGTACGATGAGGCTGTTGTCGTTCTGGATATAATTGTAGATATCTTGTACTCGCTACTGTTGAATTTCGGTTCGAAGAATAAAAAATACTTATCATATCTCGTTTCTCTTCGTTAGTGTATGACATTTTTGTATTATTAATGAACAATAAATGAAATGTTTGACAGATTGAAATTCCATGGCTACCTTATTTAATCTTATAAATTATTCTTTCAAATAAAACCTAATGTCAAAAACTTTAGTCAGCATGTGGTACATGGTTGAAATCAGAAAGAAAAACTCTTTCTGAAGATGTCTAAATCCAATATGGCGCCTATAAGAAATTAGATAGTTGATGATGGGCAGAAAAAAACGAAACGTCGTATAAAAATTTAGAGTACACCACTGGATAGAGGTTTAGAAATGGCCACAAGGATGTGTTTTTATTTTTTCTCTACAAGGCCAAATGTCGGTGCTACAGGTAAAAGAAGAAAATGGGGTTTTCGCGTTTTTTTTTAAATAACGAAGGTCATTTGTCACAGGTCTACTTTCTTTACGGATTTATAACAAACACAAAATTTAACAACTTTGGCAAATTTAAACATATACTCGATCTCCAATAATAAGCGAGATCACCATGGTGGGGGCCGAAAATGAATCAGTCTGTATATCGTGCAATTTTAGAATGCGAACAAGAAATACCATTCTTTGACCTCAAAAAAATGGGCCGTCCATGCAAGTTAACTGGAGTTCAAGTCAATAGATTGTCCGAACGTGCCTAAAATACCAAGGGATGTCTACCCGTAAACTTTCTTACCGTTTTAAAGTTTCAAACCCTACAATTTCTCGATATTTAGTACGAAATGGTTTAAAGTATAGAAAACGTAAGAAATGTCCCAGATATACCACTGTATAATTGGCTGGAATTCCTCGTTGTTGTCGAGCTTTACAACGTATACATTTTGCTAATAACCGAACAATAATCATGGACGACGAGAAATATCTTACATTTCAGCATGCGGAGCTTCCTGGAAATACAGGTTTCTATGCAGATAATATTGAAAATAATTGCACATTGCTGAATATTGTGCTGCTGTCTGGTAACGAGATCTAACACCAAACTAATAGGTATACAACTTAATAATGCAATGAGGATCGTCACGTGTACTATTAGATCCACTCTAGTCTCTGGCTATAAATTATTTGTAACATTGCCCCGCGTCTCACTGTAGCATAGAATGAATGGGCTAAAATTACCAACAATATTGATCTTCCTATACACAATAGTTTGGAGAGTGTCTCCAGGACCTGAGTGAAATCTATGAGACAGATTTGGCTATATACGGAAGGTCAGTGTGACTGTGATTGTGAGACTGATTTTCACGAATTTTTTCTTCAACATTACCCACAAGTTTGTTCGTCACAACAGTTGGTCTTCCACTCCGTTCTTCATCATGGACATCAGTTCGTCCTTGTCGAAAGATACGGCACCATCTTCTAAGTATACTGTCACTCATGACATTTTCACCGTAAACAGAACAAAATTCACGATGAATCTTAGCAGCTTTCCTGTTCTTTGCACACAGAATTCGGATAGTGCAATTCACAGTCGGCGGGATTTTCAACTGCAGCAGCCCTTTTAAACGATCAAAATAACACGAAAGAATGTTCGAACGATTCTCTCACTAGCACTGCCAGACTCACATTAAACCAGACAACACCGCGGCGTTGCGATCCCGCCGATATCCCCATTCCTCCGCTTACTAGGCGGAAACGGAATTTACTTTACAAATCGCTCTTGTATATCAATGTAGAACTGTTTCAGGAAAGCGTGTTTATGAGTTTGGAATTTTATACACCATTATCGTGATGTACAACTTTTACATTGCAGTTGGTCCTAACATACTGTTGTGTTGAATAAGGAAATAGCTGGCAGTACGTTCTGGCTGGAATAGAGAGCCGAGATGTATCGCAATCATGAACAAAGAACGTTGAACTAGTTGTTGTTCAGTATGTTCAACTTTTATTGTTACGTGATTCTGATGTGATTCAAAAACAAATCTTGTGACGACGATAATAAAAATACATAGTAATAATTCATGCTTTATTATTACACTCACACTGGTGGTGCGACTTAAGGCTGTTGGTGGTGATGAGCTAGTTAATTATTACATAAGCTATCAGCTCGGGCAATTTGCGAAAATCTGACGGCAAGTCATAGCTATAACGTAAGACGAATTAATGTATTAATTTATAATATATATTTATGATATACAAGTGTTCCGTATCGTTATGTTCAAATTTTAGGAGTGAAAAGTAGACTTCATTTTAAGTAACAAAAACGCAAAACTTGTATATCCATTTCTATTTGTTTCAAGTTACAGATCTATGAATGTAATCGTCAGATCATGAATAAAAATGTAATCCTAAAGTCAATACAAACTGATTTTATTTAAAAAAAGTTATACGAGTCAATAACAGGCCTGTGTCGTAGTGCATACAGTAATTTCTTGGAGATCTACAAAAAAGAGTACTGGAAATTGATTTATGATAAAAAAGGTTCTTACTAATTTCGTAAGTGCTGAACCATGAATATCATACAATAAACAAATGTTCAGATGACTGTTAACGTTGCATTTTTTAATAAAGGATTACATTACGTTTCAGTCCATACAACAGCTTATTAGTTAGTGGACACGTTTTCTTTATTCAAAATGCCTTACCGATTTTCTTCTCAAGAGTATGCGGGCATGCATTTTGTGTATGGCTACTGTAATGGCAATGCACGTCAAGCAGTTATTGAATACCGACATCGGTTTCCCGATAGGCGCATTCCTTATTACAGAACGTTTCTGGAAGTAAACAGACAATTTCGGGAATGCGGACTGGGTGATTATCTTTTCGACCGAGGAGTAAATTTGCCAGCAGACTTAGAGGAAGAAGCAGTAGCTATTGTTATAAGGGATCTAATTCTGTGTACGTCGAATTGCTAGACAACTAGGAGTGCCACGAACGACAGTTAGGCGAATTTTAAAATTTGAAGGCTTATATCCATATCACTATCGCAGGGGACACGGTTTGCTTGAGACAGACCACTATGCTCGTCTAGTTTATTCTACCTGGATATTAAGACAGTCACGGCTTTATTTTAATTGCTGCAGAACAGTCCTCTGGACAGATAAATCTACGTTCACGAGAAGTGGTGTTATAAATCTGAGAAACCTGCACATGTGGTCATCAGAAAATCCCAAAGCTATACGCCCATCTAAATTTCAACATGAATTTACTAGCGGCCTAGGGCGGCCCTAATCGATGACTTGTTGATTGGTCCTGTAGTTCTTCCTGGGAGGTTAAATGCGGACAATTACCTTCAATTTCTTATTGACGAACTGCCAGGTCTTTTAGAGGATGTCCCAGTGAATGTTCGACGAGACATGTGGTTTCACATGGATGGGGCACCACCACATTTCGGAATTGCTGTCCGAAATTGGGTTAACGTCAATTATCCAAGATGGATTGCTCGAGGTGGTCCTGTTGCATGGCCACCCAGATCAACCGATCTTAATCCCATTGACTTTTATTTATTACATGAGAAATTTAGTCTACGCGTAAGTTTCGAACACAAGAGAAGAGTTGTTGGATCGTATTCACCTGGCTGCCGAGCAAATCCGACAAAACAAGAAACTCGGATAAGTACTTCTTCTGTTGGCTTACGGGCACAAGCCTGCATTCAACAAGGAGGTGGACATTTCGAAAATATTATTAATTGAACTTTTTTATATAAAATCAGTTTTTATTGACTTTAGGATTACATTTTTTTTATGATCTGACAATCACATTCATAGATCTGTAACTTTGAAACAAATAAAAATGGATATACAAGTTTTGCGTTTTTGTTACTTGAAATGAAGTCTACTTTACACTCCTAAAATTTGAACATAACGATACGGGACACCTTGTATATCAGAAACTTTCATTTTTTCACTATTTTGAAAATGACGAGGAGTTTTACGAATACGGGTTTTTGATGTGTGGCGCGACAAAAGTATTGAATAGTCTTGAGGATTATGTAGAAAAATAGTGTAGAAATGCTAATTTCTGTTCATCTCAAGTTTCTTCTCCACAACAAAGTTTTCCTTAGAGAGCAAACTACCATCAGACAAGCTCATTTTCTTCCGTTTCGTCTGATATAATTTATTCAGTTATATTGATAATATTTCAAAATTTCGTAGGAAATCTTTCATAATTTTTTATCTTTCGAGAAATTAAAAAAAGTAGTTGACACGTCTTAGGACAGTTGTTATTAAGAATGGTGGGAGATTATATGATGAATGGTTATTGATTCTCTCTACCAACATATATCGGTCTGAGCACTTGGCAATAGCAAATATTTTTCGTGTGCTATTGGAACTATAATATGTTGTACAGAAGTGTTATAAAACATGTTTAGTGTAGTTTTTAATAGAAATTTTAATACTTCCAACATATACCAAATATAACTAACATTTAGTTTAATGGGATCTTTTTGGTAGATACAAACAACAAAAATAATAAAGAATGACATTTAATAAGTATTGAAGAAAAATATTGTAAGCTAAAGTAATTACATATTCTCTTACCAAGGCTTTGTTGTATTTACAACAGGCTAGTTCTAATCTTTTCCGGCACTCTTTTTCCATACCATCTAATTCAATTGCCCTTTCATCTCTAGCGATGACGGCAGCTTTATATGCGTCTTCTGCAGTTTTCCTTTCTTTTTCAGCGGCTTCTCTTTCAAGCATCTGTTGATCTAGCCAGGCTTTAAGTTGTTCCTTTTGTACTTTAACTCTATCTTCGTTCGATAAGTCTTCTCCTTCGAATCTAAGATCAGAAATAAAATTGATGTCCATTACGGCTGTCTTAGAACGTTTAGCGATCATTATTTTATAATTTTTCATTAAAAATATAGAATAAAATAAGAAGCTGTTATATAATCCACAACGTTTCGCAGTTGCTTTGACAAGTGCTGTAAACTGAAATTGCTTTTTCTTTGAGACTTAAAATGTGGGAATTAGTTTAAATTTTTTTTTCTAACAATCAGGCAACAGTTTTAGTAAAATAATATCTTGAAAAATGTTATGCAAACACATTTTCAAGTTCTTAAGAACTTGCGATATTGTATGTGGAATAAAAAATAATTTTAGAATTATTGAAACTGATTAAATTGGACCAAATCTTGTATAAAACAAAAGTATTTTCAATAATATAAAAATATTAAACAAAAAGCCTTTTTAAGAATATAAAATATTATTGAAAATCGGGTGAGAAGAACGCAATACAAGTTTATATATTTTTAAAGGTATCTCTTCAGAGACGTAGATACGTATGTTATCTTTCTACAGAATCATCGGTACGCCCCTGCTGGAGAGATACGTTCACAAAAAACAACTTCACAATCTCACAGAAATTATTCAGAACATTCAGCGCTGCTAATTAACAAAACGCCGAAACAACTAACATTGTCTCAATAACAAATGCAGAACTTAGCAAAGTGCTTCCATAGACGGTAACAACCATATCTATAGAAACTATCTTAACGTGTCTTCACTTCAGACGAACCGAATGCGTATAAAACAAATATATGAATTTGTATTGTGTGCTTCACACCCGATTTTTAATAGTACAGCATGGTGCGAAGTCAACTTACACATTTCAAATGTTAATAGTACACTGCCGCGATGGCTTGTCGTGGTTAGTGGAAAGAGAAATGGCGATTTCATATTGTCAGTCGCAATGGAGCGTTGGAACGTGCAAAACCGTGTTACTTGCCTTCGTAGTTATTACAAAACAAATTCTGTGACGGAAGCGCAGCGTGTCTATTGACGACAGTTAACTATTGGTCGAATTGGTCACGTACCGTCTCCCAATACCATATTAGCTTGGGTGATGAAATTCGAAGAAACTGGTAGCATGTTAGACGCGAAACATGGAGATCCAAAAACAGTACGGATACAGAGAGTGAGGCAAGCTTTTGAATGCAGTCCTGGTCGTTCGGCGCCCCAACAATCTCATATTTTAGGCACTAATAGAAATGCTAAAAGAGCCAAAATTTTACCCTTACAAATTGTGCAACAAATTAACGAAAGAGACAAAGAAGCAAAACTTGCTTTCTGCACCACCATGAGTGGGTTGTTACGGCAAAACCCAGACATTTAATAATTTGCTAATGACCGACAAAGGACGTTTTCATGTTTCTGGCGGCGTAAACAAACAGAACATGTGATACTGGTCAGCACCGAACCCTAAGGAACTGCATGAAATACCCATGTATTCTCCAAAAGTGACGGTTTGGTTTGGAGTCGGTGCTTTCGGAATTGTAAGCTCGTATTTCTTTGAAGATTACTAAACAGTGACCGTTGATTCAGAACATTATGTGACTATGTTGGAAGGCTTTGTTGAATCCATGTTACGACAGCTTGGAATTGACCCTACAAACCTATATTTCCAGCAGGATGGAGCAACAGCCCACACCGTGCGAAACGGTATGGCTGTATTCAGCCATTGATGAGGACCTACAGAGGCGCGTGTACGACAACTTTAAGAAATGTTTGCAACAGTGCCATAATGCAAACGGAGACCATCTGCCCGATGTAATTTTTAAAAAATAACTTTTTAATCTATGGTAAACTTGGCCGTATTTAAAGAAATTTTTACTTATTTTTTCCCCTGTTTTAGTATATAATATATAACTATTTCAAAAATGTCAGGCGGCTCTGCGCCACCCTGTATTTTATATTATTAAAAAGATTTTTTGTTTTATACAAAATTGGTGAGGTTTTACCTACTGAAGTATGTTTCAAATTATTTTGTTATGTAAATATTATTAAAAATCGGGTGTTGCGAACACAATACAATAATATTTTTATATCATTAAAACTGTTTTTGTTGTATACAAAATTTGGTGAGGTTTTGCCTACTCAAGTGTGTTTTAAATTACTTTGTTATGTATGCCATCAGTTGTGTTTGATATAGAGTGGACGCGCCTTAATACAGTTTCTGCAAGTTGCGGTTGTGTCCGTCAGGTGGAAACCCCTGGCTTAGTTTTGCTGTTGTTATGAAGACAGCGATGGCTGTTTTGGTGTTCGTGATGGTGGTATTTACGGTGAAAGTATCTCTCCAGTGGCATATACTGACGAAACACGTGCCTGCATGTCTGGAAAGATACTTTCACACAAATATGTGTGAAATTAAAAATGTTTTGTTGTGATTAAATCGATCTGAATATTTAAAAAATGATAACCTTTACCACAATGCTGTATGTGTATTACGCAGTTTAATACGTTGGTGGTATCGTGATGGGTTTTGCTTGTGTTAAGTATATGTTGGGGTCCCGATGGTAATACCTTTTTCTACTGCTGATTATGACAACTAATTTGTCGAAATACGTCTTCAGGATTAAAGCTAATTAATTAAGAATTTTTTCTGTAATGTTTGTTTTCTTTATACACATTTTAAAACCGTTCCAAAAATCCCTTAAGACAAACTTTGTGTCGAACAACCCTTTAAGGGTTGCAGGTCGTAAAGACTGTCACTTACTGCAAAATATAAGTTTCTTCCTTTATTAACAAGGGAGCTCCTACATCGACATATACTTTGCAACAATTTGGCGCTACAACCTAGGGTAAACGTTAACAGCCAACTGGCGTCCTTTTTAACAATTTTGTGTCAAACGTGGGGCGAACATGCACATTACCACAGTAGATAATGTAGAAAGACTTTCTAGACCCAAATGCGACTATATACATCGCTTGGCAGTTGACGAAGAACTGGATGTCCTCTGTTTGCAGAAGACCCACGTTTCCGCAGAGGATCAGTGGAGACTATACAGAATCGACAGATATCAATTGGTGACTCACACAGTTTTTTGACAATACTGACCAGCTATGTAAAGAAAGGAATAAATGACATCCATTCCAGAATCTTAGCGAATGATGTTCGACGGCGCAAGGATTTAAAGTCTTAAATATAACACTGAATAGTACAAGTATCATCTCAGTATACAGAGCTTCTACTACATGTCTTACCTTCCCTGTCTTATTCTACTGTATATACAGGTAATTTTAATAGTCACGACAACTCCTGAGGATACCTTATAAATAATCAGAATGGCATATATATATATATATATATATATATATATATATATATATATATATATATTTAGTGTTTATAAGAATTTTATTTTTCTTATTTATTTTATTGGCCGTGTCTTAATATTAAAAATAATAGACTTTTTATTGGTTTAGCGACCTTTTATTGAATTATGATGTTTTATTCTACGACGTTTCGACTTTTATTATTTTTCAGTCTTTTTCAAGTATCTAGAAACAAGAATTAATACAATGAGAACATATGTTTGTGTTTGCTTTTGTGAGATTGAGTTAACAATTACAATTAAAATTAGATTAAAGACTGAATTACCAATTAGATTAACAATTAAAGTTAAAATTTAAAATTAGATTAATAATGAGTAAGGACAATTAAAGTGATTACATCTGTATAAATGAATAGAAAATTTGAATTAAAATGCAATACAGTAAGGTAACTAGAAGCAAGAATTACTACAATGAAAACGTGAGAGCTGTGTTTGCTTTTGTGAGACTGAATTAACAATTAAATTAACAATTAGAATTAAAATTAGATTAAAGACTGAATTACCAATTAAATTAACAATTACAGTTAAAATTTAAAATTAGGTTAATAATGAGTAAGGAAAAATTACAGTGGTTAAATCTGTATAAATGAATGAGATGTTAAACTTTTGATGTTTAACTACATTACAGTAAGAAACAATGAATGAACAAAGAATGACAAAACTCACCGTTTCATTTGGTTTTTAAAATCACGCATTCTGTGTAACATGTGTATCGGGGGCCCGAGACCTTTTTTTGTAACGAACCGATCGCACTGGTAGGAATATTGTAAGTGTTTGTGGCTTTGTTAAGAGAGGTTAATTTCTGTTCTGTTTTGGAATTTAGCAAATTGGCCAGGACCGTATTTAGGGGTATGTAGTAAAAATATTTACAAATGGGAACTGATAAAAAGTTTTTTTTGTTTATGTTTGTGTGTGCGGGGGGGGGGTGATTTTATCTATTGTTTAATGAGTGGGTAATAGAGTTTAGACAGTCCATCAATTTCGTTCCTGTCGTTGATTGTTCTGCTGTTCTGTTATATATATATATAACATTTGATAAATTATTATTGGAGTTTTTCGGCTTTTATATGAAATATTTACAAATATCAAGTTATCTACTGTGGTAATGTGCATGTTCGCCCCACGTTTGACACAAAATTGTTAAAAAGGACGCCAGTTGGCTGTTAACGTTTACCCTAGGTTGTAGCGCCAAATTGTTGCAAAGTATATGTCGATGTAGGAGCTCCCTTGTTAACTTATATATATATATATATATATATATATATATATATATATATATATATATATATACATATATATACTAAATATAAGTAATTCTTTTGGCGTTAGCGAACTTTAATGAAATAAAACAAAATCTATTTATGAATACGACGTTTCGACTTTTATTCATTTTTAGTCTTTGTCAACTTTGTGTATATAAACTGAAAAGGAACAAGAAATTCTGTTTTTAATAATATTTTACATAAAAATTTTTTAGGCAATTAAAGTCACCAATTGTTTTATTAAAAATTACTTGTATTTAGAATGATTATACGGCCAATAAAATACATAACAAACCTTAGATTCTTAGATACATATATAACGAGCGATCATTAAAATTTTCACTCGTAGCTGGCCGTGTATATAAAAATTATGTCGTAGCTTTAGTCATTAAGATGTTATTTCAAACATCTGTCAGTGTCAAATATATATTTTAAAGTTTCATCAAAAGAAAAAGTAATGGCCTTTAATAATATGCATAAAGCGTTTATGGTAGAATGTTACTTCCTGACATCTCAAAAAATTGATGGTATTTGGCAGCATTCAACAGAAAATTGCCTTGCGGAGTTTGAAGAGAGATATCCAAATACTGTTCCTAGCTATAAAACTTTCCGTGATACGCTAATGCATTGTGTAAATCTTTTTCGTCAAACAGGCAGTATTTTATGGAAAAAAGGAAGCGGTCCTCCTCCCAAGAGAAGTCGCGGCGTAATTGAAGATGTCAGACAAATTCTTAACGAATCTCCTCAAACATCTATTCGCAGAGTTTCGCAACAAGTTGGGCTTTCGTATGGAACATGTCAAAAAATTTTAAAAAAGGACTTGCACATGTATCCATATAAATTAACTTCTGTACAAAATCTATTACCTACGGATTATGAAAAAAGAACACAATTTTGCCAATGGTTTCTTCAAACAATGACAGACAATATTTTAAATCATACTTTTTTCACCGATGAAGCTTGGTTTTATTTGAAAGGTTATGTTAATTCGCAAAATATGCGTATGTGGTCCAGTGAAAATCCTCATTTCTACAGAGAAGTTCCTCTACATCCAGAAAAAATAGGCGTATGGGTAGGAATGAGTCGTCACCGATTAATAAGACCAATATCCTTTGAGGGCACGATAACATCGGAGAAATATCGTAACGAAATTCTCAGTGTTTTTACTAATAAATTGACTAATGTTGAACTCCAGGTCGGATATTTTCAATAGGATGGGGCTACATCTCACGTTACACTTGAAAATATTCATTTTTTGCAACAATTTTATGGCGATAGGATAATAAGTAGAAATACAGCGATTCCATATCCACCACGATCGTGTGATTTAACAGTCATGGATTTTTTTTGTGCGGCCATATATAAAGAATATTATTTATGAAACACCACTCTACAAGAGTTAAGACATAAAATCATTGAAAAATGTGAACACATCAATAACTCACCGCAAATACTGATCAATGTTTTCAATGCTCTACGAAATAGAGTGCGATTATGCTTGGTGGAGAATAGTCAACATTTTACACATTTTTTATAATATTCTATTACTTTGTATAAAAATTATAAATATATTTAGTATAAAAGTCAGCATTTCAAATTATTTTTTAACAATCATGACGTTTGAAATTATAATGACAGATCTCCTCTAGTAACTTAAGTTAGGACATACTTTTTGTGTACATGGCTTACTTGAGCGAAAATTTTAATGATCACTCGTTATATATATATATATATACAGGGTCCGGCAACGAAGCGGGGACGGAAGATTACACGCGTATTTGAAGGTTAGTCAAATATTTAGTCATCGGATATCCTTCCGTACCATCAAGCGCACGTTTTAAAAATATTTTATTTTATACAGGGTGTTCCAGATGGAAATGCCAGACTAAAGTTGCATTTTTTTAAATGGAACACCCTATATATTAATAGATAAAATGATCCGCGCTTGAAAGCTGGTTACATCGATGTAATGTTGTATGGGTCTAAAATTGATAGTTTCTGTGTAAATAATTATTTTACTTGATAAATTGGTACATTTCAGTAGGCTATTCTGCATAAGTAAAATCAAAAAATCCGAAACCAATAGAATATAATATTTTCTACTAGTATGCACTTTCGTTGCTACGTGAAATAAATTCTGCAACTGCTCGCGTTATACAGGGTGTTCACAATTTCGCAAAATCGAAGAAATCTCGTAATTTTTAAATGGAACACGCTGTATATTTTTAGCTCATTGAAAAGCCCTTTTACTACGCTTTCTATTGATACCTCATTTGATGCACCTAGGATGGATCATTTGCTAATTATTTCTTTTTAGAATTGAATTAATGAAAAATGCTTGTATTTTTAGTAGCTAATTTGCGCTTTTAAACCTTCTGTAAGATCGGATATTCAAAAAATTATCCATAAATGGTCTATAACAAGAAAAACCCCCATTAAGTACGAGAAACAGTTGATTTTCACTCAGCGGTGAAAGCAAACATTAAATTAATATAAAGTAATATAGCATTTTCAATAGATTCACTGCTGATCAAGTTATTTGGCGTAAGTTTTAAGCTTGTATACTTAATAACCAAGTTGTCAAAAAATTTCGTTCCATCTTACACAGTATTTTGTTCAATCTTTAAAAGAAATTGCTATAATGACTAATTTTAGTATTCAAGAAATGGTGAATATGATATTTATTCTTGGGGAGTGTACAAGAAATTGTCTCCTAGCAAGTAGAGTATATGCAGAGAGATTTCCAAACCCTGAAAGGAAGCCAAGACCGGAAGCATTTGAAATGTTATTAGAGAGATTTACAGAAACTGGTAGTGTAACCTACAAGAAAAGAGAAATAAATAATCAATGAAAAAAGCGAATTTACCGTATTATTAACAATACAGGAAAAAAATATAAGTATACACGTTACACGGTATTTCAAAGGCAACAGCTATTGAAGAAGGGAGCTTACGAAGAATTTTAAGAAGTCATAAGTATCATCCGTACCATATGGAATTAAATCAGGAATTGCATGGTGATGATTTCATTAACAGACTTTTGTGGTTGGTTGTTAAATAAAATGCGAGAAATGCCAAATATTTTAACAAAGATTTTGTTTAGCGATGAGACTACTTTCAAAAGTAATGGGGCGGTAAATAAGCATAACATGCATTATTATGTAACAGAAAACCCGCATTGGATACGTCATGTAGACAATCAGAATAGATGGTCTCTTAACGTCTGGGGAGGTATACTTGGTCCATATATCATTGGGCCGTACTTTTTCGATGGAACCGTTACAGGCGATACGTATTTGGCATTTTTGCAGAACGAACTGCCTAATTTACTTGAGCATGTGGATGCTGACACCCGACAAATTTTCTGGTTGCAACACGATGGTGCACCTGCTCATTACAGCCTTAACGTTAGGGAGTTTCTAGTGCGATGGAAGGAAGACAAATGGATAGGACGAGGTGGTCCAATCGCTTGGCCTCCACGAAGTCCAGATCTTACTGTCTTGGACTTCTACTTTTGGGGATATGTCAAGGCTCTAGTTTATGTGGAAGTTCCTACAACAAGGGAAAATATGATGGAAACCATAAGAGAGGCATTTAGAAATGTTCGCCAAGAAACATTACAGCATGTTCAACAGAATTTCATCAGGCGGCTTCATTTATGTATTGAGAGACATGGAATGACATTTGAAAGTTTTCTTTGATTTATTTGCATTTACTATTTACATTTACTTTATTTTTATTTACTGTGCTACTACTTTTGTTAATTAAATTTGATGTTGTGGTTAATAATTAGTATTTATTTAAAATAGTGCAAACTTTTAATACTACTAGTACTTGATTCTTTCCTACATGATTTCGATTTATGCTAATTAGGTATTTATTGTTTCATATTAGGTATTCGTAAAATAGTTGGTTTTACAAAATTCTTTAAAATACAATTAATTAATGCAAATTTTTTATTAAACTAACACCAGATAACTTGATCGGCAGTGAATCTATTGAAAATGCTATATTACTTTATATTAATTAATGTTTGCTTTCACCGCTGAGTAAAAATCAACTGTTTCTCGTACTTAATGGGGTTTCTTCTTGTTATAGACCATTTATGGATAATTTGTTGAATATTCGATCTTACAGAAGGTTTAAAAGCGCAAATTAGCTACTAAAAATACAAGCATTTTTCATTAATTCAACTCTAAAAAGAAATAATTAGCAAATGATCCATCCTAGGTGCATCAAATGAGGTATCAATAGAAAGCGTAGTAAAAGGGCTTTTCAATGAGCTAAAAATATACAGGGTGTTACATTTAAAAATTACGAGATTTCTTCGATTTTGCGAAATTGTGAACACCCTGTATAACGCGAGCAGTTGCAGAATTTATTTCACGTAGCAACGAAAGTGCATACTAGTAGAAAATATTCTATTCCATTGGCTTCGGATCTTTTGATTTTCCTTATGCAGAATAGCCTACTGAAATGTATCAATTTATCAAGTAAAATAATTATTTACACAGAAACTATCAACTTTAGCCCCATATAACATTATATCGATGTAACCAGCTTTCAAGCGCGGATTATTTTATCTATTAATATACAGGGTGTTCCATTTAAAAAAATGCAACTTTAGTCTGGCATTTCCGTCTGGAACACCCTGTATAAAACAAAATATTTTTAAAACGTGCGCCTGATGGTACGGAAGGATATCCGATGACTAAATATTTGACTAACTTTCAAACACGCGTGTAATCTTCCGTCCTCGCTTCGTTGCCGGACCCTGTATATATATACCGGGTGTCCCAACAAGGGTAACGAGGTACGGTATTAGGGAAACGGATGTACCTAGAAATTTTAAACAAAAAAATTGTTGAGTAAATCGGTTAAGAGAAAATGCTGGAAATTATTTTCGAGTTTCTGAAATGGCCTCCAGGGGGCGTAATTGCCATCCTGAATTTTAAACCCCGTTTTTCTGCAAAATTTTCTTATATTAATGATAGTCATAGTGAATACTATTTTAAAGCTGAGACAAATTCAAATATTTTTTGTTAAATGCTTTTTGCTCTATCTCTGAAAAGAAAGTTGTGGGGGGCGCTAGAATATTTTCGGAAATAAATGTCGATAACTCTAAAAAGGTTTAACGTATCTTAATAAACTTGGAGTCGTTAAAAAGGGGGTTTCCTAGACTATCAATTGAACTGTGAGTGAGGTGATTGTGTTAGCTTACCTTGCCGCCAGATGGCGTTTTCTGACATAATCGCAAAAAAATTAACTTACTGCAAAAAAATTAAATGCAATGATATCACTTTTTTTACGTCATTACATAGTCAATCAAGAGTCTAACAAGCCAGTGAGAACCGCATCTCAATATCTTTATCCTAACCTAAGATATGAATAAAAGAAATTTATATTAAAAAAAAATTACATTTTGGGAAGCATTTCCACTTTAAGGTTTGTTATTAATGTCTAATTATTCCTAATTTACCAAATAAAATGCTAATTTATTATTTGGGATGCCAAACGATATTTTAAATCGAAATAAAATTTTGTTATTTATATTTATTACTTTTTTTTACAATGCCTTTAAGGACACCATAGTGTTTAATATCTGATATTAGTACTACGTTGTGATATTGTCACCCGTTTTCAAATATTTAGTGTTATCACATATTTTTTTATTAAAAGTTAGGTTTTTAGTCAATAATCGATTGTTGAGTACCAATTTTATTAATTATTGACGTAATGTAAGTAATAAAACCCTCTGACAGAAATAATTCTTTTGTAATTATCAAGATTGCCATGAAAACAAATGTCGTTTATATCTGACATAACTCTACGCGTTTTTCATGTCGTTGTTTGATGCTTGTCAAAGTGTGAAAGTCTCTTGATATCCTGTTTTAAATGGTCGGTTTAAATTTTAATATTTAAATTAATTGTCTTACTGTGATTGTGTTTATTGCATTAAAAATGTCTTATTCAACTGCGGAAGCATACGTCATGTTGGACGTGTTTTTCCAGTGTCATCAAAACGCCTGTGTGGCTGAGCGTGTGTACGCAGCAAATTATCCCAATAGAAGACATTTTAGTAGAATGGTATTTAGACGCTTAAGTAGATGTTTGCGCGAAACAGGACGAGTTCATCCTAATCCAGTGCCTAGAAGAAATCGACATGCTAGGAACGAACAAAACGTCATTAATGTTCTTGCCTATGTTAACATTAACCCCCATTTAAGTTTAAGAAGAATAAGTTTGGACTTAGGAATTAGTAAATCATCGGTAGGTACAACGAATCCTAAGAGATCACTATCTACACCCTTATCATATTGAACTACATCAGGCTCTTTTAGAAACTGATTTTGATAGAGATTAGACCACTGTCATTGGTTGAATTCTATGATAGATGAGGATCCCGATTTTTTATCTCGAATATTATGGACCGATGAAGCTACTTTTTCAAGCAATGGAGGAGTCAATTTGCATAATATGCATTATTGGTCGCCAGTAAATCCACATTGGATGCATGAGGTAAACTATCAAAATAAAAAAATGACGGGAGGCACTTTGAACATTTATAAACACTTTTTGATTTTCCTTTCAATCAACCTTGTTGTGTTTTATGGTTCTCAAGTTATTAGTTTCATAGATTCCATAATTTATTGTTATTATTTTATAAGCATTGCGGCTCGTTGGACTTTAAGTTAGTTTCCTTACTGTTCCCACACTTATTATTTTATAATTGTTTTGGCCTGTTGGCTTTCGAAGGCATTGTAAAAAAAAGTAATAGAGATAAATAACAAAATTTCATTTCGATTTAAAATATCGTTTGGCATCCCAAATAATAAATTAGCATTTTATTTGGTAAATTAGGAATAATTAGACATTAATAACAAACCTTAAAGTGAAAATGCTTCCCAAAATGTAATTTTTTTTTAGTATAAATTTCTTTTATTCATATCTTAGGTTAGGATAAAGATATTGAGATGCGGTTCTCACTGGCTTGTTAGGCTCTTGATTGACTATGTAATGACGTAAAAAAAGTGATATCATTGTATTTAATATTTTTGCAGTAAGTTAATTTTTTTGCGATTATGTCAGAAAACGCCATCTGGCGGCAAGGTAAGCTAACACAATCACCTCACTCACAGTTCCATTGATAGTCTGGGAAACCCCCTTTTTAACGACTCCAAGTTTATTAAGATACGTTAAGCCTTTTTCGAGTTATCGTCATTTATTTCCGAAAATATTCTAGCGCCCCCCACCACTTTCCTTTCAGAGATAGAGCAAAAAGCATTTAACAAAAAATATTTGAATTTGTCTCAGCTTTAAAATAGTATTCACTATGACTATCATTAATATAAGAAAATTTTGCGGAAAACGGGGTTTAAAATTCAGGATGGCAACTACGCCCCCTGGAGGCCATTTTAGAAACTCGAAAATAATTTCCAGCATTTTCTCTTAGCCGATTTACTCAACAATTTTTTTGTTTCAAATTTCTAGGTACATCCGTTTCCCTAATACCGTACCTCGTTACCCTTGTTGGGACACCCGGTATATCTTATTATATTAACATCCCTTCCCATACGAAATAAATAAATAACCACAATAAGCGTCCTTGTAACAATAATTGTAAAAACAATACTTTTATTACATTACGACGAAATTACTTTCTTTTAATTTATCCGTATTTAATTGAGTTTTTTTATTCTATCGAAAAAGTAAAATTTGAGTAACGATGTTTGGCTTAATAAAAGGGGTGAAATAATAATTTTAAAAACATTGTTATTAAAGATTTGCATGGGAACTTTAAAACTCTTATTTCGTTTGATTTTGTTTTTAATTTTTACCTGCATTCAGTATAGATTTATTAATAGAAATTGTGCCTTATTTATTTATAAATCTTTACTTACTTTTGAGCAGAAGATGGACCGCATCTAGGATCATCGTCCTTCAATCTAGCTGGAACAGCTTTCTTAAATAAATTAGGGTCGTTTAAATCAAATTCACGGCGGTCTTCGGGTTTTTGATAGACTTTGCGAAAATCGTTAATTTCTTGTTGCACTTTTTTGCGTTCCTTAAAAAAGGTTAATTAACATGCAAATCGAAATAAAATTATATAAAAATTAAAAAATACCTCTTTTTCTTTAGCTTCCAAAGCAACAGATATTTCGTCATATTTTTGTGACTGCGTTGAATAGTAATCTTCTAGTTGCCTTTCATCTTGCTCGCGCTTTTTCTTTTCCGCAATTTGGCGATCTAAAGCTTGATAGTCAATCTAGGAAATTATTTGCTTAAATTTAACAGTAATGATTTATATTTACAAAATCATGTTACGTAGATATTCATTCAGCTTCTGAGAGATGTTTAAAAATGCTTTTTTCGAAGCATCTTATACGGCTTTCCAATGCATTCATAGTTTAGTGACATTTTAATAAATCCTAAGATCGAAAACAAATGTTTATTTTACTAGAAGAGGTGTGGTACGATTATATTAGGTATGTCATTGCATTCGATTTATGATATTTGTGCTTATTTGTTGCATTAGAACGTTTTTAATTTTGTTTGTAGAGGCTATGTTATTCATAATCTAAATAAATACTTCGCATGAGAAGAAATTTAAGAAATAGGAGAACTAGTAAATAAAACAAATATATTTTAAAAACTAAAAGTAGGTATATACGTATGTAAATTATTATAATTTTCTTAACGGGTATAGCAGATGATACTTAGTGAAACATTGTGTACATACACTAATGCAAATTATTTGTAAACACTTGAAATAATGTCAACGTTTACTTTATTAATATTAAATCAATAATTTAATATTAAATTTTACCGATATTGATGTTGAAAACCTAGATATGGGAAATAAACATTCGATATCGGCGTTTATTCTACGAATTTACGAAAAACTCCAAGAAAATATTTAAAATATGTATAATTTTAAGCTTATATAAAATCTTTTATCTAAGATAGGGTATTAATAGGTAAACTGCATGCCTGCAAAAGCTATTTTTACACAAATGTGAACCTGAATTGTGTTCTCCACGCACGATTTTTAATATTTGTGTATTATTAAAAATGTTATTGTTTTATAAAAAATATGGTGAGTATAAGATTGTTTCAGCCTTTACTTGATGAAATTCCATTATAACTATTAGCAGGATAAAATAAAACAAATTTTAATGAATTTCACTACTTTTTACTTTACAAAGTAATGATCGCTTCGCTCCACAGGAGCTTCGTCAGACACATAACTAAGTTATGGATATATCTTTACATAAATGTACCGTAAAAAACACATCTTTTGAATAGTTGAAGGAATGGGTAGTTTTTATTACTTAAATGTCTATGAACAAAAACTTTCACAAAAATATTGAACTACAGTTTATACAATGCTGTTCATAAAGTGATGAAACTAGGGGTCTATACTATATTAAAGGAAGATAGAGCAGCGCTATGGAAAAATAAAATATCTGACAGTCTGAATAATCAGATAAATAAATTAAGTAACGGTGTATTATTAATTTCTAATTGCTCATTGAGGCTCTTATCAGTTTTCTTTAATTTATTAATTTTAAGAGGCTCTAATAAATTAAGCTTTTTGACCTTATTTTCTATGTGTAGTATTTTAAATTCTTTGTTAAAGTCGTGGTTTGTTAAATTTATATGAGACGCGTATGAAGAGTCACTTTTATTATTTCTAAAGGAAGAAAAATGTTCTTTGACGCGTACTTCAAAAGATCTGCCTGTCTGTCCGATATACGTCATGGGGCAACTACCGCAAGTTATCTCATAGACTCCTAACTGCGGTACTTGCCCATAATCAAAATCGTGCAACATATATACGTATTGCATTAAAATTTCTAACCAAAATCGTTGAGATTTAGTGTTCCGTCAAAAAAAATTGGGCCAGATTATTCGATTTTTATTAACAACTGTGCAAGCTGTATTTTTTATGGATGCAATGGAGGCTATACAAAAAAGTTCTGATTACCGGGTAGGTGGAAGCAGAATTTTTCGGCAAACATTTTTTTCCGTGGCCTCATCATGATTATTGAAATGATTAATAAATCACTGACAAATTTATTGTCTTTATAGAAAGTATTCTGAGTTGCTTGTAAATGGCAAGAATGTAATTCATCTATTTCTTGCTGTAGTTTCGCATAGAAATTTGCGGTTTATTCTCAATTATTTGCTTCATCGTTTCAATAGTTATTTCATTTACACTCGTTGGTCTATCATTGTCTTTTCACACTTACTGCTTTCCTAAATAACTGCACAAGAATAGATGTATTCAAATGATCATATAGGATAGCTTCAACCATATGTCGTTTTTGTTATTCATTAAATACAGAAACAAATTTCATTTATTCATTTGGTTTATAAATAACAGTTACAAGATTCTCAATCAATTTCCATAGATATATAAGTTTAGCTCAGGCATAACCTCTATATCTGTTTTGCTCGTTCATAATCCATTCTGAAATAATACATTGTGTATCTAGTAATAAAAGTCATACATTCCTGGACGACAATATAAATTGTTGGCTGAGGCGTTAAGCCGAAGCCAATAAGCATTGAAGTCCGGGAATGTGCTTTTACTACGAGGTGCACATACTTTTCTTCCTGAAATCGCAATCAACATTATTATAAATTAGAGAATTTTTCTAAATGCATACCATTTTTTCATTACCACCTAATTGCCTATGAAATCGTTTGACAATCACTGTTTGTTTATTGTTGTGAAAAGGGTCAGAGATTCATTAATTATTTCGCTTTAGTACCTACTTTTTGCTAAAAAAAAATAAATGGACAGTGATTATTCCTGGTGTGTGAGACACCACCGGAGTTAGTAAAAGCTGCTGAAAACGTTGTCTGCGTGTATTTATTTACTGTCTAAAATGTATATAAAAAACGGTACGGGAAAGCTACCGACTTTCTCGGCTTAGGACGAAAAAAACCTTCCCAGACTGTTTTCTGATGGTTACTTAACAACGGAGTAAAATAGTAGAATAGCTTATTTTGGGATCTGAAATTTCGCTGAGAAAGTAGGCAATCTTGACCTATATCAGAAAATAGTACATTGTGTATCTAGTAGTGAAAGCGATTCATTCCCGGACGATAATGTAAATTGTTGGCCGAGGCCAACAAGCATTGACGTCCGAGAATGTGCTTTTACTATGAGGTACACAATGTACTATTTTCTGAAATCGGTCAAGACTGCATACTTTCTCAGCGCAATTTCAGATCCCAAAACAAGCGTCTGTTGAATCGATTCCGGCAAGAGGGCGAGGTGTTTTTCAATCGAATTGTAACGTGCGACGTAACATGGGTACATCATTAAACTCCCGAATCAAAGCAGGCGACTATGAAGAGGAGAAAGAGCGATGGAAGGGCTCCGGTGAAAGCGTAGACTAGATTGTCAACTGGAAAAGTTTTGGCAATTGTCTTTTTTTGATCGACTTTGCATTGGATTTTCTCCATGATTGACGCACAATTAATGCGGAATATTATTGTGAGTTTCTGAATACCGCAAAGCTGCCCTTGCGACGAAAAAGTTAGACGAAATCTGCTAAAAGTGCGATTCTTCGTGACAATGCCAGACCTCACAAGGCAAAAACCGTCAAAAACGTCACATGGCAAAAATTAGACAGCCTAGGCTGGGAAATATTGAGGCATACTCCCTACAACTCAGAATTGTCGCCTTGTAATTTTCATCTCTTTAGACCATTGAAAAAAGCATTTGGAAGTTGGCGTTTCAATAATAACTAAGCAGTAGAGAAGTTTGTGCTCCAATGGCTACATGCGCGAGCGAAAACTTTCTACGACGAAGGAATTAAGAAACTCCCAATCCGCTGGGAAAAATGCGTTGCCAGGGCCGGAGATTATGTGGAAGATTAATATTTTTTTTGTAAATAATGTAGAATAAAGCTTTAACTTGAAAAAAAAATCAGTCCTGTTTAAATTTTATATACCCTCGTATAACTAACAGTATTTATATTTATTTATATATACACTTATGTCTACAATGTTTATTTCACGACGATCACTGGTCAAATGAATCATCCTTCGCTTGAGTGTCTATATACTTTTTTAGATTCTTCCCTTTCGGGTGTGGCGAGAACTCCCATGACGTAAACTTCCTGTGATGTTATCGCTTAGGTCCCTGCATGATGTAACGTTGCATGGCACATATCACACTATTTATAGGTAGGTTTAGCGCATATGCATTATTTATTTATTTAGCGTATTGTCTACAAGGAAAGGATAAAATCACTTATACACATATCTGTAAAATGCAAACAAAGACACAATCTAAATATAAGAATTATGTCATTTTGTTCTTATAACAACTATTCGGTATATCGCCAACTATTCTTTTCTTTTTCTTTTCCAAGTATAAAGCCAAGATAAAGATTTTTATGAACTGGCTGCCAGCACCCTAGTTCATATAGAGTTACCCAGGGTGCACCACTAGTACGAATAGTAGATACACCCAGCGCATGTACAATTATGACACAACACACTTTGAACATGTTTGAACATGTATAAGGCTGTTAGGCCGGTAAGATATAGAGCTTACCCGATATTTTTTTATTATCCTGTGATTTATTTTTTTCCATAGATACTAAATATTGTTCGTCACTTGAGGTTTAAATATAAATTTAGTCCTTGTTAAGTACTACTTGTTGACGTCTCTAACCATTTAATCTAATTCAAGTATGTACAGCTGCGAGCAATAAATTTTGGTAGTCAATGTCATTGTAAAATTTGAGGAAATAGTCACAATGTAGATTTTTGCCCTGATTGATTATATCCATTGTCGATGAAAAGTCAATATCAATTTGCAGTTTGTCAAAGTCTTGTCTTTTGAATTATTTTTATTATGGTCTCGATATTCTTTTTAACAAAGTAAGGATTATTTCCTTAGTAGAAACAGGACTCTATGAAGCTACGGTAACATCTTGTCTAGGACTTGCAAAAACTTTCCGTAAATTTTATTAACATGTGACAGATTAATTTATAGGTTATTACTAGAGCTTAGGATGTTTGCGGTATAACCATGGTTATATCATATAACCATAGTAATTTACTATGGTTACATGATATAACCATGGTTATACCGCAAACATCCTCAGCTCTAGTTATTACCATTACGACCTTTACACAATACAGTAACTTACATTTTGTTAAAAAATGAAAATTGAAAATTTATCAAAATAAAAGATTGCGTTGATGTAGTTTTAGAGCAATATCTATAATATTACATACTCGAGACTCAGGAGAGGATACCTAATATATTTGCACCATGATTAGAAATAGGTCACGTTTTTCTTGAATGAAATTAACTTATCTAAGTAATGAGAAGGAGTTTATTATACAGGGTGGGGCACATAAAGTGTTACAGAGCAATAGCACTCAAACGATTAATCATATCGAAAAATGTTTCAGGCAAAAGTTTCAGTGTTCGGGAAGGCGGTCATACTGGGCCACCCAGTTTTTTGATCGGTGTAGGCGTAGAAGCTACGTCAATGTCAACTCCAATTTTTTAAATGGAACCATGTATTTTCTTTTCAATAACATTATTACTGATTTTAAGACGAATTCAGCGACCTACAACACAAGGTCATTCTAGTCACGGAAAGTATGAAAATAGTCGAAAAATCGAAAAATATCGGAATAATCAGCATCAAAGGATCCACTAACTTTGGTTTGGGTCTACCTACAGAAGGTGCTCGAAGTGACCATCCTCCGCTTGTAAGCAGTTGTTAATTCTCCGAGGAAACGACCGTCTAACGTTAGCCAACATTTGTGTGATCGCCGACTAATTCCACTCTCTCTTTCCATTTGCCTGGTGCCCGCATGGGGATTTTGTGCAGTAAAAGCTACGATAGCAGCCGCATTTTCGTCAACAATCGGTCTACGTTTGGGTCGTGTTTGTTTCATTGTACCGAAGCGACAGAAACGGTCAGCTAATCGCTTAAATGCCATGTGCGATTTTTGTTGTCTGTCCGGATAACGAGCCGCGTACAACTGCTCAGCGTTTCTGTAATGTTTGCGGCATTCCCCCAGCACCATTAACATATCAAAATATTCTTGATAATCGTTCATTTTCGCGATCCGATGTACTCACAATAGAAGGTAATGCGTGACTAACTGACAGCCGTATGCGTTGATGCTGTTGATGACAGTTGATGCTGATTATTCCGATATTTTTCGATTTTTCGACTATTTTCATACTTTGCGTGACTAGAATGACCTTGTGTTGTAGGTCACTGAATTCGTCTTAAAATCAGTAATAATGTTATTCAAAAGAAAATACATGGTTCCATTTAAAAAAATTGGAGTTGACATTGACGTAGCTTCTACGCCTACACCGATCAAAAAACTGGGTGGCCCAGTATGACCGCCTTCCCGAACACTGAAACTTTTGTCTGAAACATTTTTCGATATGATTAATCGTTTGAGTGCTATTGCTCTGTAACACTTTATGTGCCCCACCCGCTATAAAGCTACTTTTATAAATAAAGTTGGAACTTTTTCCAATAGCCAGTCTTAATAAAGTTTTAAGAATTATACTATTTCGTATATCTATGTAAATTTGATGTAATTTGATACATATTCAATTTCAAGTGGCAATTAATTCATATTACTTGTGTACTTACCCCAAATAATCGCGCTCTAGGGTTGAAAATCCTTTTCTTTCGGTCTTCTTCGATCGCTCGTTTTCTTTCAATTAACGCTGCTTCTTTTCGGTCTTTATCTGTCATCAATTGGAAATTTAACATTTTGTCTTGAAAAATGTAAAACTTAAGTTGAATTCCGGCGATATGAATAAAATTTCTGACAGAAAACTCGTACGAATGACAATGGTTTATATGGCAACGTTATAATTATTTGTTCGATATTCAGTGTGATACGAAAGAGCATTGAAACTGAAGCTCATCGTAGGGTTAGGCATGGAATCTATTAACAATTACTGTGACTACATATTGTTCTTAGTTATTAATAAAAGATGGATGGTATTAATATTTAAAAATGGAGCGGTGTTGTGATTTCGAATATAATATAATTACTTAAATATACGATTAAAAACTTTTAATATTTGGTGTTCAACGACTGGTTAATACCGAGTGACTATAAAAGATTGCAGCATAAATTGAATTTGGCAACTACGAGAAATTGACTTGTCTGATCATTTGCTTTATTTTTTTGGTTAGAATATTTGGTATAAAGATGGATGACGTCGTTAGAATAACGTGTTTGACTTTTACTTTCTTAAATTTTTGAAAAATTTAAATTTAAGATTAGAGCATGTCAGTATACTCGTAAAGTTGTAAAATTATAGCCAGCTTAAGAAAAAAAATCATTTATAAATGATTTTTCCTACTACTGACTTTGTAAGTTAACTTCTTTGGAGAGAAGTAACACCTACTTACGACATACTGTCGTGAGCAAAAAAAATCGGGACAGTGCCAAATTCGTTATGTCAATTTCCTTTATTTTTTAGCGTTGTAATTTTGACAATATTTGATTAATTTTCAAACTGTACGTCAAATTATCTATCATAGTTGCTAATTCAAAATTGAAAATGCCGCATCTTTCGAAAACTGATAGAGCCAGACTTGTTACTAGTTTGGAAAATTGGAAATCATTAAGAACTGTATCGGGTCAATTTAATATTGGTAAAAGTTTAGACGCAAGAATATATAAAAAATGGAGGGAAGAGGATAATTTAAATCGGAAAATAGGTTCCGGGCGTAACAAAATTTCAAAGCCGCAGGAAGACGAAACATTAGTTACTGAGATTAGGCACAACCCTTTCAAAACATTAAAGGAATCTATAAGAACAGCCCAATGGTTACAAGAGAATGAAATTTAATCTTGAGATTTCCCGCCCACAGTCCTTATCTAAATCCCATTGAAAATGTATATGTACCCGCTGCACATGAAGAATTTTAGGAGATTGTTCAAAATGCTTGGCGTCAAGCTCCTAACGAGCCATCGAAAAAATTCATTATTGGAGTAGACTGAAATTGGGTTGATACTTTTAATCGAAAAAATTCATAATTGGAGTAGACTTTGAAATCGGGTTGATACTTTAACTACTTCCACATAATGACATTTATTATTTGACATTGAAACTATAAGTTTGCGTCAAATTTTTCAAAACTCTTATTAAGAAAATTGTTTGTGTTTAGATGTAAATGGACAACATTTTCAACAACTTCTGTAGCTATATGTAAATTTTGATTTTGACTTCGATATTAAATAAATTATTTGTTTTCTTTTTTGTTGTAGTATCATTTCAATGCCATAACCTTTTTTTTACAATGAAACTGTCAAGCATCAAGTAATGTGTCATTTTGTGGAAGTGGTTAAAGTACCAACCCAATTTCACAGTCTACTCCAATTATGAATTTTTTCGATGGCTCGTTATTACATCTCGTATTTATATATGTCAGAAAGAGATAAAGTACAATTTGTGGTTCACACATGGGCAGTACGAACTGAAAAGATATACTTTATGGAGATATGGGCGATCCGTGTATAATTTTTCGTGGTAAGGTATCCGAACAACGGGGAAGGAAATTAGTTATGTAACTTAAGCATCACAAGAGTTTCATTGGTTGACTTCGCAGATATTTCTTGGTGAAACATTCTTGTAATAACTTGATTAATTATTAGAAAATAAAACACTTGGCTTAGTTTCACGACTTCTTTAATTAGATATACTAACAATTGTTTCGGCTATTAGGCCATTATCAAAGAGCTATCTAAAACTAAACTTACTCTACTTAAGGTTAACTTATATACCTGTGTTCATTATGGGTGGGAGAATGAGGGTAATTGATATTTAAAATTGCATCGATATAGGGGGTATTTATGAATTCTAATTGTGTGTTTGTGATAACTCGATTTTGTTTTTGGGCTTTTTTAATTTCAAAAATCTCTAATATATTTAACTTTTTACTTTTTACTACATTATGAATGAGGTTACAGCTCTTTATATCGGGTAAGTGGTTCTGGTCTATACAATGTTCTGCGAACCCTGTGTGTTTAACACTATATTTTATATCTCTAATATGTTCTGTTAACCGTTTATTAATACATCTGCCACTCTGTCCAATATAAATAGCTTCACAATTCTGGCATTTTATGGAATATACTCCTGATTTATCTAAGTTATCTATTTTATCTTTAGTATTATTCAACAATGTACCTAAATTTACTTTATTTATCCACACTATGTTAATGTTGAGTTTCTTTAGTAATTGGTTTATTTTCTGTGTTATGGGAGGGATATAGGTGATTACATGCCAACTAGGTTTCTTTAATTCTTTTATTTCTGGGTATAACAATTTTTGAAGTATTTTCCTTTCTTTATGTTTTATCAACTTATCGATGATATCTGGGTTGTAACCATTATTTTTTGCTATTATTTTAATTGTGTTCATTTCATTATTAAAGGCTTCCTTATTTAGTGGTATACTTATTGCTCTATGTATATAGCTATGGAAAGTTGACATTTTAATTTTTTGTGATTGATTTGCGTTAGCGTGTACTATATTATCCGAAAATGTTGGTTTTCTATATATTTTATATAATAACTTATTGTCTTTTTTGTGTATTGTAATATCTAGGAAATTCAATGTGTTATTGTGTTCTTTTTCTATAGTAAACTGTATTTTGGGGTTTAATGTATTAAGTAGTGTTAGGAATTCTGTTAATTGTCTATCGGTTCCCTTCCAAATACACAGAATGTCATCTACGTACCTAGCCCAATAATGTATTTGTCTTGTAACGGTATTATTAATCTTAAATAATCTTTTTTCTAAGTGATCTATGTATATATTAGCTAACAATGGGCTTAGTGGATTTCCCATAGGTAACCCATCTATCTGGCTGTAAATTTTATTATTGAATTTAAAATAATTTTGTTGTAAACATAACTTTAATGATTCTAATATTTCAGTCTTCTCAGTATTATCTAAATTGGTTTCGTTAATCCGGTTTGTAATTATGTTACTTATTTCGTGTATCGGGATTGAAGTAAATAGGTTTTTAATATCGAACGATACTAATTTGGCATTATCTGGTAATTTAATGTCATTTAATTTATTTGTTAAGGCAATCGTGCTTTTTATTGAATATTGTGACTTGAAATTGATTTTTTCTGGTAGTATTTGACTTAGATATTTACATAGTTTGTATGTGGGGGCATTTACATATGATACTACGGGTCTCAAAGGGTTATTGTCTTTATGTAGTTTTGGTTGGCCATATAATCTGGGGGAACTAGGATTCATTATTGTTAAGTTTTTATTTTTTAAATTAGTATTGTTATTTATTAGCTTTTTTATTTTTGTTTGGTAATTTTTTGTTGGATCACTTTTTAGTTGTTTGAATTCCTTAGTGTTTACTATTTCATATATTTTCTCATTATATTTCGTTCTTTCTAATATTGTGACTGTATTACCTTTGTCTGCTTTAGTGATTATTAGATTGTTATCATTTAGTTTCTTTCTTATGGCTTTTACGTTGTTATTTTCATGTGGGTTTTTTGAGGTATGTTTTAGTTTTTGATATTCTTTACTTATTATTTTCTTTATTTTTTCTTTCTCTAAATTATGTCCTTCTATTGGTTGTAGGGCTACTTCTAGGTCTACTACTAAATTGTTGATGTCATTATTGTTATTGATATTTGGATTGTATTTTAAACCTTTTTCTAGTAATTTAGTTTCTGATTCTGTGAATAATGTTGTACTAAGATTTATTATTCATTATTCACAGAATCAGAAACTAAATTACTAGAAAAAGGTTTAAAATACAATCCAAATATCAATAACAATAATGACATCAACAATTTAGTAGTAGACCTAGAAGTAGCCCTACAACCAATAGAAGGACATAATTTAGAGAAAGAAAAAATAAAGAAAATAATAAGTAAAGAATATCAAAAACTAAAACATACCTCAAAAAACCCACATGAAAATAACAACGTAAAAGCCATAAGAAAGAAACTAAATGATAACAATCTAGTAATCACTAAAGCAGACAAAGGTAATACAGTCACAATATTAGAAAGAACGAAATATAATGAGAAAATATATGAAATAGTAAACACTAAGGAATTCAAACAACTAAAAAGTGATCCAACAAAAAATTACCAAACAAAAATAAAAAAGCTAATAAATAACAATACTAATTTAAAAAATAAAAACTTAACAATAATGAATCCTAGTTCCCCCAGATTATATGGCCAACCAAAACTACATAAAGACAATAACCCTTTGAGACCCGTAGTATCATATGTAAATGCCCCCACATACAAACTATGTAAATATCTAAGTCAAATACTACCAGAAAAAATCAATTTCAAGTCACAATATTCAATAAAAAACACGATTGCCTTAACAAATAAATTAAATGACATTAAATTACCAGATAATGCCAAATTAGTATCGTTCGATATTAAAAACCTATTTACTTCAATCCCGATACACGAAATAAGTAACATAATTACAAACCGGATTAACGAAACCAATTTAGATAATACTGAGAAGACTGAAATATTAGAATCATTAAAGTTATGTTTACAACAAAATTATTTTAAATTCAATAATAAAATTTACAGCCAGATAGATGGGTTACCTATGGGAAATCCACTAAGCCCATTGTTAGCTAATATATACATAGATCACTTAGAAAAAAGATTATTTAAGATTAATAATACCGTTACAAGACAAATACATTATTGGGCTAGGTACGTAGATGACATTCTGTGTATTTGGAAGGGAACCGATAGACAATTAACAGAATTCCTAACACTACTTAATACATTAAACCCCAAAATACAGTTTACTATAGAAAAAGAACACAATAACACATTGAATTTCCTAGATATTACAATACACAAAAAAGACAATAAGTTATTATATAAAATATATAGAAAACCAACATTTTCGGATAATATAGTACACGCTAACGCAAATCAATCACAAAAAATTAAAATGTCAACTTTCCATAGCTATATACATAGAGCAATAAGTATACCACTAAATAAGGAAGCCTTTACTAATGAAATGAACACAATTAAAATAATAGCAAAAAATAATGGTTACAACCCAGATATCATCGATAAGTTGATAAAACATAAAGAAAGGAAAATACTTCAAAAATTGTTATACCCAGAAATAAAAGAATTAAAGAAACCTAGTTGGCATGTAATCACCTATATCCCTCCCATAACACAGAAAATAAACAAATTACTAAAGAAACTCAACATTAACATAGTGTGGATAAATAAAGTAAATTTAGGTACATTGTTGAATAATACTAAAGATAAAATAGATAACTTAGATAAATCAGGAGTATATTCCATAAAATGCCAGAATTGTGAAGCTATTTATATTGGACAGAGTGGCAGATGTATTAATAAACGGTTAACAGAACATATTAGAGATATAAAATATAGTGTTAAACACACAGGGTTCGCAGAACATTGTATAGACCAGAACCACTTACCCGATATAAAGAGCTGTAACCTCATTCATAATGTAGTAAAAAGTAAAAAGTTAAATATATTAGAGATTTTTGAAATTAAAAAAGCCCAAAAACAAAATCGAGTTATCACAAACACACAATTAGAATTCATAAATACCCCCTATATCGATGCAATTTTAAATATCAATTACCCTCATTCTCCCACCCATAATGAACACAGGTATATAAGTTAACCTTAAGTAGAGTAAGTTTAAACATTCTCATTGCGTCGTCTGTGCGAACAGTACACCAGCTGAGAGAACATACGATTTTATACCGTAAATACGAAGCCGGAAGCAATGGCCGGCCGAATTGTTACTTTAACAAAGTTAATTCTTAATCCGAACACCACGGTCCTCTGGTCACAGGAATTAAAAGAAGAGACACTCGAGATAATCGACCGAACATTCAACGAACGAGATATCCAGCACATACTACGGACATCGCCAAATATATTTATGGTAGATCCAAACCAGCCAAAAATTCAAGTCAGGATTCCAGAAAAAAACACCGAACCGCTAAAAGAAGAAAAAAAACACAACCGAACACAAAACAAGATGCAAACTGAAATCATATCCGCAGAAGACTTCATCTACCCGAAATTTACGAAGAAACCAAAAATAGACGAAACAATCACACCGATCGAAACTAAAAATTCTTACGACGCCCTCGACAACAAAACCGACGAAAAGATGGAAGAAGAAACTGCCGAATCCACTCCACAGCCTTCAACATCAGCCAGCTCGCCCAGGGTAAGTGACAAAACCACCACACATAACACAAAAACACAAAAAACACACAAAATCGCACCAATTATCATAATCGAAAAAGACAAATGGACATACATACGACAATTACTTAAATCAAACAGCATTAACACAGTAGAAAACAAAATGGTGAAACCAGGAATACACATCGAACCGACAACCGACGAAGACTATCGAAAACTAAAACACACACTAGACAACGAACAAATTCAATATTACACTTTTCAATTGAGAAGTGAAAAGACATTAAAGGTGGTGATGCGTGGCATTCCCACCTTTATCACCGAAACTGACATCACAGACGACTTGACGGACCAAGGATACCCGACTTTAAAAATCAAACGGATGAACGGCAAACACGGAATACCAGCACCACTTGTATTAATCGAACTGACGAGACAATACAAGTCAATCTACAACCTACGCGACTGCTGCGGACTGACGATTAAAATAGAACAATTAAACAAACGGACTGACATTATACAATGCCACAAGTGCCAGACTTTCGGACATCACCAACGGAATTGCAACATTAACTACAAATGTATGAAATGCGGAGACGGACATTCGACACATCTATGTACTAAAACAAAAACAACCCCACCAAAGTGTGCAAACTGCGGTGGTCCTCATCTATCCACTTTCATCAACTGTCCCAATAACCCAAACAATCCTACAAATAAAACCACACCTCAACCTAAATACGTACCAGCACCACCCCCAACAAGTAATCCATGGACACAAAGACAAAACAAGACAAAACTTAACACAGTTGACGAATTAGCACTTGCCTTGGGCAATATGCTAATGACACTACACTCGACTAACGCAACAAACGAACAAATACAACACTTCGTTACACAGACACAGACAATAATAACACTATACAACAAAACACATTAAACACACAACTGAAACGCCAAAAAAAAAAAAAAAAAAAAAAAAAAAAAAATGTAAACGCGACTGACGCACAGACTGCACAAACAAAACACGTGACAACAAAAACAAACACAACAACGCACGATATTAATCAGACACAAACACATCACAACCCTGGGAGATACTTAACAACGGAGTGGAAATGAAGGCAATCTTCGACCACGACTCAAAATTCAAAGACTCATGAAAGAGTAAGTTTAAACATTCTCATTGCGTCGTCTGTGCGAACAGTACACCAGCTGAGAGAACATACGATTTTATACCGTAAATACGAAGCCGGAAGCAATGGCCGGCCGAATTGTTACTTTAACAAAGTTAATTCTTAATCCGAACACCACGGTCCTCTGGTCACAGGAATTAAAAGAAGAGACACTCGAGATAATCGACCGAACATTCAACGAACGAGATATCCAGCACATACTACGGACATCGCCAAATATATTTATGGTAGATCCAAACCAGCCAAAAATTCAAGTCAGGATTCCAGAAAAAAACACCGAACCGCTAAAAGAAGAAAAAAAAACACAACCGAACACAAAACAAGATGCAGACTGAAATCATATCCGCAGAAGACTTCATCTACCCGAAATTTACGAAGAAACCAAAAATAGACGAAACAATCACACCGATCGAAACTAAAAATTCTTACGACGCCCTCGACAACAAAACCGACGAAAAGATGGAAGAAGAAACTGCCGAATCCACTCCACAGCCTTCAACATCAGCCAGCTCGCCCAGGGTAAGTGACAAAACCACCACACATAACACAAAAACACACAAAATCGCACCAATTATCATAATCGAAAAAGACAAATGGACATACATACGACAATTACTTAAATCAAACAGCATTAACACAGTAGAAAACAAAATGGTGAAACCAGGAATACACATCGAACCGACAACCGACGAAGACTATCGAAAACTAAAACACACACTAGACAACGAACAAATTCAATATTACACATTTCAATTGAGAAGTGAAAAGATACTAAAGGTGGTGATGCGTGGCATTCCCACCTTTATAACAGACACTGACATCACAGACGACTTGACGGACCAAGGATACCCGACTTTAAAAATTAAACGCATGAACGGCAAACACGGAATACCAGCACCACTTGTACTAATCGAACTGACGAGACAATACAAGTCAATCTACAACTTACGCGACTGCTGCGGACTGACGATTAAAATAGAACATTTAAACAAACGGACTGACATTATACAATGCCACAAGTGCCAAACTTTCGGACATCACTAACGGAACTGTAACGTGAATTACAAATGTATGAAATGCGGAGACGGACATTCGACACATCTATGTACTAAGACAAAAACAACCCCACCAAAGTGTGCAAACTGCGGTGGTCCTCATCTATCCACTTTCATAAACTGTCCCAACAATCCTACAAACAAAAACACACCTCAACCTAAATACATACCAGCACCACCCCCAACAACAAATCCATGGACACAAAGACAAAAAGACAAGACACTTAACACAAATGACGAACTAGCACTTGCCTTAGGCAATATGATAATAACACTACACTCGACAAACGCCACAAAAGAACAAATACAATACTTCGTAACACAAACACAGACAATAATAACACTCTACAATAACAAACATTAAACACACACTCAACTGAAACGCAAAAAAAAAAAAAAACACATTTGACTTAAACGCAAAAAAAAAAAAAAAGCGACTGACACACAGACTTTACACAAACACAACACACACAGGACCACACAAAAAACACAACATCCAACGATTACATCAGACTCAAACACGCCACAACCCTGGGAAATACGAAACAACGGAGTGGAAGTGGAGGCAACTTCGACCACAGAACAAAACTCAAAGACCCATGAAAGAGTAAGTTTAGTTTTAGATAGCTCTTTGATAATGGCCTAATAGCCGAAACAATTGTTAGTATATCTAATTAAAGAAGTCGTGAAACTAAGCCAAGTGTTTTATTTTCTAATAATTAATCAAGTTATCACAAGAGTGTTGCATTTAGAAGTTGTTCTGGGGTAGAAATTTCATATATTATCGAAAAAATTAATGTTGGTCGATTAGTATTCGCCGTATTTAAATTTTGTGATTTCGTACCCGTGTTATATGTTATAAACTTTCGTTGGATTTAGTGTTTGTTTGTGTAAGTAGCGTTTAGGACTATGGAAAATAGTGTATAGTTTTACCATTTTTTTGATATTATTAGTTGTAGATTTTTAGATTAATATTAACTGGATAGTGTGATTTCTGAAACGTCAAACTATACAATTTTTGAAAATACAATTGTATTTCTTTAAATCTATCTGGCATAAGAGTTGGTGTAGATCCTTAATATATTTTTATAAGAATTACGTTTGATTGTAGTTTTCATTGGGATTTACATTTTATGATATATTTTGAAGATATCCAAGAAGGTGGAAAAGAATTAAATAGAGTATGGAGAAAAAGAATGCTTCTTTTGATTAAATTCTGCATTGAATATGTCTAAGAAGTTTATGTAATGGGTTCTAAATTACATACACTGATTGTAATACAGAAGTTAATCGAATGAAATATCGTATGATCAAAAAGTCTTTGGATCGCTATTGCCGTGGAATTTACGAGATATTTATGAAATTATTTATTTCAATTAGTTTTGACATTGACTTGACAACTTTTAAGTCAGCTGGCTATAAAATATACATACAATGCAACTAATTACCATAACCTAAAATCTATTTTATTTGTGACTTATGTGTACTTCAAACTACAGAAGTAAGTAATTCTATAGATGGTTTTTACACTTAATGGCTATCGCGATCCAAAGACTTTTTGATCATATGTTATTATGTTTCCTTCATAAATAAAATTTGAATAACCCCAATAGTAATTTAACTAGAGCTATATTGGTTGCATACACAATTATCCCCCGCACATACACAATTGCCCCGCACGGTGCCCAGTCAACAAGCTATACATGGGTATCTATTTTACTTATAAGTTACACATCTATATTATTACTGATCTGTGAATTCAGGTTTAGCAACCAGTGGAGAAACAACGTGTTTCAAAGGTAGGTTTGAACAAAATGTTCTTTATGTTCTTAGTCGTGGCCAGATAAATGTAGTACAACCTCAAAGTTTATATGTTTCAAAAATTTGAAATTTCTTTACCAAAAACAATTGAGAGGTCGAAAATTTGAGTCGAATTAAGAGCTCATTAAGAAGCTGATGGGTATACTAAAAAGACTAAAAAAAATGGTTTCTCTGATGTTTATGACAACTAGAAAAAAGGACAGGATAAGTGTATTGCACAGAATGGAGAGTACTTTGAAGGATCGTTCGTTGTTGACGTTTTGTAAATAAATGTCATTATTGTACTACAGCACCAGTCTCTTTATTTTTTGATATTTCCTCGTATGTTGGTATGCTACTGGGAAGTCTTTGGAAGTTTAGTTGTAAGCAACCTCTAATTAATTTAATCTGTAAGTGATCTAATTAATTGAATTGATTCGGCTTTTACGCGTTGAAGATCCATAATTTAAAATAGAAATGAAACCAATATTCAGGGAAGATTTTAATTATTAGTTTGATTAAAAATCGGGTGTGAAGAACACAATAAAAGTTTATATATTTGTGAACGTATCCTCTCCAGAGACATAGATATGTATTTCATCTTTCTGCAGGATCATCGGTACGCCCCATGCTGAGAAGAGACACATTCAACAAAAAATAACTACCTTGCTATCTTACAGAAAGAATATTCAGCGCTGTCTACATAATAATCGCAGAACTGCGCAACGTGTTACTATAGATGGTAACAACCATATCTATACCGGGTGTCCAAGGTCAAGTGCACCTGGTTGGCAATGCCAGATTTAATTTGGTGAGACTGTAATATTGCCTGCCTTGACTTGGTAACTTCATTCTTATTATGTTTAGTTGTCAAAAATGAATATCTTATGTAAAGGTTATGTTAGCATAGTTTGTATTCATAACCTTTATAATTAAATTTCATGTATTGTATTCAATTCAATCGCTGAATTGATAACTTTTTTTTAAAAAAACGAAATACTGATGATCATTAAATTTACTAACTTGATATACCTAGATAGATAGATAGATAAATACTAACCATACAATTGAGAAAATTAGAAATTGCAAATAAGTATAAGAAATTTATTTTTATAAGTTTTTCACAAAGAAGAAAAAGCAGTACAATAAAGTCGCAATACATTAAAAAAATAAAATTCTACAATTGTAACAAGCAAAATACTTAAGGGGACATATGGTTAAAATAAATTACAAATGATTTTCAAAATGTGCACCATTATGTTGCAAACATAAATTTACTCGTCTGCTCATATAATTGAACACATTCTGCAGCATTTCTTCTGTAATATTTTGCACTTCATGTGTTATTGCAGCTTGTAGCTCATCTAAATTGTGAAGCCAATTGCTGTAAACTTTATTCTTCAGATAACCAAACAGGAAAAAATCCAGAGGAGTCAAATCCGGTGAATATGCAGGCCAGCAATTGTAACTTATCAATCTATCATCATAAAATTCTTCTAGATAATTTAATGTAGTACGTGCAGTATGCGCTGGGGCTCCATCTTGTTGGAAATATCCACGAGTTAGTTCTTCATCGTCTAAGCTATTTATAAACGGTTCTAGTAGCATTTCTCTATATCGCACTGCATTTATTGTGTCGTGAAAAAAGATTGGCTATAATTCGCCTTCTTGACATGGCGATCCAAACGCCAACTTTAATAGGGTGGAGATTAGTTTCTACAAAAACATGTGGATTTTCTGCTGACCATGTACGATAATTTTGAGAGTTTACATTTCCTGACAAATGGAACCAGGCTTCATCAGAAAAAAAGCTGTGATCTAAATCATCATCTCCCAGAGTTTCATTAAACCAGCGACAGAAATTTTGTCGTTGTTCAAAATCTTGCACACGTAAATGTTGCATAACTAGAATTTTGTAGGGATGCATATGCAATTTCTTCCTTACGGCCATATGTGCATTTCCAAGAGAAATACCTACAATTTGATAAATATGAAAAAGGAATATTCTCTGAATCACACGGGTACCTGTTTGCAGTGCCAATTTCCTAACAGATTTGTAAGGACTAACATCCATTCTTTGCCTGATATCATCCACTCTATCATCTGTCAGCACAGATGGTGCTTGATCAGCCTTCCGTTTTGTAACGCTACCAGTTTCCATAAACCTCTTTATCAGTCTATTACGATGACACTTAAATGTTTCATAAGCTATCATCACATCAGGATACTCATTATGGAACTGTTGAAAGCATGAGGGTAGTGAATATTCCCAGTTTCCATTTTCGGTTAATGTCGCACTTCGAAAATGCGCCATCACAATAAATGTATCTTGCTGTAATGTAAACGGCATTGTCTTGAAAAAAATAGTTTGTATAATGATTACAGACAACAGATTAAAGGGTACCGATTAAAGAAATAAATGCAAAAGCTGATAGAATCACTATCAAAAACATAAATACAATAATGACTGAAAACTGACAGCAGTGGGACGGGTTAACGTAAACCTGTCCAACATATAGATATAAAACTGAACTATTTTTCTTCGAAGCAGGGATTTTTGTGTTGCCAACCCGGTGCACGTGCAATTGGACACGGTGTAGAAATTGTATTATCGTGTCTTCACTACTTGTCGGACGAACTGAATGCGTATATAACAAAATAATTTGAAACATACATGAGTAGGTAAAACCTTACCGGGCAAGGTGAAATACGTATCTACGTCTCTGGAGAGGATACATTCACAAATATATGAACTTGTATTGTGTTCCTGACACCCGATTTTTAATAATATTTTATATTATTAAAAATACTTTTGTATTATACAAATTTGGTGAGGTTTTACCTACTCATGTATGTTTCAAATTATTTTATTATTTTTATTTCGATCCAATTTAAGTTATCTTAAGTATTAGCAACCAAAATTTATGCATGTTTGTGGTTATTACGTTACCTACCAACTTAGGTAGTTAAGTAGTTAGGCAGTATTTCGAAGTATATTTCATCCACCTGATGAAGCCATTGTATGGCGAAACAATACTGTAGTATATTTACAATTAAATAATTTTTGAAACTAGAAGTTTAATTACTTATTTCTTAGCGTTACCAACTTAGGTATATAAATGTTGTTGTTTTACCAAGTGGTCTTCATTCTATTATATTTTATTTACATTTTCACGTTACTTATTATGTTTTCACCATATAGTTCTTGATTGGCTTTCCTAATCTTACAAAAGGAAAAGAGGAAATAAAATATTAAATACATTTATAATCTTTTTATTGTATTTTTATGTACGTTACATATAATTTTAAAAACTTTAGATTAAAGCATTTACTCAGTGATTTCAATAGTATAATTTTAAAATAGAAATATTATTACCTATATACAGTATTATCTAGAAGATTATACTGTACAAAAAGGAACATATGCATTAGTATTAAAGGCAAAAAGAAAATTTGATCTTTTATAACACTAATATTATCTTAAAATTTAGTTAACTAAAGCTAAACTAAAAACAACGGTAAATATTCATCTTACAACATATTTATAGACTATCTCCGATAATTTAGAACAAACGCTTTATTGATAAAATCTTTTTGAAAAGCAGCAGAGTATTCAAATGCAAATAGACAGGTCTACCAGAGTTCCAATAAAAATTAATATTAAATTCTATACAATTCAGTTTCATATATTTTACTTCCACAACATCATGGCTACTAATGAAATAGACATGAACAAAGCTAGAAGTATATTTTTTGGCGATGGGTTTTAGTTTGTAGTCAATTTCAAAAGTGATTTATAGATTACAAAGAATTTAATATGTGCATAAAATAGTTGGCTTATTATTATTATTAAAATCTTATTTAATACAATCGATAGTCACAAAAATGTAGTACAGATAATCGTTCCTGCAAAAGGTTAATATTGTAAGCCGTGACCTTGTGACATTCCATGAAAAAGTAAAACACGAATGGCTTTCTTATATCACTATGTTCGTATTGAAGATGTGACTGAAGTTTTGTTTCTTCGGTAATTCTTATACCCTCAAGGGTGTCGGATATTCAATCAATCCATTTCTTTCAAGTCTTCCGGATCTCTTTTCAAGATTTCATTTCCTAATTGATCTATCCTTTTCATCCATGATCTTCTATGCCTTGCACTCCTCTCTGTATTCACTCTCTCTGCCTGTATGACTCTCCTAACCGGTTTGTCTTCTTTAATTCTGTTCATATGACCGTACAATTGTAGCTGTTGTTTTTCTATATTTTTTGTGAATGCATTCTGATTCGCCAATTGGCGAATTCTTTCGTTTCGTTCTCCACTCCATTTAGTTTTTCCAGTGATTTTTCTTAAGAATCTAATTTCTGCAGCCGTCTATCGTTCTCCGTGCTTATTTTGTAGTGCACAGAATTTGCATGCGTATCTTAGAGTTGGAAGTGCCACGCTAAATATTGTCTTCGTACAATCTTTTTTTTTGCTGTTTAAGGCACAGTATATTCCAGAGCTATACTTTATTCCGTGTAAAATATGTTGATGTATATTCCATTCCCTGATATGATTCTTCCGAGATATTGCGTTGCAGAGACTTCGTGAATGTTCTTGTAGTTTATTTTTAGTGCTTTCTGCTCAGTCTGGTTTCGTATGAGGTGTCGATTATGAGTACTATGTCGTTTGTGTACATAAATGAATCAACCTATATTACTTTATACATTATATATTAATCCAACTACCGTTTGATATTGTTTCGTTTTATCTCTGGTAGGCGATCTTGGGTCTCCCTCCGCTGGATCTATTTATGAAAGTGGAGGCCGTGGCTGCGCTCCTGAGGCTAAAGGCCAATGCTTATGGCGTCCTAATAAAGTTGCAGGGGGACATAGAGACACCACGGTAACTATACTGGGAGAGCCGATATATAAATGCTGGAGGATAGTATGGTACCTGAGATTAGGTTTACAGCCATGCTGAATATATACCAGTAAGGGAACAGGCAAAAAGTCGCTTAAGCGATTGGGGTGCCGGCATCCGGTACACGGATGGATCACAATCTAATCGGAGCACAGGTGCGGGTATATGTGGAATATGCCCTAGAAGAAAGATATTATTAAGTCTGGGGAGACATACAATAGTTTTCTAGGCTGAATTGTTTGCAATCGCAGCCTGCGCCGAGTAAATTCGGGATGGCTGCATAAACAATAAGATCAACATAATGACTGATAGTGAAGCGGCTATTAAAACCATTATGAATTGATGATTCACTACCAGGTCTAAATTGGTGAAACATTGTTCAGGTCTTCACGAATGGCACAAGACAATACTATGTCATTGATATGGTTGTCAGGACATGAGGAGATTAAAGACAATGAGAGCCCAGAGCCCACGAACTGGCCAAAGGAAGGTTCTAAGGGGAAGGTCGTAGGATCAGTACCAGTATGTGGAATCGCCAAGAATTCTCCTAGAAGGGAGATCTGGTCATGGCTAGAAAGAGAACATAAAAATAAAAGGAGGCTAACGGAAGATCAACTCCATACCAAGACACTACTGGAGGAGCTGAACGCTAGGCTTTTAGCCAACCTAATCCGTAGTAATAAAAAATAAATTACAACTATTACCGGCTTGATAACCGGACACTGTCGTTTAAGAAAACATCTGTACAACAGGGCTTGGTTAGCGAGGCCTTTTGTAGGGGATGTGAAATATAGGAAGAAACTAGCCTTCATATATTGTGCAACAATGGGGACCTGGAGCGGGTCAGACAGAAACATTTCGGAAGAGATCTATTGAATTCTACGAAGGTACTCACACGAAGGTACTACTTTCCATTAGGAGGATAGTGGCTTTCATCGAAGACACAAGACTACCAGAGTGGAACTGAGAGATCTATTGGGAATGGTACAAAAAGCACTGTGTATGTGTATAAGTGCCTGGACTTATTGACGTTCAACCCAAAGAATTGGATAGATAAATAGAATAGATAGATATCTCTAGTATTTTTAAATATTTTGTTCTGATAATTCAGTGTTCGCTAATGATCAAGTTGGTCAAAACTGCAATCACACAATTAGTGTGAATATAGTGACAGTAAACCAGTACTTATTGTACTTTATTTAATTGCGTTTGCGTAACTAATGAACAAAAGTTACATAATATATTACAAGCACATAAGTATAATCTATTAAGGCTCAAGGGCTGAAGCAAACAAATATGGTATCGGATAATGTTGCATTCTACGCGCAACTTCGGGAGGCTTCAATTCGAAGATTCTCTACCTTGCAATGTAAAACTAATGATTTAAGTTTAATCTCAGATTTAGTTCTTGTTTGTAGAAATTTTTTTAGCTTACTCTATTCTATATAATTTTTTTAAGAATTGCCTCCATCGCACTCTAGTTTCACCACTTCTTCCTTTTATATTCTAATTGTAGGGTTAGATATTGTATATTCTTTGAGTAATAAATCGTTGCTTATGCGATGAAGATGACCCAATTAACTCAACTATCTTTCATCCATAATTTATTGACCCATTCTCGTTCCCAGTTATATATTTATCTTTCTTCTAAAATTTCTTAATCTTAAGTCTTAATTTCTGATTCTATTTTACGAGTCTTGTTTTCGATTTTTCTAAGGAACGTATTTACGTATTATATTTTTATTTATTTTCATCGGCGATTCGCAAGAATGTATAAGTATTGATGTAGTTACCTTTCGCTGCTTTATTGTGATTTTATTTAGAGAATTTTTAGGATTTAGAAATGTATGCTTTATAACATTAAATATTTTCCCGTTTCATTTACTTTTTCTGTTATTTTTGCATTTACCTACTTAAAAGAAATCGTATTGCCAAAATATGTTCCAGCTTAAACTATATGCATACATAATTTGTAAGTAAAAAGTCTTTCTTTGGAGGCTGTGGTTAAGTAAAAACTTTAAAAAATGTATAAAGCTAAATATGTATTTCGGCAACTAAGTTGTCTCAGTAGGTGAAATTTATAATAACAGTGTTGAACATGAGGCATAGTAAAGCTAACACAAAGAATCGCGAAATACTTTACAAGGCGTCCCACGTATACACTAAGCGTGAAGTGTATTAATTTTACTTATGAGGATGGCAATTTAGTTATCGAAATACGTATTTAGGATACGAGCATTAATTGTGGTAAGGAGTTTTATACCTTTTTTAAAGCTTAAGATGAATAACAATATGATACCTTTGTGAATAATTGTAATTAAATACTCTGCTATTGTGCGAAAGCAAATATCTAATATATGCAATTGTAGTACATGCAGAAGTGTTGTTTCTTATATAGCTTTAATGATATTTATCAGATTAAAATAAACAGAATATAACTACAACAGAATATTCAACACGATTAAGACTAGCTCCGTACTTATCTATAAATTATTTAGTGAAAAAAATTATAACTAAAATATTTTAGAAACATATGTCCATGTAATGAGTAATTCATTGTTAGTATGTAATCCTTTCAATAAAAAGTATACAAAAAATAAATACATTTTTGGTTGTATTATATAATATTGTGTTCAAAAAGAATTGAAAATAGAAGAGTCAAAGACATTATGAAAAGTTGTTAAAATCGAGAAAATATTGTTCTCAAATCGTAGATTGGCTATTAAGAGTGTTAGAGAATGTTTGCACCAAGTAATTATATTGAAGGTACTTTGCAAATGGTACGAGTTCTTTCTCTACTGTTGCTGAACCATTGGATTGGTTTATTGTCTAAAGAAGTAACGATGTATTTATAAATAGAATTTAGACAGTAAACTCACTCCTCTTGGTATGTGTATATTGTCCTTATAAAAGCAATAGGTTGTGTGAATTATGAAAGTTATCAGGAAATCATTGATGGCTCTTCATAAACGACATCTTTCGCTTCTGTCCTTAAAAACTGGATTAAAGTTCAAAGCTAAAAGCTAAACAAGTAACAATGTAATTATAAATAAAGTTTTTACTTCCTTAGAATATAAACTCATTCTCTTGGTATGTTTATAAAGTTTAAATAAGTATTCCATTATGCGGGTCATGAAATATTAATAAATAAATTAGAATGTTGCGAGGTTAGAAGATCTTTTCTTAATTATTTTGCTCCTTACTATAGTGACCGAATTCAGCATGTTGAGGTGAAAGATAAGATGCATATGGAAATTTAAGTGCTGCAGGATTCAGTCTTATATTTGTTGTGGTTCCTGGTTAAATATTAAAGATTTGGCAAATCTTATTGAAACTAAAAACGTCAATATAATTAGTTACTCTGGTGAAGCAGAGGATATTTGTGAAAAGTTATCTTTTCTTAATTATTTTGCTCCTTACTACAGTGACCGAATTCAGCATGTTGAGGTGAAAGATAAGATGCATATGGAAATTTAAGTGCTGCAGGATTCAGTCTTATATTTGTTATGGTTCCTGGTTAAATATTAAAGATTTTGCAAATCTTATTGAAACCAAAAACGTCAATATAATTAGTTACTCTGGTGAAGCAGAGAATATTTGCGAAAAGTTATCAATGAGCAGTAAATCATATCTAAATAAAAATAAAAGAAATTAAGCATTTTATAGAAACCCACTGTCGTATATACGAGAGAGCGTTTCTAGGTTTGCGGAATGGGCAGGTTGGATGGTAGTGGGAGGGCTCTTTAATGTCGTAGCGTGTTCAGTGACTCATTGTTAGTAAAAATATAAAGTTCTGTCATAAGTGCGTCAGTAGTGTTTGGACTATCGTCGATCAAGCAATTCAATCAGGAAGAAATGTGAAATTCAAGTATCGCGACGTTAGTTCCTTGCAAAGCAAGAAGAGTCTGTTCAAACCGTACTAAACGAGATGTAATCGGCTTACGAGGATTCTTGCCCGATAAAAACTATGGTTTATAAATGGCATAGTCTCTTTAAGTAAAGTAGGAAGTCACATGAAGACGATCCACGGCCAGGGCGATCTATGGAAGTGACTACTCCAAAACTTGTCAGAAAATTCATAAAAATTAATAATGGAAGCTGCTCGGGTAAAGGAGACACAACTCGCAGGAATAATTGGAGTATCCTGTACAACCATTTTTAAAATTCTTGATGATTATCTTGGCATGACTAAGATCAGCGCAAGATGTGTATCAAGAATACTCACGCCGCCACAAGAAAAAACGTTGAAAGTTTTCGTGCGTTTTTTTGACTTCTGTAATGAAGACAGGGATGGCGTATTGAGGCAAATTATTCCTGGGAATGAAACTTGGGATTCATCATTATAAATCTAAGTCCAAGCAAGACTACATACCGTGGCATAAAAAAGGCGCACCCCCACCCAGGCAGTTTAAGGTGTGGCAGTCGGTTGGAAAATAAATGGCGACGTTTTTTTCTTGGTCTCAGAAAGAATTTTGTTACTAGATTACAAATATAAAGACGTTTGAATAACTGAAGAATACTGTGCTTTAATCCTGGAGCGGTTAGAAGAAGTCATTGAAGAAAAAAGAAGGGGAAAATTGACGGAAGGCATCTTGTTCTTGCATGACAAATGCGTTGCGCTGGTAGTCCTGCATAAAGTGAGCTTCGATATTTGAATCACCCACCCGATAGTCCAGACCTTGTCCCAAGTGATTTTAACCTATTCCCAAAAATGAAAAAAGAACAGTGTAGAAAGAAATTTACGAGCGATGAAGAAGTAATTCAGCGTATTTTTCAGACAAAGATAAAACATTTTTTTATTAAGGCATATACAAGCTAATTGAACGATTAGGGTTCCAAGGTGAATATATTTAAAAAGAAAAATAATATTGTATTTTTATTATCTTTCTTGTTCCCTTATTCCGCGAACGTGAAAACGTTCGCTCGTATATAAGCAGTTATGATATTTATGATGTACCTGATGCACGTTTCGTTAGGATGTTAGGTCTTAAGTTTGATGAAAATCTATCATAACTTTACCAATTGATTCAAGAAATTTATGTTCCTTAATTCCAAATACTGTAATATTTAAATCTAGGAAAAATTATATTTTGCAACTTTGCATTCTTTGCTTAAATTCGTTAATGCCATAGGGTTGATAAAGCCACGCATGGAAGTATTTTCATTGCAAAAGCGTTGAGTTAAATAGTAATAAGTGGAATCTGGATTTTTGGATTCTATATTGTCTTGTCATTACCCGCCTGTACACACACTAATGTATCTGATTGTGATGTGATTCTTTTTGCAAAAAATGAAATTGATATAGTTCTTATGTCTTTTTTTACAAAATTGAAGTTTTCACCATTCTCATGATATGTCAATGGAAACCACCAAGTCTCTTACACTTGTCATAAGGATGGCGCTGGTTAATTTGGCGATCCATAGTCGTTTTGATTTGATTGGGCACAAAACAAGATTTAAACTAAGCCAAGGGAATCCAAGAAAATAATTTCGCTCAATGTTTCGGAAATTGCTAAATTCTTTGGAATAAGTATTACTGGTTATAATAAGTAATTAATAAGTCCTAGTAATTTTGGTTTTAATTATTAGTGTAGCTGCGATCGATGTGGCACATTGGTATAAATTTTTCACGATGTAGTGTTTATATGTTTCATTCCATTTGAGATTACAACAAGCTTGCATTGCTGCAGTTTATTCACCAGTTTCAAACTCAGGTCATATTGGTGACTGTCCGATTTATACTTCTTGTAATGTAATCATGATGGAGAAAATTTTCCTAAAACAAAATTAAGCAGTGATCAGTTTTATTTTTGAAAAAAGCTATTCTCATTACTTTTTGAACACAGTAGTATGGTACTTTTGGAATTTAGGTGTTCGATAACAAAATAGTTATATAACGCAAACATTTCTAATAATTTTTAATAATATCAAAGTACACGTATTTCGTCCTACTATGGACTCGTCAGTGCACGATGCCGAATTGACAAATTTATACTAACTAACGTCATCATTACGAACGCCAACTCAACCAGTACCATTCACATGACAAGTGTAATATTCGGCAATTTGTGGCATTATACACTGACGAGTCCATAGGAGGACGAAACACGTGTCCGCTCTAGACACCTGATTTTTATAGTGTTTTCGATATTATTAAAAATGCTTTTGTTTTATACAAATTCTGACGTTTCAAATTATTTTTGATAATTATATATGTTTTTACTTAATCTTACTTATTCTAATTACTTTGATTTGTTAGTTATCATGATTATTACAATTAATAAAAAGATAAGCAAAATTTTACTAGGATTAAACTTTTCAAAATAAAAAGTGTATTAGTTAAGCTGTTCTACACAAAAGTACACACATTAAAGTAGATTTTCGAAGCGTATTCTTACGTGCAAAATATTTCTTATTCCATACAAACGTATATGTATGTATAGCAAACGCCAATTAAGTTGGCGCGAGGAGGGGTAGGTTCGCGCAGGATTAGAAGTAGTGGGGAGATTTGTATTTGGTTTTACATCAAATGTCAGATAATTCTAACCTCTGAGCGTGTATCAATTTATGATCCCCTAGCAAAGACATTATGTTCCGTCAAACGTCAATGACAAATGTATTCTGACAATTACTTGAATAGTGGGGGTGGACGTTTTTAAAAACGGCTTCTGCGCACCCCCTCCTCGCGCCAACTTAATTTGCGTTTGCTATATATGTCGTAATTTTTCGTCTTTGAAAGAGAATGCGATATATAGTCATAGAAATACTAATAACTTTTAATTTGTTTACATTTCACTTAGGCTACACAAAAAGAATTATGTGTATTTGTGACATTACTTTATCTTTAAATCGTTTTTGATTTCTGTGACTGTATTTACTAACATGCTCTTAACTAAATAGTTTAATATTGCTTAAAAATCTTGTTGATTGTCGCTTAATTTTAAATAATAAGATATGAAGCGAAATTAGTAGGTCATTAACTGGAATATGTTGATTATATAAATCTTAACTAGAAACAACATATTGTAACACATATAAATGTTACAATTTGAATAGACGCTTTTGTGTTATAGTCTATCAAGCGAGCCACAAAATTTGTATCCTAGGTAGGCCATGAACTGAGATAGACATATAAGTCACGCCTGAGTGTCATTTGTGAATAATCATAAGTCAAATTCACAAGTTGGAAGATATTGTCGTGAGCAAAATAATGGGGACAGTGTCAAAATCGTTATGTCAATTTCCTTTATTTTTTAGCGTTGTAATTTTGACGATATTTGATTAATTTTCAAACTCTACGTCAAGTTATACCGCCTCATTCTGAGCAAACGCATCGATCCAAATGTATGAATATTTCTCCCGCTCCGAATAAAAATCCCCTGAACGCTTTTAGCCAATCACAAAACAGTCTGTCGCGCAACCATTTGACAATTAATGTCACAAATTAGTGTCACCACTGTCACCCTATACGGAGTCTCTTAAGCGTTTGAATAGTGATCATGCCGCGTTATACACTAGAAGAGAAAGCCGAAATGATGAAATGGTATCACGCTGATAATTCTTATGAAAGAGTATGTGACTTATTTGCCGGAAGGTATGCCGACAGGCCCATCCCGAACAAAGCTACAATTTGTAGACTTAAAAAGAAAATAGACATTACTGGTTCTGTACAAAATTTAAAACCATTATTCCCAAATCGCAGAGTTCCTAATGATACGTCCATTTTAGTATGCGCTGCAATAGAACTAAATTGAAATTTGACACTTAGCGATATTTCCAATGATTTAGGCATATGCTGCTCTTCCGTTAACCGCATACTAAAATTAAAGGGTTTTCGTAATTATAAATATTCCAAATATCATCAATTATTTTACGGCGATGAGTTTAAACGGATGAATTTCCGTTATTATATAATTAATTTCTCATTATGAACAATTTATTTTATTATTTGTAAGAGTAAATTTTTCTTTACATTACTAGAATTTAATTTAGTTTTTATTAGTTCTGAAATTTATTTAGTATACTATGAATAGTTTTTGTGACCTTTATTATTAAAATTTAATTTATTAAATCTCTTGATCCCTTATTTGCAATTTTCTTGATCGCTTATTAATAATATCATTACGCTTTGTGTAACCATCGTCAGTATAACGTATTGCAATTTACTCATTACCATAACACATGACTAAACAATTTATAGTCCTTTAATAGTAATTTGGTAATCAGATAGTTTTTCTTACGCGGCTCCATAATATGTAAGTATGTATGACATATGACATCGATTGCACATTCGGATCGTTGCGTTTGCTCGGAATGAGACAGACTGAGTTGTGATTGGCTAAACGCGTTCAGGGGATTTGTATTTGGAGCGGGAGAAATATTCATACATTCGGATCGTTGCGTTTGCTCAGAATGAGGCGGTATATCATAGCTGCTAATTGAAAATTGAAAGTGGCGTATCTTTCAAAAGCTGACAAAGCCAGGATTATTAAATGAATGGTGAAAAATGGAGAATCATTAAGAAGTGTATCGGTTCAATTTAACATTGGTAAAAGTTCAGCCGCAAGAATATATAAAAAAAATGGATGGAAGAGGAAAATTTAAATCGGAAAATAATTTCTGGACATAACGAAATTTCGAATACGCTGGAAGATGAAACATTAGTTACTGAGATTAGGCACAACCCTTTCAAAACATTAAAGGAAGCTATAAGAACAACACAATTTCCTGTCTCATCTTGTAACATAATGGTTACAAGAGAATGAAATTTAAACTTCAGATTTCCAGCTCTAAAGTCCTTATCTAAATCCCATTAAAATTGTATGGGGATTAATGAGATAGAGCTACTACCAAGGAAGAATTTTGGGAGATTGTTCAAAATGCTTGGACAGACAGCAGAAATGCAGACAAGAAATCAAATTTCTTTAAATGTACGAAATATTGCCGCTTCAATATCTACAAGATTAGATACAGTTAATAATAACGGTGGAATTATGAAATACTAATTATTTTAATGTAATAATTATTTTAATTTAATAAATAATCTTTCTCTATCGTTTTTAGTAATTTTTATTTACATTTATTTTAAAAATGTTTAATAAATGTCAATATGACACACAATTTTTGACAATTCCTGACTTACTACTATGAGTAAAGATAACCACTTAAGTAGTCACAATTTAAACCCACGCAGACACATTGTCCTATTTTTTTTTGCTCACGAGTGTATCTTTGCAATTTATTTGCTATTTAATGATGGCTTTTGTATTTCACGGATAAGAGAAACGGCACATGGAAGTTTATTTTATAAATGGTGGTAAAATTAATGGTGAATGGGTTTATTCTATTAGGGATGCATATCAGGATTTTTTTTAGAAGAATTTCCAGATATTGCTACCCAATATGATCAGTTTTTCACATGGACTCGCCGTTTTGTGCAATTATTCAAGGAAACAGGAGAAATGGGTCGCAAAAAGGGCAGTGGTAGGCCAACAGCTAGAAATGAGGAAAATGTTGAAGTGGCAAGGCAATTGGCAGAAGAACGTCCTCAGCTTTCTGTGCGACATTTATGGAGGCATTGAAAAGGATATGTTTACTGATGAATCTCATCTCTTGGCGACGTAACATCTCAAAACATAAGGACGTGAAGCGCAAATAATCCGCACTTTTTTGTGGAAGCACCACTACGTTCACAGAAAATTGGAGTTGGGCAGCTATTTGTCAGAGAAGGATTATTGGAGCTATATTTCTGAGGGTATGCCGATCAAAAATACAAAATTTTAAACGGTAGCCTCAAAAGGAATATTAAACGCTCCTTGTTACAGACTGGAAATCTTGATACCGTTTGTAAATATGTCACACGACCATGAATTACAGGAAGGCTACTTCTAACAAGACGGAGCTCGTGTACATGCTACCAATGAATTCTGAGAGAATTTTTTGGAGATCGAATTATTAGTTTAAATACAAACACAATTTGGCTATTTCGTTCCTGCGATTTAACACCGTGCGATTTCTTTTTATGGCCGTACTTAAAAAATTCTATTTTTATAACACCTGTTTTTGTTCTTAATGACCATTAAGGATCACTAATAAGATCGTAGAAATTAATAATTCAGCTTGGATCCTAGAAAACGTAATTAACTTTGTTAAGCGAAGAACTTTACGCTGTAGAGATGAAGGCGGTGGCTATATTACGCACCTTATTAATGAATATTGTTACGTAATAGATTGTGTTTTGTTCTTCTTTTGATTTAAACAATAGGGTAATCAGATAATCAATACCCCACACGACAAACTCTAATAGATGACGTCACAGATGATGAAGATTAATTTCTCCAATAAAAAAACGTTTCTTTTCAGAACCAACACATACCTATGTATTAAAAAAAAAATAACGATTGTTTTAATGTCATACTTGCTTGTTTTGTATACTGCATTAATAAATTGCTGTGCTTACTTTAATTATTAATTCATATTTATTCTGAATATTATGAGATTTTACATACATAATGTTGTTTAATCTGACTTGGTTTTTGATATTAGTTTCGAAATTTTATTTTTCGGTATTTTTTCAATTTAAAACAGACAGCACTAAAAAAACTATCACATCAGTTCAACAACCAAAACTTTCAAATAACAGTCTCTTCCTTGAAATTCAATTTTTCCGTATACTTAAATATTAGGTTAACTTAATGAATGTCACTTAGCAACTCTTATTTAACGATTTAGCCTATTACTAGTAGTATGACATGCAGGTTAAATCACTGACTCAATCTAAGACATAACTGATTTTGTCCATGGCATACTCTGAAAACTTTCTTGTGACTCACTCAATATTAATGTTTTGAAGATATAATGTCTATTTCATATCTCTTTCATTTCCATCATTATAATTCCATTCTTGCCTTTCTTTATTATATTGTGGTATTTATAATTTTCTTACAAATAAAGTGGTAACAGCTTGACAGAAAAATATATATATTCCAAATCTTTTATTTTACAATATAATTTAAACTTTCTAATTAACATCAATAGATTAATAAGTATTGCAAAACAATTTTTATTATAGAACAATGTCTATCACGTTTTAAATGTTTTTGCAAATCCCATAAAACTTTTACGAAAAATCTTTGACATTTACAAAACAAATAGTTAAGAATGACGTCATTAATTTTTATTTTGCATTGATGACTTCGTGTTCGTACGTACAAGTCGTCAATGTGAAATAAGTATGCGTTTTGCATATGCAAATATTTTTTTTAGCATTTCTGTATTACTGTATTTTACATTTGATGTTAGTTATAAATAAAGACGGCAGACTATGTGCCCACACTGTCAAATTTAATAATAATATGTTTATATACTGAGAAGGATTGTTCGACGTTGAGAGATGTTATATTTGCATAGTTAAAGTGCTATAAACATCGCTATACTATCTTTTACGTTTTATTAGATTGACAAATGTGTACAGTGATTACAATATAATTGGTTGATCAAACGTCGTTTTTTTCAAGTTCGTCAAAGCTCGTCTTTTTTTATTTTGAAAAAAATTGGATTAGTGACGACATAGACACTTTTGCGATTCTTTGTAAGTTACATTTAGAAGGTAATTTTAAATAGTTAACTATGAATATTTGATAAATTATAAGATTTTTGGTATTAGTTTTTAAGAGTATATTACGATGTCCATCCTTAACTATTAGTTGTTCAAAGTCAAGAACGATGAAGGAAATATCTGTATTTCACACAAATTAATATATAAATTACAGTATCTAAAGTATAGTATTTAATACGTTGAAAAAAGTTCAATTCAAGATTAGATAGATATACGTTACAGTTTTATATTAGCATCTCATAAGTATTTAAAGCATTTTCAAGTTGCTAGTGTTTTATTTTATACAGGAGTATAGAGAATATACATTTTATTTACAATGTACAATGTGTTCACACATTAATATCCTATATGTATCTTAATAAATAATTTTACAATTAAAGTTACTTTACTTGAGAGGATTAAAGCGTTGTCGGTGAATTTGGCAACAGTGAACTGAAAAAGTTCGTCTTTCATCTTGCTGTGGTCCTTTGTCAAGTCGGTTCTGTTAAAATTTAAGTAAATGTTTAAATTTCCGCTCTTCATTAATTCATTGCGATTTCTCTATTCGACACTCTTTGTATTCTAAGCAGATTATGTTTTATTTTAATTAAAATACCAGTTTCTAGGGTACAACAGTGATACTTACTTATTTCATGATCCAAAGTGTCATAGAATAATAAATTTTGTAAGGGCTTATCAAGATATCGTATGTAAGTAAAATATAAAACTTAAATTTTACGAGCATTTCTATTATTTCAAACAAAATAGTTTAGAAAATGAAAGTAACTATCAGGTTGTTCGGAAAAAAATGCCGTTTTTTTAAATTCAATAACCTTATTTGCAAGACATCTAAATATAATTCTTCAATTTGCAGATTGAAATATATAACAATAGACTTCGTCGCTGTCAATCCATATTTAGATGCATCTTCGCTTAATCAATAATGAAAAATGAAGTCTTGAGGTGTTATTGTACGAGTTTATAAATTGAAGTAACGCAGTACAAGCGACACGAAATATCTATAAACAAGAAGGCGAAGGCGAAGGATTTATTAATGTTAGAAAAGCCAGCCTAAATTTAGAAGTGAATCAAGATGTTATTTTGCAACTTGTTGATGAAAACCTAGTTACTACGACATGTCCATTGTCTGTCCAGTTGAAGGTATCCAATTCAACCATTTGGTGCCACTTAAAAATGTGTGGTAAGGTTATTACAAATTTTACCAAACTTCTACAACATATAAACTAACATTTGAACCGAATTACTCCAAAATCCCCACGACGATCGGTTTCTGAGGCGAATCATTACTTGTGATAAAAAATGTTTTTTTTTAAGAACGCCTTCTGCCAGAGACAATGGCTCTATCATCGGCAAGCGCCGATTCCAGTAGCGAACAAAAATCGTTTTGGAAGAAAAGTAATGCTCAGTGTTCGGTGGAATATCTTTGGTGTGATCCATTTTGAGTCTGTTCCTAATGGCCATGCGATTAATTCTGAATTTTATTGTGCTCAGCTTGACAGAGTACAGGATATTTGCGTTTACGATACCCTGCATTAGTAAACAGAAACCAGATAATCTTCCATCAAGATAACACAAAACAGCATACAGCAGTTAGGACTCAACAAAGAGTTTTGGAGCTTAGATAGATTATAGCCACCCAGGGTATAGTCCTGATATTACTCCTTTGGATTACCATATGTTTCGTTCGATGGAATAGTTTCTTAGGTACAGAAACTTTAATGAACTTCAGGAAGTCTAAATAGCATGCCAAGAATTTGTGATTGCAAGGAAGTGGGCTGATATCGTCGCGGAATACAACAGATGGCAGAAATATGGTAAAGGGCCACTAATGCAATTGGGGATTATATAGTTTAATCTAAGTTAAAGTATTTTGTCTAATACAATAATTTCGAATTACAAAAAATCGGTATTATTTTTCGAACAACCTAACATCAATTGTATTTGATATTATTTTAATTTCGAAATAAAACTGCGTGAAACGGTTTAAATAAATCAAATATTAGTATAGTATTTTAATTACCAAAGAACGGATCCCTCTAGGTTTGCTATTCATAAATCATTGACATCCAAGTATTCTTGCCTGTTATAACTAGAAATGGTTCATTTCGCTGTGCGTCGGAGAAATATTTTTAAGGTGCCGCTTGTAAATTAAATTTTCACCAATACATTTTGCAATACACTCAACAATAAGAACACATATACAAGCGAACTGATTCAGATGTATAATACCGCCATCTCTACACTTATAATTTTTATGTGAGCATTATCTAGGAAATAAAGTAAATATTTAGGTTATGTGTTATATGCAAACGTCCTAGTTTAAGATTTTTTAGTAGAGTTACGAAAGTGGTCTAAAATGTTTTCAGCTTCGAACATAGATTGCAACATTATTCGCATGACTTTTTTCTTTCATGTTGGTACAACTGTTAGTAGGCGCCATGTAAAATTGTAAGCCATTACAGCCAGCAGTTAGCTGTAGTCAGTCGCTTGAAATAGTTGCAGTGCGTTTGTTGTTAGGAGTGTGATAAATCGGGTATTGCGCAAAATTCAGTCCAGGATCGTGAATGTGTACTATTCTCCTTAGTTCCACCGTGAAGAAATGGGCGATGGAATTCAAAAGTGGCCGAGAAATCGTCAAGATGATCCACGTGAAAGACGACCGAAAAGTACAACCATACCAGAAATCATCGAAAAATTGCACAATATGATTTTGAAACATCGGCGTACAAAAGTTGGTCAAATTGCTAAAACTGTAGGGATGTCAAAAGAGCGCGTCGTTAATATTTTCAAGAGTAATTGCACACTAATAAGCTTTCGGTAAGATGGCGCATTTTACGAAAACTAGACTGATCCTCTGTGTTCATATGTGATAATGGACCAAGCATGGATTCATCATTACACATCAAAATAGAAACAACATTATATGGAGAAAACAGAAGCCAGTTTTTCAACTACAAAAAGAGCAAAGACGGTACCATCAGCGGAAAAGATAATGGCATCAGTTTGGGATGCGACAGCAATTCTATGGATCGACTATCTTGATACAACATTATATGGAGTAAACAAAAGCCAGTTCTTCTGCTCCGAAAGGGGCAAAGACGGTACCATCACCGGAAAAGATAATGACATTGGTTTGGGTTGCGAAAGCAATTCTATGGATCGACCATTTTGAAAAAGATAAAACAAATAACTGAGGAATACTAATATAACTTTCTAGAGAAATTGGACGCAAAACTTCATGAAAACAAACCCGGCTTGCAGAAGAAAAAAATCTTCCATCAGGACAATGTACCTGCGCACAACAGTGTCTTGGCAATGGGAAAATTGAGAGGTTTGCAATATGAAAGGCTGGAACATTTACCCTATTTCCTAGAGTTTGTGGCTAAAGGCCAGACGGTCAATCAGGACTTTTACTGAGAGGTTCTTCAAAAACTTCGAAAATGGGTCATGCATGTGAGACCAAACAAATGGGTGTTGCATCCCGACAATACCTCTCGCTACACCAGCAATTTCAATAAACGAGTTTTTTACAAGTAAAAACAGTGTTGTGGCTCCCCAGCTTTATTATTCGCCTGCTTGAGTCCTTGTGACTTTTTCCTCTTTCCGAAATTGATTAATCACCTCAAGGGACGTCATTTTCGGACACTCGAAAACATTCAAACGACTGTAATCGATCAGCTGATGGCTATTCCAGTATCCGAGTTTCAGCACTGTTAGGAGGATTGGAAGAACCGCCTCCAGCCCTGTGTGGCTTCCTAAGGAAGTTATTTTAACGGAGACAATATTGAATTGTAATTTTAATCGAATAAAAAAATTGAAAAAGATTAGTCTCATTACTTAATTTACACAACTTGCATGTGTCGTATTTTTTAGGGCTTGTTCATATGTCCATGTGCCTTCACAAATATATGCAAATAATTTTGATGATTTCAAACAAGAATTAAATAGGATTTGTTTGTTGAATATTGAAAAGGTATTCTCTTTAAAAACATATTTGAATCCAAACAATGCACTTCCCAGTGATGGTATATTTGGTATTTCGAACAAAATTCCGTAATAACTATTCAAATAGTTTTTTAATATTAGAAGAACAGTATTAGGGAATGGAAAAATAATTTAGATTTCACAGTAGCGTATAAATTTTGTAAAACAGTAAAACAAAACCAATGTAACTTTGTTACAATATTACTTTTCTTGCATTTTTATAAGCGGCTGCATTATCAAACAACGAGGGTGGATCAAATATGAACTGACTTTTCCGCCCTTCGAGTAAAATACACTCCTGAGAGAGGTAAGTAATTATGCGGTGCGAGGGGATAGTCTGATATGTTACGCCACGTTGCCGCCTGTCGTGCAGCTGCGTACAGTCAGTTGTTCTTACGATGAGCAAGAGTGCAGTATCATGTTTGATTGCGCAACGCATTGTCATCAAATTTCTTACGAAGGAAAATGTTGGTTGATTAACCATAGCAGAAATTAAACAAACAGTGGGAATAACCTGTGATAGTGGCCAATCCATCATTAGAACAAAACTTCAGTTTTAAAAAATTTCGGCAAGATGAATTCTAAGGCTTGAATGAAGATGAACGAACTGTTCGTTTTGAAATTTCTCAAAGGTTGTTGAAACGGAAAGCGGAAGGGGAAGCAATCGTATGGTGACACCAGTGTCCAAACAAGCAAGTAAAGAGTCGAGGCGAAAAGGTGAAGCTTGCCCGGTAAAGGCGAAAACTGGTTTGTCTGCGCGTAGAGTTTTGGCGATAGTGTTTGGGGATTATAGAGATATTTTGCTGTTGAATTTTCTCCACGAAAGGCGAATCGTTAATTCAGATTATTATTGCAATCTTTTGGAGCGTGTTCGAGCCGCCTATCGGTCTAAAAGACGGGGATATCCGATACAACAAGTGTTGCTTTTGCTTGACAACGCACGACCGCATACAGCTGTTCGAACGCAAGAAAAACTAGCGGAAATGCATTGGACTGTCGTTGAACACCCTCTATACAGTCCAGATTTTTCGCCATGTGATTACCATATGTTTGGTCTACTAAAAGATGTACTGGCAGGACCACGTTTTGACGACAATGATCAAGTGGAACAGTTCGTGTACAACTGCTTCAATACACGCCCTCCTTTTTTTTATAAAAATGGGATAAACCCTCATCTTTGATGCTGGGAAAAATGTGTTGAGAAGAAAGGAATGTTAATAAATAATAAGATATTGTTCATTTATTGTAATTATAATTCAATAGAATATTATTAAGAAAGATCGGTTCATATTTGATTCACCCTCGTATTTGCATTATGTTCGAATTGGTCGAAACTGTAGTCACTGTAAAAGCACAATCAAAGCAATATTTTAACAAAGTTATTTATTAGATTACGCGTTGAAACCATCGTGAAATAACGGTTGATATTAATTAATGATCAATTAATAGATTATGTTGGCAGGGTTACGGGAATGTGCGTTCGGCTTTCTATTTCTTCATTAAAAGAATACAGCGTCAAACAAACACGTACGCATATCTACATAACTACGTATTGTTTTGGATGGAAGTAGCCTTTACTTGGTGGAAATTCATAATTAATGAAATAAAAATGAAAAAGCAATATTACTTAATTTACACTTTATTGAGGTAAAATCTCATTACAATTGTTTTGACACACAGTATCTTTCTCGGATGGAGTTGCAAACTAAACCTAAAGGATGTTGACAAATTTAAACTTAAATGAATTATTATAATGAAAAATATTAAAAAAAAGAATTACACTTAGAAGGATAGTTCAATAAATGGCACTATATATTGAAGATGTAAACTTCATTACACAAAGGGACCAAAGTTTACCAAGTACAAACATAAAAATGGGAAATAAATAATCAGTTGTAAAAAAGGCCTAATAAAGGAGAATTCCCGAAATCCATATGATTATTAAGTAAAAGATCGGTATATTTATATTTCAAAATCGCCATGGCTTCAAGTAAATTTAATTTTTGTGATTTATTTTCTGTGTAAAATTTTGAAGTTATAATTAAAATTATGGTCTTTTTCTCTCAGATATATTGTATAATCATAAACAAGATGTTTTAGATTTAATAAACGTATGCTTAAACCAAAATTATTTTTATTTTGATAATTTATACTATGTGTCAAAGAATGGTTTAATGATGGGTAACCCACTAAACCACCTTCTAGCTGAAGTTTTTATGGATAATTTAGAAAAGAAAATTTATGAACACTCACCTTGCAAACATTTTATTTATTGGCATATATACGTAGACGAAGTTTTAGCTTGTTTTACGGGTACAGAGACACAAAATAACCTTTTATTATCATATATTGACAATCTTCACCCTAACATTAAGTTTACTGTTGAAAAAGAAATAAATAAAACCATCAATTTTCTTGATTTAACTATTTTAAATAAAAACATTATGGATGACTTTTCCAAATACCATAAACCGTCACATACGGATATAGTAATTCGCAATAAATCTACACATTCACACTCCCATAAAATAAGCTTCGTTCAATTCTTTAATTCATAGACTTATTAATTAGTACTTCCTTATCGAAAGAAAATTATAGTAAAGATCTTAACTACATCAAACAAATAGCCTATAACAATGATATTACTTACAATATTCTTAATAAACAAAGTTACGAAAAAGTTATTAAATTAGTATACCCTACAGACAGTCGTGATATGAATAATAAATATAAAATTCTTACTTATACTGGTAATCTTACACAAAAAAATTCTAAATTCTTAACGAGAAAAATTATAACATAGCTTTCAAATCCAACAAATAAACAAAAAATACATAAAAAAAAACAATAAATCTGTAGTTTACAAACTTGAATGTGGTTCATGCCCTAAATTTTATATAGAAATAAAGAACATGAACGAAGTTATATTAATAATAAGAATGACTCACATTATGCAACATTTCAGAGAAGAAGCTCATAATTTTAATTATAACTTGAAAAAATTTACACACACAAATTAAATTTCGGCAATTCTTCTTTATTAGGCATATTTTACTAATTATTTATTTTGGTTCTCCCATTTTTATATTTGTACTCGGTAAACTTTGGTGCCTTTGTGTAATAAAGTTTACATCTTGAATATAAAGTGCCCATTATTGAACCATCCATCTACGTATAATTAATTATCTTTTTATATATTTTTTATTATAATAATTCATTTAAATATAAATTTGTCAACATCCTTTAGGTTTAGTTTGCAATACAACTTCATCTGTGGAAGACACTGTGTGTCAAAATAATTGTGATGGGATTTTACCTCAATAAAGTGGAAATTAAGTAATATTGCTTTTTCATTTTTATTTCATTAACTACGTACTGTTTTACGCAACCATTTCATTCCGACATAAACACCCAAGGGTCATCCGTTCATTGGTCATTATTATGATGAAGTTGTATTATATGAAGTGTTTATTGTTTGTCCAAGTGTACCACTGTTTTTAATTGTTGGTGACTACAATTCCGTTGTTGAAGCATGTTAATAGAATTTTAAATTTTGTTCCGGTAAGAATTTTTAGGTATAAATATGTATATTACAATCAACATTGACCCTATGTGAATGTCAAAAATTACAACTCGCAAAGAATTATTTTATCGAAGTGAAGGTAAGAGCGATATTTTCTACAATTATTGCTTTAAAATTATTTCTCAGGACGAACTTAAAATGCAAGTAAGTGCTTCTTACGTGTGTAGTGTACAGAGTCTGAATATGTTCCGCGTGTTTATTTGAGTAAATGTGTTTGGGTATGTGCAGTCTTCATTAAGAATTGTCAAAGTTCAATCCGACATCTTTCCGAGCGGTGTCTATATGCTCGTTAAGGGAGACGTCTTCCGGCAGGCTCGGGTGTTTGTAGGCGTTGAGGAAGTAACAGCTACCGGGGATGTGCGCCGGAAAGTCCTTCGGGAGGCATTCTCGATCTCGCTCCTCGAAGTAGAAACCCGGGTAATCCCCTATCATCCTGCAAATTAACGAGAACACAATATTGCGTATATCTGTGCGTACGACATAATCTTATTAAACTGTGTATGGTGGCTGATTAGCAGTTCGAGAGCGAAACTTTGAACGTATTTAGTGCAAGAGTTAAACTAAAGTGTTTATTAATACTGTCTCGATTGTGAATTAAATACTGTCCTGAAGGTCTTTTACGTAATTTGGATTTTAAGGCTTTTAATCTTTAAATATTTTCTGAATGAATAAATTGCCGATAAGAATATTCCGCTCAACTAAATGAATTTTACATGTAAATTACACTATGATACAATCTGGGCCATAAATAACGACGGATTCGAACTTCTTATAATGTTTTAGTTTGATAATACTTTTGTATTCTATTTTCAGGATTTGTACTTAACATTAAGGAGATTCGTCATAACCGTACAGCGAACCAAAGTCATCGAGATTTATTTGGAAAATCATCAATCAATCATCTACACTCAGCGGATGTATCGTCGATATTTCGGAGTGCGAGAATCTCCTTTGAAAACAAGGATTCGTCATTTAGTGCAACGTGTTAGACCAGTGGTTGTCAAACTTTTTTGTTTGGCGATGCACTAAAACTATTAAATAACAGTCGCGATACCCTTATTATTATTATTTTTCTTTTTTGAATCGACTTGTCACACCTCCTCAGCGCTATGCTGGGCACTTTTCACCCATCCCGGAATCCTCAGCCTCAGGATTGGACTCGGTAGAATTTTTGTTATTACAGTAAGTTAGATTGTATTTTTGGTGTTACAATAGAGGCGTGATCAGCATCTTAGCGGCAGCATGCAGCTCGCGAATATATTCTCTCGCCTCTTCGTTTCAGCTGCTTATTCCGAAGAGGATAAGCTGCTGAAACTTCTAGACGATAGGTGTTGGGTAGCTAGCTTCGTGAGCTCGCAGAACACAGACTAATCCAAGTAACACATACTTCTAGGCCTGTCTGATCAGCGTGTTCATGTTATTTTCCTCCATAGTTTGGATTTTATTTAGGTGGTGGTATATGTTTTCCTTTATTCCTCCCAATACTCCAATTATTACTGGGATAAAGATTATGTTATACCCCTCGTACATCAAGGGCAGCTGGTAGAGTAGATCGATATATTTCAGTTTTTTCCTCTTCCTTAGCCGGGAGTTTGATTCACTTGGACACGAGATCTCAACGACGTACATTGTTTTGTCTTTGTAGTCCAAAACGACTATGCCTGATTTATTCGTCGCTATTTCTGCAGTTGTACTAAATGGAAAATTCCAGAAGATTTTGCACAATTCGTTGGAAACTACAGACTCCACTTGCTTGTGTATGGGCGGCGGAATAAGTTCTTTGTTTATTTTATACCAATGTCGAAAGTGGAAGTAGAATATCTTCAAGGCAGTTCGATTTTGCTAGTGCCTACGTGCCGCCACTTGTTGTCAAGTCCCTTAAGCACATGGCAACGTAGAAAAGATAGATTTCGCAAGCGCAGTAATTTACAAATGACAGGGAGTAGAATACTTTCAAGGCAGTTCGATTTTGCTAGTGCCTACGTGTCGCCACTTGTTGTCAAGTCCCTTAAGCACATGGCAACGAAGCAAGTGAGTAGAAAAGATAGATTTCGCAAGCGCAGTAACTTACACGTCAAAAACTTTCGCGACATCTTTGTGGAGTACAGGAACTGAAACCAGTTGATTATCGGATTAGATTAGATGAGATTAGCATATGCAATACAATTCCGGCAATTGGCCAGAAATGAAAATGAATTAATTCGCCATTTGGTGATGTGTGATAAGGCTCACTTTCATCTTAACGGATTCATTAATAACCAAAACTGAAGAAGTTGGACTAGTTTGGTGTGGGGTAACCTCACAGGAAATTATTGGACTAAGTCTTCTTCGAAAATGCAAATAGTAACGTAGTCACTGTAACTGGAGAATGATGTCGAGAAATTCTGGAAAATATGATACGCTCTTGCATGGACATGAGTTTTCAGGAAGATGTAGCTACATGCCACAATGCAGATTCTATGGACAATTTTGGAGAAAAAATATTTTCGAAATCTGCAATCAATTTGAGTTCCTTTTGTGGAGTTATCCGAAAGAGAGGATGTATATAAACAAGTCGCAGACTATATATTAATTTAAGGAAAAATCCGGACATAAATAAGGAGTTTATGACCTCCGACAATAACAGAGGTCATGTCTTGGTAAGAGCTCAGCTTTGTAAGGTTGCTAATGGAAGTCATTTAAGGGGTATAATCTTCCGTATTTATTTTTATTAAGTAGAACATAATAAAATTGATCAAGAAGAAATGAAGCTATTATATCCTTAAAATCGGTTCTAACTTATGAGCCATCTTATTAGATGAGTCTATTAGGAAGATGCATATAAAATACCGGTTTTTCTTTTCGTCTACTAATGCGTAATATCATGCGATATTTTGTGATAAACACAGAAATTTGTGAGGAGAACTAATGAGTTTCCTGAAGTCATATTCAGCAATCTTTTTCCAACAGATTATTGTTTCTATAATTTGAATGTCTTCTTAAAGGGAAAAATGGCATTTACAAATTTTTAGGAATCGTTGATAAAAGTGTGTTTAGGTAGGAGTTTATTATATTGATTAATAAATATATAAAGATTCGTTTTCTATTAACTGAAAAGATACAAGTTTGAAACGTCGATCTTTGAAATATTAACGTTCGTAATCCGTTGTTATGGTAACGAAACACGAAACACCAGATTTTTAATAATATTTTATATTATTAAAAATACCTTTGTATTATACAAAACTGGTGGGGTTTACCTACTCATGTATGTTTCAATTATTCTGATACGACCTTACAACATTATTATTTGATTTTTGCTTCAGCAACTTTGCGCTCTAAGGCGCAAACTAGATCCAGGGAAAATATCAATTTTGCGGTGATATTAGAAAGCGGCAAAGGTTACTTTGGCAAGCGATTGTAGAAAAATGTATTTTGTGCCTAGTTGAGTAGAAGTAACTCATTTTGTAGCTTCGACTAAAGGCAAACTATCTAAGGTAACACTTTGATCGTATTTTTAATGTAAAAAGTAGGCCCTTGATATATACCGACTGCCATAAATAAAACACCCATTAAGCGTAGATACATTTGTGAAATTTTGAGGAAAGATGTATTTTGTTCGTAATAGCTGAGGATGTTTGCGGTATAACCATGGTTATATCATGATATAACCATGGTTATACCGCAAACATCCTCAGCTCTAAAACTAACGATGGAAATTTCAACAAGATACATGTTAAGGTAGCATTGGCAATGAACTAAAACACATTTTTGTTTTTTTGTTGATATTATTTATTTAAACGTCACTATAAAATATACTTGCAGCTTTCTTTAGTCCTAGAGTCGGTATTATAAACGATAAAAATCTAAATTGTATTTAGTAAGCAAGTAAATTTAATTTATTCTAAAGATTGGGTAAATAGCAAATAAGAAAACTAAGTAAGTAAATCTACCAATTAATTCAAACCCTACAAAACCGTTGTACTAAATGTTATTCATGGTTGAATGCCTGATTTGTTTGAGCCACTGTGCTTCAAATAAACATAACCTTATTTTTAAAAGTTTATATTTTGTATTTTAAAACATTAAATATGTCACAATTATCAGTTTCATCAGTGTCTTAGGTATCATTCGCCTCAGGGGTATCTAAATTATCAGACGACGAAAATCAACTGTACGAATGTCATCAAAATCTACGACGTTGCCGTCTAACAAACGTGTTTCGCGATCCATTCAAAAATGTATTCAAATGATGAATTAAAGCAAGATTTCGTTTGATAAAACAGACATTTCAATATGCTCTAAATATTATTGAAAATAATTTGAAACCTTATACAAATATAATAATATGGAAGGATTACACAGGCCTACAAAATTTTGGTGCATCTCTGTTTGTTTGAATTGTCGATAAAGTAGGTAATGTACAGTATATTGACATACGTCATTTTAACTCATCAGCTCTAGTTTACCTACTACCCTCATTGTGAATTGTTGTCGGTCTTGTTATGGTCTTGTTCGTAACTAGTCATTATAACAATATCATCGATAAAGTTTGTGTTACTATTTCATTATGGCTAGTACGCCCAGACGTTGTGTTAACGATCCTGATATATTTTATTATGTTTGTGGTGAATACATACTGAAAAATCAGCGTAAATCGATTACAAACACAGTGCGTCGTTTGTATTTTGCTTACTTCGGTATTGAAATTCTACACCAAGATAAAGTGTGGGCGCCTCATAGTGTTTGTAAAATATGCGTTGAACATTTGCGACAATGGGAGAGAGGGAAACGTAAGTCTTTGAAGTTTGGAGTGCCTATGATATGGCGAGAACAAAAAAATCATTATGACGACTGTTACTTTTGTATGATTAATATAGTGGGCATCAACAAAAACAATCGCCATAAATGGAAATACCCCAATATTTCTTCAGTACAAAGACCTGTTCCTCATTCAGTAAATGTTCCAATACCAACTTTTCACCAGGTAGTGCAGCAATCTCAGGAGGATGAAGCTGAAATACCTATTTCTTCCCAAGTAGATGATGACTTTCAATACTGCGGAATAACATCAGATACTAAGCCATTTTCGCAGAATGAGCTTAATGACCTCATCAGAGACTTAGATCTTTCGAAGGAACGTGCTGAGTTACTAGCGTCAAGATTAAAAGAAAAAAATTGTCTTTCCTCAGATGTTCGAGTGTCTACATATCGCACGAGAGAGGGAAAGTTGTTGAAGTTTTTTTCATCTGATGAAAATTTTGTGTATTGCTGTAATGTGAGTGGTTTGCTGGCTTTCATGGGTTTAACGATCTATCAGCCCAATGAATGACGTCTCTTTATTGACAGTAGTAAACGAAGTCTAAAAGCAGTTCTTCTATATAATGAAAATAAATATGCTCCCGTTCCAATTGCTCACTCAACATGTGTAAAAGAAGAATATGAGGTAATTTCAAATCTTTTACAAAAAATAAAATATATTGAACATAACTGGGTGATCTGCGTCGACTTGAAGATGGTTAATTTTTTATTGGGCCAACAGAGTGGTTATACTAAATACCCATGTTTTATTTGTCTCTGGGACAGTCGAGCTAAATCACGTCATTGGACTGCAAAAAAATTGGCCTGTGAGAGATGCTCTTGTTGTTGGGGAAAGAAATGTTATAAATGAACGCTTAGTTTCAAGAGAAAAAAATCATTCTTCCGCCATTGCATATAAAATTAGGGCTAATGAAGCAATTTGTTAAGGCTCTCGATAGAAATGGTCAACGTTTCCAGTTTATTTCTCACAAATTTCCTGGTTTAAGTACTGAAAAACTAAAAGCAGGTATCTTTGATGGACCTCAAATACGTAAATTGATGAAAGACGCAACTAATTTTGAGACTTGTATGAATGATGTGGAGAGGCTTGCCTGGCAATCTTTTGTAGCAGTTGCACAAAATTTCCTCGGAAATCATAAGGCTGACAACTATGTAGAACTAGTAGAGGAAATGCTTGTCCGATTCAAAGATTTAGGCTGTAATATGAGTATAAAATTACACTATCTCAATAGTTATCTACATCATTTCCAACACAATCTAGGAGATCTAAGCGAAGAACAAGGGGAACGTTTCCACCAAGACCTAAAAACAATGGAGAATAGATACCAAGGAAGGTGGGTCAGTCATATGATGGCTGACTATTGCTGGGGAATCATGCTGACAGAAGAAAACGGGTAACATTTTTGATATCGCCATGTAAGACATACTTAAAATCGGGTCTAAAATCTCCTGCACCAAAATGGTTGTAGGCCAGTGTTATTTATGGAAGGAATAATTTCTGGAAGGATCCCTTTTTTATCCTCAGTCATTTTATAAATACAATAAAATATAGTATATGCAATAGCAAAATTAATCTAATAACACAGGCGAGTGCCAAACCACGGAGGAAACCAAACAAAAAGAAATGATAAAGAATTAGTTTTCGTTTGTATTTTTAAATTTTATTCAGTGGTTCCATCGTTTATCGAAACGCTAAACTACAAAATACATAGCTATTCAGAGTTATTCTGCAAATACTTATTTTACTTGCATGCAATTTTTATAATACTAGATTTCAAATTATTCGTTTAATAAATTTATTCGTCAAGTTGTTATTCAGAGATTTATTCGCTGTTTATAATACCGGCCCCTGGTAGAGTGTAAAAAATGCCTACTATTCGACAACATGCGAATTTTCAATTAACTGAGTGTGAACGTGGCAGGATAATCAACCTACGGAAAGCGGGATTATCTATTTGTAATGTTGCTGATCGTGTAGGACGTAATGTCGCTACAATTACTGTATGTTGGCAAAGATGGGTGCAAAATAATGAGAAACGACGACGTTTACGGCCCGGACGTCCCAGACTGATCTCGAAGATCGTACTCTTCGACTTGTGGCTCTTAGGGACTGTTTCTAGTGAACGTATTGGTGATAGATGGAGAGATTTAATTAATCAACTAATGTCCATGCAATTTATGTATCGAAGAACTCGATCTTTGACGCTTACATCGTATCGACTGTTTCTTTGTTTGCATGTCTGTAATTCCACGCCATAAAAATGGACGGATAGAGTAGTGTGTAGGTTGAACTAGAAAGAAGATTGAAACCTAGCCGTATTTAGTGACGAATCTCGATTAGATTTATGGATTTAGCGTTTGTATGAATTGCTACGATCATATCCTGCTGAAATTTTCAATCATTTCTTAATACGAATTTATATTTTTAAAATACCAGTTGCTCATATTTGATATATGAAAATTTCATTTGTTACAGTAAGAGAATCCCGAAGTACTTTTTTCTGTTTCCTTTTCTTTTTAGTTTCTCGATAGCTTTAAGTTTAAATGTTTCTGTTTCAGTTTTCCGATCAATAATTGTATTTAGTCATTAAATTTCGTTTGCAATGTGGACTACTACATATTTATGTATTAAGATACTATCTTTAATAGTATCAATTTACAGAATAAGTGCAAATAATGCAGAGTATGAATTGAATTACACAGAAAAAGTCCCAAAATATTGAAGTAGAGGTTAAAAATATTTAATTGTTCTTATTTTAGTTATTTTATTTATATTATTAAATCTCCAGATTTTCATTGGAAAAGGAAACATTTATTTGCAATATTCTATTATGTTTGAGTTTACTGTTATCAATACAAATCTATTTAGCAGTTCTTAATCTCCTTTTTTTAGAGAGGTGGGCCATCAGCTGGTTCTTTTTAAATGCTTTCAAAAAACACCATTCAATATTTTTCAATGATTTTTATTTTATTAGAAAGTTCCGATTAATTGTGGAATATAAGTTCATTCAAACGACTGCCTCGACTGGTCCTCCAGTAGTCCATCCTGTCAATCCAATTTTGCAGCACATTTCCGATGGTTTCGGCCCCTATTTCAGCAATATCGCGAACAAAATTGTGTTTAAGTACCTGAATCGTTTCTGGATTGTCGGCATGACATCGTACTTTACCGGCACCCCACAAACAAAAGTCTAACGGTGTCTAATTGCAGCTCCGTGGAGCCCAACTACCTCACCAAAACGCCTTATCACACGATTATTGAACTTAGTGCGCAAACGATCGATTGTTGGACGACTTGTGTGGCATGTAGCGCCATCTTGCTGAAACCAGAGTTAGTTCACATCCAATTCTTCAACGTGTTGTTAAAAAAATTGGTCAACACGTCTCTGTAGCACTCTCCGATAACCGTAACCTTGTTGCCGCCTTCGTTTTCGAAGAAAAATGGGCCAATTATGTCGCCGCTCCAAAAACTACACGCAATAGTCACACGCTCAAGATGCAACCCACTATACGTGGGTTTTCCAAGCCCCAAATATGGCAATTTTGTTTGTTAATTAATTGTTAACGTAGCCGCCGAGATGAAAATGCGCCTCATCCGAAAAGATGATTTTTTGAGCAAAATCGCCGTCATTTTCCGGCTGCTCCATACAGCCCAGCCCATACAGAGAAGCGACATCGAAGCGAATTGCCTTTGGCTTCAATTTTTGAGTTAACTAAACCTTACAAGCGAATAAGCCGAGGGCTTTATGCGGCGTTCTCCTCAGGCTAGTGCAGCTAATGTCGAGTTGCTGAGATCTGGGGCGAGTTGATGTTCTGGGTTGAGTGGATCGAACGAACACGAGGATAGTTTGTGTTGTCAAATAACATGACGATTTCTCGAATTTTCTTCACTAATTTGCGTATACAAGGCGCGATTGTTGCATTATCTCGACCGAAATTTCTTTTTAAAATTCGCTCTGCTACGGCAACACAGCATCCATTTTGGAAGTAAGTTTTTAATATTTGGAAACGTTGTTCAAAGGTAAAGCAATCAATTTCGTACCGCGGAGATATAATACTGAGTTTGTGTACTTTTTTGAGAACGAAATAACTGTTAGTGTCAAAATAACAAGTGATTGAAAAAGAAACCACTAGATGGCCCATCCCCTATTATTTGATGTTTTAACCTTGAATCGCATAACTATATTTATACCTTTCCTCTATGGTAATAACACGCGAAGCTTGGCGGTATATTTTTCTAAACTTGCACTTAGATGTTCCAATGATGAATCCAATTCGTTCATGTAATTGTAAGATGATGTTACGTAGGTTGTAAAATTCAGCTCTATTCAGCTAACTTAGAGTTTTTAATTGGAGTGAAATGTCCTCTACCTGACCAAGAAAACACAGTTTTATTTTGAAACCAAAGAATCCTATACAATCAGTCAGGAAGTGCTCAAACTTCTTTATAACTCACAAAATAGGTATTATATTCGGACATTGCTTCTTAGTTTAACCAAAATGTGTTTTCAGTCAGTTATTTCTTCAAATTGGAGAGCAGGAAATTACTAGGAACTAAATTCGATGAGTAAGGTGCGTGCGGGAGCAATTCGTAACGTAAATAAAACATTTCTCCTTTTATATTTCAACGTGAATAACCTGGTGTCGTGATAAAATATAATTTGGCAACTTGTCCTATAATACAACATAATACTCTCCTGTGATTGTTTTTCCTTGACAGAGATAGTCGAGCAGTCATCACATGCGTCTCAAAAGAAAACATAAAAAATTGCAATAGCCCTTACTAACAAAAATTTCGAGAGAGTACCTTGGAAAAGGTCGAAAGCACTGCTTTGAAACGTTTGGTCTTTGACGTTTTGGTTTTTTGAGATTACCTTCCCTGTTGGTGAAATTGATTGTGTCTTTCTCGGAGCACTCGAACCAGCTTCTACCTATTGTCTAGACCAGCGGTTCCTTAAGTATGCGCTGGGGTGTATTCCCTAAGCGGAATGAAAAAGTTTGGTTATCCCTGGTCTAGACTGTTGTTTTGTTCCGGTTGTGTTGTGATGGATCCAGAGTTGGATAGTTATGAAGTAGTACAAAAATTTCGAGCGATTACCTTGAAAAGGTTATAAGCACTGCTTTGAAACGTTTGGTCTTTGACGTTTTGGTTGGGTGTTAGCAGTCGCAACACCTACAGCTTATAGCTTATTCATATATAAATGCTTATGAAAATCTAAAATGTATCCCATCTTCATTTGAGATTTAATGAAAAAGACATTGTCAACTTTTTCAATAATCTTATCAGTTGTGACCAATTTTGGCCTTCTAAGACTACAAGTAAGATAATGATTCTTTAAAAATTTATTTCTTGTTTTAATTTTGTTAAACATTAGTATTTACTACTAATTTGAAATATTTTTGTTTCAGGCGGATGTTCTTCATGTTTACTGTTTCAAGTTTTGTTCTAGTTTCTTATATATTTCTGATTTTATCTGTAGTAATACCATAAGAGCTTTGAATTTATCGATAATTTCACGAATGCTTGTTGCATAGCGACGAAGACGAGTGTCAGTTTGACAGGCATTTAAATCACGACAGCCCGTAGGGCTGGAGTGGTTTAATTGTCAAATTGACACGAGTCGAAGTCGTTATGCAGGAAGTATGAGTGAAATTATCGATTTTAATTCAAAGCTCGTATGGTATTTGATTAGATTATTTTACGTAATACAAAATGAAATTTATCTAAACTCTTTATTTATTAATTCATGTATAAATTAGTACACTGAAAGGTACAATTGTTATATACATTCTGTTTTTTATTGGATGTGCTTGAACCAATATTAGCACTGTTGTAATTATTTCCTCGCATTTGATTAATAATAGTTTCATGGTGTTCTTTATCTAGTTGTAGATACGGCTTAATAGAATGCGAACTACTATGGCCAGAAATTTTAATTAATTGTTGCTCATTTACACCAGGTTTTGCTAAATTTGAGACAGCTGTCGCGCGACTGGAATGGTTACTTATTTTTTGGTTTTCTGTGTTTAAACCAGCAAGTTCAGCACTTTTCTTAAACCATTTCAAAATTTAATTTCTTCCAATAGGCATATTTTTATACCAGATACCTTTTTTCTTATTCCACGCTGAATTGACAGTTAAAAAGAGTCTATCACTTTTTATACGAGCGTTTTCTGTCCTCTTTGAAATGAGTTTTTTAAAAAGTCTGACTGGGCAATTACTTGGTTTTACTTTGTTGGGAATCAACCATTTACTGTCAGCACATTTTCGTGCTCCACCTTGGGTAGTTTTCGTGAATATGGGATTGTACTCTATTCTTCCAGTCGGTGTATTGTATACGTTCATTTCTTCTCGGAAGTAGTGAATCAAACATGCCGCGCCTTCTCCTCCTCGCCATGCCAATTCAATCGACACTATCAGGTAAAATTTCTTTTGTAGTCCATCTGGATTTTCTTCATCCCAAACATTTATCATTTTTTCATATTCGTTTTTCTGTAAAGCTGCAGAACTCATTTTCCAGGTATTTTTGGTATTTACCAGGTATCGCTTGAAGAATTCTCCTTTTGGAATTCTTTGTGTCGCGGGCTGCTTTAAATACGATGCTCTGAAAATGATCAATTTTTCTGTTATATTCGTTATTAAACTTCTCTTGTAGCAATTTTGCCGTGACATTCCACATCGTTTTAACAACACCTTCTTTATATTCTTCCCCATTCACCTTCCTCATATTGAAGGCCCAGTCTTTCAGAATATCTGCAAGTTCCTCTTCTGTAACATTTTGTTCGATGCTGTAGTTTTTCGCATTACAAAACTCACAAAATTGTCGCCAAATTGACGCTTTACTCTTTTTCGTATTAGCCGGTTCAGCTTGTTTTACTATTTGATCAATGTTTACAACTGATTCTTCCCCAAATCTCAGCATTGTTTTGTGACAATGAAACTAGTTTTTTGACAGAACTTTAGAAATGTCTATCCTTATTAACCGCATTTCCATAACAATGCCTAATTATTCTACTATGAAAATTATCGATAAATTACCGCTGTAATTTCGAGTTGCTTCAGTAATACGCGAATCTGATTGGTTTATATATGTATGTGTAAAATAATCTGATACATCGTCCTTAAAAATCTGAATTGTTTTGAATTTTCTATAAACTACATTTTTGAGTGCAGATTACGAAGATAATGTGTGAGAAATACAATTTATGAAATTTGGTAATTTTTCCATTGAAGTTTAAAGCCAACATCGTTGTTATTTACCTCAGTAAAAACTTTCAGATGTTTCACACTTTTACTTATGCAATTTTTTCAATGAGCAATGTTTTACTTCTTAAGCATAAATTTTAGCATTTTCAAGTTATGTAACATTGAAGTAATATTGTTTCAATTATTTTTCAAGAGCTCAAATTTTAATTGCGTTAGCTTTTGGCCTGAAAATACAAGATGGCCAATATTTACCTGTCTAATTTAAATAGCGCGCCATTTTTGATACAAGCATTTTCGTAGCTGACGCTGTAGTAGTTGTTTAAGCACATGTGTCAAATGCATCATGAAATGCTACACGATCCAACAACGCGTCCGCATTGTTAAAACGTTTTATTTGAATAATGAGTCAATGATTGCAACTATGCGGAATCTACAGTCGAAATAATGTGCCCAGTATCAGCACTATTCGTCAATAAATGCGAAAATTTGAACGAGCGGTGACGTTGAAGACTTGCCAAGGTCTTTTCGAACTGTTCGTACCCCGGAAAATGTTGAGAGAGTTCGTGAAAATGTAGTGGAGCGCCCTGAGACCTCTACCAGACGTTATTCTCTGGGCATTCGTCATACGTCATTAGGCACTATTTAAAAAAAAGACTTGCATTCGAAGCCATACAAAATTCAATTGAACCAAGAACTACAGCCTAGAGGCCACGAAAGTCGCCGACAAAACAGCTACGCAATATTCCAGCTTAACTAAACGAACGATTTTTGCTGAAAATCATAATGAGTGATGAAGCCCACTACGATATGAACGGATTTGTTAACAAGTAGAATTGCCATACCTGGGAATTAGAAAACTCTCCTGTCATCCATAAACGACCACTTTATCTCCGTCGTGTCACAGTTTGGTGCGGTGTTTAGTGTGGAGGTGTCATTAGACCTTACTTTTTTGAAGACGCTGCAGATAATTCTCTTACTGTCACTGGCAAACGCTACCGCGATATGCTGCAAAACTTTATGACTCCTCAAACTCAGCAACTTAATCTACAAAACATGTTGTTCCAGTAGAACAGATTTCAGCAGTATGGAGCAACTTGTCGTACAGCTAAGGGAACAATGAATATTTTGCGAACAATGTTTCCGGTGCGTTTACTCTCTCGATGTGGCAATGTCATCTGGCCCCTAGGGTCACCCGAATAACAGTTCCAGATTTATTTCTAAGGGTATTTCTAAAAAATAATGTTTATGCCAACAAACAAAGCACTGCAGAGCAGCTGAGGAACAATATTTCGGAAGCGATTCAAAACATTCCTTCCGAAACCTATCAAAAAGTTATGGAAAATGTAATTAAGAGGGCTCAGGTTTGTGTGGGTTCCAGAAACGGATATTTGTCTGATATTATTTTTCATACATAATTTCTAAGTTTCGATAAAAGATTATGATAAAAAAATGGACGTACTTTATTTTATTTTAAAAATATTTAAGAGACAAATAAGTCACTTATATATTGACTATCTTGTATATACAGATAACGCTTTTCAAACCTTATTTATGGAACCTTTAATTGGTTTCAATTTTTCGTTTCAATTTATTGCAGGTGACAATTAATACATATATCCTGTACATTTCCTTTAAATATATGTACGCATGTTTACTGGATTCATTTATTTATGGCGGTCAGCTTACTATTCTATTGTCTGTTAGTTTGTTAAATAAAGGATTGGCCGCCAGAGTATCATACGTTTTGTAAACATTGCCTACAAAGAAAATCCCCGAAGTGTCACTTTTTCATACTTACGCGTAGGTAGTCGGGCTTATGTTTATCCGTAGGGGCTCACTGCCTGATTCAAATTTATTTGCTATGGTTACATTATGTCCAAACATACAATAACGCGGCATTTTCACACCAACAACACCAGCTAGTACAGATCCTGTATGAAGTCCAATACGCATCTGAAAAAAATAAGTAGAATAATAATATTTATAAAATGTAATGTAAACAGAACAGAAATAATAAACTTTCCATGGGATCATACTCATAAGAGAGAGCTGTTTATTATGATAACTATATGTATTACGTGTTTATCAGATTGCTTTACATGATTCGATAGGTTAGACAATGTTTAATATTTAAGCGTAGTTTTGTTTTCATTGTAAATGGTGATTAGAATGGAAGACCGAAATATTCGTTTTCAACTATTTTAGTTTTTAGTTAGGGGAAGAACAAAATGCGAGAGAATCTTCACGCCAAGCATGCGCTGATATTTGTCAAAGATGATTTGCTTATTTTCGCTCAATAAGCTTTAATTTCAAAGTTGATGTCTCTATCAATTGTCCAACCACAACTGGTAACGATCAAATCTCCGTTGCTGTTAAGAGAAATTTCATAACATTTAACAGTTGAACATCGATTTGAATAAGCATTGCATTCACTGAGTGGTAAACTCAATTAGGTAGTATTACGAAGACGATTTCACTTTCGTGATTATTAAGCCTGTCCAATTTGATTGCATTCGATAGATACCAATTTGACAACTACGTTTAAGTTAGAATTTATAATTGCTATGGTACAATGAAATTTACTAATGAAGTCAAGGGTGACGGCAAATAATACAGTAACCGATACACACTCACCGGAATCTGATTAGTGACTGTCTGCCGTAGTCGTTCGTAACTTTTTCTAATTGTTTTGAAGCGAAGTAATTGACTTGCAATCGAAAATAGGCAACCGTGCTTATTAAATAAAAATTAATACGTTTTGAGTGGGTAATGCCATAGTACCATATGCGTTGAATTCGGCGCCGTCAGATCATTAAAACAATTTGATACGTGTGGTTAGCTGCATAAGTGGCACATACCTACATATGCAGTTAATATGTATCTGTCAATGCACAACAGAGCGAATGTAATGAACGGTTTGGTAACCGGCAGAAACTAGTGCTGAAAGAAAAGTAATGCTGACAATAATATACAAAGAACAAAACTCAAAACTATGTATAATAAATATTAAGAACAGAAAGAAATGGATTAAAAAGAAGAAACGAAAACTACTCCAAAAATAAGGTTGTAAATTAAATTTAATATTTATAGAAAAATATAGGATAAATACACAATATAACAATATAAAACGGATTTTTTAAAATACTAAAAGTTTTAACTAAATAACATTGAAAGAAACGAAACCAGAAACAATACCTTATAGAAGAGAATAGAAAATATACTACCTCAAGAACAATAAATACATATACGTAAATGCATGTGTAACAGCATGGTAAACACGAGAATATACTTTGGAAATTATCGGATATAATTTTTTAAGCGGTTATTTCAACGAAGTAATATATAAATATATTCCGTCTTACGCGCTACTGTAAATTAGAATTTATGAATGAGTAGACACAATGTACTATTCATAAGACGGAAATAACACCACCTGCTCGAGGACTGCAATCGAGCAAGCAAATAGAGGGGCTGTTATAACATGCATACTATACGTGAGACCACCACAACGTTTTATCGGGGCAATTGGTCATTCGATCGCTTCAGTCCGGTTTCTTTTAATAAGTAATGCGCGTGGCTTTATCTTGACTGACTTCGTGCGGAAATATACTTTTATCTTATATATATTCTATAACTAATAATAAAAGAACTTCTAAAATAATTTAATATTTTCAACAATGAGCCATGCCTTGTGTTGTAGCTATCATATTTACCAAAAGTGTTAATAAAACTATGGATATTGTTTGTAGGATATAGTGCCAACTTGTATATATAAACTCGAGGCAATGGCATAATGCTCATTGTGCCAAAAAAGGCCTACAATATGCAGTGAAAGTCAAATCATTGATTATGCGAACCGCTTTTTCTTGCGTCTTAAATATTCTAGCCGATTCAGACGAAATACCCCACGCCAATGTACCGTGCGATAAAACCCAGTGAAAATTAGAGAAATAATATATTCTCAAACTATTTACATTTAGTTTCGACCGCAAATGCATCAACACATAACTAGGGACCGGACACGAGATGTCGATGGCTCATTGCCCACGGGCGTACTATTGAAAATTTGTATTTTTAAAGAGTTTTTAAATTTATTTATATAATTGGAAAACAAACGGGTGATGATCTATAAAATACGAAATACATTTTTATTTGTTCATTTTATAGTTCAAGTTGAGTAAAGGAGTATTAATATTAACTGGCAATACTTTGTCAAGCTTCTCTTCTGTAGAATTTGTTCTCTTTGAATGAAATACATCCATGTAGATAGAAAACATTCTTTCTACATCGCAACTGCCTATAGTTGCATACTGGAAATATTCTTTCTAACTGTGTCTAACTTTAGCCGAACGCCACATCCGAAGTTACTTGGAATATTTTTCAAATTATTAATAGCCACATCTAATGTGGTTAATCCATCATTTAATTTGAGATTTTGATTTTCAAAATAAGTGATTAGTTTCGGTAAATTTGTAGTATTCCTGAAGAAAGTATAACTTATTTTTTAAATTTGCAATTTGTATTAGTTCCTTGCATCGTCATTTAAACATGTACATGGTGCTTTTCTGAAAATTTTTGAAAAAGTCTATTAACTTCCGAAATGGTGTCTCTGATATATTCACAGATTCTGAGGAGAGCACGTGCTATACAAGTAATATGCAGCATATTAGAATATGTTTCCTTTTATTTAAGGTCTTTTTTACTTTGATATGTATATATCTAAAATACTCTTACATGTTTTGGAACATAGTGCCTTTTTCAGAGAAATTTAAAAAATAAAATTTTATATTTTATACTTTGAAAAAGGCACTATGTGCCAAAACATGTAAGAGTATTTTAAATATATACATATCAAAGTAAAAATGACTTTGAATCGCCAACTAATTTAATCTACTATAATATATATATATATATATATATATATATATATATATATATATATATATATATGGTAAACCTAATCAGTAGGCGATTAAAGGTCTGTATATTACTTCAAAATATATGTATTTAAAAAACTCTACATGTTTCGGCTGTATACGCCTTTTTCAAGAGAATACAAAATATGAATGACAGGATATAAATCCAAGGTCACGAAGTTATTATATTTATATATATATATATATATATATATATAGTGTTTACGTAATTTCTTAGCCGATTATTAAATATAACAATTGATAAATTATTAAAATCCGAAAAACTCCAATAATTAGAATCTATCAATTGTTTTATATATATATATATATATATATATATATATATATATATGTGCGTGTGTGTGTGTGTGTGTATGATGTGCTGTGGTGGTATACAGGAATCTACCTACGACTTGCTCAAATTGAATTAGATAATTATATATTTGAACGGCTTCAACGTGTTTCATGTGAACAATGACACGTACGCGTGTAAATGACCGGAATAGCTTTAGTTATTTGTGGCAAGAAGCCATTACTCATCAGCATAAACGAATTATAACATCTTTAAAAGATGAAGTGTTACCGCTAGTTTGGTTTAAAATTAGAAATCGATCCAAGTCATTGGCCCCTTAAACTTTCTGTGCATGATGTAACAGCGCATCGTGCACAGAAAGTTTAAGGGGTTTGTGAAGCTGGTTAAACAGTAAAAGCGTTGTAGCTATGCCGTTTGTATGTCCTGTGATGCTCGAATTTTTAGAAAATAAGAAAAACAAAAATAAAATTACTTATCCTAACTTGCCGTCTGCTAATCGGCTAGCAAACTCAATTATGAATACTGGCTATGGCAGCCCCTATGTATCGAAATGAAGAACATGCTGATAGAGAAACGGAATCACTAGTTTTAGTGTTGCCGAAGAGCGAAGAGGAACTTTTGTTATTTAACCCTTAACTGGTGAGCGTCATTTTCGTTACGTTCGTGGTGACCCAGGGTCTGACAGACCCTATGTGAAGATCTACATATATATGACTATTTATTTCAAAATTTTTGATAATATCGGTTTATCCCATATCATTCTCTGTATTTGTATTGAAATATGAACAATAAAAGATCGCTTGTATTAGAAAATATTTATTACAGAAATTCAACTAAATCGAAACCTTTTCGGAACAGAACAATTATCTGAAATGCTTTTAGCTTCCTAAAATGTATAAAAGTATGTTATATTTTGCACATAAACATTTCAAATCGAACACCATATACAAAAATAACAAAATCACAATGTTGAAAATTTTAACAAGAAACTTTATCGAGAGTTTTTATAAACGGTTATTACATATATTCTTACTGCACTGCAAACAAACTGGCTTCCTACACCGTACACAATGTGTTTTTGTCTTCCTATCCTTAGAATATGGACAAATGTAGCATCTTTTCCTTTTTGAGGTACCATTTTCAACTTGCAGATTCGGTATAGTATCAGTAATGCCCAGAATAGTTCCCATGACGGTTTTTAACCCTGTTTGTATAGATGGATTGTTATATCTCGTGTGTATAAAGGGTTTTACAAGAGCATCCGCTAAACGTTTTATAAACTCAAACCGCTGTAATTTTTCACAATCTCTGTAGGATTGATGAAGAATGAAAGTGTTGCACGAAGCAATATCCACAATTCCACAAAATCCACAAAAATGGCTATAGGCCATCGTCTAGTGCGGCGCGAGGATGAGTAACGCTACACTTTTGATCCAGTGAATCGACACCTCCTTTGGTGCTATTATAAAACCTTATGATTTCTGGTTTTCCAGTGGATTCATCTAAACTAGCAGTGTGGTGCATACTAGAAATAACAGCAACTGCTTTATTCTTTTTTTGCACAAATGATACCAAAGACATATCTTTGGTGAAACCATACATTGTAGACAAAACTGGTCGCTTCTTTGATGCTAAAAATTGTGGCGGTATTTCTTTTTTGTTTTTTCTTATCGTACCTACATAAGTTAGTCCACGATCGAGTAGCTCCTGGACTAATTGAACAGAAGTAAACCAGTTGTCGCAGGTGATATTTCGATTCGTTTTTTCGATTGGTTTAGCAAGTCTAATTACTGCTTCCGTAGGAATATTCAATTTTCGTTCTTCTTCAGACAAAGTAGCTCCATCACTTGCCTTTCCACAGTACAAATATGCGTTATAAAAATAATTATTTGGTGCATCAGTAAGACAAATAAGTTTCAACCCGTACTTATTCGGTTTATTAGGCATATACATTTTGAATCGACAACGCCCTCTGAAACCAATTAACATATCATCTACAGTAACCGAATTACCCACTGTATAGACACTCTGACAGTTCTTGACGAATGTTGTAAAAATAAATGATATCGCAGCACTAGGATCTTCAGGTAAACGTTCATGCCTGGTCCGGAAATTATCAAACCTAAGACAAGCTAATATAACAAAAAAACGCTTACAAGACATAGCGAACGAAATACATCCCTTCCTGTGCCATCTGCAGCAAACAAAGATTGAAGTCTCTCATGACCTGACTTGAAAATTTGAGTATATAAAAGTAATCCGAGAAATGCACAGAATTCCTCTCGAACAACATTTTTCAATTCAGGCCTATTAGGTTCTTTGAATTTGAGACGGTACTCGCCAAGCTTTTCATTTGTCCATGTGAGTATTTCATCGAGAATATCATCGGTGAACAGAAAGTTCCAGGCATCTATCGGGTCAGCCTTATTACCTAAATTTCCAGCAGCACCTTTTAGCCCAGGCAAATGAGTAACAATGTTGTGTGCTCGCGTTCGTACGCGTGGGTTCGGTGGCTCCTTTGACCATTTGAACCTGTTCCTATCATAATATCCTTTGGTTGTAGATTCACATTGTTCCTGCACATGTAATTCCTCTTCTGAAGAAGCTTTGTCGTCTGATAATGCTGATTCCTCAGAGGCTGTTTCATGCTCACTTTCAATAACAAATTCATCATCTATATTACTATCTTCATCACTTTCTGAACCAATTTCGTCATACCACCGTAATACGGTCTCTTCAAAATTCAAATCAGTAGCACGAACACTTTTTTCTACGAACATTCTTAATTAAAATTACTTTCAGTTAGGGTGAACCAGGGTCACACTGACCCTTAAACTACAATATATAGATAACTGCACTCGTAACACGTATTCTTTCAACGGCGTATTGACGAAGACTAAATATTAGGAAGCTACTTATAAGGTTAGAAAGATTTGCGCATGTCCTTAAGAGTAATACTGGAACAACTAAACTCTAGGGTCTAATAGACCCTGGCTCACCAGCTAAGGGTTAAAAAACATGACCACATTCAGTAAATCAATTGCTAGTTAAATTTAAATGTGACCTAATATGAAGCCTGAATTTATTAAAAATACGGTAGAAATGTTAGCATCCAGAGTTAAAGGATGGAAGCTCTCAGCGCGAGAAACACGTACTTCTGTATAACGTAATCGTCAAAAACCGTTGTCGCAGTACTTTTGAACGGAAGATGTTATTTCATTTTGCAACAATGTCCACGATTTAATGATAGCATTAGGTTACGTAATGCAGACTAACGGCGTCTTCTTATTGAAACTTCAAAATTGAGTTCGAAAGCTGTCTTACACATCGGAAATGTTTACCCTTCCATTCTTGTTAGTCATAAAATTTACATGAAGGAATCTTATGTAAATATGATAAACTTTCTTGACAAAATAAATTGCAGAATGTATAAACGAAACATCAGCGTTGATATAAAAGTTGTAGCAATCCTACTCGGTTTACAACTAGGACACATAAGGTATTGTTATTTTCTTCATGAATGCAACAGCAGATTGATGAGTTCCCATTAAGGATCAGTTTGGATGCAGCACATGCCTGGGTAGGAAAACATAGTTTAAAATTTATATGTGGAGCCTAAAAAATATTTCTACTACTATTATACATTAAATTAGGTTTAATTTAGTACTTTGTAAAAGAAATTAATAGGAAAGGACGTGGATTTCAATATTTTAAACGCAATTTTCTTAGTTAAAGTGATGTAAAGGAAGAGATTTTCATTTCACCCCCAAATAATTCTGTTACAACAGAATACACAATTTGAGGATATTTTAAGTGACTTAGAAAATAATTCTTTGAAATGCTTTTAAAGACTTGTTACAAATCCTTCTGGGAAACAGAAAGTCTGAAGATTATGAAGATCAACTTATTACAAGCTTCTATGCATTGGATTGTAACATGAGCCTAAAAATAAATTTTATAAATATGCATGTGAATATTTTCACCTAAGTTTAGGCGATGTTAACGATGAGCATTAGAAAAAAATGTCATTAGAGAATTTATATCTATAAAACAAAATTAAATTATAAATACTTAATAGAGAAGAAGTAAAAAAAATGAAAGTTTCTCGTCAGTGTAATTGGCCAAAAAACGCTTTCCGATCATGCATTGTTTACATAGCCCAATCCAACAACTAGTTATTTAAACCAGCAAAATATTGAATTGATGAGTCATCTGTCATAAAGTTTGAATCCTTGATTTCTACGTCTATATCTTAATAATAAGTTGCCGGAAATACATTTTATTTTGGCTAATTAATGTGTGGATGCTTTCGAAGTAGAGAAGAATAACCTGCCTCTGGAAACATAAAAAATGTTTAAAATCATGCGAATTAAAACGTCAACACTTCTAAAGGATAATTAAATTAAAGTTTAATTAAAAATTCAATTAATTTGCTGATTAATAATCACCAAATTTATTCATTTAATTACAATACTTATAAAATTATGTTGTCTACCAATGATTTATCGCTGTTTGCGGTGGATTTACATAATGTATATATTCTGGATTTTTTAAGCTTGGCGTTTTTAATTTATAGGAGGTTTATTCATTTAATTATTCACTAAATACTAAAATGAGAACCTAAAAGAATGCAACGAAAATCGTTCCGGAGTTAACTAATTTTTACAGACTTTTCCGTTCAATAAATAAATAAATAAAAGCAGCACGACTTAAACCTCTAGGTCTCGTTAATCAAGCCGTCGACGTTACATCGATTTCGCTAGAATCTGTGGTGCAATGTTCACTACCACATAATTTACTTGTTCGACATAACGATTGGTTTGGAAAATCGAGGTTGTTCAACATAAAGCGAATATATCATTCCCTGTGCAAGCGACAAGAAAATATCTCAAAATGTGTTCCTGACTTTATTCTTAAAAATGAATAATAATCAACATAAAACAAAGTTCTTGAAGTGTGGATTTTTGTTATTAAGAAATTTTAAACGGTTTCAATGCTTAGAAAATGGGCATTTACAATAAATATCAAGCATTCCGAAAATATCTTGCTTTTACAATGGTTTCGTCTGAAAGCTAAAATTACAGAAGAAAATAATTTTAAACAAATATACGCACATAACAAAATAATTTGAAACATTGAAGAATTTAGACCTATAAACCAAAATAAAATTATACATACTTAATACAGGAAACGTAGAAAATATAAATATGTTTCAAATTATTTCATTATATATATACGCTAGCGGTTGTGTCCATTGTAGAGGGGAGTCACGTTAATATAGTTTTCGAAGGTTACGACTGTGTCTGTCAGATGAAACACTCTGGCAAAATCTTACACTTGTTATGAAGACAGCGATGGTTGTTTTGGTGTTCGCGATGTTGACATTAGTTAATAAAGGGCGCTAAATGTTCATCTACGCTCTGTCTTGACCCTAGGACTAAAAGGAAAACGGCCTATCGCTACTTACCGCGTGGATCCATTGGGCCCGTATTACTATATGCTGGGTTTGAGCCAATATTCGACAATTATTTTGAATTTAATATAGCGTAAGCATTATTATGTTTGACTTTTATTTTATTCAACATACGAAAAGACCATTAGAATAAACCGAGCAGTAATAATAATAAGACATAAATATTGCAAAATAAAATATATAAATAACATATATAAAAGTAAAAGTGGATTAAACACATTTCTTACATATAACTACTGAGTGTTCACCGCATACATTGGTTTTACAACGTGCACAAGTTGTTCTTGTTTTTTTGTCTTTTGAAGATGGACGAACATCACATCTCTTCTTCTTTCTTGGAACCTCAGAACTAGTAGATGCTTCAGCTTCTTCTCTGTTTCTGGTTTTTCGTGGTCCTTGTATTCTGCTAGCTCCTTTCCTAGTCCTAATCAGAAAGTTCCCTCACTTTTTCAAATCAAAAACTGAATTAGGTTTCAAGAGCTTCCACAGTATGTATGCGTTCATTGCGCTGATGTCTATCATGTTATAAAAAACTACAAGAGGCCATCTCTTCGCCGTCCATTTCACGGTGTATGAACATGTTATTTTGTCCATGTTTTCTACGCCACCTTTTGTTTTATTGTAGTCCAGGATTACCTGAGGTTTCCTTTTTTAGCCATTATCAACATTTTTCTCACTGTACAGAGTACTCGGCAACGTTACAAGCTTGCGTTTCTTTGGGCAATACGAAATAATCATCGCGTCGTCTGCAAAACCAAACTGTGTGGAAAACACTTGAACGATTTCTTAGATCAACAAATGAAGATGGCAATTCAGGCTTATTCTTATGGATCGTACCAACTAATGTTAGGTTTTTTTGTAACAAATACTTTGCAACATTGTACGAAGTAAAGAAATTGCCGCAGGTGATATTCCTTCCAGAGTTTTCAATTTCCTCAACTAAACGTTATACAACCTTTTCGCCTTGATTCTTGTCTCTTTCCTCTCCCTGCTTTCTAGGATAAATTTCCAGTTTCCATGCATAGGTTGTTACACTATCACAAATGACCAAAAATTTTATTCCATATCGTCCAGGTTTTGATGGAATACGTTGTCTAAAGGGACATCTGCCTCTGAAAGTTACAAGCTGTTCATCAACCGTCATACACCAATTTGGTACATACGCATATCCCAAATAAGTATTCTATAACTCATAGTATTCCCGTATTGGTGCTATTTTGTCGCCACTCCTTTTCCTGCATCGTCGAATCTAAGTACACAAAGTATATTTCGAAATCTATTTCGAGCGATAATTATAATAGTACCCAAAATTTTTCGATCATTGTTTTTGCTTCAAAGTTGTGTTACGTCTTCGTTATAAGATTTGTTTACATCTATTAGTATCAAAACACTAATAAATTTCTTCAATTCTTGGACATGCATTTTTATCCAATTTTTGCCGAAAACAATCTCACCTACTTCATTCGTCCACTTTAGAATAATTTCAAGAAGAGGTTTACGAAAATAAACCAAAAAAGAAGAAGCAGATGTATCGACCTCGCGATTTCCAAAACGTGTTGGACCTGAACGTTCTCTTAAAATATTGTGTCGTGGTTGTTTTCCGTGATGAGGTAAAATAGGAACTTAGTACCAAACAACTTGTTTGTTCTTTGATATAAAAGAATTAGCTCCAGCCGGATTTCTGTTGTCATCATCGCTGCTCTCAGCAGATTCTTCACTATCTCATTCTTCTGCTGTGCTTGTATCACCTCCGTCGATGAGGTCTTCGACTGCATCTACCTCTCCATCGTCGTCTGAAGCTTAATATCCGCTATTGGATTCAGCGTCACTCATTTCGGCTACTATTGCCTCTAGCTGTTGTTGTGTATTGTGTATTCCTTATTTTTACGATCAATTTTCTGTAATGAGTAAAACGCAAAGTAAAAAATAGCCGTAATAAAAGATTCAGTAATCACTACCTGACAATTGATAAAAAATGATGCTAACATATCAAATTGCACATCACAACTGAACAAAATATAAATTTAGTCTTATTCACAGTGACAACCTAACACTACACAGATTAGGGAAGCACTAATGCATTGTTCACGACGTGCGGCTGTTAATATGCTGAAACATGTAAAGTCCCCAAAATCCGCATGATAAAGGGATTTCCCCTTTTTGTATACATCGGGGAATGCCAAGAAAGGTTCATCAGCAGCGGGGAAGTTGGTAAATCGCGAAAGTATTTTTAAACTGCCAAAACCATTCTTTCTAAAAAAAATATTTTTTTTGTCAAAGTTTTTAAAGCTATAACTCCTACTTAAAAATATATTAATATCAGTAAATAATCCCAACCATAAGTACGATAAAATAATGTTTAGAAATCGTTTCGGGTCCATTGGACCCGCTCGGTAGTCCTAGGCTTAATAACTTTTGTAATGTAGTAAGGGTGTTATTTATGGTTAAAGTATCTCTCCAACAGAATGAACTGATGATTCTATAGTAAGATCGAACACGTATCTGCATGCCTGGAAATATATTTTCACACAAATATGAACTTGTATTGTGTTCTCCACATCCGATTTTTAATAATATTTATATATTGTTATAAATATATTAGTTGAAATATACCAACATGATAAATATTTCTTATCTATAGTGTGTCCACGAATTTGGTACACAAGGGAAAAACTTTTTTGTTCTTCATTTTATGAAAACAAGGTTTGCTTGATTTAAAACCATTAGAAATCACATTGAAATGCACTGATTACTAAAGACGGCAGACTATGTGCCCCAGCAGTGGCGTTGCGTGGAGAGTTTAGCAGAATAACAGTGCGCTTACTTAAAAATAAATATCTCGAATCCCTATACAAATCGTTAAGAAAAAACATAAATAATTTACCCAACATGTTTACATTGTTGCAAAAAAATCCGGATGTGCGCGATGAAAAAACTGCACCATAATATATGTTTCTGTATTAGTCTCGGAAAGGTTCGTACGTAGCGACGTATATATATATGTTTATATACAGAGAAGGATTGTTCGACGTTGAGAGATGTTATATTTGCATAGTTAAAGCGCTCTTTGTATCTGTACAACGGATCTTCAGTATTGGTAAAAAGTTGCCCTAATTTTGTAAAATCTACATTTTTATCTAATACACTGTTAAATTTTTCACGGACACAATCACTTTTTTCATCTTCAAGGATATGCAGCACTAGTTTTACGTGGTCAATAATTGCTAATGAGTCCGATAAGGACAGCGCAGTGTTCTGTAAATTTTTTATTGCGTCGAGTATTGGAACGTAACTGTCGTAAATAATTTTTAAATTTTCTGCAACTTGAGGATTGTTAAATTGAACCTGGCTGAGCCGTATTGCAGCTGCTTCTTTGGCATCTAGTTGTAAAATCACTGATTTAATTTTTTCAAAATGTTTATAATAATAAAATGCTGCTTCTAACCAAGTACTCCATCGAATAAGAATTGGTTGCGGCGGCTCGGGTATATCAGGACACAGCGAATGAAATAACCGAATCCGTTTCGGAGATTTAAGAAAAACCGCTTTCGTTTGTCCTATCAGTTGATCCACATCAGGATAAGTTGTACGTATAGTGTTTGTTACAAGGTGTAAAGCGTGAAGCAAACATGTGACATGCAGCAGGTTTGGTTGAATCGTTTTGAGTAAGTTTGCTGTGGAACACATAACCTTGGCAGCATCGGTAACTAACATTAACACTTGCTTCGGTAAAATCTCAAATTTGTGTAGTGTTTCTATTAATACATCATATATCGCTCTGGCAGTACACCCTTGCATTCGTTTACAGGTTAGTAAATAAGGAGGAGAAGGTCCTTGCGGAGTCAGCGTCCGTACTAGAATGGCTAAGATGGACTGTTTTTTAATATCTGTAGTTTCGTCTATTGTTAACCACAGGAATTTTTTTTTACCGTATTTTTCGTACAAGTTACAATTCTCTGACGCACTGACGGTACGTAATTCCGTAGCGTACTTCTTGCTGGTAATTTCCACGTAGGATTGTATTTCTTCCAAAACTGACGAAACATTGGGTGTTCCAGTTTCTGCATTGGTATATTGGTCGCAATTAACATCATTGTTAAATCACACACAAATTTATTATATGATCTGCGTCCACTATTATTCGATTTATGTTTGTCACTATTTATATGTCTTTGGCACTGACTTGCTTTCCAAGTTAATAAAGTTGTTCCACCAACTAAACATTTCACTACGGTACCGTCATATATTAAATCGGGAAACCGATGTAAAAATTTCTTTACTACGTTAGCATGTAACCGAGTCGATGCATTGTTTCTACGCACTCCCGACATTTTCAACACGATTGTGTTAACAATGTATCGCTTACAACGTCTCAACGGCAACTGAATTTATCGTCGTATGCCTCTACTCGATCCCTCCACATCACGCTACTGTTCGGGCACATAGTCTGCCGTCTTTACTGATTACCTTCGAAAACGTGCTTGATTTCAAAAATTTAAGTAAGTTCAAATTATTGTTGATAATCCCATTGCCTTGAAATACTGTTTACATTTAATTATTTTTCGATATCAGATTTAAGTGACATGACAATTGCAATCATGAACGATCACGAATATGCTTACATAGCAACTACGAATTTGTTTTATTAAGTGTTATGGAATTGGTGATATTTCATTTCAAATAGCGATCAACAAATTTAATATTATTCCCCGGGATTAATATCACTATTAATTCTTTGAAATTGGCTCTGTAGCTAGAAAAGAAAGCAAAAAACAATATAATAAAGATGTTGCATTAACTGTGGTAGCTATGGGAACTGTACTAGAAGATCCAAAAATATCACTACGTAAGAGAGCGGGGGAGTTGGATGTAAGGAAGACCTTACTACAAAAGATATTTAGGAAAACAAGATTAATTTATACAAACCCAAATTGATTCATATTCTTCATCACGGGAACGATGAGTTTAGATTAGAATTTTATACTTGAGTTGGAGAAAATGTTGTACATGATCAATTTTCCCATCATCAAATTTTGTTTTCGGATGAAGCTATTTTTACCACTAATGGTTATGTGTCATTCCAAAATTGCAGATATTGGGCAGAAGAGTTCCAAATTTTCGGAAAGATTAGCGTTACAAGAAAGTAAATATGTGGTGTGGAATATTTTCATTTAATTTTGGCCCCTTTTCTTCGAAAACAATTTAAATCAACACAGTTATATGGATATGTTAAAAAATTTTGTGTTACCATCGTTGGAGGATATTAACAGAGACGATGTTGTCTACTTTCAATGGGATGAATGCCCTGCACATTCAACTAATTTAATTAAAAACTGCCTTGACACCCGCGTTACTGAAAGATAGATCGGTCGTTTTGGACCCATTCATAGGTCAGCTCACTCGCCTGCTTTAACGCCCATGAATTTCTATTTTTGGGGACACGTTAATGAAAGAGTGTACGAAAACAATAATTTTGGTGCGAAACATTAAAAAATAAAATACGAACAGGAACTAGTGAGATTGATATAAGAACATTTAGGAACGTTTATAGAGAATTTAGGTATAGAGACGAAAAGTGTGTGGGGTTACGTTAAATAAATTATTTGTTGTTTTTTAGCACATTCGAATTTATATACATTTTTCATAAAATCTTATAATTATGATAAAGAATTTCTTTTAGTTAACCAGATTATTATAAAATTGTTTTAGATCCAGAAATATGTATAAGAACAAACTAAAACATAAAATACTTTTAAAAAATTTATCAACGTTCTCTGTTGTACAAATTTGCACCAAATCCGTGTAAAGACTGCAAATAGGTTAATTCATAATACATCGCTGTACGTTTGCGTTGGTGTATATAAAGTTCGGTTCTTATTATTTTGATGCAAAAATAGTGGAGAATATTTTGTGATATTTGTGATAATAATAAAATGTTGTAATATCAATGAGACAACTAGTTCTTGCCACCTTCTTCTTCTTTTTTCTCTGTTTTGGGTTGAACGCCAGCATTTATAGGCACTTGAGCACACTGCTCTTTGCACTATCTCCAATATACCTCTCAGTTCCACTCTGTTAGTCTTGTGTCTTCGATAAAAGTCACTATCCTCCTCAGGGGACGTTTGAGTACCCTCGTAGGATCCAATAGATCTCTTCCGAAATGTTTTTGTCTGAGTCCCTTCGGTTCCTCACACGTGCATATTACATGAAGGCTAGTTTCCTCCTGTTTTTTTACATCTCTTACACCAGGACTTACTAACCGAGCCCATGCTGTAAGATGCTTCCTTAAAGGACAATGTCTGGTTATTAATCGGGTAATTATCTTAATTTCTTTTTTATTACTACTGCCTGTGTTTTATTTAGTTAGTAAGTTGTAATATATTTCAGCATTTTATTATTTCAGCATATGTCAGCATTATTATACACGCCCTGGACCTTTGATGCATAACCAGCACTCGCAACTATTTATCTTAAATAATCTCCTTTATTGTTAGCACAACCACCAATCAGCGTGTTAGTAATAAATAAAGACGGCAGACTATGTGCCCGGTGCATGGTGACATGAATCATGTCAGCATGTGTACTAAATATTATTTTGGATACTATAATATAAATATGTTTTGAAGGTGCATCTGTTATTGCCAATAATACCACTTTTTCTTTAGAATAAATGTTTCGTTTATTGTTAGAAATACAAAATAATGTTTTTTTTTTGTTTTGATTTAGAACTGTAAAATATATGTTCAAATTCTGTTATCTCTTTGATAAATGCATGTATGGAAATATTTAGGAAACTACTAAATATATGTTTTTCTGCTCCGATATGTAAACAAAGCGAGAGGAATGAAAAATAATAATTAGAGAACGGACACGCTTACCACCCAGTGCAGTACTGGCGAAAGGCTGTATTTCTAAAATATTTAATTTTATTTATATAATTGGAAAACGAACGGGTGGTGATCTATAAAATTACGAAATACATATTTATTTGTTGAAAAGTTGTATTTATAAAGTTTTTAATTTTATTTATATATGTAATTGGAAAACAAACTGGTGGTGATCTATAAAATTACGAAATACATATGTATTTGTTGAAAAGTTGTATTTTTAAAGTTTTTAATTTTATTTCTATAATTGGAACATTTTCATTTGTTCATTTTGTCTTTCAAGTTGAGTAAAGGAGTATTAATATTGACTAGCAATAGTTTCTCAAGGTTTTCTTCTGTCAATTTTGTTCTCTTTGAATTAAGTACATCCTTATAAATAGAAAACGTCCTTTCTACATCGCAACTGGTTATAGGTGCATACTGGAAATATTCTTTTATTTCTTCATATTTAGCCGTTAGATTTTGTGGAATTGTCTCCATACATAATTGCTGCAATGTAATTAAATCTGGATTTTTATTAAGAATTGCTTCAAACTTTTGCCGAAGGCCACATCCGAAGTCACTTGGAATACTTTTCAAATTATTAACAGCCACATCTAATGTGGTTAATCCGTCATTTAATTTGAGATTTCGATTTTCAAAATAAGTGATTAGTTTTGGCAATTTTCCAAAGTGTTCGTGAAGAAAGTACAACTGATTTTTTAAATTTGGGATTTGTGTGAGTTCCTTGCACTCACCAATACTTCTAGCATCCTCCTTTAGCAGTGTTACGAAATGTTTTAGACTATCGAAATTCTCAGCATAATAACTAGTAGCTTCCAGCCATGTTCCCCATCTAGTTATTACTGGACTGGGAGGCATTGACAGAGATGTAAATTTTTCGCTGAAAAGAGCTACTCTCAATGGTGCTTTTCTGAAAACTTTTTTAAAAGCTGATACAAGTCTATCAACTTCCGGAAAAGTGTCTCTGATATATTCGCAGATTCTGTGGAGAGCATGTGCTACACAAGTAATATGCAGCATATTAGGATATGTTTTCTTCAATAGTCTGCCTGTTTTTAACATATACACAGCACTATCACTGACAACTAAAAGTATTTTTTCTTTGTACGTGGCGTCCGAATGAAGCATTTTTTGCATATTCTCCTTAATGGTTTCAGCAACTGTTTCCGCATCAACTCTATTTATAACACTTGTTGCTATTACATATGAGTTATAGGGAATAGTTGGATGTAGTACACCAGCTACGACATTTACCACACAGCGTCCTAACATATCCACCGTTTCATCGGCGCTTATCCATATGTATTGATTTAAAAGATGGCTTCTAATGCGTTCTACTGTTCTCGTATAGCACCTAGAAACATAATATTTGCGTAAAGTTGATTCATCAGGAACATTTCGACCAGTATATTTTTTCAGAAATATTTTTAAAGTGGGATTGCTATGCTAAGTTTATTTAATGGAATATTAGCCGCCATAAAAGTTTTACAGAGTTCAGATGTGCTTGCGATCCTAAGTGACGAATTTTTGACGATATTTTAGGGATTTTGTAATAAATTTCGGAATCACTGACAATGGGCATACAATCAGTATGACCGTCAATCTAACTCGCCATTGTTTTACAATGCCGTTCTCAACATTCTTCCATATCATGTCTGAAAAAGTAACTTAAACAATGCTCTAGATCTAAATAAATGAAAACTAAAAATGTGTGCGTAAGTTATTGAAACTGAACGAAATTCAATGCACACTCTTACGTCGAAATAATTGGTAGAAATAGATTCAATCAAACGATATTAAACAGGATCTATCACAAAAATTACGATGTAATTAACAGTTAAAACTATGAAAACAAGAAACTTACTCACAGCACTTTATTTATCTTACGAAATATAAACTAGTAAATAAAATACATTATAAAAACCCCGCTTCTATCTACGCTCATGAAAACACTTTAAAAAGCACTATATTCTCGGAATACAATAGCTGGCTTGTCCATTGTTATCGCGGCGAGACCAGGTGTCCGAGTAAGTCAACAACAAACAAACAAATACTTCATTGAATTACGCCGGGTTGTACTGAGCGACGTTATACACAATTCCAATTGCCGATTGCGTTTTATGGAAATTGCGTCCGTTCTCTAATAATAATATATGTTCAAATTCTGTTATCTCTTTGATAAATGCATGTATGGAAATATTTAGGAAACTGCTAAATATATGTTTTTCTGCTCCGATATGTAAACAAAGCGAGAGGAATGAAAAATAATATTTAGTACACATGGTGACATGATTCATGTCACCATGCACCGGGCACATAGTCTGCCGTCTTTAGTAATAAAAGTAAGAAGAGTCTGCCTTGCTGTATGGGCTGTCACACATCCTGCTGGAACCATGCGTTGTCTTGTCCCAATCTTCGTAATTCTCCTACCAAGAAATTCTGTAGCATGTGTATATAACGATGGGAGTTAACGGTGACTGCTTGAATATTTTCTTTGAAAAAGTACGGTCCAATGATTCCAAAAATTGATACTCCACACCATACTGTCACTTTTTGGTCACGTGAAGGTTTTTCATGTAACTGTTGAGGATCTTCTGGTGACCAGTACCGACAATTCTGTTTATTTATGAAACCGCTTAAATGAAAGTGAGCTTCATCCGTCATTACTAAACATCTTGACCTGTATTCAGGATTTCCAAGAATTCTCTGCAAACTGTGATGCGAAGTGCTGCATCGCCTTCCTTTAGAGACTGAACAATCTGAATTTTATAGGGGCGAAAACGTAAATCATTTTGAAGAATCCTACGCAGATTTCTTTCAGAGATTTGTAATGCCAATGAATGTTATTTCGCAGATCGCATCGGAGTTATGCTTACGGCGACTCGAACTTCTTCAATATTTTTTGGTGTCCGAACAGTTGTAATATCACCTTTAAATTTTGATGCAGCGCTACCTCTATCATTAAAATCATTCACCCACCTTAAAATTGTCTTCCGTGATGGAATTCTCTCATGTACGTCTACATTAAATTCCCGCCGAAAACTTCTTTGGGCTTGGATAACGGAACCATTTCTAACAAACTCATTCACTGCATAAATACGTTTGGTGGAAATTTCTCTATTCTAATAAAAATTGCATGTAGAGGCATGAAGTTTAATGTCAAACTAACTGACATCGCATTATTTGGCTTTTCATAGCAATCTATTCAAAATGTGTCATACCAGATGCTGAACCCTGTAGAACTCGTAGAGAAAATAAAGCGCAGGTTTCCTAAATACTTATACTACAAGACGGAAGGTACTTATCAACAACGAGGCATTAACTATAACATTATATTATAGATGTTTAATATAGAGTCCTCGGAAAAGAGATGAGGAATCAATGATACACAGTTTTTATACATCAGAAATAATAATATTGACTATTCATACTTCCTAGAACAATTATGTTTTCGAATACCAAGAACCTCGTTACCCCAAACTTTGGTTTTGAATCAAAGTAGCCTTTACTTGATGGAAATTCATAATTGATGAAATAAAAATGACAAAAAAAACAATATTATCTAAATTTACACTTTATTACTATTAATAAAGTGGAAATTTAAGTGATATTGTCTTTTTCATTTTTATTTCAGCAAACTTTGGCTTTTAAGGTATCAATAACATTTAATCTACGTATTTAATTTCTCTGGTAATTATTGCTAGTAATTTGAATATAATTTCACATAATTGCGATTTGAATTTTGACTCTTTGGATGATATACTTAATATAGTAGGGGTATTTAATTTAGTTAAATTTTTATTTACATAGTTAAAGGAAAATATATTCAAAAAAGGTTTAAGTATATCAATACGTTAAGCACGTATTACGCATTTGTTACAAAGGAAACAGACATGCAATATACACATCTGTAACTGTTCACATGGACAATACACCTCGTATTTTCCAGCATTTACTTCTGCTTAAGACACGTGTTTCTACCATCTACTATGAGGCGTCATCAGTTAAGCTAGTGAAGTAAGTAAAGCTTAAATCGCCTATAAGGTATAGCAAATTTCGTCCTATCAGGTAGCACCATATAATCTAGTGACATCTGACGGACGAAAGAGATTATGCCGAAAGTGGCAACCCTTTCCTTGACCGGCTATGCCGGTACAGAAGGGAAGAAAATACATATATAGGTGTAAGTCCATTAACACGATGCCAGATGGCAGCAAATATACAAAAAAGGTTTAAGTATATCAATACGTTAAGCACGTATTACGCATTTGTTACAAATGAAACAGACATGCAATATACACATCTGTAACTGTACACATCGACAATACACCTCGTATTTTCCAGCATTTACTTCTGCTTAAGACACGTGTTTCTGCCATCTACTATTAGGCGTCATCAGTTAAGCTAGTGAAGTAAATAAAGCTTAAATCGCCTATAAGGTATAGCAAATTGCGTGCTATCAGGTAGCAGCATATAATCTAGTGACATCTGACGGACGAAAGAGAGTATGCCGAAAGTGGCGTCCGTCAGATGTCACTAGATTATATGGTGCTACTTGATAGGACGAAATTTGCTATACCTTATAGGCGATTTAAGCTTTATTTACTTCACTAGCTTAACTGATGACGTCTAATATAGTAGATGGCAGCAACACGTGTCTTAAGCAGAAGTAAATGCTGGAAAATACGAGGTGTATTGTCTATGTGTACAGTTACAGATGTGTATATTGCATGTCTGTTTAATTTGTAACAAATGCGTAATACGTCCTTAACGTATTGATATACTTAAACCTTTTTTGTATATTTGCTGCCATCTGGCATCGTGTTAATGGACTTACACCTATATACGTATTTTGTCGAGCGTCTAGCGTCTCAGGGCTACCCTGAAGACGGCAGTAGATTGACTTTGGATTATTCAAATCTTACAAACGATAGAAATAAAATAACCCAAACAATTACTTAATTAATCATCAATCGTCAACAACCTCTCGTTACGAGTGAGCATATATTATTTAAAATATCTTAGATACTACTCAGTTAAAAAAAATGTGCTGATACACATTTTTCTAATTGACTTAAAAGGTAGTACTATAATTTGTTTTCTATTTTGTTTCTATCTAATATTTTTTGTTTTGTTTTCATGTATATTAGAGTATAGTACCACGAATTTGTATTCGTATATGCTCGTATATGTGAATTCGTTATATGTATTGATTTACCATTTAATTATTACTAATATCTGCATTGCATGTCTAGTCTTATATTTGCTTATTTACTTTATTTTATTTATTAGTTTATAAAAATAAAATAAAATAAAACAATAACTTTGTTATATATACCACTTTATTCACATATAATCGTGACCGCGGTTTCTACATACTGATTGAATTTATGTGGTTCAACTACAAACATTTCTGAACTACATAAATTCAATCCATTCTAATATCAATTTTACAGTAGAAATAGAAGAGAATAACTGTATTAACTTCCTGGATTTAAAATTAAACAAATTAGATCAGAGCTTAGAATTTGATATATATCATAAACCTACTTTCACTGATTGCATTATTCCCAAAGATTCACTGCACCCTAAGACACACAAACATTCATTTTTTAATTCTATGATACATAGAGCATTAAATATTCCTTTGTCTAATGAATCTTTTGTTCGTGAAATCAATACTATAAAACAAATAGCGGTAAACAATAGTTATAAAAGTAGCGTAATTGACAGTATACTAAAGAAAAAACAGTTTCAAGTGGCCCTTAGTTTAGTATATCCTAAAGATAGTGCTAATTTGAAACAATTTGTCTCGTTAACTTACTTCGGTAAAATAAGCGAGCAAATTGGAAATATAATTTCAAAAAATAATAGTAATGTTAGTATAGCTTACAAACCATATGTAAAAACAAGTAATTTCATTTTTAACGCAAAACCTAAAACAGATATTAATAATAAATCAGGAGTGTACAAATTATATTGTAACGATTGTAAAAGTGTATATATAGGTCAGACTGGTCGAAGTTTTATTATACGGGAAAAAGAACACAGGAGGTCATATAAACTAAAGAAGACAGATTCAACATTTGCAAACCATCTTATTACAGAAGGACATACATTTGGTCACCGTAAAATATTGCATTTGGCCGAGAAAGGTCGTAAATTAAATATTTTAGAGGCCCTAGAGGTTTTCAAAAGCAGATACAACACAATAGATATCGTTTTAAACGAACAATTGTACCTTATATATACACCTCTTTTCCAATGTTGTATATAATAGTTAAGTATATAGTAGTAATTTTAAATAACATCATAAACCACCCCCATATATTTTTGTGTCATTTATAACTTCTATGTAGGCCTGTAACTTTTGCAGTTTGATAATGACATTGTATGTCGAAACCGCGGTCACGATTATATGTGAATAAAGTGGTATATATAACAAAGTTATTGTTTTATTTTATTTTATTTTCAAAATGAATTACCACAAAGTTACGGATACCAGTATTATTAGTTTATATTTCATAAGATAAATAAAGTTCGGTTAGTTAGTTTCTTTTTTTCATTGTTTTAACTGTTAACTACATAATTACATATTTCGTAATTTTTGTAATAGATCCTGTTTAATATTGTTTAATCGAATCAACTTCTTCCAATTATTTTGACATAAGTGAATTTCGTTAAGTTTCAATAACTTACGCATACATTTTTAGTTTTCATATATTTAGGTCTAGAACATTGTTTGTTACTTTTTCAGATATGATATGGAACAACGTCGAGAATGGCATCGTGAAACAATGGCGAGTTGGGTTAAAGGTCATACTGATTGTATGTCCATTGCCAATGATTCCGAAGTTTATTGCAATGTAAAATATCATTAAAAAATTCCATGAAACACATACACAAAAATTAGACCAGTTGAAATCTGACAATTTTAGCGTTTACGCACCACTGATTACAATTTTTTTTTTCGCTAATTGTTTAGATGCAGATTTTTAATTTTGTATGATAACTAAACTAATATATTGAGTTAAATTTAGCATCAATCTATTTTTTTCTAAGACTATAACTTATTGAGATAGCAATTATTAAAAATAGACAATTTTCAGTTTTCACCAATCCCCGAAGTAAATTTCTATAAATTGTTGTTAGTTTTTATTTTAAGTTTTTAGAGTAAACATTCTAAATTCTAAATGTCAATACTATAATACTAAAACATTAGTTTAAATGTTTGTTATTAGTTTGTTTAGAAAAAATGACAGTAGATTACTTGGTGTGTAAACGCACCATTGGCTGAATGCGTATTGCGCATGCATTTTTCAAGAAAATACAAGGTTAGACTTGTTTATGTTTTAGATTCATAACCAGATGCATTCAGTCTTTAACGTTCCTTTGCAGTATATAGACGCAAATAGACTTACGGTAAACAAAAAAAATGCCGGTTTACCTAACTCACCGGGAATTGGAGGCCGCCTTAGACGAAATAGTAAATGAGCTAGAAAATAGAAATGGTACGTAAAATTTGTAGGTAGTGTACCCCATAACATAGTAAAAGTTGATGAATTGACCGATGAGGAAGATATTGATGATAATGTGGTAATTGAACAAGTTCGCCCAAATGGGCAAGAAATTTCTGGTTTATTTGAGATACAAAATCATAATGATAACACTAATGAAGGTCCTATTGATTCTGACGATGAGACGTTAGATGTAAAAAGACAGAAACTTTTAAGACAAAAAGTATCGGCGCCTGTTTGGAAAAAAGGCGAGACAACTTACGCAAACTTACCTGTTTTTGACAATACTGGAAGAGAAGATATAAAAAATAATTTATGTGGCAAATCTCCGTTGGAATTATTTTATCTCTTTTTTGACGAAGAAGTTTTACGAGAATAGTGAGCTATTCTGTCAAATATTCTTATGACAATAATCGTCATGATTTTCAATTTGGTATAACAGACCTAAAACGGTTCCTAGGAATATTGCTGCTTTCCGGTTACCATACACTGCCTCAGACTGATATGTACTGGTCTACCGACGAAGATAAAGGTTTGGTCATAGTTCGAAAATGTATGCCTCGCAATAGATTTCGAAGTATAAAACGTAATTTGCATTTATCTGATAATGCTCAGTTAGACAAAAATGTCAAATTCTCAAAACTTCGCACGATTTTCAACATAATGAACAAAAGGTACATGCAGTTTGGCGTATTTGCTCACGATCTATCTATCGACGAACAAATGGTGCCCTATTTTGGGAAACATTCCTGTAAAATGTTCATAAAAGGAAAGCCCGTGCGATTTGGCTTTAAGATTTGGTGCCTAACTTCTGCCGATGGATATTTATTTCAGTTCATTCCATATGGAGGGGCGAATGCATCAAATAGTAAATCAGAACTTGGTTTAGGAGGCCAGGTTATTGACAACATAATTTGAAACATACTTGAGTGGGTAAAACCTCACTACAATTTGTATAATACCAAAGTATTTTTAATAATATAAAAAATATTATTAAAAATGGGGTGTGAAGAACACAATACAAGTTCATTTATGTATTTTTGAATGTATCTTCTCCAAAGACGTAGATACGTATTTCACATTTCTACATGATTCTCAATACGCCCCTGTTGGAGAAGACACATTCAAACAAACATAACTACGTTACTATCTAGCCGAAATTATTCAGACAGAGCGTGAAGGAATATTCACCGCTGTCTACATAATAAAGGCCGAAGCAGACGTGTTTTCTATAGTCGGTAACCACCGTATCTATAGAAAACTGTATTCTCGTGTCTTCACTATTTATCGGCTTGAGCCGAATATGTATATGACAACATAATTTGAAACATACTTGAGTGGGTAAAACCTCACTACATTTGTATAATACCAAAGTATTTTTAATAATTTAAAAAATATTATTAAAAATGGGGTGTGAAGAACACAACACAAGTTCATTTATGTATTTCTGAATGTATCTTCTCCAAAGACGTAGATACGTATTTCACATTTCTACATGATTCTCAATACGTCCCTGTTGGAGAAGACACATTCAAACAAACATAACTACGTTACTATCTAGCCGAAATTATTCAGACAGAGCGTGAAGGAATATTCACCGCTGTCTACATAATAGTATGTTTCAAATTATGTTGTCATATACATATTCGGCTCACGCCAATAAATAGTGAAGACACGAGAATACAGTTTTCTATAGATACGGTGGTTACCGACTATAGAAAACACGTCTGCTTCGGCCTTTATTATGTAGACGGCGGTGAATATTCCTTCACGCTCTGTCTGAATAATTTCGGCTAGATAGTAACGTAGTTATGTTTGTTTGAATGTGTCTTCTCCAACAGGGGCGTATTGAGAATCATGTAGAAATGTGAAATACGTATCTACGTCTTTGGAGAAGATACATTCAAAAATACATAAATGAACTTGTATTGTGTTCTTCACACCCCATTTTTAATAATATTTTTTATATTATTAAAAACACTTTGGTATTATACAAATGTAGTGAGGTTTTACCCACTCAAGTATGTTTCAAATTATGTTGTCATATACATATTCGGCTCACGCCGATAAATAGTGAAGACACGAGAATACAGTTTTCTATAGATACGGTGGTTACCGACTATAGAAAACACGTCTGCTTCGGCCTTTATTATGTAGACAGCGGTGAATATTCCTTCACGCTCTGTCTGAATAATTTCGGCTAGATAGTAACGTAGTTATGTTTGTTTGAATGTGTCTTCTCCAACAGGGGGTATTGAGAATCATGTAGAAATGTGAAATACGTATCTACGTCTTTGGAGAAGATACATTCAAAAATACATAAATGAACTTGTATTGTGTTCTTCACACCCCATTTTTAATAATATTTTTTATATTATTAAAAATACTTTGGTATTGGCCAGGTTATTGTTGACTTGCTCACAATTGTGAAAAGTCCACAAAAGCATTGCCTTTACTTTGATAACTTTTTCTCGTCGTATAAGTTATTGAAGTTTTTGAGTCAGAAAGGCTTTTATGCTACAGGCCCCATAAGAGACAACCGAACGGCTAATTGTCCATTAGAAAACGTAAAAAGCATTTCCAAGAAACAACGAGGAAGTTTTGATTCTGTATTTGACGAAGAAACCAACATATCTTTGAACAGGTGGAACGATAATTCAGTGGTGACTATTATTAGTAATACTTTTACACTACGATCTTTATGCACTGTTAAAAGATACGACCGAAAAGACCGAAAGGAAGTGATGATTTCTCAGCCAAATATGATCGCACAATATAATAAATATATGGTCGGCCTGGATTTGCACGACAATGGCGTTTCTAACTATAGAATAAATGTACGTGGCAAAAAGTGGTGGTGGCGGTTATTTATAAAATTGCTAGACAGCACTATTGTTAACGCCTGGAAAATATACAACATAGCGAATGAAACCCAAATGACGCAACTGGAACTCAAATCTTACATTGCAGTACGCTTGATGAAGGCAGAAGATGACAATCGAAACAGGAAAATTAATCAAGCAGTTGGAAGCTCCATTCCTGATGAAGTTCGTCTTGATAACATTGGTCATGTAATCTCGATGCATGCCGATAAAGCTAGACGTCGTTGCAATCTATGCAAAAGCAACACAATTTACATTTGTGTAAAGTGCAAAACACATCTACATTTAAAATGTTTTGAAGATTACCACAAGAAAATATGAACATGTGTTCGGCCAAGTACACGCACCATCTTTTTTTTCATATACGCACTTTTTTTTTCGAGCTGATATGTATCAAATCATTTTTTTTAAATATGTTTTTAGTAATAAACAATACTTTTTTGTAAAGTTTTCGTTTAATATACACCTTGGCCGTAAATGGGTTGAATAAACTTAATAATCCCACCTTCAAAACATTTCTCCAAAAATAAACTGATCGAAATGTTCCTGCTGAATCCACTTAATCCTAAGTGTTACACAAAAGCAGTAGAACGCATTAGAAACCATCTTTCAAATCAGTATCTATGGATAAGTGCCGATAAAACTGTCGATATATTAGGACGCTGTGTGGGAAATGTTGTTGCTGGTGTACTACATCCAACTATTTCATATAACGTATATGTAATAGCAACAAAAGTTATAAATGTAGTTGATGCGGAAACAGTAGCTAACCATATACGAGAATATTCACCAAATGCTTCATTCGGACGACATGTACAAAGAAAAAATACTTTTATTTGTTCGTGACACTCCTGCATATATGTTAAAAACAGGCAGACTCTTAAAGGAAACATATCCTAATATGCTGCATATTACTTGTATAGCATATGCTCTCCACATAATCTGTGAATATATCAGAGCTACCTTTCCGGAAGATAAACTTGTATTCGTTTTTAAAAAAGTTTTCAGAAAAGCATCATTAAGAGTAGCTCTTTATAGGAAAAACTTCCACCTTTGGTACTGCCTCCCTCTCTAGTAATAACTAGAAGGGGAACATGGTTGGAAGCTACTAGTTTTTATGCAGAGAATTTCGATAGTTTACAAAATGTCGTTACATGTTTAAATGACGATGCTCGAAGTATTTCTGAGTGCAAGGAACTAATACAAATTTAAAAAATCAGTTGTACTTTCTCCAGGAACACTTTGCAAGCCAGAACTAATTAATCATTTATTTTGAAAATCAAAATCTTAAATTAAATGATGGATTAACCACATTAGATGTGGCTATTAATAATTTGAAAAATATTCCAAGTGACTTCGGATGTGGCCTTCGGCAAAAGTTTGACGCAGTTTTTAATAGAAATCCAGATTTAATAACATTGCGGCAATTGTGTATGTCTCAAAATATAACTGCTAAATACGGTGAAGTAAAAGAATGTTTCCAGTATGCACCTATAACCAGCTGCGATGTAAAAAGGACGTTTTCTATCTACAAGAATGTATTTCATTCAAAGAGAACAAATTTTACAGAAGGGAACCTTGAGAAAGTATTGCTAGTTAATATTAATACTCCTTTAGTCAACTTGAACTACAAAATGAACAAATAAAAATGTATTTCGTATTTTTTAGATCACCACCCGTTTTCTAATTATATAAATAAAATTAAAAATTCTTTAAAAATACAAATTTTCAATTTTACGCCCGTGGGCGATGAGTCATCGGCCTCTCGTGTCCGGTGCCTAGTAATAACTGAAAGACGGAATTGACGGCTAGACTTTTCTGGAGGAGAATTCCAAAACGCACATTTATGTCGCGTGAACTATTATTGTGACTCAAGGCTATAAAAATTGTTTGATAACTCTTTTGGGAACGCCAATGAAGATTTTATATTAATTTTTAAATTAATTAAATTTAAAATCACTGCCTGTGTATCATTCCAAAATGCCAAGAGCCATGTAAGGAATTTGAAAATCTAGTTTACCTGTGATCTGGGAATTTAATAAGAATTAATTGGATCACTAGAAATATTTTTCAGAGGTGCTTTATCACATATTTTTGTTAATTCGTGAAACGTTACTGTGAGTTTTAAAAAATTGAAATAAAGCCGAGACCACTGATGGATAATGCTCCAACTCATCTCACCAACTTGAACGACAAACACTTGCGCTCCGCTTAAAGTAGTTTTCCTACCACCCAACACAACATTGTTAATTCAGCCAATGGGTCAAGGAGTAATATCAAATTTTGAGGCATATTATCTCTGTCGCATATCTCAACAACTTTTTGATAAAATAGACGACGAAAATACAAAATCTATTGTGAAATTTTGGAAAAAATATGACATCCTAGACTCCATAGTAAAGTATCGACCTCGCTTGGCAAAGAATTAACCCATAATTGCATGAACGTAATATGTAAGAAGGTATGGGCGGAGATATCCAAGGATTCTCATCGAGAACAGCCTAGCATTGGCCAAATTTAAAGTTAAAACTCGAAATCTCTGATTCACTTTACATAATAAAACATGAAGCCAAAAATTTAAAAAAATTGTAGCTCAATGGGTTTGCACTCGGATCATATAGTCCACAGCCAAACGTGATAATCACTAGACCGCGCACAATTTCAACATTTATCCAGCGGTAGTTCCCGAAAATTGCTAATAGCTTAGCTTTTTGAAAAGGAAAAGGTGTCATCTGCAGCAATAGTCTCGATTAATTTCACAAATTTTATTTATTTAAGATAGCCAGGATCCCATGGTGAACCTTACCTTTCAAATTTGCATATATCTCTTTACACACATGCTTTCCCAATACGAAAAAGTCCACACTAACGTGCGCACCATAATTTTGAATCAATTGGTGCATTTTATTAAAGAAAAATGTTTTAGTATTTCCACACAAACATATTTTGAATTTAGCAAAAAAAAATGCGATCAATGCTTTTATCTTTTACTTTATAGTACACGACGAATCATTCATATACTAATGATGTAAAGAACAAGGTATTGTATTCAAGAAGACAAATTGTAAACGATAACGAAGAAAACACTAGCGTATAAAAACAAAATTGAAAATAAAATTATTTCCGTTTCAATTATCCAATATTCGTTGGACCAACGTTAATTTAACAAATAGTCTTACAATCTTCTTTTCTTGCTGGCACATAATTTCCGTCAAAGAAAACGCGCAAATGTGTGTCCCGTGAAACGAAACGAAACCCTTAGAGAGTGAGAGAGAGGAAGAGAGAGGGTATTAAAAAGAAATCCTCTTCTTTATTACGCAAAGACATCAAAGTGAAGTTAGTGGAAATGGAATTCGGTCCAAAAAAAGCTGTACACATATAATATAGAAAAAGCGATGTAAAAGATATATCAGTGAGAAATATTGGCTTTGATACTACTCACTAAAGCGACCGTAGGTGGTCCACCAACATTCTATGTGTAAATCTTTAAACATAGTCCTCTAATGAACAGAAATGTACCCAAGTGGAAAACGAAAAAAAAATAGATTTTTTCTGTTTTTTTTTGAAAATTTCTAAATATGAAAGGAATGCGATAGTAAGTATACAAAAAAGGAAACTGTTGTTTGATTATGTTTATAAAAAGATCAGTAATTACAACATGCATGTTTTCATATTTACAGTCATCCACAGGTTGCTACGTAAATGCACAGTAATGTAATTGGTGCTTAGCAATAGGAGGAGAAAGGTGGGGCAAACTCAGTTGTACAGAACGCGATGAAGTATTAACTAATTGTTAGATATTGTTGCACCCCTGAGAAGAAAGAAATAAATTAATAATCGACGAAGGAGATACTTGTTGAAACTTCATTAAATAGATATAATAAAACACAGTTGTATAGCTTCAAGCTTTACTGTGGGGTAGATTGAAGATATCGTTTTAGATTTCTGTATTTTTTTTTAGAATATTATTAATTAAATTTATGGTGAAACCGTTATTTAGCGCTATAACGTGTATTCTATTTAATTCTATATCCAAGTTTTCTTTACTCATTATATGCTTATCAATCAATGCTTCACAGACTAATTAACGTCCCGTTGAGTAAAGAAAACTTCGATTTAGAATACACGTTATAGCGCTAAATAACGGTTTCGCCATAAATTTAATTAATAATATTCTAAAAAAACTACAGAAATCTAAAACGATATCTTCAATCTACCCCACAGTAAAAAACAATAGAACATTTAGTTATAATTCTATCACATACATCGGTACAATTTCAAACAAAGTAGGAAACTTAATCAAAACAAGTAAAGAAGAGACCATTTCATTCAAAACTAACAATTCCTTACAAAACGCTATAAAAAACAACAAAGATAAAACGGACAATAGATTAAACTCAGGGGTTTACAAGTTGACATGCGAAGATTGTAAAAAAGTGTATGTCGGACAGACAGGACGGACATTTGATATTAGAATGAAAGAACATGAAAGAAGCCACAGAGACAAGAAGACAGACTCAACTTTCGCTAATCATTGCCTAGAACATAATCACAAATTCAACACTAATTTTAAAACTTTGCATGTTCTAGATAAAAGTAAAAAACTTAATATGTTATAAAGTTTAGAAATTAACAAATATAATAAATTAGGTATAATTTTAAATGACCAACTAGACATAAATAACTCCCCCCTACTAAACTTAAAACTCATACATGTCCACCCCCTCTTGGAATGAGATTAGTTCTGTACTTTGTATTGATATATATATATAAGATCTAATTGATAATTTGAATTAGTATTTTCATCCACCTGATGAAGCCACAGTGTGGTGAAACATATGTAGTGTGTTAACATTCTATATATTATTTTGAAACTATACAACTGTGTTTTATTATATCTATAGAAAGAAATAATGCTGAAGAGAATTATTTTACAATAGGATGAAAAGAAAAAAAAATATATCAATCAATATATTTATTTATTGCTACAAAACTCGGCTATGAGACTCTAAAACTTCTTTAAATATTTCTCTAGGGCATGTAGTTGGTTCTTTGGAAAACTGGAGGAAATCACATACACATTTACGATATTATTTCTGGAAATATTATTATTGATTTATCGGGAAAATATCTTTTATCTCAGACCCAAATTATTTAACCTGACATCTATATGAGAATAGTAGGTACTTCAATGGTAAGCCAGTAATATAGTTATTTACTAGGTTTTTTTATTATAACCTTAACAATAAGTGTGCTTGATAGAAACGACATTAAATAAGAAAACAGCAATTCTTTCAAACATACAAAAATAACACTTATTTTAGGGTAAATTAACATAGGACAGCAGGTATGGATGTAAATATGAACTTTACTAAGGTAGATGCTATATATAAAATAACAATCCTTCCAATTAGTGTACTATAGTATTGTTTTTATAGAAATGATAATCATCTTTGTCAAAAGTAATATACGCCTGTTGGTCTAATTATGTATAAAAACTTATGTGAACTGATGCAACTCAAATCCAAACATATAACGTGTGTATAAATTGTCGCAAAAGCTACACCCAGCGACGTTCTTCGTTTGGTTCTGAATAAAAAATCTTAATGTTAAAATGTCGTATCATGCTTCGTTTGTTTTCACGGGGTTTTTGAAGTTCAGACTTTTAGTGCGTAACTAACCTTTGCTCTTCGATATCTGTTAATAGAGATAGATGCAATTTAGTTCAAAGAAAAAATGTTTACTAGTATTATTTCGTAAACGTTTTCTTTTTGATTTAAAAGCTTGTTTTAAACATTTATTCATTAACGTACTTCCACGAACAACACATTTGGCAACGTTGTAGAACAATAAGTTTGTATTTCAAAGTGAGTTCAATCAAAATCATTACTGTCAAATTTTGACATTTACGAATTTACGAAGCATGATACGACATTTTAACATTAAGATTTTTTATTCAGAACCGAACGAAGAATGTCGCTACGTGTAGCTTTTGCGACAATTTATACACACCTTGTATATATCGGAGAGTAATCAACCTTTACGAGGTATACCAAATGAAACTATGTACGTTTTAGTGTTAAACAGATCCATTATCTGTGAATAATAATTTTCTTGAATAGTGCAATTACGATTGAATTATTGAAATAGATTTGATTAATTTAAATAAATGGTAATAAAACAAATAAATAAGGTTAATTGTAGGGATCTTCTACTTAAATAAATACGATGGATGGTCTAATAGGAAGTTCTAGGAAGAAATTGTTCGGAGATACAGAAAAACTTCTCGGCTTTCTTAAAAACTGGTCTTGATTAAGGGCAGAATGCTCAGGTTTAATTAGTATACTACTTTAAGTACCAAATTTGAGGTAATCTTCTTAATAAATTCTATTTTTAACTTAAATATCAATAGTCGCCATCTTGAATTTATAAATTGGAAATGATGCTTTATTGAAAAATTGATAAGAATATATAGCTAATATTTAAGGCTAACTTTTATAAATATTATTGAACACTTTTTGTCGTTAATTTTTAATTTATCACGATTTTAAGAACTTTCGGAGTTCCTAAAATGTCGTCCATAACTTATGGAATACCGACAACAACTGCCAGGATGCTATTATTCAACAAAAAAAGAAATTTGAAAATTATCTGACCTCCCATTGGTGAATATACCACAACGGAGGTGATACGTTAATAAATATGTTATGTATACATTTATACATTTCTATACAATTACCAATTCTTACAGAGTCAAATTAACTTAATTAATAAATATTTAAATTAAAGGATTAAAAAACTATTCAAATATGTGCTTATAGTTCCTTTTGACTTTATATTATCTAACTAAGACCTTTAAATTCTAAAAATATCCATATATTCTAGTATTTTCAATATAAATGTTTTCAAAATTTTATTTGAAACATCTAATCAAGTAAATATATCTTTGTTGGATAATTTGCCCCACAACAACATGGGTATGTATGGTTGTCATAGTTAATAAATGATAATAAATTAAAATTTAAATGTCCACCAAATTACTTATTTTGTGACATTTTATTGAGAAATGATTGATTTGCAGGAACTGCTTAAGAATTAATAAAACTATAAATGCTTATTAAGTAAATAAATAGAATTTAAAACCTCTTTTTATTACAGGTGATTTACGAATTAATAATTAATATGTATGTATAGTTGTAACCCAAACATTATTAAAAAAAAAATATAGACAAAATTCTCGATTGGTTAAATTAAATAATGTTCAAAACGTCTTCTTTCTATTTCTAAAGAATATGCAATTCGATTATAAAAGTTACGCAGTACACTGAACAAGACTTCTGGGGATTTATACGCAATACTTTTAAATTATTGACACGTTATTCTTTGAAGCCATATATGTGTGACTTTACGCAAACCCACAAAAAAAGTTATTTCGTGCTCCGTTTTGAAATAATTCGGTCCTCAAACGTATTCCTTAGATATTGCTGCACAGTCATTTTTGTATGGGCAGGACATCCGTCTTGTTGATACCAAATGTCTTCCATTACAATGTTAGGTATTCCACGTATAAAAGGAATAATATTCAACATACCATCAATTAAAAATGGGCCAACGATATTATTCCCTAATATCCCAATCTAAACATTTACCTTTTGTGGGCATTGTGTGTGAGCAGTATACGCAATGTGTTTATTTGTTCTGGACCAATATTGTAGTAGCGCACGAGTATGGCGATCAGGTAAGGAAAACGTAGATTCGTTTGTAAAGAGGATGTTCGAAATAAAATCTTCATTCTGTACACATTTTTCAATTATATCTAAACAAAACTGAATGCTATCATAATTGTCCTGTGGAAAAAATTCATTTATTTTCTGAACATGATAAGAGAGACACTTTTTTTAAGACTCTTCTCACAGTCTCACGTGATCCATCCAGTTCTTATCCTATTTGAGATGTTGTTCGAGTATAATTGTTTTCCACGCTAGCACATATCATTAAATTGCGATCCTGGTTATCGTTATTTTGAGGCTTTTTATGAAGCGATCGCGAAACGCAACCGAATTTTTCAAAATTAGTTTTGATACGATGAATGATATTCAAACAAGGAATAGGCCGGTTTTTTCAAAAGTATGTATACCGAAAGAGAGCTGTAATAGACTCTAATGAGTGGCTTTGGAAATTCCATTTCACAATCTGCACCTTTTCATCGATCGTGTAGACCATATACATAATTTTACTCAGTATGACAGACACTTGATAGATTACGAACAACTCACATAAATCAATGCCACATGTACCGTTGCGGCCAATATTATCTGGGCAGTAGTTTTTCCCACTGTAAATGGATTTTAATTGTTACATAAAAAAAGTCACCTGGAAAACTATACTGTCATATTGATTGATGAAAAACGTCAATTATAAAAATGCTACATTTATCTTTGGCCGAGAAATTAAGGGTTGTGACGTTACTGGGAGAGGGGTGGTCGGAACGACGAGTCGCATTAATATTCCAATTACCAAAGAGTACTGTGCATAACATTAAGAGAATATGGGATGAGAGACAAACGCTTGAAAGAAGATTGGGTAGTGGTAGGCCCAGAGTTTCAACGGAGGTGGATTATGGTAATTTGGTTGATTTTATTCGCGAAAATCGCTTCCAGTGTGCGGTAGACGCACAGGCTGAATCAAACTTTCCTGGGTCCGTTCGAACGGCAAGGCGTCGTATCAAAAATGGATCTGATCTACGTAATCTTTCTGCAGCGAAAAAAACATTTTTAACTCCGCAAAGTAAGGAACAGAGAGTAGGTTTTGCTTTGGAATACTCCTTAGAAGCGTTAAATTTCTGGCAGAATGTTGTTTTTACAGATGAGAAGGTATTTAAATCGTGTTATGACGGACACGTTAGAGTTTATAGACCTCCGAACTCTCGCTTTGATGAACGTTATACCCAAAAATCACACATAAGCGGTCGTTTTTCTGTCAATGTCTGGGCCTGGATGAGCGCCCAAGGACCCGGAGTTATAACACATATAAGAGGTAGATACAATGCAGAGGTCTATGTTGGAATATTGGAAAATATCGTGCTGCCCTCAGTAAATGCAGTCTTTCCCCAAAATAATTTTATATATCAACAAGACAATTGCCCCATTCATACAGCCAGAGTGACCTCAAACTGGATGCAGCAACAGAACATACAAGTTCTACCATGGCCTTCACGTAGCCCGGACTTGAACCCCATTGAAAATATGTGGGGTTTGATGGGAAAAAAAATTAATAGAGGTAATAATTTTCGCCCACAAAATGTAGAACAGTTATGGGAAAGAATTCAAGAAGCATGGATCGAATTAACTCCAAATTATACTGCATAATTAGTAGCATCAATGCCCAGAAGGTTAAATAATGTTATTGAAAAAAATGGAGCTGCTACAAAATATAAATTTTTATATCATTTGTTTATGTTTTTCGTTTCTTAAATAAACATTAAAACTTTTAATTTAATTTAAGATCAATAATATGGTTGGTCAAAACCAAACTAATTTCAGTTTAAAGACATCCCTTTTTAAGGCAATGACTATTGATTATTGAGATAACCATCACATGATGGCTCATGCCCTAAGTGCGTATCCAGAGTAACGTAGATTGTAGCAAAGCCTGATTTATAAAATTTCATGAAAAAGTCATAAAATATCAAATCACTTCCCAGATTATATTGGCCGCAACCGTACCATTGAATTCGCAGAAAACTGGGACAAGTAATTTGATTACATGTAATTGTGACTTTACTATTTCAATATGACATTTAAATATGTGTCACATTGATGTTTCTCATTTGGGTATTAGACAGTTTCACAATGCTTAAAAATTAGTTCATAAGAGTCGTCCAACTTTTTTGTGAATACGTACGTAAGGTATATTTGCCTGGGCGTCAGATGCTGTGTATCACTCCCTACTACATTCCCCTTTCAATATATTTTCGCAGTATGTTGTGGTTTGTTGTATATTATTTTTTTGCAATCGTACTGTAATGAACACTTTACTTAAATAATTTTCAACCTAGGAAATGTTATTTTAGCGGACTACTCCGCTAAATATTTTTTACCGAACTAGTCCTATAAAACCAACGTTATTTTTACAAATTGAAATTAATTCACAATTTATTCGCTTTTGGAATTAATATTAAATGCTACATTAGAATTTCCATGACTGTTTACAGTCTTGTTACCTAGCAACAGTACCTATTACCTATTAAAAGCATGGCTAAAGTACCAACCCAATTTCACAGTCTACTCCAATTATGAATTTTTTCGATGGCTCGTTATTTATATAATAAATATGGGAGAATGTATATTTAAACAAATGCCGTAGATCAAATTATATGCAAATTTACGTAGCGGTGGACGCCTTCGACTCTGTTGTGTGAACAAGATCCGCAACTCTATTTATTAGTATGGATAAATTTAGGAAAACCAAACATTTTTAAAAGTAGAATAATGGCACTAGTGGGGATAGGTCCGGAAAGCAGATCGCTGCCCTCGCTGTACAATGCTATATCATAGTATAAGTAATATAAATTAGGGACACTTTCTCTATTTATGAACGAAAATCGTAGACAGATTTATGTGACCTTGATTTGAAACGCAGTGTGAAAATGCGCTAAATTTAAAACTTCGATTTCAAATTTCGGATGTTAAAAGTGCAATTAATGACGCTTTTTTGTATTTACACTTAAAAATATGCACTTTATTATTGTAATATTATTAATACCTACTACATTACTTATATCAATACTGGAAATGTACTAAGAAGGGATAAGGATATATTGGAACAGAATTTGTATATAGTTTGTCGAAAGTTGCGTACGCATTATATTACTGTGACTACCAGAAATAAATGAAAATATATTTCGCGCTTTTTCACATTAGAGTTTTAATATACTAGACATCCAATAGTGTCCGTACTTTATATTACTTATTCTATGACTATATTAGAAACTATGGAGAAGTGGATGGCAGTGTACCGTATGTTTGCGTATGACGCGTATGCGTGAAGTACTGAATGGTGTAACGCCGGTGCAGCTGGTTTTTAAGTTCAATCTTGGGCGCCACGATACCTGCGAGTCTTATATGGGCTAACAGTCTGAGGTCGACAGCAAGTATTGTAAAGAAAAAGTCACTTGGTCCTAAGAAGACTGTAAGTGGGTCGAGGTGATTGGAGACAAGCACTGATTCTACGCCCTGAACGCTCTGCAATAAGATATACGCGTATGTCGTGAATAAGAAGATGCGTACTGTTCAGAAGCCTAAGCGGCAGCTATTAAGAATAATGAGAGGACTTTGCCGTTCGAATTACCGCTACTGGACTAGTGAGAATCCTCCCAACATTCACAAAAAACCTCTCCACGCAGAGCATATAAGAAGGGACACTTGTCTTGTCGGCACATCTCCATATTTGGTGACCCTTAGTGGCCACTAGATGACTCTTGTATTTTTTAGATATTTATAGTAAATTAACAAAAAGAGATATTAATATAAATGTATTAAATAGTATAATCGTAAAATAAATATAAGAAATATTAATAATTTTAAAATGCTCTAACAAACATTTTATAAAGGCATTAATAAGTACTTGCATTATGTTGGTAAGTATAATTTTGAATTTGAATGGAAAGCAATATATTATGCTTTATATATGTATATTTATATATTTATATACAGGGTCCGGCAACGAAGCGGTGACGGAAGATTACACGCGTATTTGAAAGTTAGTCAAATATTTAGTCATCGGATATCCTTCCGTACCATCAAGCGCACGTTTTAAAAATATTTTGTTTTATACAGGCTGTTCCAGATGGAAATGCCAGACTAAAGTTGCATTTTTTTAAATGGAACACCCTGTATATTAATAGATAAAATGCTCCGCGCTTGAAAGCTGGTTACATCGATATAATGTTGTATGGATCTAAAGTTGATAGTTTCTGTGTAAATAATTATTTTACTTGATAAATTGATACATTTCAGTAGGCTATTCTGCATAAGGAAAATCAAAAGATCCGAAACCAATAGAATAGAATATTTTCTACTAGTATGCACTTTCGTTGCTACGTGAAATAAATTCTGCAACTGCTCGCGTTATACAGCGTGTTCACAATTTCGCAAAATCGAAGAAATCTCGTAATTTTTAAATGGAACACCCTGTATATTTTTAGCTCATTGAAAAGCCCTTTTAGTACGCTTTCTATTGATACCTCATTTGATGCATCTAGGATGGATCATTTGCTAATTATTTCTTTTTGGAATTGAATTAATGATAAATGCTTGTATTTCTAGTAGCTAATTTGCGCTTTTAAACCATCTGTAAGATCGGATATTAAACAAATTATCCATAAATGGTCTATAACAAGAAGAAACCCCATTAAGTACGAGAAACAGTTGATTTTCACTCGGCGGTGAAAGCAAACATAAAATTAATATAAAGTAATATAGCATTTTCAATAGATTCACTGCTGACCAAATTATCTGGTGTCAGTTTAATAAAAAAATTGCACTAATTAATTTGTATTTTAAAGAATTTTCTAAAACCAACTATTTTACGAATACCTAATATGAAACAATACATACCTAATTAGCTTAATATAAATCGAAATCATGTAGGAAAGAATCAAGTACGAGTAGTATTAAAAGTTTGCACTATTTTAAATAAATACTAATTATTAACCACAACATCAAATTTAATTAACAAAAGTAGTAGCACAGTAAATAAAAATAAAGTAAAGCTAAATAGTAAATGCAAATAAATCAAAGAAAATTTTCAAATGTCCTTCTATGTCTCTCAATACATAAATGAAGCCGCCTGGTGAAATTCCGTTGAACATGCTGTAATGTTTCTTGGCGAACATTTCTAAATGCCTCTCTTATGCGTTCTATCATATTTTTCCTTGTTGTAGGAACTTCCACATAAACTAGAGCCTTGACATATCCCCAAAAGTAGAAGGCCAAGACAGTAAGATCTGGACTTCGTGGAGGCCAAGCGATTGGACCACCTCGTCCTATCCATTTGTCTTCCTTCCATCGCCCTAGAAACTCCCTAACTTTAAGGCTGTAATGAGCAGGTTCACCATCGTGTTGCAACCAGAAAATTTGTCGGGTGTCAGCATCCACATGCTCAAGTAAATTATGCAGTTCGTTCTGCAAAAATGCCAAATACGTATCGCCTGTAACGGTTCCATCGAAAAAGTACGGCCCAATGATATATGGACCAAGTATACCTCCCCAGACGTCACCGCTGAGTGAAAATCAACTGTTTCTCGTACTTAATGGGGTTTCTTCTTGTTATAGACCATTTATGGATAATTTGTTGAATATCCGATCTTACAGAAGGTTTAAAAGCGCAAATTAGCTACTAAAAATACAAGCATTTTTCATTAATCCAACCCCAAAAAGAAATAATTAGCAAATGATCAAGCCTAGGTGCATCAAATGAGGTATTAATAGAAAGCGTAGTAAAAGGGCTTTTCAATGAGCTAAAAATATACAGGGTGTTCCATTTAAAAATTACGAGATTTCTTCGATTTTGCGAAATTTTGAACATTCTGTATAACGCGAGCAGTTTCAGAATTTATTTCACGTAGCAACGAAAGTGCATACTAGTAGAAAATATTCTATTCTATTGGTTTCGGATCTTTTGATTTTCCTTATGCAGAAGAGCCTACTGAAATGTATCAATTTATCAGGTAAAATAATTATTTACACAGAAACTATCAACTTTAGACCCATAGAACATTATATAGATGTAACCAGCTTTCAGACTCGGATCATTTTATATATTAATATACAGGGTGTTCCATTTAAAAAAATGCAACTTTAGTCTGGCATTTCCATCTGGAACACCCTGTATAAAACAAAATATTTTTAAAACGTGCGGTTGATGGTACGGAAGGATATTCGATGACTAAATATTTGACTAACTTTCAAATACGCGTGTAATCTTCCGTCCCCGCTTCGTTGCCGGACCCTGTATATATGCTTATTATAGCAATCATATAATATTGATAAAAAATTAAATTAAGGTTAACACCGAAATTAACACACGCTCATATTTTCCCAATTAGTCGATTAAAAATGAAAGTTTCTCTTGTAACCCAAGTGCTTACTGCAACAGTTACCAATGCAATTGGTGTATTGATTTTGTTGCGGGAGTTTCATAGATTAATTTGGAAAATATGAGTGGATATTTGGAAAATATGATATAACCTACAGTTCATTTTTATCAATATTAGATATTGCTCTATATATAACCAAGACGCCACATTCCATTTAAATTTAAAATTATACTTACCTGTATCATGCAAGTATTAATGCCTTTATCAAATGTGGTGGGTTAGAGCATTTTAAAATTATTATGTATTTTCTAATATTTATTTTACAATTATTCTATTTAATACATTTATTTTAATTTTTTTTTGTTAATTTACTACAAATACAGATGGAAAAAAGTGACGAGCACACCCTGCATAATCTGAACGTGTCAAGATAAATGCGCAGATTAAGCGGAGCATTAAGGTTTCCTCTAGACGAGGTTGCGCAGCGAGTTTTGATTTTTTCTATCGCTGCATTTTTTACTGAGTGTCTCCGACAGCTGCAATATGTTGTCTCCATGGAGACCGATGCGGGGAGGGAGAAACCGTTAATGTTATTGTGGTGGAAGCGAGGGTAGTTGTAGTCGTACTTTGTGCGTGATGGAAGGCCGTTCGCGTTATCTGAGTGAGTTTGAGCGAGGAATGGTTGTGGGGATGCACATGACAGGAGAATCCTTCCGTGATGTCGCGCGCCGTCTCGAGCGGTCATTATCGGTAGTGCAGCGGGCATGGCGAGAATGGATGGAGCAAGGACGTACGCGCCTTCAGCCGCGAACGGGACGGCTCTGTGCGAGCACAGCACGCTAGGATCGCGCCCTTGTGTACAGCACTTTAGCGTCGCGTACGTCTTCCTTAAGGCAACTTGGAGTCGTTCGGCCAGCAGGAAGGGAAGGCGTACTCACTACGCGAACTGTACGGGGGCATTTGCTAGCAAGTGGACTGCGAGCGCGCTGTGCGTTGCAGCGGATTCAACTGACTCGCGAGCATCGCCGTACACCGCGCCAGTGGGTGGAGACTAGGCATCAGTGGGTTGGTGAGTGGAGGCACATTTTGTATTCCGACGAATCAAGATTCGAATTGAGCACCGGTGACGCGCAAATTTTGGTTCATCGGAGACGTGGTGAGCGTCACCTCGAGGAGTGCATCTAACCACGCCATATCGACTGCCAGCAGGGCATTATGGTGTGGGGTGCTATTACACATGGTGAACGTACACGTCTGCTGCATATACAGCATACGATGATGACTAGCCGCTACGTAGGTGAGGTGCTACGGCCCGTTGTGCTTCCCTACGTTCGACGGCGCCCGAGTCTTCTATACATGCACGACAACGCCAGACCGTACACTGCACGTGTTGCCCAGACCTTTGTGGAAGAGACCCATATGTGGATGCTTCCATGGCCGGCACGTTCTCCGGGTCTCAATCCGATCGAACACGTCTGCTGGCTCCCCCGGGCTCCCCCGAGTAAAGTTTGGGAGCTATGGAGGCGAGTTGAAGTAGCGTGGTTGGACATCCCTCCCGCTACCATACAACGATTTATTGACTTCATGCCTCGTCGTATAGCGATGGTGTGCGCCGCTCGCGGGGGATACTCCCGCTATTAACGCATCCCTTCCCAGCAGGACTGCGCCGCTCTCCAGGTGAGAGTAAGTTATGTTGCGTTAGTACTACTTCCATACCAAATGTCGCGTTAGAACCACTTCCTCAAATTATACAGGATGTTCTCGTCACTTTTTTCCATCCAAAATAATATAAGTCATCTAGTGGCCACTAATTGAAAGATAGCCAAATTTTTCAGGAAAAGTCGCGAAATATGGAGACACAAACATCAAAGTGGTGACAAACAAGTGTCCCTTCTTCATTGGTATAACAGTGTGGTATTCGACTGGCAATTCGGTAACATCGGCCCGTATTTTTATGAAGATAGAAATTATGGCATTGTGACAGTCAACGTTAACGCTATTTTCACATGCTTGACACATTCTCGCATTCACAGCTGAGAAGACGATATCTGCACAATATGCAAAATGTTTATTTTCAACAAGATGGTGTCGAGCCGCACATTGCACGTGGTTCAATGGACGGAGTTCGTCCACGTTTTCGTTTTATGTTTCGGCGACATCCCGTGGCGGTCAACGTCCCCTGATTTAATCACTTGCCACATACCTCAAATCACGTATGTATTTTCACAAACTCCGCACCTTGATCAATTTGAAGGAGACTATGTATCATTTATTGCATGCATTTCAAATGGTAGGTATGTAATTACAAACATTTTTTGTAAGAAAATTATTTTTGTTAAAAAACGACTGACTATTCATTTAAAAAATCTCGGGTTCCTGCCGCTCATCCTGTGCATTAATTATATTAATATTGGATCATCTTGACAATTTGAGTGAAGTGCTGTTAAAGTTGTTCTTGAATTGCGTGTGATAAAAGGTTCGATTGCCATCCCAGTTCATGCCGTCCGAAACTGGTACAAAAAAGTCGAAACTGGACAAACTGACCTTCGAGAATAACTTCGTTCAGGGGACTAAATTATAGATCAAGAAGTTTTTCGTCAAAGTATTGAGGCAACTCCAACACGGAAATTATCGTAACAGTTTGGATCTTCACGATAAATTATAGGTAATCATTTTTAAAAGTTAGTGCAGGTAAACAAGCTATGTAAAGAAGTACTCTATGATTTAACAGCGGAGCGATGCTTTGTTTGCGAACCACCAAGATGATTACTTTTTCTGTAGAGTTGTACTAAGTCATCAAAAATGGATCTAGCTTCATAATCCTTTCCATAATCTTCATAACAGATCAAATTATTGACTGAACCTATTGTAACTAACTTTATGCTATAAAATTGTACGGTTAGAGTAGTGTAAGGTTGCACTGAAATGACGAATGGAATCGATTCGTCTTTAGTGACGAATCTCTATTTTGTTTACGGGCTGATGATGGTCGGAAAATGGTTAGAAGGTTTTTTGGAAAATGAAGAAAGTAGCAGTTTCCTGTGTAACGATATACGCCTCTAACTCAAGGAGTGATGATGTGGGGAAGGGGTATCTGTTATGGAAGTAGATCTCCTCTGACAACAATTCTGTAGCGTGAGGACCGTGCCGGGTTAAATCGTGTACTTCGAAAGTTCACCGATCGGTTCGAAGCATGTATTTATACAAATGGCAGCCACATTGAACATCTCCTTTAAGAATTCTACCTGCTTCAAACAAATCTGCTCCTTTTAAGGCAAAAAATTGTCATTAAAGAAGAGGCAAAAACAACACAAAAAAATATGAACATTAAAAATTACAAATGTAATTTATTATTTCCCGGCGTGAATTTATTATTAAGACAACTAAATTACAAATTCTATATCATCACAAAACTGTTATACCGTTAAAATTTTTAAAGAAACTCGATATTGTATTGTTTCGGTATATTACAAAGTTCAGCACGATTGACCTACTTATAAATAACAGCAGAACAGCTGATGCATAAAAAATTTATGTCTAGGAAATTAATGAATACTTGTTTATAAAACTTTCCACGCAAATATGCATTACATTACTGAAATGTGAAATGGATTCTTTGGTGAACTTAAATAAATAAATTCCTAATTGTTTATTGAATCGACAACATAAATTTCTATTTATTTAGATTTAATCTGAATACACGACCATATTTGAAAGTTTGGGTTTCTAAATTTCGGCAAAAATTAATGTTTAGATAGAATAGAATTTTTTGTAGATTTGAATTGCTGTCTTACGAATCTATTATATATTAGCGTATGTCGCGGCATTTCATTTACACACTGCACATATATGTTATTATATAAATTGGCTTTTAAACTTTTGGATGTGGTAAGCGATAGTACATACACGACGTTGAGCAATATTAACATGCATCTTCCGTTTAAAAGAGAAAAATATAAAAGCTTTTCCTTTAGAACATGTAACTTGTAGACATCCTCTCATATATCTTTCCGACAGAGGTTTGTTGTTCATTCAAAATGAGTTTCGAGCACTTAAGGAAAAGATACGGTTCAGTCTACAAAAGCGATGACTGGTGTGCCTTTAACACAGTTCCGTTTCTTTTCCGTTTTTAAGACGGATACATCCTAGATATAGAAAAAAAATAACTTACCCTTATCGGTTGTCCTTGGTGTGTCTGGTGGTGAGCACATGTATCGATCATTTTTAATGCCATCCAGGCAATTTGCTGAGCGTGTGTTTTGGTTTCTTTATGGAGACCACCTGCTACACAATATGCATCACCAATAGTTTCAACCTAGAAATAAAGAATATATTTCAGTATATACATAATTTTTTTTTATTAGATTATTCAGAATAATTGAAACATACATGAGTAGGTAAACCCCACCAGTTTTGTATAATACAAAGGTATTTTTAATAATATAAAATATTATTAAAAATCTGGTGTGAAGAACACAAATGCAGGTTCACTATTAATTGTTGTTAATTGTTGTATAATTGTGTTCTTCACACCAGATTTTTAATAATATTTTATATTATTAAAAATACCTTTGTATTAGATTATTATTTTTTTATAATTTATTTTTCATGTATAGTATTTTCTAAGTACACAGTGTGGTAAGAAGGTTTGCATTTAACGATTTTATGAAAATTACTTAGGTGTGTCAATTTTATTTTATACAGAAAGTACCATCTTTTCAATTAAAAATTTTATTTTGGAGCCTTCGTAACGGCGGCGACTTTGTTTTAATGACTTGCCATTCTTACATATACTCTTGATACTTAAATGGTAATGTCTAGGGACCGAACACGAGAGGCCGAAATTACGATGGATCATATAAATAATATATGCGATGTTATAACGTATAACATCGCTAAGTACAACACGCAGCTATTCATTCGGTTAACTGCACATCTGGCTTTTGTCATTGAATTGTGAAGCAATTACTTCAATATTATAGATAAATTCCTTTCTTCATGGGCATGGATAGAAGGATGAGGAGTTTTAATAATGTAATGTACAACTATGTTTATTAAAAATCACTCTTCAACTTTTACAATGTAGTTTACTGTATAACAACTTTTACATTTATTTTACAACAATTGCTTACTTCTAAGTGATGGACTAAATCTAACTGTTCCTTTTTTATAATGAAAGTATTACTGCATAAGCGTTAGAATGAATATGAATTGTTACACTTATTGTGTTGCAGACGTACTATGTATATGAGAGTTCGAATATGAATGTTAGTAATCGTAACTTTTCTGTATTAGTCCCTCCAGATAGATATCAGATGGAATTTTGTGAACTAAAACACAGACGTTTTAAAATAACATCGGGGGCGTAACAAGGTCAAAATACTGTGAGAAAGAATTTAAAAGATATGTATTAGTGAAGTGCTAACGTTACAGACAAGGGTATTTCTACGCAATAAATTTGTGGGAATATGGAATATTGAAAGGGAGAAACAACAGACATGTTAAATGGAAAATGTATGTTTTCTATGTGTTCTAATTTATGATATCTATCTAGTAGATGCCGTCTGTACGATGTGTGCGTAAATAATAATACACCAAAAATTTGTGAAGAGAGATATAAGAATACAATTTATATTTATGAATAAGTATACACAAAACTTATTGGTTATTGTTCTGACTCATTTATTAGAGTTTATTACAATAATTTATTTTATTTATTAGTTTATATCTCGTAAGATAAATAAAGTACGGTGAGATAGTTTCTTTTTTTCATTGTTTTAACTGTTAATTACATATACAGATTGGCGTAGTTAAAAAAGTAGATATGTAGCTTCAAATTCACACACATAATACGTATATGTATAACAATTTTCACGGATACTGGTAGGGATGGCTTTCAGTAATCTAGTGGTGTATGCGAAGAGCGGGGATGAGATTTGAGCTCCGTCTACGCTAAATTTTGTACATTTCATTTAGAATTTTGTTTCGTTATTTTATAAGAATTTTATTTAATTTGCATTAATAATTTTGTTAACGCATACCTACATCAATTACAAAAGTTGATAATCAATCCGTATGTACTAATAGCGGCTGCAAATCCTTAAAGCAAACCTGTGCATCTACATTTTCACCCTGCCGTACTAACCACATATTAGATACAGACCGAAACTGACTAATGTATCGCCACTATTGTAACTAAACTACGCCAACGGTTATTAGAGTCACATGTACGTATAAATATGCGTGCGCTAGTGTGTCTAATACGTTACGTAATTTCCACCGTTACTTTAGTCAATCTGTATACGTAAGTGTTCAGTGAATTTCCTTATGTTTCAATAACTTACGCTTACATCTTTAATTTTCGTTATTTAGATCTTGATTATCGTTTAAGTTACTTTTTCAGATATAACATAGAACAACGTTGTGAAACAATGGCGAGTTCGATTAAGGGTCATGTCCATTGCCAGTGATTCCGAAATTTATTGCAAAGTCTGTAAAATATCCTTAAAAATTTCAAGAAAGCGCACGTAAGATGTTACTTAGCATCGTAAACGCATACACAGAAACTAGACCCGTTGGAATCTGGCAATTATAACGAAGAACTCTATGAAACTTTAATGGCGGCAAATATTCTATTAAATAAACTTAACAATCCCACCGTCAAAACATTTCTCCAAAAATATACTGGTCGAAATGTTCGTGATGAATCCACCCTACGCAAATATTATGTTTCTAAGTGCTACACGAAAGCAGTAGAACGCATTAGAAGCCATCTTTCAAATCAGTACCTACGGATAAGTGCCGATGAAACTGTCGATATATTAGGACGCTGTGTGTTAAATGTAGTAGCTGGTGTACTATATCCAACTATTCCATATAACGCATACGTAATAGCAACAAAAGTATAAACACACTTGAAGCGGAAACAGTAGTTAAAACCATTTACGAGAATATGCACCACATGTTTTATTCAGACGACAGGTACAAAGAAAAAATACTTTTATTTGTCAGCAGATAAGCAGACTATTAAAGAACACATATCCTAATGTGCTGCATATTACTTGTGCAGCACATGTTTTCCACAGAATCTGTGAATATATTAGAAACACCTTTCTGGTAGTTGATAAACTTGTATCCGCTTTTAAAAGAGTTTTCAGAAAAGCACCATTGAGAGTAGCTCTTTACAGCGAAGAGCTTCTATCTATGGGATTCCCGTGTCATCACTTGACTACATATCCTCTAGACTCTGTCGAGAACTTTTATTGATGCTTGCAAGATACAGCAACCCAAATACAGCTTTAATTTCTTCGCCGTTAGTTTCTCTTACGATGTACTGGTGATTGTCATCGTCATCTTTTCTGATAGAGTTAATTTTGTAATTGGTACATTTTGCTATATCCTCTATTATAACTTGATCTACAAATAAATTCCAGCTGTCACGTATAGTTTTAGTGCTTTTGGCGTATTATTTTACGCCTGGCAAATAGGTAATAATATTTTCTGCTCTTGTTCGGAAAGTAGGGAGGCTATGTATATTTGTCTACTTCGTACGTTTATCTTTTCCCCAGTAAGATCGTTGCGTTTGTTCGGCTTCATCTGTGTCACTTTCTACATCGCCATCTTGCTCCGTATCTGTCTTATGGGAACTCTCGCTAAGATGATCAGACAAGTCCTCACTATCACAAATTTCTTTCTTTTCATCTTCACTATCACTCTCAAATTTTTTCTACAATTGTGCAAGTCTCTCTTGTTCTTTCTCGTAACTCCACATTTCTGTTTGTCGCTCTCAACCGTTTCTAGTAGTAAAAGACATTCACTTGTCGTCCTTACGCGACTGGTGCGGTGGGGTGTGACATACCCAGAACAAGGTTTCTGCAGTTTTGTTCAGCCGATAACAATAAAATTGCAGATCTCTTTTCACAACTTGAAAGTTTGATCTTTTAGCTACAGGTGTTGAAAATCAGAGGGTGCTACAATAACATCTACCACAACATTACTTTAATTTTTTAAATGTGGGGTATGTGACACCCCACCACACCAACGAAGGGTTAAAACTAAAAAAACTACTATTAAAAAGGATACACCAAAGAACGAGAATACATGTTTATTGAAAAACCTCGTAATATAATATTCCAACTTCAATAAACAGAATAATGTCCATATCTACCACTGAAGGAAGAGCAAACAGTTAAGTCACATAATGAGATTTTTTAAATTCGAAAAATGAAGTAAATTATATTAAGATAACATTTGATGAAAGGCCATAAATCTTTAATAACAATATTATAACATCAAAAACAATATTAGTCTAACAATTAAATGAAATTTGGGAAAAAAATTGACATATTAATTAAAATGGAATATAAAAATATTAATTAAAATAATTTCCTGGACAATTATAAGAAAAATAGGGCTAATTTTCAATGTTAATTTCATCAAATGCCAAAACGGCATTTAAGAATTAAGAAGAAGGATCATCTAGAAAACATATAGCTTTTGTTTAAAATGAAAATGCTACAAAAGCCAGAGACCAAAAAGAATTGGGATTGATCGTTTCGATATTTGAATAATAAACACGTACTTCATGTTGTCAAAGTCAAATAGTAAACGCGTATGTCGTGTTGTCAAAGTCAATTTGGTTCGAACCTAAAAAAATAGGCGTATATATAAGTTGTGCCAATTAAGTGTGATGTAAACAAAGTAAAGATAGCAATCAAAGAAGATAAGGTACCTACTGCCTAAAAATCAGAAAGAAAGAAGATTTCCAGAAGAGAAACGGCCATCTATTATCCAATAACTTAAGGTTAGGTAAATGCCAATTTAAAAACAACTTTTCATAAAAGTCAAATTATAAATATGTATTATAACGAGCGATCATTAACATTTTCACTCGTAGCTGGCCGTGTATATAAAAATTATGTCGTAGCTTTAGTCATTAAGATGTTATTTCAAACATCTGTCAGTGTCAAATATATATTTTAAAGTTTCATCAAAAGAAAAAGTAATGGACTTTAATGATATGCATAAAGCGTTTATGGTAGAATGTTAGAGTAAAATTACTTTCGGATGAGACTGGCGCAGAAACACATTTTAGTAATTAGAAAGAGAGCCACCTCATAAATGAGAGAAACAGCTAGTAGTATAAATCCGTGTACTATACGAGCCACAAACGTTTATCGATTATTTGTCAGTCGATACCAGGCATTTCATCTGTGTGTTTCGTAGTGGTCTTGTACGTACATTGCTCCCGCTGCCGACTGCTGCGACTGCTCAATGTTTTTAAGGTGTTCAGTATTTTTGTAATGTCATCGCTCGCGCATCTTCAATCTCATCTGAAAGTAATTTTACTCTACTACTTGACATCTCAAAGAATTGATGGTATTTGGCAGCATTCAATAGAAAATTGCCTTGCGGAGTTTGAAGAGAGATATCCAAATACTGTTCCTAGCTATAAAACTTTCCGTGATACGCTAATGCATTGTGTAAATCTTTTTCGTCAAACAGGCAGTATTTTAAGGAAAAAAGGAAGCGGTCCTCCTCTCAAGAGAAGTCGCGGCGTAATTGAAAATGTCAGACAAATTATTAACGAATCTCCTCAAACATCTATTCGCAGAGTTTCCCAACAAGTAGGGCTTTCGTATGGAACATGTCAAAAAATTTTAAAAAAGGACTTGCACATGTATCCATATAAATTAACTTCTGTACAAAATCTATTACCTACGTATTATGAAAAAAGAACACAATTTTGCCAATGGTATATTCAAACAATGACAGACAATATTTTAAATCATACTTTTTTCACCGATGAAGCTTGGTTTTATTTGAAAAGTTATGTTAATTCGCAAAATATGCGTATGTGGTCCAGTGAAAATCCTCACTTCTACAGAGAAGTTCCTCTACATCCAGAAAAAATAGGCGTATGGGTAGGTATGAGTCGTCACCGATTAATAGGATCAATATTCTTTGAGGGCACGATAACATCGGAGAAATATCGTAACGAAATTCTCAGTGTTTTTACTAATCAATTGACTAATGATGAACTCCAGGTCGGATATTTTCAACAGGATGGGGCTACATCTCACGTTACACTTGAAAATATTCAGTTTTTGCAAAAATTTTATGGCGATAGGATAATAAGTAGAAATACAGCGATTCCATATCCACCACGATCGTGTGATTTAACAGTCATGGATTTTTTTGTGTGGCCATACATAAAGAATATTATTTATGAAACACCAATTAATAATCTACAAGAGTTAAGACATAAAAACATAGAAAAATGTGAACACATCAATAACTCACCGCAAATACTGATCAATGTTTTCATTGCTCTACGAAATAGAGTGCGATTATGCTTGGTGGAGAATGGTCAACATTTTACACATTTTTTATAATATTCTATTACTTTGTATAAAAATTATAAATATATTTTTCGTCATACCTACCGCGTAAGTAAACAGTTATGACATGACACCTTTTTTTGAAACGTAAGTGACAGTTTACACACCGTATTGACAGTTGCTATGGTAGCGGGCTGTAATATTTCATTACGACCCTAACTAAATAATAGCAATATTTAGAACATTTATAACATTTGAAACATAATTTCTATAACTAGTAAAAGTAGAAACTCGTACAAAAACTTATCACTTTGTAATATTAAATGTAAACGAACAATTAGATCTTTCTGCCACGGTAGAAGATTTCCATGCGCCGTATCTTTTCAGACTAAGAAACATCAATTCCTGAATCTGCTAATATTATTGCCGATGATTTTAGACCGTCTAAAACCATCATTTTTATGCTTCAGAAATCCTTTCAATTTAGGAAATTGTAAGATATCTTCAAGACTTCTCTAGCAAAATTTCAGTACAAGCTATAATAGCCCCCATCTCTATTTGATCCATATTTATAAAGTTTATCTAAATGCAGAAACTTTTGAGAATATATTGGCATGTACTTTGACATTTATCAAAAATATAAATTTATATTGACACAAACATGGTTACCATAGATACGACAAACATTCCTGACTTGATGTTACTAATGTGTTTACATATATTAAAAGTAAAGTGCAAAATCATCAAAATTCGTCTATTAAAAAAAGTAGGTATGGCGAAAAATCTCATATGCACCACGGTTCGTACAGTACAGTTTTATGGTCTCGAATATATGCAAACCTCGACCCTACGGGTCTCGGTTTGCAAACGTATTCTCAACCATAAAGCTGTACTTACGAACCTAGGTACATAAGTAACTATAATATAAAAGTCAGCATTTCAAATTATTTTTTAACAATCATGACGGTTGAAATTATAATGACAGATCTCCTCAATGGGGATGGGACGTTTCGTCGCCGCCGTTTCGGGGCCGCAGATTCGGAGCCGCCGTTTCGTGGTCGGGACGTTTGGGAGCCGAGCCGTTTCGGAGCCGAGCCGTTTCGGAGCCGAGCCGTTTCGGCGCCGAACCGTTTCGGAGTCGAGCCGTTTCGCGGCCGAGACGATTCGCAGCCAGGCGGTTCGGAGCGGGGCAAAGTGATTATTTTTTAAATTTCTAAGAGCGTATGAAAGTAAGCACTGTTTATCGGCTTATAATCTTAATCAACATGTTAGCAAGAAGAAATGGCTTTAATTTCGGGAATTAAGAAGCATTTTGGGGGTAAATTTTTATTGTTTTAGCAAGTAGCAAGAATAACTTTTCTTGGCACAGAGACTCGCTTAACGGACACCACTCAATAACAGACACGAACATGTAAAAATGTGGACTTTGAATATAATGTCATTTACAAAATTACCTACTGATTACCAATAAGCATTAAACAGATACTTTTATGATGCTGCAAAGCAGGATGTCGTTATAATAATCCGTTTACACAAAAATGAATGGATAATCTGGGAACTTCTAGTATTAAAGGTATTCATGACATGAAATCTAGAAGGGTGGAATGGAAACATATAGGTTTAGATTTAGATTTATACTTAAAATACCATTTGTGCTCTTCAGACTTTTTTTTTATTTGCGTTATGATTTATGAATGATACAGAAAGTGTTCGGGAATTTTCAAAAAATTTAATTTAAAAAAAGAAACAAAGAAATTTAACCGACAGAAAGCGATTAAAGTCATTTCTTCTTGCTAACATGTGGATTAAGATTATAAGCCGATAAATAATGTTTACTTTCATACGATTTTAAAAGTATCAAAAATATTCACTTTGCCCCGCTCCGAACCGCCCGGCTGCGAATCGTCTCGGCCCCGAAAGGGCTCGGCCCCAAAACGGCTCGGCCCCGAAACGGCTTGGCCCCGAAACGGCTCGGCTCCGAACCGGCTCGGCTCCCAAACGTCCCGGCCACGAAACGGCGACTCCGAATCGGCGACCCCGAAACGGCGGCGACGAAACGTCCTAGACCCCTCCTCAATAACTTAAGTTAGGACATACTTTTTGTGTACATGGCTTACTTGAGCGAAAATTTTAATGATCACTCGTTAATAACGAATATAATTCAAAAACTTAATCAAAATTAAGAAATTCAATTACAAAGAGTCCATAGAATTTTTTTACCATTAGCTGTTCTTTGTTCTTGTTTCTCAAGAATCCACAAACCTAACTTTAAAAAAATAACACAAAAATACAAAAAAAAACACATGAGATAAGAAGATACCAGTCCATGCGGCCACAACAGAAGGAGCTTTCTAAGGAAGACAGCTGAAGAGAAGATTACGGCCATCTATCATTATTTTTCAAATACATATGCTATGGTGTTTATTGTTTCTTTAGAATAAAGACATTTGTAGAAAAATAAAGGCATTTTATTATACAAAACACAAACACAGATAGCATAGTAGTAGTAAGATATAACACATACATAATAATATCTTGTTGTCAATTTGTATTTAATGTACTTAAAATGTACTTAAATTCTTAAAATCAAATGACAGCAATAAGATTTGTGTTCGAACAACGCCAACATTGAAAAATGAAAAAAAGCGTATAGAAATGAAGCTCATTGTTATTACTGTTTTGGGTGTCATAATGATTTCATTCCGAACGTAAAATAGAAAAAAATATATTATTATTATTAAATAAAGTATGAGCATACTGTATATGCCTTTATAAGCTCCTTCCTTTGTAAGTACATAAAGAAAAATAGTTTGATGGTTGAATGTTTGACTTAATGATTTAAATTGGCTTGTTGAAATTTGGCAATCATAACGAGGACGATGCAGTTTCCTATTCTAAGTTTTTCGATTGGATTCCATCTCGCGAAAAAATACCACTTCAATTGAAACGTCGCATCTTTTGAAATGTTAGACGGATCTAACTTTTTTAATTAACGCTTCGAAGCAATATTCAGGATTTATTGTCGTTTGATAAATCGGAAAAAGAATAATATCAATGTAATACTGTACAAGTTTTCAAATTAAGTAAAATATAAAATGGAATAATGTAGATTAATTTGCGTGTATCATTGATAAAATAAACATTCTTAGGATTTCTTAATTTTAAATTTGTTTAGAAACTTTTTTCATCAAAGCTGCACATAAATAAAATAAAATGTGATTGAGTGACTTTACTTTAATACATAAAATTATTCATGTAGAACAAAATAATTTCAAACATACTTGAGTAGGTAAAATCGACATATTTGTATGAAACAAAAACATCTTTAATAATATAAAAATATTAAAAATCGGACGCGGAGAACACAATTCATAATTCATATTTGTGTGAAAATGTCTCTCCAGACATGTAGATACGTATTTTATCTTAGTCTAGAATTATTAGTATATGCTGCTGGAGAGATACTTTAACCATAAATAACACCCTTATGGCCGGTTTCATAATATTTCCTTAAAAGGGATTTTATCTAAAAGTCCATTTTGCCTAAAAACTCTTCTAAATGCTATTAAAAGACGACCGTCTCATAATCCTATTGCCACTTCTTTCTAACTAAAAGGATACCTTAAATTAGTACGTTGGTCATACTGAAAATTTAAATTGATTGAAATACGCGCGTCAGATCCAGAAGATATCCTAATATTTTGCAGCGTCTTATACAGCGTGGCCCAAAATGACCGAAGGGGTTTGAGTTCATTATAACTTCTTATTTAAGACACAATTATTAAATTTTTTTAATTTTAAATACAGTATATTAATGGAGAATATTTTAAATTTAATTATGAAAAATTATATCTCGCAATGACCGAAGGGGTTTGAGTTCATTATAACTTCTTATTTAAGACATAATTATTAAATTTTTTTAATTTTAAATACAGTATATTAATGGAGAATATTTTTAAAAAAAATTATATCTCGCAATGGATCGTTGATTTGAGAAATAAAGGTCAACGATTTTGGCACGTTGTTCAATTGTGTACTGTTCCATTTTAAATTCCCCAAGTCTTCTTTACAAAATACTGAAAACAAAAAAAAATATAATAAAAAAGTTATAAGGAATTAAAACCCCTTCGGTCATTTTGGGCCACCCTGTACTTATAACGTTTTGCTGCTATTGCTATAGATTTAGTGCTTTTCACCAAATTCGTCTAAATAGTATTTTATTAATTATTAGTATTATAGATATGTACTAAAGTAGTATTTTTAGTGAAGAAAATCGATGAAATCAAATTATTTCGCAGTTGAATTTCTTTCTATTTTAGCATAAACCATAATGAATAATTCTACGCCTAGCAAACGAATCGATTACTCGAAGTTTTCTAAAGTTTTTAAAGTTTTCTAATTGAGAACATCAGTAAATTTAAGAAAGTTATAAAAAATAAAGCAGTCGATAAAATCATGCAATGAAAAGAAAATTTATGTTAGTATTGTGTTTTTTTTTAATATAAATTTGTATTATTAAATTTATATTTGAAAATAATCTTTAAACAAAAAATATATTTATTTACATTTGCATTATGATTTTACGTTTACAACCTGTTGGAGTGCTTTGTAGGTAATTAATAGAGACTGGATTTTATGCAAAATGCATATTTGTTGTTTTTTGGTATATTCCTTCTATACTGGGTACTTATTCATTTTCCACCATCAGAATACGTTTTTAACAATTTTTTTTAGTGCATATAATGCATATTTGGACACTTTACCATAACTGCATATGCACGTACATATTTTATAATTATTTTGCATATTTATGCATATATTCGCCATTTTCATAAGAACCATAATAAAATCTGATATTTAAAGATATTTAATTTGTTTGTGTAAACGTGAAGGGATTAGCATTCCTTCAACTTTGCATTAATGACTCATTAAAACTCCATCTCATTAATAATGAGATGGACTTTCCCAAAAATAGGATTTAACTGTACTGATAATCGGTTTACAGGGCAATTAGAACTTACGTAAGAAACCCTTTTCAGAAATGTAGGTATTAATGCAGGTATATTATACCGTACGACTAATATCAATATAAGAAAAAGAAATAATTTCCTTCATAGTTTGTTCATTCGTAAACGTGTTAAGGTCTGTGCTATATGGTGAAACAAAAGTGAATTAAAAATTTTTGAAAATGCCGAAGATAGATAAAGCGAAGTCATCTCTAATAAAAAATTGGATAAGTGATTGCAGTGCACTAAAAATTATTGACGAAGAAAGTGTTTTGTGCACACTCTGCGACAAAAGGGTAAGTTGAATTTTGAAATATTTTGTCAATAACAAGTTCTACAATTATGAGAATTTTCTTTTGTGTTCATAAATATAATGAAACAATTTCATAATAAATTATTATTAGATATGTTTAATTTTATCTTCTTTAAAGCTAATATATCTTTGTAATATTTCTTTGTCATGAACACCAAAATAACGAAAATCAATCAAATTTAAACAACTGGAGAACTTTACAAAACCAGACAATTTATTTTTCTAGTTTTTGTAGTAATATAGTAATTAATAATAATTATTATAACTGAATGTTAAATATATATATTTGTTACACAGATTACCTGCCAGAAGAAATTTCAAGCAGTGCAACATTTGAACACAACATTTCATCAGAACAGGGTTTCTGAAAATTTGAATAAACCGCGGCAGAAACTTTTGGAGGAAAGTTTTCTCAATAACTCGAAGAATCCACAAGAAGCATTTTCCAAAGATTTGTGTAATCTTTTTGTGGGTTGTAATATTCCTTTACATAAATTGGACAATCCGATATTTCAAGAATTCCTGAAAACTTATTGCAAAGTCGATGATAAACCCATTTATGTACCCAGTTCCTCAACTTTACGCAAGAAATACATCAACGAAATTTATGAAGATGTTACCGATGGTATTAGAAAGGAGTTGAAAAACCAAAATCTTTGGGTCTCTGTTGATGAAACTACCGACACGAAGGGCCGTCAGGTTGCTAATTTAATTATTGGAACCTTAAATGGTTCAACTCAATCTAAAAGACATTTAATTAATGTAGGTAATTTAGACAAAACAAATCATGTTACCATAGCCAGGTTTATTAATGAGTCCTTAGCGAATTTCTTTTTACCCGACAAAGTACCTTTTGAAAAATTTCTGTTAATGGTAACTGACGCCGCTTTGTATATGTTAAAATCAGCTCAAAGTCTGAAAATTTTTTCCCCAATTTAATCCATTGTACTTGCTTGGCTCATGGTTTAAATAGGGTTGCTGAAAAAGTTAGATTAGAGTTTTCAGATGTAAATAATTTAATTAGTAATATCAAAAAAGTATTTTTAAAAGCGCCCTTACGAGTGCAATTATATAACGAAATGCTTCCCGGCATTCCATTGCCACCAGAACCTATCTTAACAAGATGGGAACATGGCTTAAAAGTGCTGTGTTTCTTGCCGATAATTACGAAGGCATCAAAAATGTTGTAACTCAATTTGATTCAGCAACCAGTCTTGCCAAAGAAAAGTGTAACGTAATTTCCAATAATTCGACAATACACAATCAGCTATCATATATTAAATCTAATTTTGCGATAATTGAGCAGGCAATTACTAGATTAGAAGATAGAAATTTATCTTTAAATGATGGTGTTGGCATTGTAAACGATATTGAAGAGAAAATTGGAAACGTCAACGGATTGACTGGAAAAAGAATTAAAGAAAAATTAGCCGCAATTCTAGGCAAAAATGGAGGTTTTGTTACATTAAAATCTATAAATAATGTAATTAATGGCAATGAAGACATTAATATAAGCCCTTCATTAATACCTAGTTTTAAGAATGCACCGATCACATCTTGCGATGTTGAAAGAACATTTTCCCAATATAAACATATACCTACAGATCGTAGACATAATTTAACTATGGAAAATTTAAAGAAATATATGGTTATTTATTGTAATAAATAAATATATAATTTGTAAATACGACAATTTATTGTAATAAATAAATATACAATTTGTAAATACGACAAATGAATTTTAATTTCCTAAAACATAATAAATAAATGCCCATCCTAAGTGCATATTGCATATTGTAACTGCATATTTAGGGATTTTTTAAGTGCATATTGCATGCATATTTGGCAAACTTTTTAGTGCATATTTTCCAGTCTCTAGTAATTAATAATGGTTTTCCTGTTTCATTATACAAATTAGCACATCTGCAATATTCCATTCTATAACTGTCATTAATGTATTTATATTTAAACGAATACGAGCTTGACAAGAAAGTATTAAATTCATTCATATTTACTAACATTTGCGGTTACAAATTATTACGATTGTTATTTGTAGGTTAAATGGCCATTTAAATCCGGTAAATGCCAATTTTTCTTCATTTAACTAAAAGCTGATTTAAAATAAGCTTTTAAGCTAAATGGTAATTATGAGACGCAATGTTTCACTAAAAGCCCTTTTAAAAAATAAAAGGCCATTTAAATATATTATGAAACCGGCCGTTACCTTATTACCAAAGTTAAGACACAATATAGAAGAAGATTCAGCGCCGCTATTGACTAATGTCAACATTACGAACACCAAAACAACCATCGCTGTTTTCATAACAAATATAAGACGGATACAATCGCAAATTGCGGAAACTGTGACCTTGAATTTATTGTAACGTGTAATACCCAAAATTATAGTGAATTTCTTGACGACAATAAATTCATGACGAAATTTACGAATTAGAACCAGCTCTAATTCTTCGTCAATTTTTTTGGGAATTATGGTTACATTTTGGTTTTAAAGATATTGCCAACTTAGGATGTAATGTAATACTTGTGTTATCGTAGGGTTATCGTAAGAATTAGAGGTTATGTAGGTATTAGTGGTTATCGTTATAAAATAGAAAATAGATTAAGTGAAGATAGTAAAGGCTTATAATAATTAGTCATTATTTTCACAGTACAAAAAGCAACATACGTTTGACATAACATAGTCAACTTATAAGTACAAACACAACCAGGTTGGTACGAGGGCGTATTTTTATGTTAGCTACCTAGACATGAAACAAAAGAGAGACGATGTCAAACAAATTATTGAAAAATTGCTGTCACTGTTAGAAGTACATGTGCTAAGTTGTGTTTAGTTTGTGCTGTTTATAGAGATTTGAGACGGCCTATTTCTCGATAAAATGAGTGAAACTAAGGTTGAACATCGCAGCGTAATAAAGTTCCTGACAAAAGAAGGCAATGGTCCAAAAGCAATTCATGAAAGAATGGTTGCTGTGTATGGGGAAGATACACCATCTTTTATTCCCAAGTTATTTCCAAGTAAAATATTGGTCTAAACTGACCCAAAGTCCGGACGACCCGTTGAAGCTCGAACTGAAGACATTGTGCGAAAAGTCGAAAATTTGGTACTGAAAGATCGGCGTGTAAAGATCTTTGTCATTGCCAATGAAGTCTGTATATCCGAAACAAGTGTCCTCAAAATTTTGCATGACGATTTGGGTATGAAGAAGGTGTCTGCACGGTGGATACCCAGATTGCTTACACCTGAACAAAAACTGTACAGAAAAGAAATTTGGTCAAGTTGGAGAGGGACAAAACATTTTTATCTCGAATTATCACCGGGGATGAGACTTGGGTATATTACTGGAACCCTCCTACTAAACAAGAATCTATGCAGTGGGTTCATAAGGGCTCTCCACCACCAAAAAAGGCCAAGACATAATTTTCTTGGAAAGAACTGATGGCAACTGTTTTCTGGGATGCTGACGGAGTCTTGCTTATTGAATATATGCCGAGAGGGTCTACCATAAATGGAGAGGCCTACGGAAACACAATTAAAAATTTAAAAACTGCTCTGGAGGAAAAATGCCCGCATTCTTATCCACAAAAGAACTTGTTGCTGCACGATAATTGTCGGGTTCATAAGGCAAACAAAGTTCAGCAGATAATCAATGACTGTGGGTTTATAGAGTTAAGACATCCACCTTATAGCCCCGATCTAGCTCCGTCAGACTTCTTCTTATTCAAAAATTTAAAAAAGCGTCTCAGGGGAAAGCGTTTTGCTTCTGATGAAAAACTCAAAGAAGTTGTTGAAGAATATTTTGCGGGGTTACCGAAGCAATTTTTTTCTGAGGGTATGGGGCAACTGGAAAAAAGATGGAATAAGTATATTAGTGTTGAAGGGAGTTATATAGAAAAATATTCATGGCTAGGTAGATAACATAAAAATACGCCCTCGTAGTAAGAAAAAGTCAATATTTTATGGTTGGCATTAACTGGTTAGCTTCAATAAAATATTTTATCGTGTAATACAAAGATGGATTTTCAATAAATTCATGAACTTCTTCATGAATTTCTTCGTGAATAAATTCATGAATTTCTTTGACCGTGTAAAGCCGCCTTGAGTCATGAAATGTGCATTGTTAACAGTACCATACAACAAATTCTACATAACTTAGTTTTACAGTAAATCATAAACACAAAGAACAAGTTTGTAGTTTGAAATTTATTTACGTTCGTAAGATGATTGTTGCAAAGTAATGCAAGTATACATCTACAATAAATGATCGAAATGCCCACCATCTGATATTTTGTGGTGCAGTTCATCAAAATCGTGTCTTAGCGGTTGAAAAATTGCGTTCTTTATATACAGCCACAAAAAGATGCCGCATGGAGTAAGATCACAGGATCTTGGTGACTATGGAATGGGTGTATTGCGACTAATAAATAATACGATTGTAAAAAAAATTCCTTATCATGTTTAAGGTTTCATGTGATGTGTGATCTGTGGCTGCTTCATTTTGAGAATACCCAAATTGTAATTTATCGTCGTGAATTTCATCAAAAAATCGCCTTAAAATCTCTTCTCGATTTCGTTCTGCATTCAAAGTGCCTAAAATATTCATTGCTAATGTCTATCAGAAGAACATTATTTGTTTTTTACATTCAAAAATGTATGATGTAACTATTCTACGCTTTGAAACTGCTGCCCACACGCCTACCTTTTGTGGATGAAGTGGAACTTCTTCGATGAAATTGGGTTTCTCAGTACTCCATATTCTTATGTTTTGTTAATTAATGTAGCCTTCTCAATGACACCACATCGCATCCGTAAAAAAAGTCCTTTCGAAGAAGTCATTGTTAATAGCGTTTAGGAACCATCGGCAATATATGACATGTTGCGAATAATCAGTTTCATGTAATTGTTGGACGGCTAATATACGGTAGTGACACAATTGCAAATTCTTCTTTAATATTTGTTGGCAAGTACTAGTAGCTAATTTAGCTTGCTGTGCTAGTCGACGTACAGATGTTCGGGGCGCTTCATAGATAACGTGTCTTACATATTCGATTGCCTCCACTGTCCTCTTTTTAGGTCACTTCTTTACGTAAAATGGAGAAAAGATAGAGAAGAAAGATTAAGAAAAGAAGCGGAAAAGAAGACCAAGATTTCCAAGAGAAACTTAGTAATGAAATGTTCTTCTGAAAGTGAACAGGTTGGCTTTTCCGATAAAGGAAACACTTCCTCTGAAGCTAAAGACAACCACATCATTATTACAAGTTTTGAAGAATTTGAACGACTTGCAAAACTTAATGACTACGTTTTAGTAGCATTCCCAACTAAAACCTGCATCAGCTTAATACAGGGTGTTTCATTTAAAATAAAAAAATTAACATCGCTTCCAGCTAAACCAGAAGTCTGATTCGGATATAAATATACTCATTGAATCCTCGATTTGCATTTAATTAATTGTGGAGAGTCTTATTAATATATAAGTATATCAAAGATATTCGAACGGATCTATTCATTTGCCTAACCCTCTATATATATATATATATATATATATATATATATATATATATATATATATATATATATATAACGTGTATAAATTGTCGCAAAAGCTACACGCAGCGACTTTCTTCGTTTGGTTCTGAATAAAAAATCTTAATGTTAAAATGTCGTATCATGCTTCGTTTGTTTTCACGGGGTTCTTGAAGTTCAGACTTTTAGTGCGTAACTAACCTTTGCTCTTCGATATCTGTTAATAGAGATTGATGCCATTTAGTTTAAAGAAAAAATTTTTACTAGTATTATTTCGTAAACGTTTTCTTTTTGATTTAAAAGCTTGTTTTAAACATTTATTCATTAACATACTTCCACGAAAAACACATTTGGCAACGTTGTAGAACAATAAGTTTGTATTTCAAAGTGAGTTCAATCAAAATCATTACTGTCAAATTGTGACATTTACGAATTTACGAAGCATGACACGACATTTTAACATTAAGATTTTTTATTCAGAACCGAACGAAGAATGTCGCTACGTGTAGCTTTTGCGACAATTTATATACACCTTGTATATTAGATTCAATTAGTCGCCGATTTAAGGTCTGTTTTACTTTAGCATGTATATATTTAAAATAATCTTACATATTTCACTTGCATATTGCTTGCAAATGACCCCTATAATTGGTGTAAAGCTGTTGGGGAATGCTAAGGCATGAATAATTATTAATAAACTGGGATGTATTTTTGAATAATGTCATTTTTATCTATGGCAACACATATATAAATATGACGTTAATCTACTGTCATTTATAATTTAAAATTCTTATTTTAAATATATATACATATTAAACTAAAACAGACCTTAAATCGCCGACTATCTAAATCTGTAATTAATATAATATACAAAGGTCAAGAAATAATTATCTATATAAATATACATATACATATATATGGTGTCCTTGATATGAAAAGACAACGTACGAAAAATGGAAAGGTGTAATTATATAGAATATAAATCCAAAATATTTTCCCAAAATTCTCTCTAATAAGCGAGAAAAAAAAATGAGGAAGATATTTAAAAACTTTTGCTATCCCACTGTGCGATTATAAAAAATTATCAGTGATGATATCTTAAAGTTCACCTACAATAACAAAAATAATAGTTTTATTATTGTGCATCTCAATCAGCTGTTACGTACGTAAATATACGCTACAATGTATGCATGTGTGAGGTATTTATTATTTATACACATTTTGAATATTTTGAATTCAAAGACAATACAATTTTCGGGATGTTTTTAATTTCGGGCTTCGTGTCGTAATTAAGTCACAATGTTTTAGATTTATGTTCTATATAATTACATATTTATATTTATCATACGTTGTCTCTTTATTTCAAGGACATTATGTATATATGTATATATGTATATATATATATATATATTTATATATAATATAAACAACACGCTAATTAAATAGAAGAAGCGAGGTTAAGGATTTAGGTATATCATTTGATTCTGCATTAGCATTTGGAATTACATTGCAATTACTTGTAAGTCTGGTCTGAAATCTCTGGGTTTCCTGATTCACTCCTGCAGGCATTTTAGCAGAGAGAGATCGCCATTGTATCATATCATGACTAATTGAAATAATTATGCAGAGAATTAAAGTTGTCTTTTTTCCATGCACACATTTTTGATAATTCTTAAATAATTTTTTTTCTACAAACACCGTTAAAAGTTGACATTTTGACACGGCTAACTTTAATTAAAAATGCGATATTATAGCGTAGCGTGTTAAAAGTAGTACTTTTAACACTAGTGTTAAAAGTTAATTGACATGACAGTTTGTCAAAAATGACAACATATATTAAAGTGATTTTTATTACTAAATGAAAATTACATATTTCTTGGATAATTAATATTAAATGTACAGTTTGTGTAATTCGAGATATTTATTACCTGTGTTGCAGTACTTTCAGAATTATTATTCTCGCTATTACTTCATTTTCTTTACACGAACTTAAACACGAACTCATCTTTTGTATGAATTGTGACAAATTAATTTGACGTTATTTTTACGGTTGCGTCCAGTTGTGTCAAAACGTATTCATGAGCTGTCAAATTTGGTCAGTGGATTTTCATTATATTTTATAATAAAACTTGTGTTTGTAGAAAAAATATTGTACGATACACATGTTAAAAATGCTATTTTATTTCACTCGTAAATTGCGACACTCGCTAAAGCTCGTGTCGCAAACTTTTACTCGTGAAATAAAATCGCACTTTTAACACTTGTATCGTAAATAACTATTTTCTACTTCTCTAAATTTTTATTGTAAGGTAAGTAGCACCTTTGTTATCATTTTTACTTTATTTAGTATTTGTGTATATGTTTATTTACCTTTTTTCTATTTCTGTTGTAGTTGTTACCCCATAAATGGTATTATCTCTTAAGTAATAAAATGAGCATTATTATTATTGTTATTATTATTATTATTTTCGTCATAATTTAGCCTCTTCTGCCTTATGTTGTGGAAGCTCTTTTGTTTCAAATTTAAAATAACTATGAAATTATTTCTATTATTAAATTTAAAGATTGCGTTCGAAATGGTGTTGCCCTACGTAGTTTATAAAATTGAATAAATGGAAGGTATTTAATTATTAAATTACGCTTCACGAATATTCAAGAATTAATTGGGTGGTTTTCAATATCTTTTTGTCCGTAGATTTATATCTTCATCTTTAAACAATGATTGTGGCAAAAGAACGTTCCCAACGAGAAATTTCTCTTTGTTTGACAAGTCGGCTAAAATAAATGAATAAAGTACTTTCGACAAAGACTTATCTTCTCACAAAACTCTATTGTAAGTTTTTGTTTTTTATACTTGTACTTTAAATATTACATTTGGGTTAATTATTAATTTAGGTACCTACTCTATTTCTAATTATAATTATGTTCTAAATTTTTATTCCCTTAACAGGAATAAGCAATGAAAACTGCAAAATATGCACCAGTTCTGTAATGTAGACGGTATGATATATCGTTTTAAATTATTTTAGAAGACTTATTTCTTTAATAAAGTCATTTTGAATGTCATCACGACCCTTTTAATTACATTGGCCTCAGTTTTGTGGAAAACGGCGTTGCAAACATTGAAACACTTGCTGAGATTTATTCACCGACTTAATAAAGTTTATCATAAGATAGAATTTAATATACAGAGGTAGCAAAATGAAAAAGTTATTTACATGTACCTGATTTGGTGCTTATAACTTTTATAACTCTATTATACATACTATTATATATGTATGCCTACTAGAATTTTATTTTTAACTAGCTGACTCGGCCGCCTAACAGTCAATAAATGTCGTGTTAACTTTTAGCTAAACTTAATTTAGGATTTTATTAACGTAATAAAATGAATACAAAAAATTTATTAAGTTCAATAGTTTATTAGGATAATATATATAAAGAAAATTCAATAAAAGTACACAAATAAAGTATTTCAATGGCGTGTTAGCAAGACACTTGCTTTATTGAAGCAATGTATTTTGCTGCATGGGTTGCATTTGGGTTGATTCTCTTCAGTGAATGTGATATACGACATTTTTCGATTTGTTATCAGGCGCAAGAACAAATAAAGCGGATAGTTTGCCGAAACGTGAACATGCCACGTACAATTGATCATGAGAAAATTTTTCTAGATTCAGACCACGAACACTCAAGGATTGGCCTTATGATTTGTTAATCGTCAGGGCGAATGCAAGACGAATCGGAAATTGAATTCGATGAAACTCAAAGGGCATATCGGTTAGGATCCTCTGAATCCTCGGAATGACAACTTCCTCACCTTTGAATTTTCCTTTGATTAAATTTCCTAAAGATTAGATCTTTTTGGTCGCGGCATCGTTAATAATAATACTCGCACGATAAGATTTATTAATAACACTCGCACAAAATAAACAAGTCTACCGGTAACCTCTATATGCTTTTTTCTAAACAAATCACAGACAACATGAAACAGAAAAAATACACTTTTATGTCACTGATTTGAAATGGACATCCATTATTACAAATAAGCTATAAGCGTGCGTAACGTAAGTTGTCAATTGCGGAAAATGGCGGAGTTCCTAATCTAATTTAGTTAAAAATTAATTTTCTGTATAATTTTTTTTTCCGTGAATTTTTCCGATATTTTAATAGTTATTCTGCTATTCGGGACGGAGACGAATCCAACAAATTAGAGATCATTAAAATCGGTCCAGCCGTTCTTGAGTTATAAATGGAGTAACTAACCCGACTTTGTTTTATGTATTGAGAAGTTACATCCAATTAGCTGAGAATGGTGACTATAAATGATTGAACTTAAAATTTAATTTGGCAACCGGGAGAAATTGGCTTGCCTGATTATTTGTTTTATATTTATCTTTTTAGGTTATAATATTTTATATTATAGTCATTTTCTTTTGCTTTTCCGCATTTGTCAATTGCGTTTCACTATTTGTCAAACAACTTTTCAATTATTCTTTTGTAGTGCTTGCTTTATCAAATAAATTCCGTTTCTATTAAATAGTTTTCCTTATTTATCAATTTAGTTTCACGTTCGCAAATATTTGCATTATTACAATGGAAAATAATAACAATAATAGTCAGAGAAGGAATAATAGCAAGATAAGCAACCAAGTTCGCAAATTAATCATTAATTCTTTGAATAATGATGCTACTGTAAAGAATGTAAGGACAACAATTTGGAGTTTTACCGGACACAGGTAGAAAAATTTATGCAACATATAGGAGAACATCGGTAACAAAATTTATTAAATGCTCAAAAAGAACAGATTCGTGACTAGGTTTGGGTGGGATTTGGATTGCTCGATATCTCTCTGCCAGTTGCAAGAAAAGTGCTTAAACCAATTGCCACTTCTTCGACAAATATTTATCCATCTACGATGGATAGAGCACTTAAAAACTTTCATTATTCTGATAAAAAAATGTCACTTGTTCCTGATTGAAGAAATACACTGGACATTATTCAAGCTCGCATCGATTACGGCGTACATTATAACAGAAAGAGAAAAAAATTCTTCATTGACGAATACGGATTACAAATATATTGTTGCGTTTCATACGGAAGATCTGTGAAAAAATACTTGAGCATAAAAAATAAAAGAACGGTTAAAAGGGGGAAATTATTCAATTGCTGCTGCAATGAACGTAAATTCCTCGTACTTGTTTCAAATTCAAGATGTTGTCCTTTAATGTACAGCACTTTTCTAAATTTCGCACAACGTTAATTCAACATTTACATAATGACGGTGTAGAAGGTGCTGATATTGTTATGGATAATGTAAGATTCCATAGAAATGAGTAATTCTTGGCTTTCATTGGAGGTCGTGGCCATTTCCCAATGTTTTTTCATGTGAAACAGGTAGTAAGAAGAACACAGCGAATTATATGAGTCAGTACACAATGCATCTGAGCATATAAGTCCACAAAATTGTTGGAATTATGTTCAACACATGGGGTCATATTTACAAAGAAATGAAATTTTGAATTAAGTTATGATTGTGTTACATACATGTTACACTGTGTCTAAATAAGACGAAATAAATTTCTCATTTTAATGTGTAAATTGCTTTGTCTTTTTATTAAATGTAAGAAGAATACATACATATAGACAAGAAAACCAATTGATATAGAGGGAAAGCAATTTGGCAAAAAGGGTATTCCATTTGACAAACGAAGCTGACATTTAAAAAAATGCAAATTCATTTGACAAATAGTGGAGAGTGATTAGCAAATGTGGAAAAGCAAAAGAAAAGGACTAATGTAGATGATATATGGTTGTTTCGCCTTTACTTTGTAAAACTTTTGAAAAATTGGAATTTAAAATTGGAAATTAAAAGTCAGGCATGTCAACATAAAGTTGCCCAATTGCTGCCAGCTCAGTAACAATAGCTTCAATCATTTATAGTCACTCGTTATTATATAGCTGGAATTTCTGTATTATCTGCAAATTTAATGTAATTGTATTGACTATCGAATGCAAAAAAAAGTGTACAGTAGTGAAGTTATATGTAAAGTCAATTTTTAAACATTTTAGTATTGTGACGTTGCTAAGGTATTTAAGATCGTAGTAACGTGCAAAAGTCAATTTTGACACTTACATCTATCTGTGTATCAACGTATATGTTATTTGATACTTATAGGTTATTTGAATATTTAAATTTGACGCCTACATTTAATATACGAAGTGCATTCAAGTTCTAAGGCCTCCGATTTTTTTTCTCCTGACTGGAAAGAGATAGAAGCATGTGCATTGTTTTAAAATGATCGTGTGTTCGTTGTCAATACGTCACAGAGATGGCAGCACTGTACGGCAGATGGAATTGTAGCGGCAGCGTCGAGAATGAGAACTGTTTTAGATACTTAAAATGGTTACGTTTGCCTTACTTGAACAGCGTGCAATCATTCGTTTTCTGAATTTGCGTGGTGTGACACCAATTGAAATTCATCGACAGTTGAAGGAGACATGTGGTGAAGGGGAGCTTTGGATGTATCGAAAGTGCGTTCGTGGGTGCGACAGTTTAATGAAGGCAGAACATCGTGTGACAACAAACCGAAACAACCTCGGGCTCGCACAAGCCGGTCTGACGACATGATCGAGAAAGTGGAGAGACTTGTTTTGGGGGATCGCCGAATGACAGTTGAACAGATCGCCTCCAGTGCTAGCATTTCCGTGGGTTCTGTGCACACAATCCTGCGTGACGACCTGAAAATGCGAAAAGTGTCCCCCAGGTGGGTGCCACGAATGGTGACGGACGACCACAAGGCTGCTCGTGTGGCATGTTGCCAAGCAATGTTGACGCGCAACCAAGGCATCAATGGGACTTTCTTTTCGTCGATTGTGACAATGGATGGGACGTGGATGCCATTTTTCAATCCAAAAACAAAGCGCCAGTCAGCTCAATGGAAGCACACAGATTCACCGCCACCAAAAAAATTTCGGGTAACCGCCAGTGCTGAAAAAATGATGGTGTCCATGTTCTGTGACAGTGAGGGCGTAATCCTTACCCATTGTGTTCCAAAGGGCACTACGGTGACAGGTGCATCCTACGAAAATGTTTTGAAGAACAAGTTCCTTCCTGCATTGCAACAAGAAAGTCCGGGAAAGGCTGCGCGTGTGCTGTTTCACCAAGACAACGCCCCCGCACATCGGGCTAACGTTACGCAACAGTTTCTTCGTGAAAACAACTTTGAAGTGATTTCCCATGCTCCCTACTCAACAATGAAAGACACTGTCCGTGGCCGCATATTCACCAGTCGTGCTGCTATTGCTTCAGTGATTTTCCAGTGGTCGAAACAGACTCCTAAAGAAGCCTTCACCGCGGCCATGGAATCATGGCGTCAACGTTGTGAAAAATTTGTACGTCTGCAGGGAGATTACGTCGAGAAGTAACAGCAGTTTCATAGTTTTCGGGTGAGTAGTTAGTTAGAAAAGGCCTGAGAAGAGGCCTGAGAACTTGAATGTACCTCGTATATCTACATTCACGCAGCCTAATTTAAACCGATTAAAATATGACTGTACCACTTTTTTTTGCATTCGATAGTATCATCGGAAGCATAGAAATTTGAACGACAACAGTTTTCTATTGTATACTAGAGTTTTATATAGTCGTGATTGGTCTTGATGCAGTTGACATATTAATAACATGCAATTAAACTGTCATGTCCTTGTCAAATTTACAAGTCCAAAAATGGTGCATCTTACGGTTATGCAGAAACTAAAATTGTTAGTAAGTTGGAAAGTGGATATTAAAAAGTTCTATTTGTGGTATCAGCAACTCTGTGTGTTCAATTGCAGAGGGCCCAACCAAAGTTTTTTTGTTAAAACTTTGGCATCACCAACACTATAGAGAATTTTTACAAATTTTGGGTATGCATTTTAAAGACAGAATTTCCAAAAAGACTAATGAAGGTATACACCGCATTAGAAACTTAAAAAAAAACTATACTAGAACAAAACTTTTGCAGAAAATTATAAAAAAAGGTAAACTAAATGCCATATGAATAATTATACAAATTGTTGTAAGTGTGTGATAACCACATACATTAGAATTTTGAACGAAGAAATTCAAATAAACAATCTAATAAAAGCCAAAGTTTGTATAAAACAAATAAATAAATAGAAAATTGGTAGGATTATTCTATTTTGGTCTAGTTAATAGATGTTCAGTCGGTTCTTGGCGAAACATTCTATTTAGTTATATACCTACTTAACACAAATTATAATAAAAAAACATTTGATAAGTTTCGCTGTTTTATTTTATTGTAGTGATAATATTGTTTTAGTAATTTCTACCGTAACTAAACCATTGTACCATGTTAATAAACAATAAAGACAAAATTACAAATTTTGATAAATGTGGTGTATATAAAACAAATTGCCTATTCCATCTATACTGGACAAAATGGCAGAAATATAAACATCATGTTAAAAGAACATAAAAAACAATTCATGGTAACAAAAAGACAGGTTTAGCAAAACATTGAATAAATAACATTCACTTTTCCGATGTAGAAGACTACAAACTACTGAGCAATGGAAATTGCGCAATTGTCTTGTATGTCTATGTTGCGAATTCAGTTCTATTCTCATATGCTCCGAACCATATTCCAATTCCCAGAATGGATGAAGTTAAGAATCCAGGCGTTTTATTTGATTATGGATTACGATTCAATAATAATATTCACGATATGTGTATCGCGCAGTTATTTAAATCTTTCGGATTTATTATAAGATCTTGTAGGCAGTTTCGTAATCCGTTTACAATGAAGTCTCTGTATTATGCTTGCTTTGCAACTGACTGTGGAGTGTGTTCAAAGACGATTTTTGAAGTATCTGTCATTTAAATGTGATGGATCATGGATACGCTTCTCTTCTTGAACGCCATTATTTTAATTCTCTTAGTGATATAAGAAAACATCATAGTGCCAAATTTCTTCTTAATTTATTAAAACAGGACTGTTTGTCCGTCTCTTCTATCGTAGTTGAATTTTTTGGCTTTGAGGCATTAACTCGCTAGTCGAACACTTTCACCATATCTATCGCCAGGTCTAATGTGATACTTAAAGCCTTGGTACACAATCTGCACAAATTATACCCCGATCCCTTCATAACTTTTTAAATCGTCGTGAATACGTCATCTTGTAATTGATTGTCTGCATGCTTCTCAATTCTTGCTTTATCTTTAAATTTGATATGTTTATGATATTCATTTTCCGTGATATTTCCTGTTTATACACGTATTACATAGATCCTTCTTTGATTTTTATAAAGTTTACTCTTTTCAAATTATTTCTGAAAAGTTGCTATTGATATCCAAATTTGTCGTTCTAATTTTCGCAAAAATCGGTTTTGTAGTATTTGTAGAATTGACCCTTGCTATTCCACATTGCTTCCAGATAAGGGTTAGAGGTGCGCTTATGCAATAATGCGACTCCATCTTTGGTAGAGATCCGTAGAATATTCGAAGCAATTTTAGATTTTCATTGACATCAGGATTCTGTTCCTTTTGCACAGCATTCTCTACGACTCCGTTCTTGGTCCATTTTTTATAATCCATTCCTATGTTCCTAGTGTAAGCGAAACCATCGTCTTAGATATTCTGAATCTGGAGGAAGCCTAAAATAAATTCAAATATGGCCGTCCCGAGACTTCCATCGCACCTCGTTTTCTACATGTTCTCTGTAGACATACATGGCTTCTTACAAACACCTTCTTTTCAGTTCATGTATATTGCTAAAACTCTTTGAAAATTATTCTTCCCTCATTTTCGCAAATTCTAATGCGCATTAGGGCGGATTTGTTATTTTGGTTTAACTTGCAATTGCAACTTTCATTCATAAATCTTGGCTTTTTCAATAAATCGTAGTTCAATTTTCCGTTCTCCCTTCTCTTTCCTTTATGAGACTCGCGTAAGCCTGCCAGGCGAAGAATATACGGCACTTCACTCGTGCTAACAGAAACAAGAACCAGTGAAAAGTGGTTTCTTCGATCGCAAAATGTGTTGACTTTAATTGAGAGTATTTTGAAGAAACGTAATGTAATGTAAAAGTCCACCATTAAGAGAACATGTCGGGTATTATTTTTACAAGCAATATTAATAGGCATAATGCTAGCAATAAGTAATAAATTTATATTGCTTGACAATGTAATTAATCGTTATGGTAATATAGATAAACTTTCGCATCATTACGTGTGCTAATAATAGCATCTAAATTACTCCCCACTGTTCTGTGTACATATTAAAGTTCGATTAATATTATATTCTATCGATAAATTAAGGACCCGTCTGGACATTTGGGATCGGTTATATTCTGGTACTTGAAAGTAAATTAATGCCTCGACAACATAATAAACAAGTTAATTATGACGTCAATGTCATAACAAAATATATTTTAATGTATTGGAATTTCTTGCGGAAAGGACGTCCGGCCGTTCAGAAATAAACAATTTAATGGTGAATATAACTAGATGGGAAGCACATTAATTTCACGATATTATTAATGCTTCCATTAAAATATATACAATGAACTACAGGCTGAATATATATATATATATTAATTTTAAGATAAATTTGGTATTACAGTAGAAGCATAAATACAAGTAATTGAATTGATTCGGCTTTTACTTGATAAAGATCCATAATTAAAAATAGAAATATAACTAAAATCTTCACTTTTTAATATGCAATCGTAAAACGATTGTTTCGCCAGTACAATGGCTTCATCAGGTACTTATAGCTAAAGAACACGTTACGAACTAAATTAAAAATATAAAATCAACAAGGTTAGTATTATTTTAAGTTTTTTAAAGAATCTAAGAATTTACACAAATATTGTAGGTAGTGAGAAAATGTGGCCCATCTAGTCGGCCCTAACTGTTATACTATAGGGTACTAAACATGTTTACGCATAAAATTTGTCTTAATAACTCAAAAAAGGTATAAAACTTCTTACCACAATTAATAATCGTATCCTAAATACGATTTCGGCAACTAAGTTGTCATCATCAGTAGGTAAAACTACTAATCAAAGTGTCACACATGGGACACAGTTGCTAACACATATAAACACGCAACAACTTTACACGGCGTCCACGTATACAATCGCGTATACAGTGTGGCCGCCGTGTAAAGTTGTTGCGCGATTATATGTGTTAGCTTTGCTGTGCCCCATGTGCGACATTTTCTTATTAGACTTAAATTATTAGAATCTATAGAAATTAATCAAAATAGAGCCCCCAATAATTTATTAAACGATTAATTAGAAGGAAATATTTCCCCATTATTAAATATTTTTTTAATAAATTTTATTCAAAAAGGTTTTGTTTAAGTATGACAATACGTTAAACACGTATAAAGCGTTTGTACAATATGAAACAAACATGTAAATAATTTACATATCTGTAACTATGCACATGGACAATACACCTCGTATTTTCAGCATTTACTTCTGCTTAATACATATGTTTCTGCCATCTAGGCGTCCTCAGTTAAGCTAGTGAAGCAATGTATACAAATTATTACAAACCTGTTATAAACAACTGGTTTGTATCTGTATTTAAATTTACTGAAATAGCCCGCATAGATCAAGCAAGTTCTGTCCTATAAGAAGACAACTATTTAATAATTGACATCTTACGGGCGAAAGAGACTTTGTCTGGAGGGCTACCTATCATTCGAACAGCTAAGCTGCTACGGGCTATTTCAGTAAATTTAAATACAGATACAAACCAGTTGTTTATAACAGGTTTGTATTAATTTGTATACATTGCTTCACTAGCTTAACTGAGGACGCCTAGATGGCAGAAACATATGTATTAAGCAGAAGTAAATGCTGAAAATACGAGGTGTATTGTCCATGTGCATAGTTACAGATATGTAAATTATTTACATGTTTGTTTCATATTTTATAAATTTTATTCTTTAGAGTTTTTCATTTTATACTTTACATAACAGATGATTAATAATTAGCAGTAATACCTCCTCTTTTCATAATTTGTGCCTTATTATAAAATGGATGTTTATAAACACCCGACATCTTAGCTGCTTTGAATTTAATGATTAGAATCAGTAAAGACGATCTGTCTTTACTGATTCTAATCAATTAAATTCAACAAACGTCGAATAAATTTTGGTTAGTTAGCATCAATAATCAAAATACGCAACTTTTAAAGCCGGCATAATATTTACGCTTCAACAAAAAACATTTATGGTGGAAAGTTATTTTCGAAATGGATGGAGTATGAAAATATTCTTCCGTAATATGCATGCAGCAATTTAGATTGCAATTTCCGAACGCTGCATTTAATAGTAATCAATTTGCAAGGCAGCTTAGAAGAATGGTTTTGAATTTTTGGGAAATTGGATCCGCTGACAGAAAATTAAAAGGTGGACGACCACGCATTCGTTCTGAAAATAATATAAATAAAGTAGGAAATGCAATTCGAGAGTGACTTACCTTCTCTATTAGAAGGCTTTCCCAACAATTAAAATTAAGTATTTCAACAGTAGTTCATAAAGTATAAGTTTTCAGTTCAAGGTCAAATTCGAAGCATATGATTCAAATCAGTACTGCAGAGTCAAATGAAGTCAGTATTCAATCGCGGAAACAACCGTTTGTCATCATAAAATATAAACGTCATGTTTCAATATTGTCAAAATTTTACTATGTTACTTGCAATATAACCAAAGAGAGCATGTAACCTACATGTCAAAATAATAATAATGAGTAAAGTGGGAACATTAATAGTTCAAAAGTATTGTTTCTTTTCTAGTTCTGTATAAATATATTCTATCCAAGAAAACTATGCCGAAATTATTACTTTAATATTTGAACAAATTATTTTAAATGTTATTTATAATTATAAACTCAGGAAAATATTCGATCAAAAATTTATTTAAAAAGAAATATTTCAAGTCAGATATCAATAGTGAAATGCATAGGCATTGAAAAGATCTTTAGTGTTAAAAATGTTTGCATTATTAAGAATGACATACCTACCAAAATCATTTTCTTGCACTATATCTGGGTTAAGAAGATTGGGAATGTATTAATTTGATGAATAATTTAGATTTCTACTTAACTTATATATTGTTTATATTTTAAATAAATTTAAATATATTGGAAAATAATGTAAAAGTTATGTTCGTAACTCTTTGAAAAAGAATTAAAACCTTTTGAAAGTTGTAAATATATGTTGTCAAATTACATTTATAAAATAAAAGAAACATTTATATAGTCTACATTTAATATTTTATTGTTTCTTAAGAAAATAATGGTATAATAATACAATCCAAATCCATATTATCCTTTATTAGATGAAGATAATATTTAACAAACACATGAGGATTTTCTGATAACTACATTTGATAAATTTGCAGGTTAGTACACTACCAATACAAAAAAAAACAAACTACACCACCAATAAGAAAAAAACAAACTTCATTCATATAAAACATTGCCACGAGATCTTTATCATGTAATGTTTCGTTGAACCAGTGGCAGTCATTTCTTCGCTGCTTTATATTATGTGCATGCAAATGATACACATTGATGGTTTTTATGGCAGTATCAATGTAACCATATTAAACTTCTACAAAATATAAATATAAAAATATTTTGTCAAAATAAGATAGTTACCTGCTTATTAATGTTTAGTGAACTTTTATAGAAGTAAACTTCCCTGTTTCATCCAAATAAAACCTCAAAAATATTACTTGTATTATTTGCAATAGGTATGTTATTTTTAATGTGAATGGAGTATATATTACAAAAATGAATGAAAACTAGTCAGTTTTTGATTCTGACTCAAAACTTGAGTCATTTACATTATTATTGGAGCAATCTCTGCCCTATCAAGAAATTGCTCCCGCTCATGCAATTTTTTAATAAATTTTCCGTATGCCTAGCACAATTTTACCAAGTAATTTCATCACACTGTTGCAAAGCTTCATTCCACATTTCTTTAACTCTTTCATCTGAATAACCATTTCTTCCAATATTTGAATTATAATAGTTTTTAATCTTAGTCCAAATCATTTCAATTGCGTTCAAGTCACAATGGTACAGAGGTAATCTTAAAACTTCATGTCCATTCTCACATTATTTCACCTATAATAAATATCTTCTCTTCTTTATGATATTTTACTAATTGAATTAATTCATTCTTAGTCATTGCAGGTGAATAGCTTCTATCTTTTTTCTCAACCATTCCATAATTTCTGTTTTTTTGAGGAGGTATTTGGTTGTTTATTTTGACTAGCACTATGATAAGGAGCATTATCTATTATTATAAGTGATGGTACCTCAAGATTTGGTATAAGCTGATCATTTACCCATTGCTTAAAGGAGTCACCATTCATTTTTCCATGGTAATCACCAGTGATTGTTTTTGATGGAAAAATCAGACTAACTCCTTTAATGAAGCCATTTTCTGTGCCAATATGTATAATAATAAACCGTTTACCATCATAGTCTTTGGGTTTCCTAACACTTTTTATATTATCATTTTGCCAGCATTTCATTCTATTCTCTTTCGAAAAGATTCAAATTTCATCAAGGAACATAACCTGACGTAAAGTTGAATTTAAGTTATTCATATATTCCCTTAAAAATACATTTCTTATTCAGACTATATTTAATTTCTCTGTGAGCGCTCTCCTGTTACACTCTTTCTTATATTTAAAACCAATATCTTTAAGCAATATTGCTAAAGTAGTTGTACATGTATGAACAAATTCTTTCATAGCCAAAACTGCTTAAATTTTTTAAGGTAAGATGTTTTTCTGAAAAATTTTAACATGTAATAAATATTTACAATATATTAAAAACATACTTTCTTTATACATGTCATAAACAGTATTTCGAACTTCCATTTTAGTTGCTTCTGCTAAGTCCTTAGTTTTTGGCTTCTTACAAGACCTTTTTTTGCTAGGAGACGATAAGACTGGATTCTGAATGTTACGATGTTTAATAGTGTAGACCGTTCTACTAGAAATATTAAGGGCTTCTGCTACCCTCTAAAATAAAACTTATTTAATAATACCGCCTTATCTAACTGATTATGTGAATTACCTCATGAACGCGGTCGATGGACATAAATGGTCCACCATTCTCCTTTACCCGTTAATAGGCTGTAGGATTTAATACAAGCTGTTTAGCTTGAGAACCAAGAGGTTTACTTGGCATCTAAGAAATATTCTGTAAAATAAATAGGTTAGAAATGTCAAAGTAATAATCAAACAATTTCGTACTTATTGCCATTAATTGATATTACTATTTATTATCAGTATTGTTCTCAAAAAAACAGATTTTGTAATTTTTGATAAACTAAATATTCAAATTGGAAGAATGCTTAACCTAGAAGTCAGAATACCGGAAACAAAGTCAATAAACAACAATATTGAAATAATTTGACAAGTCGAATATCATAAGACTATCTCCTAGACAACCTATCCTTTTTATTTAATATAATATTTCAAAGACGTACGTCTTAACTCAAAATGACAAACGTCTGTAGTATTACAGCGCGTGTTCATGTGTGTTAGAAAGAGATAAAGTACAATTTGCGGTTCACACTTGGGCAGACCGAACTGAAAACTTATACTTTATGAACTGTAGGTATGCATTCATACGAGGTACACATGTATCAGGAACTTCTACCTCTTGATTATAATAAAAGAATACTATATAAGTCATTTGTTCAATCAGAACATAAGTGATAATGATGTGCTTGATAAACCTTTTTTTTCTGATGAAGCCTGGTTCCATTTGAATGGTTACATTAACGCATAAAACATGCGAATGTGGGCAATAGATAATCCACATTTCTTTAAAGATACTACAGTGCGTTCTGAGAAAATAGGTGTGTGGTTAGCAATTAGCCGAAGGAGAATATTGGGACCTACTTTTTCCGACCAAATTATAAATGCTCAAAGATATAACATTATGTTGGGACCCTTCATTAATCAACTTAATGATGATGAACTATGTACTGGTTATTTTCAACAGGATTTGGCACGTCCACATGTTGTCCAAGCTAACATGAATTACTTACGAGAACTTTTTGGCGACAGATTGATAAGTAAAAATCGTTTCTACGTGGTTCTACCACGTTCATATGACCTTACGCCTTAAGATTTCTTTGTGTTTCGTTATCTAAAAAATAATGTTTTTGAAAACCCAGTGTACACTTTGGACAATTTCAAGAACAATATTATGGGCCTATGCCAAGATTTCTTGGCAGAGAATCGGAGAATAAATTTATGTATTGAACATAATGCATATCATATTCAACCATACTTATAATTTCAATTTTAAATTAAATATTTGTAATTTTAATTTTATATTAAACACATAAGCAAAATATTGACTGCTATTGGCAAATAAATTTATATCCTTCAAATGTCGAAGTTTCTAATTTTTGGTTAAATGTTGAACAGAGATACGTCTTTTATAGATAAGTTACAAGCGGGCCACTGCGTTGTCGGGTGTTTATAAACACCCGTCAGACGTATCTACCTACCTGTAATATTGCAAACATTTCTGATGAAGCCACTGTGTGCGAAACACTTGTCAAGTTTTATATAATTAAATAGTAAAAATCTAACACTGTTGTTATTTAGTAGTTAATGATATATCTACATATCTAACATATTTAAAAGTGTAGTAGAGAGACATATTCATCTATAGTCTAGCGTAATCTTTTTCTTCCTTTTTTAGAACCTCGAACAGTGCTTTCAAATTTACACCTTCTTATAATTATTTCAATCTAGAGTTAGTAATATTTTTGGAAATCGAAATTAACTTCTGGTACCTAATAAACACTAAAAAATGAAAATTCCTATAATCAAATAAAGTTGTATAGCATTTTAATCAAATTCTAAGCTATGAATATTTGAATATAAATAAAAGTTTACCGAAATAGAGCGTTTAATAATGATGCTGGCATATCCGAAATAAAAAAATCCCGTGAGGCTCATACTTTAAAAGTATGGGTAACTCTAGAAAACAAAGCGCCTTTAATTTCGAAGGTAGAACAAAATGCTTTAGGAAAATTTATTTGAATTTTAAATTTATCTTACAGCGTAAAATACGTGTATGAAAATTCGATGTTGTTTTATTATTCCCGCTTCTCTGGCGAGAATAGTTTCTGCTAAGAAAATTAATAGCACACGTAGCATTCTTAAAATCGTTTTACTTTGCTTCTTAATTTAAAGTTTGCTCAGATAAGGAAATATATTTGAGAGACGAATGGATAAGATAATTTTATATGAAAAATAGCAGCAGTGTCTTCGTAAATCTTAGACCTGAGGTAGATCATCATCTCTACTCACTTAATCGTCCCATTGTTATACTATATTATTTATCTAACAATAAATATGGTTACAGTTATAAAAATATTACAATATTAACGGTATTATAAGTGCATTTTATGCAAAAAGATATTTGGTACAAATTTTACGAACCCATATTACAAATAATGCAATTATGTACAAAGAAAACTATTCAAAGAAAATCCTCAAAATGTTGGCCTCGTTCTTGTAAACAACATTGAACTCGTGATTGATTGCACATATGCAATGGCCTCTTTAATTTGGTCCCATAGTTCTTTCAATTGTTTATGGGATTCCGGAATATTGCATTCTTGGATAATAATGGAATAAAAATAAATCCAGAGACGAATCAGATTTGTTCATAAACCAACACTTATACAGGGTGATAAACAAATTGTAGCTTTATTTTTAACTGAAAATAGTTCACACAAAATAATAACAAATAAGTTGTAAAATAACACTTACAGTTTAAGAGACTCAACAGGAATTGTTAATGGTACTCTTATCGGATCGTTTATTTTACCACATCGTTTATATGCCAGAAGTTATTTAATGTTTTTACGAAACAATTTACCAGAACTTTAAGGAGAGTGCCTTTAAACGTGCGTCAACACATATTGGTCTTTACATGTGGGTGTACCACCTCATAACAGTTACAAAGTGCGTGAGCATTTAAATAATACGTTTGGTGACCGATGGATAGGTAGAGGTGGGCCTATTGCACGGCCACCTAGATCACCCGACTTGAACTTAATGGACTTTTATGTATGGGGATATAATGAAAAATTTGGTGCACAATAACGATAGTGAAATTGAAAACATTCAATTATTGACGATACGTTTTCAAGATGCTGCAGACACAATAAGTAGGCAAGATATCTGCGTGCGTTATAACTCGAACATTTTCTCTAGAAGGTCTTTCTGTCTTGCTCGTATAAGTGTGAATTTTTTATACTTTATAACTTTTATCACAATTTTTTCTTTCATTTGTCATTATTTTATTAAAAATAAAGCTCCAATTTTTTATTATCCTGTATAAAAGAGTCTGGGAAAATTGTTGTAATCAATTCATAGTTGTGTTAGGAGTGTGTGGTGTTAGCAGAATATTGTTGGAAACAACCATTAGTTAATTCTAAAATAAAGGTTTCCTAACTTTGAGCTCTAATTGTTTCTTGAAAGATTTTGTGCCAATACTTTGTTGGGTTGACATCGCCAGTCAAACACCAAATTTAACTGGATATAATGATACTTCGATTAAATTATACAACTGATAAAATAGGATTCCGTTTAAAAAATCAGGTAAGTGAATTTGATGGACAGTTGAAAATTTACATATGTGTAAATGTAGCTGTTTTATCAGATACGGGAGGATTCATAGGAAAGTTCTAGAGAGAATGTAGGAGAGACCAGATTAATAATTAATAGACTTTACTTATTAGTTAGAACAGACGACGTACAGAATGTGAACATTTAGTTCAATAATTTGATTGATATTTCCCAAAATATTGGGTGAAACAACAATGGGACGACCAGTAGCCACATTACTGGTATTTAAAAACTGTTTAATTATCCTAACACTGTGTTGTAAAAAATGATATTGAATTTGTTCTTCTGGGTACGTATCGATAAATTGATTATAAGTCAACTACTTGAAATTACTATCTTCTTTTTGCCAGATGCTTCCAAAATAGATAATTGAGATAAATATTTATATATTATCTGACACTTTTGAAAGTCAAAAGAACAAATCAAGAAATCGTATCATGTATTTGGTTGTTCGACTTTTACTCTGTAAAACTTTTCACAAATTTAAATTTTACGAGGGCGGATTGATATATGAGATCTCCAACAATACCATTGTGGGAGCAGTGGGATAGCCGATTTCTAACCTGGAAAACTTAGCATGCACAGTTTTTCATTTTTCTGCCTCATTGAGTAACAGTGTCATTTATCACGAATTCGATTTCTGAGATGCGTGCCACCAACGATCCGTGTCAGAATTTTTAACTCTGGAAGGCTGCGCATCAATCAAAATTTACTGGTTTTAGAAGCTGCTTATGACAACGATTGTTTGGATGTGAATATTTGCCAGTGGGTTAGACGTGCAAAACTTTGCCATAGAGGCGAAATGGAGGTGTTTGACGAAAAGCGATCAGGTCGATCAATATCAGTGACACATTAGAAAAATCGAAGACAAGTGAATGCCTTGGTTCGAGAAAATCGCCGAATTACGCAAAAACAAATTGCTCGGCAATTCAAGCGGCTTCGGATGGGCCAGGCGACAATTAACGGATGTCATGAAAGAACAAAGAAAAAGCATTTCTCAAGAACTTCTTAACCAGTATCGACATGAAACGATGCTCACCATTTCCTATGATGCAAGGGGAGTTATTCATATCGAATATCTGTCGAAGGAATCAATCATTAATTCAATAAAATACTGCAAAACTTTATGATCGCTAAAGAATCGTATCAAATGAGTAATGCAAGAAAGAACGAATTTTTGCTTGCACCACGACAATGCCAGGCCGCATTGTAGCAACAAACCGATTAAGGCGGAAATATTAGCAGTATGAATGACGTAACGATGGTTGAGTTTTTGCTTGAATTGTGCCCTCAAGCCGATAGAATGGTTGATAGTAAATTTCCGTAGTGATAACTACATTTTTCGGAAGTAATTAATAGTGCCTCTTTGTCACATCAGATGCATCCGTTTACGCGAATGAGTATATGCTTTTGCTTGAGAAGTTGCCTTTTAGTTAAGGCTAAGTAATTCTTTTCTATTCTGATGTGAACGTAAAGGCACCATTTTTCGCTATCAGTAACAACGTGGGACAAAAACTATCAATTTTTGAACTGACGGATCGATTGGTTATAATACATTATAACGTCCAATTCTTAAGTTGATTGGCGTAAATTATGAATTAAAGAGTTCCCACGACCTTCAACAAAGCCCGGCATTCTTTCTGAACGTTGAGAATATTTTATGGCAAAATAGTCGTGTTCAAATATAGAAAACCTTTTCCGTGTCGTATTCTATAATTATGGTTTCTCTGTAAACGGTTTCATTAATGATTGTAGCGGCTTCCAATGCATTAGCTTCCCTTTGAACTCAAACCAAGCGATATGTCAGAAGTGCTCGTTTTTCTATATTTGATGTTTCATTTTCTTTGGCCAATAATTAATACAATTTTTGCACAAATTCATAAACTAATTAATTAATATACCTAACAATTTTTCTTAGCCAAAAACGATATGAATTTATCGTTGTCCACAAAATCGTCGTGGTTTAATCCACGAAAAAAGGTAAATCAATAGTAACGTGTGTTCATTTGAAAAGTCAATCTAGGTTACTTTGAAATTTTGATAGAATGAGACGCAAATATATTAGTATGTGTTTGTTGTTCCGTAAACGTAAATCCAAATGACATTTGATAATGTCAATTACAAATATCAGTTAGTGCATAAAATAATCGTGCGTCGATTCTGGTTTAAATAAATTGCTTCTCAGTTTTAAAATGGCTGTCACTTTAGAACATAAATTTTTTTTAGTCCAGGCTTATTTTCAAAGTGGTAATAAAATTGATGGTTTATGGGTTTATTCAGTTCAAGATTGCATGGTAGAATTTTAAGTTGAGTTTCCACATTTTGTAATTATTATATACAATTTAAGAATACTTTGGATAGAACTTTAAAACTTTTTCTGAAACTGGTAGTCTCTTAAGAAAATCAGGCAGCGGAGCAGTTAAGAAACGTACACCTCAAGTTGTCAATCGTGTTGAAGAAATAATGGAAAATGAACCACAAACATGTGTTCGACATTCGAGTCAACAAATAAACCTTTCTGTTGGTACAACTCACAAGTTATTAAAAAAAGATATGCAACTTTATCCATACCGTGTCACAGAAGTACAAGAATTGTTAGAAATTGATTACCCACGTAGACTACAGTTTTGTAATTGGTTTGTAAATATAAACAATAATGAGAACTTTCGCAAAGAGACATCTTTACTGATGAAGCATGGTTTTATAAAACGGGATACCTAAATTCACAAAATACAAGAATTTAGATTAGTGAAAATCCACATGTAATTAATGAGGAATCGCTACATCCAGAGAAAATTGGGGTTTGGGCAGCGATAAGCCAAAGGCAAATCATTGGACAAATATTTCTTCAGGGTACGTTAACTGCTCAAAGGTACCGTACGAAAATTTTACAACCATTTGTCAATCAGTTGCATGATGATGAACTTCAAAATGCATATTTCCAACAAGACCTTGCCACTGCACTGCAGAATTTTTGGATTATTTAAGAGAATTTTTTGATGAGCGTATAATTAGTCGAAATACTGAAATTGCCTGGCCTGCACGTTCATGCGATTTAACACCTTGCGACTTCTTTTTGTGGCCTTATCTAAAAAATAACATATTTCGAACACCTATATTGAATTTGAATGATATGCTACAGAGAATCGAACAGAAATGCATGGAAATTAATAATAATCCAGTAATGTTGCAGAATATCATCAGAAATTTTGAACGGAGGATTTTAAAGTGCATTGATCTTGAAGGACAACATTTTCAACATTTGTTATAGTTTTCAATAAATACCTATTATTTGTTATTTATTTGTATGTATGAAACTGTCAAAATATACGACTTCGTAGGTTAAGTAGTAAATTTTAATTTACGACATACTTCAAAATGTTCTCAGTAAATCACATGCTACTAGATTGACTTTTCAAATGAACACTTGTTATACTAATCAAGACATTGAAGTTGAGTTGTACCATACTCGCCACTATTAGCTAAAACGTTCAAAGTGCACATTAATGTTGAATAATGGGATCACCAAAAACATTGTATATTCAAGAATATTTCAATCAACTTAAAGTTGTAATAAATGTCTAATTTGAACTACATACAATAATTTACATTAAATTATCAACTGTGTTCTTTTAATATATGTGTACACTCAAATCTAGATAGCAAAGCATTATATAAATGCAAAGTGTTATACAGTGTGTCACAGAATAGCTATTGCTAATTTTCCGAAATGATAGAGGGCACTTAAATTAACATTTTTTATTAATAAACTAGTATCCGGAAATTTTTCAATATTGAGATAAAATGAAAAAAACAGCTGTCACCCCAGGACTTTCTCGACGGTATACAAAATAAAAATTGAATCATAGCAACCTTTGAAAAAACATTTTAGCAGTTGGCTTGAACCAACTGAAAATGCATCATTCTACAAATATTGAATTAGCAGACATATATCTTGCCTACGGAGCAGCTTACGGTAATGGTAACGAAGCAAGGCGAATTTATGCGGAGCAGTAACCTCAGCGTCACATTCTCTGTCAAACATCATTTTCAAGATTGGATCAGCGTATTCGAGATACTGGCGAATTTCAAGTAAAGAAATAGATTCGGGAGCCAATCGTACTGTCCGAAAAGTTGACTTTGAGGACCATGTTTTGCGACAATTTGAAAATAACCCGGAAACAAGCACTCGTGCCATTGCCCATGCGATACATACAAGTTACATATCTGTATGGTGGGTATTGAAGGAATACCAGAAGCATCCGTTTCACATTCAAAATGTGCATACGTTAATTCCAACTGATTATGCCAACAGAGTTCAATTTGCCGAATGGTGTGAATAAAATTAACGACAAACTAAGATTTCCTAGGAGTCTATTATGTACAGACGAGGCATGTTTTCAAGAGATTTCTATTTTAATACACACAATAGCTACATTTGGAGCGAAGAAAATCCTCACGCCGTTCACAGATTACATCATCAATGGAAGTTTGCTGTTAATATTTGGGCTGGAATTGTTGACTATTATGTAGTATGACAATATTTACTGCCTGCACGGTTACATGGTCATGTGTATAGAATTTTTCTGAAACATACTTTACCAGGATTGCTTGAAAATGTCCCACTTAATATTCGAAGAAATATTTTTTTCCAACATGATGGTGCATCAGCACACTTTGGATTAAATTGCCGAAATTATCTAAATGCAGAATTTCCACAAATGAATAGATCGGAAGAGTAGAGTCGATTTCTTGGCCTGCACGTTCACCAGATATTACGTTGATTTTTGTATTCGGGGTCATATTAAATCACTTTTTTATGAGACACCGGTTAACACAGAAGTAGAGTTAGTGGCTTGAACTATTCTGGCGTTTGATTATATTTGTAAACATCCGCAGTTATTTCGGAGAATTCGGCTGTCGATTCCACATCATTACAACTTGTGTATCGAAAATGGTGGTCGTAACTTCAAACAATTTTTATAAAGTTTGATGCAGTATTATTTTTAATAAAATGTTCTTGAATTTAACTTTTGCCTTTTGTAATTGAGATTGTTTTTAAAAATTTCAAGTTTATCTTGACACCGAGAAATTTCTAGACACTAGTTTATTAATAAAAAATATTTATTTAAGTGCCTTTTATGATTTTAGAAAATTAGGAATAGTTCTTCTGTGACACCCTGTATAAAATTATCCTACCCAGTCGTATCTCAAATACCTTTTCTTAAATGAGCAAACTTTAAATCAGGAAGCAAAGTATTGCGATTTTAGGAAAGCTATGTGGGCTATTGATTTTCTTAGCTCAAACTATTGTGGGCCGAAAGAACGGTAAAAATTAAAAAGAAAACTTGGAATTTGTAAACCCGTATTTCACTCTAGAAGATAAATTTAAAATTCAAATAAATTTTCCTAAAACAATTTTCTACCTTCCGAAATTAAAGGCGCTTTATTTTCGAGAGTTATTCATACTTTTAAAGTATGCACCTTGCGCCTCTCTTTATTTGAAATATGTCAACATCGTATTTTATTAAACGCTCCATTTCGGTAAAATTCAAACTTTTATGGTTTTGAGTTTGACTAAAATATAATACAACTTGATTTTTTGTTTGTGTTTATATTAATAAGAAGTTAGTTTTGATTTACACAAATGTTTACTAACTTTAAATAAGATAACGGTAATTATAAGACGGTATAAATTTGAAAATACTGTTCGAGCAGACTAGAACAAAAGCTTAATTACATGGACTTAAATCGAGTGAAGATACGTTAAATTGAATTTATTGCGTTACAACTGCAAAAGAAGTGATAAAAACAACAGACATCCTTTACATAGTCACGAAGTTCAGTTATCAATACCGAAATCAAGGACGTATTTCTTGGCACCGAACAACCTCAGACAAAAGGGTTATCTGATCTTCCTCAAAGTGTTACAAATACCCTGTTGGAAATTATTCTGATAACTCAGCATGCCAATTCAGAACGTATAATGCATCTTCATTCATGCAAGTTTTATATTTTCGAGTTATATGAAGTGTCGCGTTGGGAAAATAGTTTTTCTAAAGCTCCTCCGAAAAAAGTTTCGCAAACGACGACCGAGGTGAGTACTTGAAATCTCCACGCATTTAATTCACAAGATTTTAACATGTAAACTTATCGAAATTTCTTGAGAATTCATAGCCGATTTGACTAATTCGAAGATAAATATTATTTTAAAATCTGCCTTACTGCGTTAGTTTATTTATTATACTATGAACTTTCTATTTGATGTATTTTTAAAGTAATTTCAAATTTGTGCACAAGAAATATACATGTATAGTATGTATACAGGTGTCTCAGAACTCGCGCTCCAGAGAAAACTGACAAATGCCGACGACAATCTAGATTCCAGAAATGTAAGCGAAGAGAAATTAATTGCTTCCATAACAAAGCCGCGAGATGTTTAAGATCTATCAATTCCAGGTGAAAATATAAATAAAATCGGATACTAAGCTGATATTATCACACCGTTAAAATGACATGACTGCCAATGTGTCAACATCAACATGTTAGATTAAGGTAGATGTCATTCAAAATGTTACACTCGCCATCATATTAATCTATTTTTATTTCGTATCTCGGATTTTGTCTACTGATGAATCAGTTGGCACATCTGGGGAGATGAAAATCCATGTGGTCTGTTTTCAAGAGCATTTCAAAAACGATTTCCTATAAATTTGTGGGCTAGACTATTAGGTAATCGTGTGGTATGTCTTCTATAGAAATTAGTTCACATATCCCTTAGGAATTCCCTGCACGGTTAACGGGACACATTTATGCAGAATTTTTGAACGTGGAACTTCACAATTTGCTTGAAGACATTTCACTTTTTTCATGTTAACAACTGCATTCAACACGATGGCGCACCAGCACACCTCAGTCGAGAAGTTTGAGAAATTTTAGATGTACAGTATCCTAATCAACGGATAGGTCACTGGCCTGCGTAATCCCCCGATTTAAATCCTCTGGGACCACGTTAAAAATGTTATATACAGGCACCCTATTGCTACAAAAGAACAACTCAGGTGTCGCGTTCAGGAAGCCTTTGTTACAATTATGCCTGAAATGGTTACGAATTATAAACCGAGTCCTTTGCGGCGGGCACTGAACTGATATGCTTCCAAATGAATGGTGGCCACTTTGGTACTTTGGTACCCGGATTGAATATGTTTTTCGTTTCATGATCCCTTTTAGCTATGTTTTCTGTTATTATTATTATTATGTTATATCATTTCTCCTGTATTTATGATAAGTTGACGTATATTAGAATAAACAAGCTTCTTTTCAGAACCGCCATTTGTTGTTTTTATTTTTAATAAAAATAGATTAATATGATGGCGCGTGTAACATCTTGAATGACATCTGCCTCAACCTAACATGTTGATGTTGACACTTTGACAGGCAAGTCAGTCTGACAATGTGATAATTAGGGACCGGACACGAGAGGCCGAAATTACGGTGGACCATATAAATAGTCTATAACATCGCTAAGTACAACAAGCAGTTATTGAATAGGACAATTAATTCGGTTAACCATACATTTGTTTTTTGTCGTTGAATTGTGACGCAGTTACTTCAATATTACAGATAAACGGTGAGTTAGTTTTCTTTTTTCATAGTTTTAACTGTTAATTACATTCTTCGTAATTATTGTAATAGATCTTGTTTAATATCGTTTCATCGAATCTACTTCTCCAAATTATTTTAACGTAACGCACGTGAAACGACATTTAGCATCGCAAACACATACACAGAAATTAGCCCCGTTGGATTATGAAAATTTTAACGAAGAACTGTGAAACTTTAATCGCGGCAAATATTCCATTAAATAAACTTAACAATCCCACCTTCAAAACATTTCTCCAAAAATATACTGGTCGAAATGCTCCTAAGTTCTACACGAAAGCGGTAGAAGGCATTAGAAGCCATCTTTCAAATGAGTACCTGAGGATAAGTGCTGACGAGGCTGTCAATATGTTAGGACGCTGCGTTGTAAATATTGTAGCAGATGCACTACATCCAACTATTCCATATAGCGCATATGTAATAGTAACAAAAGTTATAAAATACAGCTAATGCGGAAACAGTAGCTAAAACCATTTACGAGAATATGCACCAAATGCTTTTATTTGTTAGTGACAGTGCTGCATATATGTTAAAAACAGGCAGAATATTAAAGGAAACATATCCTAATATGCTGCATAGTACTTGTGTAGCACATGCTCTCCACAGAATCTCTGAATATATCAGAGACACCTTTCCGGAAGTTGATAGATTTCTATCCGCTTTTAAAAAAGTTTTGAGAAAAGCTCCATTGAGAGTAGCTCTTTACAGGGAAAAACTTCCATCTTTATCACTGCCTCCTTCTCCAGTAATAACTAGATGGGGAACATGGAAGCTCCTAGTTTTTATGCAGAGAATTTCTATAGTTCACAAAATTTCGTTACATTTGTGAGTGCAAGGAACTAAACAAATTCCAAATTTAAAAACCAGTTGTACTTTCTTCAGGAACACTTTGGAAATTTACCAAAACTAATCACTTAATTTGAAAATCAAAATCACAAATTAAACGATGGATTAACCACATTAGATGTGGCTATTAATAAATTGAAAAATATTCCAAGTGACTTCGGATGTGGCATTCGGCAAGAGATTGATGCAGTTTTTAGTAGAAATCCGGATTTAATATCATTGCGGCAATCGCGTATGAGGCAATGCCTCAAAATATAACTGCTAAATACGCTGAAATAAAAGAATATTTCCGGTATCCACCTATAACCAGTTACGATGTAGAAAGAACGTTTATTATCTATAAGGATGTATTTCATTCAAAGAAAACAAATTTTACAGAAGAGAACCTTGAGAAAGTATATTGCTAGTAAATATTAATACTCCTTTACTGAACTAGCAATACCTTCTGCTAGTTCATATTAATGCTCCTTTAGTCAACTTGAAATACAAAATGAACAAATAAAAATATATTTCGTATTTCTAGATCACCACCCGTCTGTTTTCCAATTATATAAATACAATTAAAAACTCTTTAAAAATAAAATTTTTCAATAGTACGCCCGTGGGCAATGAGTCATCGGCCTCTCGTATCCGGTCCCTAGTGATAATAAACGCTTAGCAACCTATTTTATTCACATTAACACCTAGAGTGCCCTTTCTGGTATTGGTGGATCTTCAAGATCTCACAGCTCTGTTATGCAAGCAATTAATTTTTTTTCTCAGCTTTCTCTGGAGCGCGAGTTCTGGGACAGCTTGTATAATATTTTAATGTGGCGTCATCGTTTTCTTCTTGTTTTTGTGTTGTTAATGGGCACGATCTTAAAATTTCATATTTATTTATGCTCATAATTCGGAATATTTTCATCATATATAAGGTATATAACATAACCTAGAGAGTAATAATTTTCTTGATTCGTGTCGGATTTCGTATACATTACTTTTAAATTTAAATATTTGGTATTTCACTTATACGTAATTTAATTTAAATACTTTATGAATACGTCTTTTCTATCTTGCTGGAATATAAAAACTAATTTTTAATTTAGATCTGTTCAATATTCATAGCATTTTGCTTGTAAAAATTAAAAAGTGCTGTAATTTCATTTGCATTTAATATAGGTACTACTCGCGGTACTTTTATATAAAACTAGACGATTACAAAGTTAAAAGAAAAATATGCAAAAAATGTTATATGTATAGTAACAAGGGTACCTTAGTCGATTTCAGATTTGGCTCTGGATTTTCTTATATTCTTGATTAAAATTTTGTTGCGATATAACACAATTTTGTTCTCGTATTAAGTTCCCTCAAAATATCTTTGCTCGGAAATTGATCTATGTATAAAGACTTGTATATACCCTTATTAACATAGTTTCATAGAAAAAGGATTACAGCCTAATTAACTAACTAGCTAACTAGCTAACCATCTTAGATCGCATAGAACAGCCGGATGGATTATGCAATGATTCCTTTAAAACCTTCGACCGCTTTAACCGTGATTTAATTCCCGCAAAGCTTAGTTCGTTCGAGTTCCATGGTTCGTTAATGTCTCTTTTTAGACATTATCTTTACAACAATCGATACAATTTTATACAATATATATATAATTTTAAAACGTACGGTGAGTTAGCAAAAAATTTTGGGACACGCTGTTGCCTTAACCACATCCAAAATTCAAAAATTTATCTATTGTGAGTGTATTGCCAGACATTTATATATATAGTCTAGCTTAACAGGACATTCAGGCCCAGAGCTGTATAATATTTTTCCATATCCTTCGATCTTTCGCTTTTGTCTTCCAGTTTACCAAATTTTTTTCTCTCAGGTTTTCTAGCACTGCTTCCCTCCATTTTTTCTGGGTCTTCCTCTTTTCTTTTTACCGACCGGCTCTCTCCACGCTATTTGTTTTGGTATCCTGTCTTCCATCATCCTTTCCAAATGTCCCAGCAATCTCAGTTTCCAGCTATTATTACGTCGTCTATTTTTGGTCCTCGATATATGCTTTATACTTCTTCGTTCGTTTTTCTGATCTTTTTTCCCATCTTTTCTGATTTTAATTTATCACCAATGTCTCATAACTATATAGTAATGTGGGTCTTAAAATAGTTTTATATATTCTGAATTTAGTTTTCCTTGATAGGTGCTTTGACCTGATTAGGTAGTTTACCATTCCTGCACCTTTATTAGCTTTTATTATACTCATGTTGATTTCCTTTTCTTCTTCGCATCTGGCTGTTATTAGTGCCCCCAGGTAATTCAATTCTTCCACTCTATCAAATTACAAATTTCCTTTTCAGTCATTACTTTACAGATTTCATCATTATGTTGCATTCCAATTCTCATTATTTTACTTTTTTCCTGATTTATCTCTAAACCTATCTTGCACATCGCTGCTGTCAGCCTTTTTTGTTATTTCTATCAATTCATATTCCTTTCTTGCTAGTATCGCCATGTCACCTGCATGATGACTTTTGTTCATTAAGTCTCCCTCTCTATTAAGGCATTAGAAAAGATTATAAGAGATATAATCTTTTCTAATGCCAGGTTGAACAGCAGCGTCGATAGGGGTCGCCTTGTCTAAGCCCAGTCGCAATATCAAAGCCTTCTGATGTCCCTTCTCCGAGATGGACATTGCTTGAGGTTTTTCCTAGCGTCATTTTTACTAATTGCACTATCTTCGATGGAGCTGCAAATTCAATCATTATCTGTATTATTTTTTTCTAAAGAGTAAGTCATAGACTTTTTGGAAGTCCAAGAAAATTACACTTGCTGGGATATTGTATTCAAAGCATGAGGTTAACACTTCCTTCATTGTGAAAATCTGGTCAGTTGTTCCTCTTCCTTTCCTAAATCAGGCTTGATATTGTCCTCTCAAATCTTCTTCAATGGATTCCAACCTCTTTTTTATTACTATCGCCAGAATTTTGTATACTGTATCCAATAGAGGGATTCCTCTATAATTATTACAGTTAGATACATTTTCCTTTTTTAGAATAGGTATGATTATGGAATGGTTCCATTTTTACGGCATATTTTCGCTTTTCCAAATATCTATTATTAACTTATAGATTTTTTTTTATTTAGATTTTCTCCAGCATACTTTATGTTCTCATTTGTTACTCCATATCTTCCTGGACATTTATTGTTTTTAGCTGCTCTATTATTTTATTTATCTCTTGACCTGTACTGCCAGACATTTACTGATGTTTACAAAATTTGAAGTTTTGTGTATTGCATCCATACTGATAATCTGGGAAAAAAAGTTTGATTTAAAAACTAATTTATGCTCATTGCTTATCAGATGGAATTAAAACGCAGTCTAATTACTTTTAATACGATTATGGTTATTATTAATTTAAAAAAGTTACAATTATTCAGTTCTATTTCTTTGTATATCTCTAATACTTGGTCATAGCTTCATTAACTTCAATGACTTTCTGTAATCTTCATAGCATGTAGAAAATCAGTTGCCGCATGTACTCTGGTGTAATTTGCTGCAGTGCATCAGTAATTCGTTGCCAAATTTTGTTATTGAAAGTTGTGCTTATATATTTCTTCGAAAAGTATTACCCATAGGTTTTCGATGGGATTAAGATCGGGATTTTTAAGGGCCATTATAGAACACTGATATTATGTTCCTAGCAATCGTTTTGAACCTTCTATAATCGGTCTATAATTGGCCTCGACTACTTATCCACCCCCAAACATTCACACATGTTGATCATCATATCTTGTGCCATTAGGTCTATAAACCCGAAGGCGCCCATTGTGACATGATTGAAATGACTTGTCATCTGAAAATACCACATTTTTCCATAAATTTACGTTATCTACAAATTGTTGCGCGAATTCCAATCTTTGCTGCTTGTTAACTTCCACCAAGAATACTTTATTAGCTGCACATTGTTTCTTTAATATACTATTTTTAACACTGCAACGCACAGTATAAATTGAAGTAGGGAAATTTATTTGTTCCCGTCCACTAATTGCTGTTTCGAAGGGCTTCTCACGCAGAAAATTTAGTAAATTTATGTCTTCCTGTTGAGTCGAAACATTGCACCACACATATCCTTGTTTCCTGATAATTGATTCAATTTCAATAAGTTTTCTCTTTACTGACAGCACCGTGTTTTTACTAATTTGTCATTCGGCAGCTATAGCCCTTATTGGGACACCATCGACTAATCTGGCTTATAACATCGCTTCTTGGTAGGCACTCGAATTCGATATGTTTCAGCTTTAAATTAACCGTTGTCGCTTTTGACATTGTACTTCTATTTTATACGCCGTTCACGATTCGAAGACGTGCACGTCATCAATGACATCTAAACAACTTTGCGAAATCATTTGCAAAATCCATTGGCAAAATCGAATTGTTTACATTTTAGGATAGGGTAGTAAATGCTTATGTCAAATTTTCAGTACTTATATGTAATATGAAATTATAATAAAATACAAATACGATTTTACTTCGCTTACAGCTGATAAAGATAGCAGTCATCATTATCGCGTTCTGCTTCACAGCTTGCAATCGCGGATGCAACAAACTGCTTACATTTTCTGCAAAACGCTTTCAGCATTGCAAACCAAGAGTAAACAAACAGACGCTAAATATGACAGAACAATATGTGTCAACACTGAATATTCGCACCAACACAAATCTGCATTCGCAGTGATGTTAATGTAAATATTATACTTCGTTTATAGTTTTTGTGATTCCGAGAATTCTGTTGATGACGTGCACGTCTTCGAATCGTGAACGGCATATATAAATGAAATTTACATTAAGAGAAATTCCTTTGTCCCTAGATTTTTTGCAAACTGACCGTACATTGTCAAATATGCAGTACCGTAAGGGCCAAACTTTAAATCTCTACTACACCGACCAATAACTAAAATGTTTCACTCTCAAAAATAGCTGATTGATATGTATTTCCACTCGCTAAGTTCAAAAATCACAATAAGCATGACCGATTAGCTCTTGCTTTAGAGATATAGTAACATGTCATTTTTCAGAGTCTACATTTTCAGCGTGGGGAAAATCTTGCTTTTGGGCGTTGTCAGACCTGTCAACCGACAAAATACAACGCTCTACAGTTATTTGTAGGTTATAAACATAATTTCTGTTCCTGTGACAGTGAGTTTTATATTGCTTTCGTTGTAATTAGTGCAGAATTCCTGTTTTCTTGAGTGTTTTTGAAGTGTAAAATTTGTAAAATCAAATGCCACGAAAATGTGTAAATTTAATAATGAATGTGAATAATTTTTGTTACTTCCTTCTATTCATGTAGTTCACAAAAAAGGAGACTTACACAAACATGACAGCCTTCTTCGACTCAATAGAATATGATGCTGAGCACAAGTGGAACATCTGTGGTGATATAAAAGTCATCGATGTACTCTTAGGAATGCAACTGAGGTACACTAAATACTGCTGATTTTTAGGTATGTGGAGCAATAGGGATAGGAAATCACATTATATTCAAGCATTGTCATTGTCTAGTCTCTCGTGGATCCAAAATATGTTCTTCTTCCACCCTTTCATATAAAGCTAGGTTTGATAAACATTTTGTCAAAAGTGAACCAAGAAGACGAGACCTTCAAGTACAGGATTAGGCAGCTGGTATAACACATTTTCATTAAGCTGGAAAATTGTTGGAAAATGACAAAGTTAAACCAACTTGCGATATATAACAACTTTAATATGTAAAATTTTACTTCTGGACCTTTTACTTAAACTTTCCCCATTGGATTATAAACAAAACCTTAACCTATTTTGAAAATTTTTCAAAACTCTGAGCAGGAGTTGAGCATTAATACTCTTGAAAAATGTTGTCTTTCAATGCCTGAATATTTTGTGGTCGGTTCTTATATATACTATTCTTTAAAAAAAACCCACAAAAAGAAATCGGAAACCGATAAATCCGGAGATCTTGGCGGCCAATTTATGTTGCTATTTTTGGATATAAGTTTATTAGGAAACATTTCCCTTAAAGTAAGAAGAATATGCTTCACTGTATATGCCGTCACACCATCTTGATGGAACCATACATTGTCTTGCCCCAATCTTCGTAGTTCTTCTACTAAAAGATTCTGTAGCATGTGTATATAACAATGGGAGTTAACGCAGATTGCTTGATAATTTTCCTCGAAAAAGTATGGTCCAACGATTCCAAAAATTGATACTCCATACCATACTGTCACTTTCTGATCATGCAGAGGTTTTTGATATAACTGTTAGGGATTTTCTGATGATAAGTACCGACAATTCTATTTATTTATGACACAACAAATCTTGATCTTCATTCTAGATTTCTAAGAATTCCCTGCAAAATGTCATGCGAAGTGCTCCATCGCCTTCCTTTAGAGAGACTACACAATCTGAATTTAATAGGGGGTGAAAACGTAAATCATTTTTAAGAATCTCACGAAGATTTCTGTCAGAGATTTGAAGGGCTAATTAATGTTTTTTCGCAGATCGCATCGAACGTATGTTAACGGCGACACGAACACTTTCAATGTTCTCTGGTGTCCGAACAGTTGTAACACCAACATTAAATTATGATGCGACATTGCCTCTTTCAATAAAATTATTCACCCACCTTAAAATTGTCTTCCGCGATGGAATTCTCCAATGTTTTTCAACATTAAATTCCCACCGAAAGCTTCTTCGAGCTTGGATAACGGAACCTTTTCTAGCAAACGCATTCACTGCATAAATACGTTGGTTTCGTGGAAATATCTCCATTCTAATCAAAATTGCTTGTATAGGCATGAAGTTTAATGTTAAACTAATTGACATCACATTATTTGTTTTTTCATAACAACCTATTAAAAATGTGCCGAACCTTGTACTTTAAGAGACAAGTTTCGTATATTAACTGAAAAAAGTTAAGGAAGTTATCGAATTTGTTGGGCCACAAATTCGATAACTTGTAAAGGATCCTGCGTTTGACCGAGTTTTGGAGTGGAAAGAAAAGGAAGCTTGGAAAGCCTTAAAGGGAGTTATTTATGGACTTTCAGGCAACAAAAGAGATGATAACTGCACTCAGTTGGTGATTCAATCAGGATATTTCTGTAATGGGGCAAAGATGCCAAGGTCGTTGGAATGAAGCAATGCTTGCCGATTACTGCTGGTCTGTGTATAGGAATGTTTCGGAACTCACTTACAAGAGGCAAGCCAAAAAACGACGATCTCATGAAGCCAACACACGATTCTCCTCAGACCCAAGCACCTGCCAGGTATTCTTTCATCAATTTTGAACTATTAGATTATAACTGTTATTAAAAAGCTTCAAATGGGCTTTCAATGTTGTTGGCATATGTAATTAAAATGTATGGTTTTCTTTTAATCCGTTAAAATAAAATACTTACACTTATCGTATATCACATAAACTAGAGCCTTTTCCTTAACCAAAAATTAGTAAGATTTAACTTATCAAGTGAAGGAATCATTCAAATTTTTTTTTGTTGGCCAATGTTATCATATTTCATGCAATCGAGATTATCAATATTATTACTAGAGACCGGACACGAGAGGTTTATGACTTATCGCCAACGAGCGTACTATTGAACATTTGTATTTTTAAAGTTTTTAATTTTATTTATATAATTATACTTATAATAATAAATCGGGTATATATACGGCTACAAAATACGAAATACATTTTTATTTGTTCATTTTTTAGTTCAAGTTGAGTAAAGGAGTATTAATATTTACTAGCAATACTTTCTCAAGGTTCTCTTCTGTAAAATTTGTTCTCTTTGAATTAATTACATCCTTCTAAATAGAAAACGTCCTTTCTACATCGCAACTGGTTATAGATGGATACTGGAAATATTGTTATATTTCCGTGTATTATGCAGTTAGATATTGTAGCATTTTCCTCATACACAATAGCCGCAATATTATTAAATCTGGATTTCTATTAAACACTGCGTCTAACTTTTGCCGAAGGCCACATCCGAAGTCACTTGGAATACTTTTCAAATTATTAATAGCCACATCTAATGTTGTTAAACCATCATTTAATTTGTGATTTCGATTTTCAAAATAAGTGATTAGTTTTGTCAAATTTGCAAAGTGTTCCTGAAGAAAGTACAACGGATTTTTTAAATGTAGAATTTGTGCACTCAGAAATACTCCGAGCATCGTCATTTAAACATGCAACGAAATTTTGTAAACTATCGAAATTCTCTGCATAAAAACTAGTGGCTTCCAACCATATCCCCCATCTAGTTATTACTGGAGAGGGAGGCAGTGACAAAGATGGCAATTTTTGCCTGTAAAAACTTACTCTCAATGGTGCTTTTCTGAAAACTTTTTTAAAAGCGGATACAAGTCTATAAACTTCTGGAAAGGTGTCTTTGATATATTCACAGATTCTGTGGAGAGCATGTGCTACACAAGTAATATGCAGAATATTAGTATATGTTTCCTTTAATAGTTTGCCTGTTTCGAACACATATGTCACTGACTGTCAGTGACAAATAAAAGTATTTTTTCTTTGTACCTGTCGTCCGAATGAAGCATTTGGTGCATATTCTCGTAAATGGTTTTAGCTACTGTTTCTGCATTCTGTGTTTTTCACTGTATTTATAACTTTTGTTGCTATTACATAAGCATTATATGGAATAGTTGGATGTAGTATACCAGCTACAGTATTTACCACACAGCGTCCTAATATATCGACAGTTTCGTCGGCACTTATCCAGAGGTAATGATTTGAAAGATGGCTTCTAATGCGTTCTACCGCTTTCGTGTAGCACTTAGAAACATAATATTTGCGTAAGGTGGATACGTCAGGAATATTTCTACCAGTATATTTTTGGAGAAATATTTTTAAAGTGGGATTGTTAAGTTTATTTAATGGAATATTAGCTGCCATAAAAGTTTCACAGAGTTCTCCGTTAAAATTATCAGATTTCAACGGTTGTGTTTGCGATGCTAAATGACGTACAATCAGTATGACCATCAATCCAACTCGCCATTGTTTTACGATGACGTTCTCGACGTTCTTCCATATCATATCTGAAAAAGTAACTTAAACAATGCTCTAGATCTAAATAAATAAAAACTAAAAATGTATGCGTAAGTTATTGAAACTGATCGAAATTCAATGCACACTTACGTCGAAATAATTGGGAGAAGTAGATTCAGTCAAACGATATTAAACAGGATGTATCACAAAAATTACGATGTAATTAACAGTTAAAACTATGAAAATAAGAAACTAACTCACAGTACTTTATTTATCTTACGAAATATAATCTAAATAGACTACATTATTAAAACTCCAGACGCTTCTATCTACGCCCATGAAAACAGAATTTAACTATAAATGGCCAACAAAAAACGTCGCAATTCTCGATGAAAACAGATGTGCGCGCTAGTCAGATCAATAGTACATTCAAGAACTGCGTGATGTACTTACAGATGTTGTAGACTATTTATATCGGCCGTCGTAACGATAACATCATTTCAACCCGATGTGTCCGGTCTCTGATTATTACCTATAAAATCTTGATCAATTAAAATATTTTGTATTGTATCCGACAGAACTATTAAACAATTCATATGGATCTCTTGAACATTTCCATAGGTGCAATGAACATAAATTTTTAGTAAATGTTAATATGTGTAAAGTAGTGACCTTTACTCTCAAACAGTTTTCAATATTACAAATTGAATTTCATAAACCTAGACAGGATCGGGGCTACTACAAAAAGCTTATATAATTGACTTTGTTGTCTGCAATTGTATTTATTTTTCAAATATAAAAGCTCTAAATGTTTTATATATTACATTAGCTAGATCTCGCCTTGAGTTTGTTTCTATTGCGTGGGCTTGTTATTACTAGATTCATATTCATTAAATTAAAACAATGGATTGAAACCTTGCTAGAATTCTATGATTTCAATTAGAGGACAAGTAATCCGATAGAAATATACAAGGTGTGTTAATTAAATAACGAGAATTTTTCTCTTTAGAGTTTATTAAGAAAAATTATATGACTTTATAAGGTTCGTATTTTATATTTTGCATATCGAACTGGAATATAACAGTATATAGCCTTTAAAGACTTTATTGTATTTCGAAGTATTCTCCACGAAGATTAATGTATTTTAACCAACTCTGGAAGCAGTTATTCCACTCGTTTGTTGGTACAGTCTAAATTGCGTTTTTGAAGGTATCGATTGCCCCTTCTGACGACTGAAACATTTGACCATGCAGTCCGTCCTTGATTTTCGGAAAGGTAAAGAAATCATTGGAACATAAGTCGGAACTGTACGGAGGATGGTCAATTCGACGTTTCGTTGCGTTAAAAATTCAATGGTCTTGCGAGCTGTGTGCGAACTTGCATTTTCTTGGTGGAGGATGATTCGTCGATTTGGGTTGGTTTTATGAAGCTCAGCGATGACTTGCGGCAAACAAATGATTGTATACCGATCGGCAGTAACAGTTCTTTGATCTTCTGCAGAAGTTGGTACTACGTGACAAAGGGCCCGACCATATGTTTGGAGAGTCTTCGAGAAGGGATGGCTTTTGTCGGCTTTTCTTCACCTTGAGACCCACAAATAGATGACTGGCGTTTATATTCTGGCTTGTATGAGTAAATTGAAGATTCATCACCGCTCTCGATGTTGTACACGCTTTTAGAGTTTCCTGTGTTGAAGCGGTATAGAGTTTTTAGACACCAATTCACCCTAACTGTTTTCTGTTCTTCGGTCAACAGATGCGGTATCCAACGAGAAACCAATTTTTTTACACACAATTGTGGTCTTTGAAATCCCCAATGATACCTTAATTTCGCGATATGTCACATCTAGATCGTTGTTGATGAGCTTGCCCACAGGATCGACGTTTTCCTGAGTGACTGCCGTTTTTGGTGTATCTGCTCATGTATCGTCCGTCTTGTTGAGATAATTGTCTTCGAAAATTATAAAAAATTATTGCGCGAAAATTTTCACTGTTTAATTCCATTTTTCGACTAACTTGTCAACTTTGACAGGTCGTTGTAGCTACAATACTACGCATATCGCGCTGAAATTTTAGATTTAGGTTAACTAAAACTGGAAGATAATTTTTAGTACTGACATTTGATTAGTAGCGTCCTCTATGTTCTGGTATGCAAAACATACAGACCATCCCTCGTAAGCATTTATCCCTTCACAGTCTCTCTCGAGTGTGATACACAGCGATTCTCCCATTGCTGGCGGTATCGTCGAAAATCCTTTGAAGTTAACCCATTCAGAACCTCCATCTCGAGTTATTGGATATCTTCAATAGTATCAGTCTTTTATCGGAGTTTTAATATTGGCGGGCGCAGGGGGGAAGTACCGAAATATTTTTTTCGCCAAGAATTGCTGTACAACGAACGCAGTGTGAGTGATGATACAGAATCCAAATATTCTTGGCCAATTTCGGTCTCACCCGAGCAACTCTGGTACACAAACGCTGTAGGACATCAAGGTAAAAGGCACTGTTTATAGTCCTACGCTGTAGTACGAACTCTTTATGAATCACGCCCTTAATCTTAAAAAAGAAATGATCATTGTCCTGATTTGAAGCCGCAACATTTTGGCTTTTTTCGGACGCTTTCCTTCCTCCTCTATCCAATACTTACTCTGTCTCCGAGTTTCGGTGTTATACTGGAACAGTCAACTTTCGTCTCGCGTAACAATGGTTTCCATCCAAGATCGCCCTTCGTTTTGGGTGCAAACAAAGAAATCCTGGCAAGTCGACAAACACAACTAGTTTTGTTCTGCTTTTTCCGCTCATTCATTCATTTCATTCATTTTCAAGTCATTGTGTAGCATCTGACGCACTGTTTCCTTGTTTATGCCTAGTTCTACAGATAACATCCGAATCGTTAGTCGACGATCCGAGAGCACTAACATGTGCAAACGCTTGATGCTTTGATCTGTGTGCACTGTGACTGGTGCCCTTTGTCTTTCGTCGTTTTTCACAGATTTACAGCTGACTTTAAATCGAGTTGCCCACTCGTAAACACGTGCTTGTGATGGACAGTCACTTCCGTCAACAGTTTTCAATTTAGTTAAAATTTGCGACGGTTTTCCTCCTGATTTCACTAAAAAATTTTCCGACGTGAAATCACCACACAGTCAACTTTGAAACTGTGTGTATAATATTTAAAACGCGTCATATGACGTTGCACAGTTGCAGACATGCGCACAAATTGTGGAATTTTGGTACTCAGTCATAACGAGGTCGTTAGTGCTGGCCTAAGGCGTTCTTGACAAGAATTCTTGTTATTTAATTACCACACCTCGTATATTAATGTGATCTATACGACAATTAAATCTAACGTTTCTTCTATTTAAAATGCATAACGATCTCGTAGATCTTCCGTCTCGCCACATATTTATCTTTCGTACGTTCGAGTAATCTATGCGTGTTATATGTAACATTAACTATATTTATTATATTATTACTATTAGTATTAAGAGAATAAACTAGACATAGATTATAAGGTGATTAAGATCATTGATTTTTGTTTGTGTTGTATTGGAGGATTTCTAGGTCAGTAATGAGTAAAAAATAAAGTATTATTTTCTATAGGTAGATGTATCTGAAAGCTATTAATCTTTAAATCCGTCTATAAACAATTCGTAATTTAATTGTTTTCTCCCAATTCGACGGTTTTTGGATTACCGGGGCGTGGGAAATTGGTCACAGGAGTATTTACTCGTACTGTGCCTAAAACAAATAAACATTTTCCAAATATTCTCCTCGAAAACCAAAAGTAAACAAAACCGTTATCTTCAAAGAATATTTTCCACAATGGTCACCGTTTGTTTTGTGTATAACTTGTTTTCGTCGTAAAAGAGTTTTTCCGTATGAACGCATCATCGATCACGGATTTCCATGGGATTAAAAACTACAAAATTTTCTACCGGACGAAAGAAAATATCCATTATGCATGTTTTCTCATGCAAATTATTTCGGGCTCCCTCCGAACTTCTTAAATCAACGCGCGATTCCGGAATTTTCATTTATGTATTTCGAGACGGTGGATGACTGCAATACATATTTATTTATTTGTATGAATAAACCATATTTTTTTTCTCATAGCTAAGCGATTTGGTCGATGAAGTGAAGCCAAATAGTATAGAGTAACTGGAACTTTTTTGACTATTTTTAAAATAATGAATTATAGTATTGAAATTGATCTTATCCATAATTTGCCAAATGCTTAGCTTCACCTGAATATAACAAAATAATTTGAAACATACATGAGTGGGTAAAAACCACACCAAATTGTATAATACAAAAGTATTTTTAATAATATAAAATATTATTAAAAATGGGGTGTGAAGAACACAATACAAGTTATATATTTGTGAATGTATCTCCTCTCCAGAGACGCAGATACGTATTTCACCTTTCTACAGGATCGTCGGTACGCCCCTGCTGGAGAAGAGATACATTCAACCAAACATAACTACCTTGCTATCAACCAGAAATTATTAAGACAGAGCGTGAAAGAATATTTAGCGCTGTCTACATAATAACTGCCGAACTAAGCAACGTGTTTCTATAGACGGTAACAACCATATCCATAAAAAACTGTATTATCGTATTAACTGTATTATTGTCTTCACTACTTGTCGGGCGAACATTCACAAATATATAACTTGTATTGTGTTCTTCACACCCCATTTTTAATAATATTTTATATTATTAAAAATACTTTTGTATTATACAATTTGGTGTGGTTTTTACCCACTCATGTATGTTTCAAATTATTTTGTTATATACGCATTCGGTTCGCCCGACAAGTAGTGAAGACACGATAATACAGTTTTTTATGGATATGGTTGTTACCGTCTATAGAAACACGTTGCTTAGTTCGGCAGTTATTATGTACACAGCGCTGAATATTCTTTCACGCTCTGTCTTAATAATTTCTGGTTGATAGCAAGGTAGTTATGTTTGGTTGAATGTATCTCTTCTCCAGCAGGGGCGTACCGACGATCCTGTAGAAAGGTGAAATACGTATCTGCGTCTCTGGAGAGCAGATACATTCACAAATATATAACTTGTATTGTGTTCTTCACACCCCATTTTTAATAATATTTTATATTATTAAAAATACTTTTGTATTATACAATTTGGTGTGGTTTTTACCCACTCATGTATGTTTAAAATTATTTTGTTATATACGCATTCGGTTCGCCCGACAAGTAGTGAAGACACGATAATACAGTTTTTTATGGATATGGTTGTTACCGTCTATGGAAACACGTTGCTTAGTTCGGCAGTTATTATGTAGACAGCGCTGAATATTATTTCACGCTCTGTCTTAATAATTTCTGGTTGATAGCAAGGTGGTTATGTTTGGTTGAATGTATCTCTTCTCCAGCAGGGGCGTTCCGATGGTCCTGTAGAAAGGTGAAATACGTATCTGCGTCTCTGGAGAGGAGATACATTCACAAATATATACCTTGTATTGTGTTCTTCACACCCTATTTTTAATAATATTTTATATTATTAAAAATACTTTTGTTCACCTGAATATAATTAGTTTACGGCTAGGGATGTTATGTGCAAACTTATATTAAATTTTTGTGATAGTTTGTATGGCATAATGATGTTTGCGTTATTCTCTATGAGGATAATAGATTTTAGTTTATCTATTTTCAGTATATTTGAATTGTATTCAAATCCTGATAGTGCAACAACATTTATTATTCATGTACAGGTATAAATAACCGTAGAAATAAAAAGCGAAACCCTTGTAACATAGGTTATTATTATTTCATTATCATATTATTTCAAGTTTCTAAATCTCATGTACTACTTTAATTTTTAGTTCTGTATTATTCCTTAATTATATGTTATATATAAAGGTCGGATTATATGCAAAAAAAACTGAAAATATGCGCATAATTAAGCCTAAATACGCACTTCCTTATGAAAAATATGCAGGTAAAAAAATACAAGGAATGTTAGAAAATGGAATACTGTAGAAAAAAATATTCTATTATGTTTACTACAAGTTTATTTAGAACATTTTACAATATAATCAACTATGAAAATAATTTTCAATCACATATTTCTCAAAGTTTTCAACAGAAAAATTGTGACGCTTGTCTGAAAATATGTATTTATATATTGAAAAAGTTCGTTCTACATCGACGCTTGTTATAGGAGCATACCAAATTAGAAATATCATTTATTGTCAATTCAATATTAACTCAAGATTCATAAATAATTGTCTTTATTCCTTCATAATGCAGCCTCCAACCACGTGCCCCATCGTGTGATTACTGGTTGAGGAGGAAGCAGAACACCGGGTAGATGTTTGTAAAACCGAACTCGTAATGGGGCCTTTAAAATACTTTCTTAGCACTACTAATTAAGGTATTTACTAAGGGAAAATGGTTTCTGACTTCTTCTGCAACACGATTTAATCCGTGCGCTAAGCAAGTTGTGTGAATTAAATTTGGATAAATGATTTTCAAGTTGAAAGCTGCCTTTATGTATGGTGCAGTATCCGTCAAAAGCAAGTATTAAGGTATTAGCTTTTCCTGAAAATTTGTCTCGGCCTGGATGTATGGAAAGAGCATTAATAAATTCTTGGAGACGCTAATCGGAAAAGTAACGGGAAGAGGCTTAATAAAATGCTAATTTTAATTTAGAGAGGGCTGTTTAATTTTTGTTTGTTACATCCACGAAAATTTGATTTAGTAATTAAATAAAACTCGGATACTTAAAATATGCAAAAATGCTGAATTACTACAAAGTAATATATAAAATGCATATATTATGCAAATATGAAAATTTATGCAAACTGACCGGCACAACTTCATAGCATTCTTCAAGCTACTACGAAACGACGAATATCTACGTACAGCCCTGAAGATGTTCCTTAACAGTGGACGAAACGTTGGCAATTACGCCTAACTCGACGCGGTTCCAACCCGGAAACCGAGATCTACATCTAGAGAACGACCGCGGAAACCTACACCTACATTTATGTGTTGTTATTTTCTAATATGTGAATCATTTCTAAAATTTCCCTGGTTTTCGTGTTATTATGTTTTATTAGTATTTTTTTATTATCAAAATCAAAATTGTGTTTAAAAGTTGCTTGATGTTTTTTCAAGGCTGTTTGATTTTTGTGTCCTTTTAATCTTTCTTGAAGTAGCTGTCTTGTTTGGCCTATGTAAACTTTGTCACAGTCTTTGCAGGGTATATTATATACTGTATGTGATTGTTTGAGAGTTGGTGTTGAGTCTTTTAATTTTGTGTGTAGAAATTTTAGGTTTTTTTCGTTTTGGTTTGCTAATTTAAAATTAAATGGTTTGATTATGTTGCTTAGTCTTTCGGATAATTCTGTTATATAGGGTGTAGGGATATATGTAAGTTTTATTGACGTTGTATTTGTATTTTGACATTTAGTTTTGTTATATATATTGTTTAGTCTGTGTTTTATAATGATTTGTACAAAATGTGGTGGATAATTGTTTTTCGTTAAAATAGTTTTAACTTTATTTAGTATTGTTGGCTTGAAAATAGGATTTGTGGGGTTTGTAGTATTATCTGCTAAAGCTGTTACTACATTTCTTTTATGGGATAGAGGTTGATTTGAAAAAAAGTTAACGTATCCGCCCGAAGTAATAGGTTTTGTGTACCATTTTGTTGGGATGTTGTTTTTTACTTTTATTAGTGTTAAGTCTAGGTAATTTATAGATTTATTTTCTTCTATTTCAATCGTAAATTTTAAGTTAGGGTGAAAATTTTTGAAACTATTTTGTACGTTGTTTATTTCCTTTTCTGGCAGCATAATTATTCAGTCGTCGACATATCTTTTAAAAAATGTTGGTTTACAATTCAGGTTTTTGACTACATTTTCTTCAATGTAATCAAGTACTAATTGAGCTATCACGCTCGATATCGGTGCTCCCATTGCTAAGCCTTCGATTTGTTTATAATATTTCTTATCAACCTGAAAACATGTGGAAGTTAGTGTTAATTCAATTGCTTCAAGGAAATCTATTAGTGGAATATCTGTGAATTTTGTGATGGAACCCAATTTTTCTGAAATTACTTTTTTTGCTAATGTTAATGGTATGTTTGTGTACATTGATTCTACGTCCAAGGAAGCAAGTTTTTCGTTTTTATTTATTTTGATTTTATCAATGTATTGTCTAAACTCGATAAGAAACCTTAGATTCTTATTAATATCGAATATATATATATATTGTAATAATACCCCATGGTAAATTAAATAATAATAAATAAGAGATAATTTAAATAGATGTTGAATAAAATTTAATAAATTCAAATCTCGCGCTTGGAGAATTGAGAATTACTGCGAGAACAAATCCCGTAACTTGTATTATAACCTCTATTCAATAATATTTAGATTTAGATTGCCATCGGTTAACTCAGTGGATATTAGCAAGAATATAATAATCTCAAGCAGGTTAAGAAGATAACATTTTTTTTAAACCCAATTGACATGTAAGATATCGTTCTTTTATAATAAATATTATTTATGTATAGATAAGCCAATAGAAACTAAGGTTATGTATATGATTTAATATATTTAAAAACTGATTTTCTCACAGTTTAATAGAATATGTTTTTAATTTTATTTTTAGATACAAAGAGCTAATTAAGAAATTATGCCAAGCTTTAATATGTTAGGATTTGGATCAAGTTTCCCATAAACGAATAGATACCAAGTAATTTTATAAGTATAAAAAGTAATAAAAATATGTGTAACTTTTAATTAACTGAGCATTCAGATTTTTTGTAAATTGCAATGAAAGATCAATTTAAAATTTTGACAACCCAAGAAAAACTATTTAAACAAATTGGTTACTGTAACAGAGTAATTATTAATATAAATAAAAGGGTAAGCCAATAAATGAAATACAAAGATTAAGTCGACTATATGTCTCCTTATGTAACGGGTGTTCATTTGAAAAGTCAATCTACGTTTGCGTTTACGGAAGAACAAACACATACTAATATATATGCGTCTTATTCTATCAAAATTTCAAAGTAACCTAGATTGACTTTTCAAATGAACAGACGTTATATTCAAGGTTTTTTTAGATAACCAAAAAGAAAATCACTTTTTCAAAAATCAACAACCAAAACCATAGTGATGCTATTCTAAATTTCTAAATTAAAAAATATCAGTATGCCTTTCAATATACAGAATTTTCATTCATAATTTAACTTTTTAGTTTAATCCTAGTGTAATATATATAATTAAAAATAAATGTCAAATGTTTTAATTGTTACTGGGTATAATTTCCTTTACAGAGATAACATAATATATTTTAACGAGCCATCGAAAAAATTCATAATTGGAGTAGACTGTAAATTGGGTTGGTACTCTAGGCACTTCCACATAATGACATTTATTATTTGACATTGAAACTATAAGTTTGTGTTAAATTTTTCAAAGTTAAAAAGTTAGAGTTGGTTTGTGTTTAGATGTAAATGGACAACATTTTCAACAACTTCTGTAGCTATATGTAAATTTTGATTATGATTTCGATATTAAATAAATTATTTGTTTTATTTTTTGTTGTAGTATCATTTCAATGCCGTAGCCTTTTTTTTACAATGAAACCAAATGGAACTGTCAAGCATCAAGTAATGTGTTATTATGTGGAAGTGGCTAAAGTACCAACCCAATTTCACAGTTTACTCCAATTATGAATTTTTTCGATGTCTCGTTGTTATTAATGTATAAAACAATTCTAAAATGTCTGTCCAGTTTTGACTGACATTTACAAAAATATGAATACTCTCCAAAAAATATATCATACCTATCTATGAATATACTTGACAATAGCAAATAAAATAACTTAAAAAAAAAAAAAATATATATATTTAAATTCATGTAATGGTAATAGTACCATTACATATATATATATATATATATATATATATATATATATATATATGTATATATATATAGACTATTAAGTATTATCGACCGTACTGTATAAGTAAAAATTAATTAACGGGTGAGCGGTCTGTCAAGTAAAAAAACTCCTTTATTTCACTCTATATTTCATAAGGAATTTGTTACTTCCTCAGGAGTGTCTACATGTTTAATAAAACGACAATATATTAAACAATACGACAATAACAAAATACTTACAATTGATAGTTAAAATTTAGCAAACAACGACACTAAACATGTTAAAATTAATCAAATTTAAAACATCAAATTAATATGATGTTGGTTTATCGTCAACATTTTAAAGATAAATATACATAAATGTTAAAATATAAAACTAAACTTATAAAATACACACCAAAAAACTGATGTCATAAAAAATCGAAACCAACAACAACTACAAATCAAATGATACAAGGACTGGTTAATAAACCTTAGCTGATCAATTAACCGCCAACACCGAGTATATTGCAATAGATTATACTTAGTCCATTAGTATCCGACTTATAATTTACGCTATTAGTGTCTCCATTGATATGCACTATTTTTTTGTAATTATTTTCAGCGTCCACAATTCTGACATCGCCAAAATTAAATGTATGGGCGAGATCAAGTGCATGATCCACCAGAGCACAAGATGTCTTACCAATACGGATATCACTTTTGTGTTGTGTGATACGCTGTTTTAGCCATTGTGACTTTTGGCCTATGTACACGCCATGGTCAGCCTTTAAAAAACATTTTAATAATATAGTCAGGAGTTTGCATTTGAAAAAATACAACAATTTAGCAAATGATCTGTCTGGCAGTTTTAGTGTCTTCGTTAATACTAAAAAATGGTTTAAAAACTTGTCCACCATCGACATTCCGAGGGATATTTCTAATTTTTTGTCATTAGGGTGGAAGTTTGCTATTCCTGTTGCTGGGGAGAATGTTGATATAAAGCGTTTCGTAGCGGATGTGGAGGATGTATTGGATGTCGTGCCTGAGGCGTCGAGAACTTCTATAAGGGGTAAGGTCGCCAACAGTGTAACCAATTTCATACAGAATTCACATATTCGGGTTCATTCACCTTTCATTAACTTATTCTATAGAACTAAGTCCTTCCTAAAATCTAATCCAAACCTATACATATTACAATCGGAAGAGGGTAATTGCACGGTGGCTATGGACAGGATAGATTATGTAAGTAAAACAGAGAATTTGTTGAAAGACAATTCTACTTACAAACCTTTACAGAAGGATGCTACGGTAAGCATACAGAAAACATAGAATGAATTGATCAAAAAGATTCATTCTAGTGGACAATTACCAAATGATATAGTAAAAGTTTTAACAATCTACAACGCCACTCATCCGAAACTTTACTCACTGCCTAAAATTCATAAACCTAACATACCAGTCCGACCAATCATTAGTTCTATCAACTCGATAACATACAACCTTTCCAAGTACCTCAGCAAAATTTTAACTAACGCTTTTGAGACAGACAATACATCCAATGTAAAGGACACGTTTTCATTTGTTAATCAGATGCAGGGTTTCACACTCCCCAAAAATTATGTGCTGATTTCGTTGGATGTCATATCACTTTTTACAAACATACCATTACAACTAATAATAGATGTCATAGCGAGTAAGTGGCACTTAATCGATCCATACACGGACTTATCAAAATCAAATTTTTTGTTACTAATTACTATTATTTTCAATAATACATATTTTTCGTTCAACAAAAAATTCTACAGTCAGATAGATATTTGGAACACCTATGGGATCGCCCATTAGTCCCATTTTAGCCCAAACAGTTATGGATCAATTGTTGGAGAGTGTGAGGGTTAAGTTACCATTTAAATTACCGTTTTTGTACAAGTATGTTGATGACATTGTTTGCTCTGTACCACATGATAAGATAGATGTAACCCGACAAATATTCAACAGCTATTGCAAAAATTTACAATTTACTGTGGAAAAAGAAAACAATAATAGTGTACCCTTCTTGGACGTTTCAGTGATTCGTGATGATAATAACTCGATCATTTTGAATTGGTACAGAAAGACAACTTCATCTGGTCGGTTCATTAATTACTATTCTCATCATCCTCCCAATCAAAAATATAACACCGTCATAGCTATGAAAAATAGAATAGCACACATAAGTCACACTACCTTCATAAAAGACAATCTTAGAGAACTTTTTAGCATCTTCGTCAGCAATGGTTATCCTAGGCATATACTGAATAAATTGATATACAGCTCCAACTTTTACGACGGCTCTACTGAGGACGTCCCTGCGGACAGTGTGATCTACAAGTAAATTCCATATATGTATTGGTGGTCTTACTCACTTAATTATATCACACTTTAAACAATTTAGTAACATTAAAATAGCCAAATACAACACATTTACTATGAAAAAAATTATATAGTAAGACCAAAGATGTAACACCTTTGCTTTTAAATAGTCATGTTATCTACAGGATACCATGCTCGGATTGTCGTGGCGTGTACATAGGCCAAACGTCACAATGGCTAAAACAGCGTATCACACAACACAAAAGTGATGTCCGTATTGGTAAGAGATCTTGTGCTCTGGTGGATCATGCACTTGATCTCGGGCATACATTTAATTTTGGCGATGTCAGAATTGTGGACGCTGAAAATAATTACAAAGAAATAGTGCATATCAACGGAGACACTAATAGCGTAAATTATAAGTCGGATACTAATGGACTAAGTATAATCTATTGCAATATACTCGGTGTTGGCGGTTAATTGACCTGCCAAGTTTTATTAACCAGTCCTTGTATCATTTGATTTGTAGTTGTTGTTGCTTTCGATTTTTTATGGCATCAGTTTTTTGGTGTATGTTTTATAAGTTTAGTTTTATATTTTAACATTTATGTATATTTGTTTTTAAAAGGTTGACGATAAACCAACATCATATTAATTTGATGTTTTAAATTTGATTAATTTTAACATGTTTAGTGTCGTTGTTTGCTAAGTTTTAACTCTCAATTGCAAGTATTTTGTTATTGTCGTATTGTTTAATATATTGTGGTTTTATTAAACATGTAGACACTCCTGAGGAAGTAACAAATTCGTTATGAAATATAGAGTGAAATAAAGGAGTTTTTTTTACTTGACAGACCGCTCACTCGTTACTTAATTTTTACTTATATATATATATATATATATATGTATTTATGGTGTACATATAATAAGTTATGTTATTTACCATTTAGTAACTATACTTACAAAAAATAAAGTAAATACGGTCTTACACCCGTGCATAGTGACGCAACAAACGCAGTCCAGCACTTCCACCTATAAGAACAACCATAACTAAATCAGTAGACGTCGGATAGCAACCCTAACACATAGTCATTCGAAGTCGGACATCCAGGACATCTCTTCGTGGCCGCATACAAGAAGAGACAACTTATTCGGTGATTCGTGAACGAGATTCAGGTCCAAAATAATGAAGACAAATTATTTAAAGATTTAGAAATTCTGTGGCCGAAACGAATGTTAGATCTTTGCACAAAGGGAACTACGAAATGTTGTAAAAGAACACTTGTTTATTCTTCGAAATCAGTCAACAAAGAAACTCTATCATGTTTTCTTTAAAACCTGGGTATTCTTGTAATCCACGCCCTAAGGAACAACAAAGTTTCAAATGTCTCGTGGAGCCACATTTGGTCTGCAGGCAAATAGCTTATTGAGTTCGGTATAAATGTGGGGGAGATGGGCCGGTGCGTTGTCGTCATGGAAAACACAATTGTCTGGTCTCTAGCGAGGATAAATGTTTTTGAGTGCTTCAACATCTCCCGGCAGACATTCTTCGGTATACAACTTTGCGGTGACTGCCTTTCGTGTTTACAAATGTACGCGATTCAACACTCCTCTCATAGTACTGTTACAGTTCATTATTTAAAATATCTTATAACGCACATTTCATTCGAATTGTACCGATATCAATGACCTGTTGTGTAAATCGCGAACCGGCACGGGAATATCACGCGATTGCATTCTAGCGAGATAATTGGCTGGGAACCGACGCTACTTTGGCATGTATGCGCATAGTGTGTCGCGCTTGCGTTAGTTACTTCCGTTTGAATGTCGGCTGTGAACGTGGGTGAATTTTGTATTGCCGCTCTTTGTTAGTGATAAGTGTTGAAAATTACCAAATAATCATCTAAATGGATGGATTTTGTCGTTACACTCTTCGTTTGATTGACACCAATATATTTATATTTGGATTTGGGCCTTCGTCTATGCCGATATTTATTGTGCTCTCATAATATCTCGAGGTAAATGACGCCATTGTTGTATGAGTTGTCCATATTCATTCCCTCCGTATTTCCCTCTTACTAACGCATAAATATTCACCTAGGGCTGCTGTCGTTTGTTGTTGTTGGAAGCTGCTGTCATTAGCTGTTGTTCTTGCGGTTGTTTTCCGTAAAAAATAATATCCATAGGATTGGAGGGGTTGAATTGAACAACGCAGTACCAGAAGTTATTTGGAATCTCGGGCGGAGTGGAATAGGCGCCCTATTCCACGCCCGAGATTCCAAATGACTTCCGGTACTGCGTTGGTCAATTCAACCCCTCCAACCGGTACTCAAGTTCGAGCTACACCTACAACCTCAGAGTTAAGTGTCCATTTCAGTTGCACCGTTTCGATCAATTAATAATTATGTTTCTCTAGAACTTTCATTTGTTTGACATGTAATAATATATTAAACGTCACATAAACAGTATTAATTCGTCAGTTTTGTTTTTGTTACTTGTTAATCTTTTTGAACGTTTAATAATTTATTATTGGGTACACCTTTGTGCATATATAAACATTTAACGTCACATTTTATTTAGTAGCTTTTAGTATTTTTGTTAACGTTACCGAGATCTCACGTACAATATACGTATACGTCCTTTAGTCTCATGTAGTATACAGTTTGGTTATATACCGGCGCGTTCACAATTTTTGGTACATTCATTATTTCAAGCTTTTATTTATAAATCATTATTGTTTATCATTGGTGTAGATACTAGAAAATTTGTTGTAATTTATAAATATACCGCGCTTCGTCCGCTGTGGTATTCTGTCAAGTTGATATATTGTTACTATTACATATTTTTATACAGAGACGTTCAAGACTTTATCTTCCATTTAAAAGATCTGAGTTGGAAACGTTTAGAATAAACATTAGTACATGTTCTTTTGGTTGTTGTTCGTTTAATTCCTTTAGTTTCCGTAGACCTGGGATTTACGTGAGTATATTATCGCATGCACGTCCTCCGCGTAATGTATATTCACTTATACAAGCATACTGATAGAGCAGTCAGGTCAACAACGTTTCGTCAAGGAAGTCGCGCGTCTTCCCTTGAGCTGGATCCGTGTACTGGTTGGCTGACTTGTAGGTTTAACGAAAAGTAAGGCCGAAGAGGGCTATTAGATTTCGGAAATTTAGAGAAGACCAGTTTTCGCTAGTTTTGTTGCTTGCACGTTGTGTAGGTCGCAGTATAAAATACCCCATTGTCTTCTTAACGGATAAAGATTTCCATATAGACACGGGTGTGCTTTCTTTTGCAAAGAGCTGGGCTTTGCTCTGTGCTTTAGTAGGTACGTTGTGGCAATAAACTCAAGTTTGTCATCTGCAAAGATGCTATTAATACAACGAAATATTCCGTATTTCAATTTCTTGAGCATTTCGCAATATAATGAAACGTTTTGTGCCATATGTTCGTCAGTTAAGGCAGGGGCATATATGTATATTGTGTTCTTAACGGTACATCATATACGGTTCCATTTATTGTATGCTTTAATATACATTAATTATGATTGATAGATTGGATATTATCTTATATTCACACATGAAAAAATTACAATTACGCAAGAATGGGGAAATCAAGTGTACTAACACTTAAAATCCCATTTAAAGAAAATTACCTCACTTTTTATTAGGACGCTGTTCAATTAATATTCTGGCGTTGGATTAGTTAGAAAATCGTAAGCGAATGCTGGCGGGTTAGTAAAGGATTTAGTGGATACAGTGTTGTCAGAGCAGTATATGAGTTGTTAACTGAAGAAGCATTTACTCTGAAAATGGACAAAAAAGTAAGGTACCACCAGTCTTACTACATTAAAAATCTAAATCAAGACCGGCCAAGTGAATCGAAATCTTCCATTTTTCTCATCTGTTAACGGACAACAGAAACGGCACATGGTTGAAATTTATTTTGGAAATGGTAGTAAAATTAATTGTGAATGGTTTATTCTATCAGAGATGCATAACAGGATTTTTTAGGAGAATTTCTAGATATTGTTGTCCCATACGATCACTTTTCCATATACATTCGCAGTTTTGGGTAATTATTCAGTGAAACAAGAAACGTGTATCGCAGAAAGATATATTTACAACTCACAAAATACTTCCCGTGGACAGACCGAAACGACATAAATTTTGTCAAAGATTATTGATCATTTTGTTGTTACTAAATCTTGGTTTCATCTCTCCGGCTAATTCTCAAAACATGAGGTTGTGGAGCTCAAGTAATCCGTACTTTTTTGTGGAAGCACCACTACATCCACAGAAAATTGGAGTTTGGGCAGCTGTTTGTCAGAGAAAGATCTGTTGAACTATATTTTTTGAAAGTATGTCGATTAAAAATATAAAATCTTAAACAGTAGCCCAAAAATGCTTACATCCTTTAGGAATATTAAACGCTGCGGATTACAGACTGGATATCTTAACACCATTTGTAAATATACAAAAATACAAAAAAGGTTTCAGTATATCAATACGTTAAGCACGTATTACACATTTGTTACAAATGAAACAGACATGAAATATACACATCTGTAACTGTACACATGGACAATACACCTTGTATTTTACAGCACTTACTTCTGCTTAAGACACGTGTTTCTGCCATCTATAGGCGTCATCAGTCAAGCTAGTGAAGCAATGTAATACAAAATAATACAAATCTATTTAAAAAACAGCTTGGGATCTGTATATACATTTAAGCTTAAATCGCCTACAAGACATAGCAAATTTCGTCCTATCAGGTAGCACTATATAATAAGTGACATCTGACGGACGAAAAAGACTATGCCGAAAAAGGCAACCCTTCCCTTGACCGGCCAAGCCGGTACATAAGAGAAGAAAACACGTATATATAGGTGTAGTCCATTAACACGATGCCAGATGGCAGCAAATATACAAAAAAGGTTTCAGTATATCAATACGTTAAGCACGTATTACGCATTTGTTACAAATGAAACAGATATGTAATATACACATCTGTAACTGTACATATGGACAATACACCTCGTATTTTACAGCACTTACTTCTGCTTAAGACACGTGTTTCTGCCATCTATAGGCGTCATCAGTCAAGCTAGTGAAGCAATGTAATACAAAACAATACAAATCTATTTAAAAAACTGTTTTGTATCTGTATATACATTTAAACTTAAATCGCCTACAAGACATAGCAAATTTCGTCCTATAGGGTAGCACTATATAATAAGTGACATCTGACGGACGAAATGTCACTTATTATATAGTGCTACCTGATAGGACGAAATTTGCTATGTCTTGTAGGCGATTTAAGCTTAAATGTATATACAGATACAAAACTGTTTTTTAAATAGATTTGTATTATTTTGTATTACATTGCTTCACTAGCTTGACTGATGATGCCTATAGATGGCAGACACACGTATCTTAAGCAGAAGTAAGTGCTGTAAAATACGAGGTGTATTGTCCATGTGTACAGTTACAGATGTGTATATTACATGTCTGTTTCATTTGTAACCATTTGTAAAGATGTTACATAATTATAAATTACAGGAAGGCTACTTCCAACATGATGGATCTCGAGTACATACTACCAATTAAAATATTGATTTTCTGAAATAATTTTTTGGGAATTTAATAATTAGTTTAAATATAAACACAATTTGGCCACCTCGTGCCTGCGCGATTTAACACCGTGCGATTTTTTTTTAATTCTATTTTTGTAAGATCTGTTTTTGATCTTAATGACCTGTGATAAAGGATCACTAATAAGATCGTAGAAATTAATAATTCACCTTGGATCCTAAAAAAATGTTATTAACTCGGCTAAGCGAAGAACTTTACGCTGTAGAGATGAAGGCGCACCTATATTAATGAATATTATTACGTAATAGATTGTGTTTTGTTCTTATTTTGATTTAAACAATAGGGTAAACGGATCATCAAAACCCGACACGACAAACTTCAATGGATGACTTCACAAATGATGAAGATTAATTTCTCCAATAAAAAAAAACGTTTCTTTTTAGAACCAACACATTTGTGTTAAAAGAAAAAAATGATTGCTTCAATGTCATACTTGATTGTTTTGTATATTGCATATTGCATTAATAAATTGCTGTGTTTTTTTTAATTATTAATTCATCTTTATTCTGAATATTATGAAATTTTACATACATAATGTTGCTTAAATTTGATTTCGTTTTTATGTAAGTTTTCAAATTTTATTTTTCGGTATTTTTGCGTTCTAAAACAGACAAAAAATAACATATTTTTTGTAATCGATCATTGTAATTTACACATTTCAACAGCCAAAACTTTCAAAAAAAACTTTCAAAAAATCGTCTTTTCCCTGTAATTAAATTTTTCCGTAGACTTAAATATTAGTTTAGCTTAATTAATGTAACTTGGCAACTTTTATTTAACGATTTAACCTATTACTAGTAGTACGACATGTAGGTTAAATCACTTGATCAATCTAAGACATAACTGATTTAATCCATGACATACTCTGAAAACTTTTTTTGTGACTTACTCATTATTAAGAATCGGTATATCGAATTTCGATTAATCTAATTTATAGACGCGTAAGTTAAAGCATCACCATTCCTTCTGGAATATTTTTATCAGATTATCGAAAGACTACGTACATTTCGCTATCGAGGATTTGAAATTATACTTTCATAAAATAATGTTAAACTACGTGATATACGTGCTCCAGCTGCTACTGTTCGCTAAAGTTCATATCAGCCTGAAATTAGGAAATTGGTGCCGCAGAATGCAATTACGGAATTTCGTTCACCAAGATATCAATTTCAGCGAAACGATATCAAATTTCCATTGAACTACAAATTAACATGAGTTTTTTGCTGCAAATTTGGTATTTACATTTGCGCCTGCAGCTTGCAATAGGTGAAGTGAACTTTGTGTTGCTAATTACAACTTTGCATTAGCTTTGTATTCCAATTGTACTCCACGAGGATTATCGTTTGAACATTGACACAGTAATTGCAGTTAAAGCTTTATATGAGGATATCTCTGTTTTAGTTTCCGGTTAAACTTAATAGATATTTATGTATGTGTGAAAGGTACGAAATATATTTCTAAATCTGTACATACGCATATACAAAAAGATTTATACCGGGTGTCCTTGAAATAAAAAGACAACGTATGAAAAATGAAAAGATTAAATTATATAGAATATATATCCAAAATATTGTGATGTTTTTGTCTTTTCGGGTTCTTAAATAAAACTAACGGTAATTTGGACACACACTATATTAATAATAAGAATAAATAACAATTTCAAATCTAATTATTAACAATAAGAACATTTATGTATTTATATTTATGTAAGTTCACTCGGCGATGATTTGGTATGGAATGGCATAAATCCCTCCCGACTGCTATTTATATTAACGGGAAAACTTCTGGCATATTCGATGTTAGCCTAGACTTTTCATGTGTTACGCATTTACATTTTCTGAACGGCTCTGGACGTATGAGATCATCGGTGACTCATCACATTGCCCCTTCTTAAAAATTAAAAACATGTCATACTTTGATCCCTTCAAAGGATGGCGAAATCGACAGGTAGGGCCTCTGTTACATTGCGACCTCATATTGAAATAACAGTCTACGGTCTTATCTTGCCTGGGTGTAAAGGAATATTCAAGCCGGTAACTGCATACCAGAATTTCCATACCAGTATGTTGGAATATTACTTCTAACATGCTCCTTACAATTCAATCCACAACCCAATTTTGGAACTGCTAATTTCAAAATGTCTTGTTGTAACATTTGTTCACGTAAGAGGACCAGGGCCTCCCATAAGTTACGATAGGTTAGCTTCAGGATTGACAGTTCTTTCGTGACCAAATAAAATATGGTCTGTTCTTCATTGGAGACTCTTCCCAATTGCTAGTCCCTGCTGCCTTAATTTTTCGATTCTGTCAAATCCTCCTTTAAATGCTCTGACAATTCCTTTGGCCATTCGCAAATATCGCGCTAAGCAGTGAGCAAGCGCGTAGTCTGGCGGCACCGTAAACAAATATTGCTGTTTCTCGATGGTCACCCCAAATCGAGCTTTTCTTGAATAAGAATACTCTTCCATAAAGTCTTCGAAGTTTAGTTCCTAGTATTGGCTATCCAATCGGCGCAAGTCAGCGACTTCGCCATTATTGTCTCCAGAGTATGGGGCTAACCGATTAAAATGTACGACTCTTGGCTTAGTATGAGGTGTTCGCCTGATGCGGTATATTACATCGTTAATCCGCTTCAACACTTCGTATGGCCCCTCCCGATTCTTTTGATGTTTTGGAGATAGGCCCCGTCGACGTTGTGGATTATATAACCAAACCCGGTCGCCTTCACGGTAACCACTCCTCTCGGCGTTGACGTCGTAGCTCTCCTTCATTCTGTCACTAGCATCTTGGATATTATGTCTGACTTGTTCATGGATATTATCTAGTCGTCGTCTGAGCGTGCTGACATAATCTTCTCCGGCAAGATCTTCACCAGGCTTGCTCCCAAACTTTAAATCACATGACAATCGGAGTTCCCTCCCGAATAGCAGGTTTGCTGGTGATTGGCCAGTTGTCTCTTGAACAGAGGCCCAATACGCCATTAGGAATAATGGTAAATATTCGTTCCAGTCTCTCTGGTGTTCGGAGACCACTTCGGATAAGTGTCTGATCATGGTTTTGTTCATTGACTCTACCATCTCATCTGGTTGTGGATGCAAGGGAGTGGTTTTCGTCTTTCGTATGCCCAAAAATCCACACAACTTTTCGAGCAGACTGGACTCGAATTGCCCTTGATCGGAATGAAGTTCCAGGGGTATATCAAAACGGCTGACGAACTCCTTCACAATCACGTCTGCTACAGTTCCAGCCTCTTGATTTGGTAGAGCATATGCTTAAACCCATTTGGTAAAATAGTCCATGACCACTATTATGTATTTATTTCCTTTTTCGCTTTCTGGAAAAGGACCGGCGGCATCTGTAGCGATTCTTTCAAATGGGTTTCCCACATCGTATTGGCGCATGGGTGCACGTAGACACATCTGGGGGCCATTACTTCAGGCGCAATTAGCACACTTTCGGCACCACTCTTTCACATCTCGTGAACAATTCACCTAGTAAAATCTTTGGCGCACCTTCTCCAGTGTTTTATGGACCCCAAAACGTCCTCCAGAAGCACCATTATGAAGTTTTCGCAATACCTCTGATATTCTTTTCTTGGCAACCACCATTTGCATCTTCCGCTCGTTTCCATCGCGATTTTCAACCTCACGTCTCAGGAGATCGTCTTCCATGGTTAAAGAATCTCATTGTGCCCAGTATGACAATTTCTTGCCTGGTCGGTCTTTGCCCATTTCTATTTCAAGCCCTGAAGACTACAAGATCCGGATCAGCTTCTTGATCTGCACGCAAATTGTCAGGTTGTCATTGGTCATTAACCACGGTGGTTCGAATAGCGTTGGCCGGCATACCCCAGGCATTCACAACCAAGGTCATCCATCATATATATATATATATTAGGGATCGAGATTGGACACCTATGGGAGGCCAGATGATATCAAAAAATTATTAGAAGAATAACCATTGTAGAAAACGCAAACGTTTTGTATCGGAGTAAGTAAGATGCTATTAGTGTAACAAGGGCTAGGCAAAAGCCAATTTGATCCAATTTGGCCAGAAGTATTTTATGATCAATAGAATCGAATGCTCTTGAAAAGTCTGTGTAGATGACATCGACCTGTTTGCGTTGTTCAATAGCATTAGAGAGGTATTGCGGGATCTCCGTTTGTAGTTTGTAACCGTGGACCTTCCGGAAATGAAACCATGCTGATTGACAGATAGAAGGGAGAGCCGTACACTCCTATATATTCTATAATAAAGTATGCATTCCAATACTTTGCTAAAATTAGATAAGATACTTATTGGTTTGTAGTTTGCAATATTTGACTTGTCATCTTTTTTTAACACTGGCACAAGTTTACTAATTTTCGATGTCTGGGACACCAACCTAAGCAGAACACGCAGTTGATACGACAGCACAGACGCACAATCGCGTACCAAGAAACTCGGGACAAATTATCACCGGAAGTAGGGTTTTAGTTTCGAGGCACTGCACATCACATCATTTTCGTCAATACAACCAATATTAAAATAGATGTGTTTGCTAATTAATTTTGCGATGTATTTGTCTGGTAAATATTAGAGAATTCCCTATCAATACCCAAAGGTTGAGTGAGTTCTTCGTTGCCACGAAACATGAGTCCAGGTATTCTAGAAGAAGATCGTTTATTGTTAATAAATGTCCAAAACGTTTTCCTTTAATATTGCTTTCGTTGATTTCCATTTTTTGAAATAAAATTCTTTCATATACTAATCGTTTTATATCATTAGTGAACCATTCAGAACATATATGCTTGGGAGTCTGAAATTTAGGAACAGATCTGTTGAAGAGACTATAAAGCTTTTCATAAAATGCATCTACGACTGAATCGACATCGGAAACGTTCAGTAGAAATGCCCAGTTTGTACTCGACAAATCGGAGTAGGACGAAGGTAGGTCGGCTCTACGAAAGTTGTATCGTGGGTTGTCGTTTGAATTAAATTTCTTTGGCTTTGGCGTAGACTCCTACAGAAACGTTATACTAGGGGAAGGATGATATCCATACTCTGACGCAAAGGTTATGAGTCGGGCACCACCTCTACACTCCAGTTTAAATTGGTAAAAATCAGGTCCAGCAATGTACCATTAGAGTTAGCAATGAAGTTTGTTTGCCTGAACCTGAGGGCAGCCATGAAATGTGTAATAGCAGTTGACTTTCTGTCATTAGTACACATCAAGTAGAAGTTTGGGACATTTAGATTGGGCTTAGCGATAAACTAGCTTGCTTATGATAGTTAAATTTTTTTTACTATACGATATGATATGATAAATTTATTTTTTTTTATATTTAACATTGTACTAACATTGTACAACTGTAGGACATTATTTACGAACTAATAATGCAAAAAATGAACCTAAATCTGGAAGGCCAAAATCGGCTACAAAAGATAATGTAAAGTTGGATGTGTTATTAGTAATTGACGAGAATCCACAAACATCAACTATATAGCTAGCTCTTGATAATGATATATGCCAGAGTTTTGTTATGAACATACTGAAATCAGAAAAGTAAAAGCCCTAAATATTTCACTTCTGTCACGAGTTAACTGAAGACTACCCTGATCGCAGAATCTAATTTTGTGAAAACTTGCAGAACAGATGCGTAGGAAGTCCAAACGTTATCAGAAAAATTGTGAAGATGAAGCAAAATTTTGTTGAGTGGTATAGTTAATAGACATAACTATCGAATTTGGTCTACAGATAATGCGTTGGATGCGACAAGTGCATACTCAGTATCCGGAGAAAATAAATGTGTGGGCAGGAATGATAGACAATAATGTTATTGGATCTTTCTTCATTGAATGAACTCTTAATGGATTTCTTATTTGGATTTATTAAGAAATAATATTATACCACCTATTGCTAGGCTTTATACTGATCCAAACAATCTACTAATTCCTGTTGAGAACATACGGTATTAGTGAAACGGTGCGCCTGCGCATTTTTCTAGCGGCAGTATTTGATTCCAGTTTTTCCTGGTCGATGGATAGGGCGAAGGGATGCCATTAAATGGCAACCTCGTAGTCCTGATCTAAACCCTCTCGATTTTTTTCTTGTGGGGTTATCTAAAAAGTAAGGCATATAGAGGTAGACTTGAACATTTAAACGAGTTGGAGGAACGTATAAGGAACTTATTACTACAAATGCCGGACGAAGTTTTACAAAATTCTTTGCGCGAATTTGAAGACCATTTAGGATACTGTTAGTTAGTAGAAGGGCAAAATTTTGAACATTTAATCTACTCAGCAAATCATTATTATTTTTTTTGTTAAATCAAATAAATTGTTAACTCTTAAGTACTCACAAGGGGGCACTACATGCTCCGTTCTCAGTAAAAGAGGAATTTACTCGCTTATATAGATAGGAGTAGCCGCATCCGCCTACCTAACCTACGGGTAGGGTGTCGTCATTCTGTATTAGCGTTTATGGTTAGTTGGAATCAGTGTGTTGTGAGATATGGACGTAAATACAAAAGCATGTTCCAGCGGTGCACAACGTGCTCCGGCGCGACCACTTATGTAAGTAATTTCTTTTTTCGATTATTAGTCAAATATTTGTTATCAACGTGTTTTATAGATAATATTATACATTTTTAACGATTTGATTTTATTTATAAAGGTTGTTTCATAGTTATAATAATCAATAACTGTTACTTTCAGGGTGCCACAAAATCCAAAGAAATTGACAGATTCAGAACTTGCTTACTATTTGGAAAATGACGATGATGACATGGATATTCCTTCTGAAAGGAAGAGTGACACCTATTGTGCTGAATCTGAGGAGTCTGAAGAAGAAATAATTCATGAGAGTGAACTTGATAGTGCCTCAAAACAAAGTGAGGTAGAACATAACGACGAAAGTATGGAGGACCGAGACTTTTTTGTTGGAAGAGATAAACAAACTAAATGGTATAAAAATCCAATTATTTCTAAATTTAGTAAAACTGCAACTCAAAACATCATCAAAATTCTACCTGTGCCAACACACCTTGCAAGAGATATCCCTGATGAATGTACAGCCTTTATTAAATTTATAGATATGCAAATGATTGACGAAATTCTAATGTATACTAACCTATACATTAGAAATCACCAAACTCTCAAATATGGAAGAGAAAGAGACGCCAAGACAGTGACAAGAGCTGAACTACTGGCATTTTTGGGCTTAATTTATCTCTCTGGGGTTAAAAAGGCAAATCATACTAACTTTAAAGAGTTATGGACAGACGATGGAACTAGCATCGAAATTTTTCGCGGCTGTATGAGATTTTTATTTCTCTTGGGTAGCATTAGGTTCAATGACAAGGAAACAAGATCTGACAGACGAAAAGTAGATAAATTAGCACCAATACGGTCTATTTTGGATACTTTTGTAGCTAACTGCAAATAGAACTATTCGGTTGGGGAATTTATAACCATCGACGAGAAATTAGAACCATTTCGAGGCCGTTGTAGCTTTATACAATATATACCGAATAAACCGGCAAAATATGGTATTAAGATTTTTGCAATGTGTGATTCAAAAACATTTTATACCCGAAATCTGGAAGTTTACTGCAGCAGACAACCAAATGGACCTTATGCAAAGCAAAATACACCAGCAGATATCATGCATAGATTATTAGAACCAGTCAAAGGAAAAAATCGCAACTTGACATGCGATAATTGGTACACTAGTATACCACTTGCTGAAACTCTTTTGAAGGACAACATCACACTGGTAGGCACTTTAAAAAAAAACAAAAGGGAAATTCCCCCGGAATTTTTACCAAATAAAAATAAGGCCGTCCAAAGCTCGATGTTTGGATTTCAAAAAGATATTACAATGGTATCCCATGCCACGAAAAAGAATAAAGGAGTTATACTAATTTCCACAATGCATAGTGACTTTTCCATAGACCAAGAATCGAATAAACCGGAAATAATACATTTTTACAACTCAACAAAAGGAGGAATTGATACAGTCGATCAATTGTGTAACTCATATTCTGTTTCAAGGAGAACTAGAAGGTGGCCGTTAGCTATATTTTTTTCACTGCTAAATATAGCAGGAATCAATACTCAAATTATTTATAATGCCTCTCATCCTGATTCACTACAAACAAGGAGAGTCTTTTTGAAATCTTTGTCGTTGAATTTGATGAAATTACATCTAAGGGAACGAGCCACAACTATGGCGCTGCCAACGAACATAAAATCCATTCTGTCAAAATATACGGTCACAGAAGAAGTCCAAGAAGTTATCCCAGAAGAAAAAAGTAGAGGTCGTTGTTGTTTTTGTCCGAAAGCAAAAAGAATAAACACGACAATAACATGTAGCACTTGTAGAAAATTTGCGTGTAAGAAACATATTCTCATCAAGTATACTTGCGAAAATTGCTCACAAGAAATCGATGAAGATTAGAATAGTTCTTAGATTTTGAAATAAATTTTTGTTGTATTTCTGGAAATTTGACTTCTTTTTAATGTTTTTATTCTTTTCAGTGTATTTATTTTCTTTTTACTTTGTTTCATAGTTTGTAAGAAATTAGATTTCTTTTTCTTATTTCTGTATCCTATATTTTAAAATACATATACATATTTCCTATTATGTTTTTTTTTGTGTATTACACACAATTTATATATTTTAGACATATACTAAATAAACACAAATACAAATTATATTACTTTTATATTTTTAATAGTTTTACAGCACTTTAAAAGTTACGTGCACAAAGTGCTCCTTGCGACTACTTACGTAAAAAAGCCGGCGCGCCTACTTAAGGGTTAAAATCCCGAGTTTAAAGGACTTACTTTTATATATAATAATAAAAATAATAAATAAAAATAATAAAATAATATATATAATCCTTGAATATTTTTACCTAGGCATACCCAATTTTATTTAAAAATAATGAAGTGTTGCAGAAATACCTAGGGGTTACATACTTTTTACTATCACTGTATACATACACATACATGTATATATAGGTGTATATACATACCATTTTTATATGTACGTTCATTAACGTTTTCGTCAATATGATAATATTTGCCCCAAACATCGAATCCATTTCCTTCTTCCTTTATTGTTTGAACATTAAATATTCCCAATCCATCTACTGTAAAATGAAACCAAACAGATCGAGGATGTTTACTTAACAGTGTAATTAGTTACGTGTTAAAAAGGCAATTAGGCATTTGTGAATCGATTTAATATTAGAAAAGCTTTGCTCAATTCTGGATGTTAAATTATGTAAATTTATTTAGCTCAAATTGTATATTGTTTCTGTATTGATTCGATAATTTCCTAATTTTAATGCAATTATATAAAAGCAATTAATACAATTGTTTAAAACTTTATAGTTTATTTAGGAACTAAATTTATTTTTCAAACTTAGGCGAGCATAAATAAACTAAGTTATAGAAAGGTACCAGGAGTATATGGTATTTCAGTCAAATTTATCATGCATGAAGATGATAACAAACGCAATTACAGAAAATTCGAATTTTTTTACTCTCCTTTGAAATTTTCTTCTGTTATTGTTACAGTGCCATACTGCATCGCCTCTAACCGTCTTTTTTAGAATCCCTCTTTCTTATACCTCGTTAAAGTTCCTTTAAGTCATCGATATTTAGACATTTTTGTGATATATTCCAGTCATTTAGCTGAATGCTTCTTCAGCACTAGTACAATGCCTGCTTTTAATTGCTTTTATATTTCCATATTTTTTGCAGTTCTTTAATTTTTCTTCTCTAAAATTTTTCACTTACTTAGTTACAATTAACTATCTTCTTGTTTGTCAATCTACGCGTTTTTTCAGCTTTTGGCATTTTCTTTCTATTCAAAATTTTTGAATGTATTTCAGCTCTTTTATCTCCTTTTCATCATCCATGTTTTTATTTCCTTTTCTTCGCCTCTCTTAGATGTTAGCGTCATTTCTATATATTCAACTTACATTACTTTCTCGATTGTATATCGTCTATTTTCTGCCAACTTGACGGCTTATTACTTTAGATGATTGTTAGACCATACTCTCTTGCAGCTTGAATATTTTCTCTACTTATTTCGTTCACGGTATTACTATTATGTCATCGGCGGAGGTCAGGCACAAGGGTCTATGCACACCAACAAGTCTTCAGTCCTCACCCTGTGTTCTTCAAAATCAATTCCTGCACTAGATCAAAGATAAATTCCTTCCATGCCCTCGAGATCGTTATTACATTATTTTACGTATTTCCGTGGTCATTTTCTCCAGCCCTCTCAGATTTCTGGGCACTTCCAAGTTTCAAAATACTTTGAACAGCTTCCTTCTATTTATTTATTTATTTAGCGTATGGCTTAAAATCAGGGCCATTGATCCAGTCCAACGCGGAGTCAGTAGCTCCAAAGAAATCATTCATCTCACCTCCATACGTCCATGTGCTGTAAGGGGGCACTCGGCTGTAATATGGTGAATATTCTGGCGAGGTTCTCCGCATTCACAAGTTGGGGTCTCAGTCAGTCCCCATTTATAGAATGAGTCAAGACAAATTCTGTGGGACGTTCTTATTCTATTGAGTGTCTTCCACATATGAGGAGGCAGCTCCATTTCTGGCAAGGGCATCGTAGGATCAATGATATGGGCCGCTTGAGGGGGTTTCAAGGCTTCCCAATACTCCCTCCATCTAACATTTGAGTTGAAATCTTCTGGTATAACTTGTTCTGCTAGCAGTAGTTGAGGAGATCTAGACTTCAGTCTCGACAAGCCGGCATCAAATCGCCCACGATATTATTTGATTATATTCTCTTACCAGGCTTTCCTGTCTCCGGATAATGGGATATGCAATATGGCTTAGGGAGAGGTGTACTTTTTAAACAACCTAATTATTCTCATAGTCTCGTTGAATTTGATGTCGATCTTCTTTGCGTAGCAGATTGGGGCGCCGTATTTAGCTACTGAGTAAACTAGGCTAAGACTGACGTTCTAAGGGTGGATGCGTTCGTACCCCAAACAATACTGCAGAGTTTGTGGATTATGTTATTTCTAGTGTTTATTTTAGCTTCGGTGTTCTCTAGATGTCTTTTATATGAGAGTGTTCGATCAATTCTTACTCCCAGATATCTAGGATAAGGATTGTAATGTAAGTTGTTATTGAAGTGCACTTGCGGGTCTAAACGTGTTTGTTTATTATTGAGGTGAAAGCAAGACACTTCTGTTTTATTCATATTCGGGATTAGTCTCCAGTCGGCGAAGTATTTTCTCAGTGCGGACAGGTTCTCTGAAAGCCTATTATTACTTCCTTCTATGGCTTTACTCCGGAATGGAAGCGCCAGGTCATCAGCATATTCAAATCTTTTTGACTTTGTGTGGAATGCCAGAAATATACAGATTAAATAGGACAGGTGCAAGTATCGATTCTTCAGGCAATCTATTATTGAGATAACTCATTTTACTTTTCCTCTCTCCTGTTATTATTTGGAAGGCCCTATCGCAAAGCATGTTGTTTAATAAAAATGCTATTCGGCTGCATGGTACTACGTTGATAAATTGGTAGAGAAGGCCTCTCCAGACCGTATCATATGTCGCAGTAAGGTCAACATACACTACCGTTGTCTTCAGCCATTTCTGAAACCTTGCCTCAATGTGCGTCGTTAAACTGAGCACCTGGTCAGCACAACTGCGATTGGGTCTGAAGCCAGCGTGATCAACGGGTAAACGCTCCAATGTCAATGGGCTAAGTCGGTTTAATAGCAATTTTACCAAAAGCTTGTAAGATTAGTTTAATAAAGCTATCAGACGAAAGCCTTCAGGAAGGTTCTTAGGTTTGTTCGGCTTCAAGACTTATTTTAAATTTGTTGAGGTCTGTTGGAATATCTCCTGTCAATAGGATGTCTAAGTAGAATTTACTCATCCACATCTTTGTGCGTTTCCCACAACTCTTGAGGAATTCGGGATAGATTCCGTCAAATCCAGGTGCTTTGCCAGATTTAGTGTCATTCAGTGTTTTATCTACCTGCTTTAGCGTGAATGGCCTGGGGTATTCAGCATTGGCTGTTGTTGTTTGGCGGTGGAGTGTCAGTTGTTTCTTAATGTCTGCGTTTTGTTGTCTTGTACATGGGACCTTAGACAGTGTTACAATTCGTGTAGCGATTTAGTCAGCTGATGCTTCCAGTGGACCACCTTCTACTAATAGTGTCGTAAGCTTGTCTATAGTAAATAAAGAAGAGATACAAAGGAAGGTAAATATAGAAGACCAGTTACATTTAATATTCTTTTTGAAGAGTTGTAATTAAATTTCAATTTTTGAAACAATATATCGTAAGGTATATTCAAATGTTTTAAATAGATCTAAGACGCTACCTTTAATTACTTTTTATTTCTGCTTCATCTGTAATATGTAGTAAACAAAGAAGAAATCGGTTAAAGAACTTTTTATTTTTTCCTACACGTGTATCTACTTTGACTGTAGTGCTAAATAGCTTAGATTTGAATATATTTTTTAACAATTTAGACAAAATATAAACTAGAGACATGCGCCTATAATTTTCGGGCAAAGTAGGAGTTCATTTAATTGTTTGTCTTGTGTAGCCATAACAAAAAACGTACAATAATAGTTGTACTTCATCAATTCTATTTTAATGAAAGTTTTAGAAAGTTAAAAATAATAAATCAAGTAAGTGATATTGTTTGACGATATTAAGAAATAAAAAGTTTGAAACTAAATCGATGAGTTAAAAAGTAACCGAATTCAATATTATCAAACCAAAAAATCCATAACAAGCTATTGTAATTATAAAAGGCAAAAATCTGTTCATCGAAGTGGCCAGGTTCCAGACTTTCGCGAAGCGTTGTAAAAATAGCCGTTAAACCGTTATTGTAAGCGACTAAACAATTCTTGAAAACAAAATCGATGTCGAACAATAGTAGACGGGCAATGGATATTTTGAACAGAATCGAAGTTCGAACTGTTCGACCAAAAGAAACAAAAATTCGTTAGCACGTCACTTGTAAAAAAATTAGAAGTTTTATAGTTGTTTGGAGTTGATTTCTTTCTCCTGCCGGGGTATGTGTACTATATACCGGGTGTATTTTTTAACTTGAAACTTTCAAGTATCTCAAAAAGTAAGCAGTTCACGAAAAAATGGCCATATTTAAAATTTAATAATTCAATGGAGGAAATACATTAGTTATTGAATTAGTCTCTTTTTCTCCCTAGATGGGGCGGGGGTAACTTTGAAACCTTAAATAGGAACCTGTATATTGTATTATAGATTCGAATTCTACAGGAAAAAGTACATATTTTTATACATATGCAATAAAAATATGTTTTCTTCGTCAAAATGAAAATTAGTCTTAGAAAAACTTTACATATTTTACAAATTTCGAATAACTGGGAAACTGTCACCTATAGAAATATAAATTGCAGTTGATTAAATTACTTTCAGCGTAACCCAACAACAACGACGTGTACGTAGTACCACATTCGGGTGCTTGATTAACTCTTCGCCACCCACTTATCAGAGTGATGGATTTCTCCTGGCCTCATCATCTTTCAATTAAAGTAAGTGCTCAAAATGATGGCTTTAACTTCAGTACACTTATTGATCCGTATTTCAAATGAATGTAGACAACTGCGAAATGTATCTTCTTGAATTTAGGCATAAGGATTTCTCATTCTCTCAAACATATGTTCAAGTGTTGTTGGTACTTGATTGTAAACTTTGCATTTGAGATAACCCCATAAAAAGAAATCTGATGAAGTAAGATCTGGTGATATAGCAGGCCGATTTACTGAACCAGTTCTACAGATCCAGCGACCATTGAAAATACGATTAAGTACTTTACGTGCTACCACCGAATAGTGTGCTGAACAACTATCGCACTTCTAAGCTAACGCCTTCAAGTAGTGCTGGCAGTTTATTTTCCAAAACGTTTCGGTACATTTAACCATTAAAGTGGCCTTCAATAATGTGGGGGTTGATGACTTTGTTCCCAATTATTTCATACCACACGTTGACTGTCCAAGGGTGCTGGTGTTTAGCTTGGCAAAGCCAGAGCGGACTTTTAACACTCCAGTAATGTGTATTGCGTCGATTAACCGTTCCGTGGTTTGCGAAAGACGCCTCGTCGGAGAACAAGACTTGACAAAAAAAATTAGGGTTTTGTTATGATTGTTCACATGCACACTGACAAAAAGTTACCCAATTTTGGAAATCAACGCTATGAAGATCTTAATGTAAAAGCACATTATTTGTCTTGTACCAATATGAGGGATAATAGCTACTGCAGCTAATAGAGCGACACTATTTTCTCCGGTGATTGTTGCTCGACGGGTCCTTTTGTCGGATAAACACATCCATCAGTAGTGAATTGGTTGATAGTAAGCTAAAATGAAGCATGTGATAGAATCCTATTCGGAAAACGCAGAGTGTAGAGATTGACAGCATTATCAAGACTTTTGCCAGTTTCTACGTACACCAGAAGCATGCCAATTTTCTCTTGTACAGTTAAATACTCCATTCTGAAGTAGGTACTATTAACAGCGTAACAGAAACAGGTCTTTTACTTTTCGAAATATTCTTCGAACTGAGGCAAATAAGTTGCTTCTTAAAGTTATTTCTTTCTTTTGTACGTTTATTTTGTATTTTTTGGAATTATAAAAACACACAAACCTTAAATACATATATTGTACATACAAAAACGTTTTTATACAAATTATTTTCAACATAAGAAATGGTATTAAAAGAAAAATGCATTTTTTTTATTTGAAAGCACCCCTGTAAGTAATTAGCGAAGAAAATCGCGTTGACTAGGTATGTGAAGAAGGACGCCTGTTCCTAGGCGTCCATCTACACAAGTAATAGTACTTTCTTGATAAGTCATTTTTCGAGGTACTCTTTTTACTGAAAACGAATTACAGAATCGTATGCATAAGTTCTCAAGGTGAGAAATTGAAAAAAGAATGATTTTAATAGATTAGATCGCCATCTATCATAAAATGTTTCAGACGTTCTTTTTCCAGTAGAATTAGAATCTGTAATGAAGTACGTTCCACCAAAGTTATCCCCACCCCATCTACATGGAGGGAGAGAGAGGGACTAATTCATGTATTTACTCCATTGAATTATTAAATTTTAAATCTGGACATTTTTTCGCGAACTGCTTATTTTTCAAGATATTTGAAAGTATCAAGTTAAAAAATACACGCAGTATAATAGGAATAATACAAAAAAAAGCTGATTACTTCAAAATATAAGACTATAATTGGGCATAAGAATACGATAATTAATTAATAAGAATCATTTATGCAAGGAAATATTTGTATAGAATAGTCCTTCTATTTTCCCTACAAATTTATATGTTTTTTCAGGAGTGAAAGACTTTTATCTTGAAAAACTAATACAATAAATGTCTTTTATTATCCCGAGCATTAAGATAATTAATAAATTAAATCGGAGAAACAATTAAATAATATAATTTAAATAAATTTATAACATAAATTACAAAAACTGACTTAGTTCAAAACAGTAAAAATATCGAGAAGAATATCTAGAACTAATTACAGGAACTAAAGAATTACAGGAAGAACAATAACGGAAGCAAAAAAAGAGATGTAGGACAAGTAATGCCAAGAGATAAACACTTATTTAGGACGAAAGGAATTGCTCAGAAACATGGAAATTTATAAACCGAGTGAGAACAGAGGGAATTAATAATGCAAGAATTTAGGCAATACTAACAGAAAATAGAGACGAAAATACTATCAACTCACCAACAGAAACGTTTAACGAAGGTGAAATAACCAATATATTCCAGTCATTATCTACATTTGAATTGGAACGAGATCCCATCAAGCGGGGGGGGGGGGGGGGGGGGGAGTGCCTAATTTGAAGTTCTCGAACGAAACCCTTGTGATTATTTTCCGTTATTTAGAAAATAAGGGTAGATTCTTGTTTCCGTTGTAACTCGGCTCCTCATTGTTCTAAGGGAAAGTTGTATTACTACTTTTTGTTCCTTTTTTATTATTCTCCACAATTTGTGTTATATGACTTTTTCACCTAACATCGTCCGTTCTCGAGATATCGGCGAAAATAAGACAAAATTGGTCGAGCTGCAGGACTAGAAGGAATCCCTGCAGAATTAGTAAAAAATTGACAAACTGTTCGAGAATACCACTGGGTGCATAAATAAATATCTCAATGTAATTCCGGTTCCAAATGAATTGAATACTGTATACATCTCATCCATCCATACAAAAAACTAGATAAAATGAACTGCTCGAACTATAAAATAATATAGGTAACTAGTACCTTTAGTTGTGGTAGAATTCTTCGACTTCTGATCGAGAGAGAATACAGAGAACAGGAAGAGGCAGAACAATCGAGTTTAGAACGTTGATAGTAACTTGCACAGACAATGTATTTTGTCTGATACAACTAATAGAAAAAAGAAAATCAAATCAGAACACACATTTCATGTTTATTGCTTTCCAGAATACATATGATACCGTCGCCGTGAAAAAGTTGTATAAACTACTGCAAGGGACCAACATTAGCACTAATAAAGGCAGTACGAAACTTAAATGAATAATAACACTAACAATTTTTTTTTTAGTAATATAAAGCTGAATAGCATATTTTAGAAGAATGAACATATCTAAATACGAAAATGGTCAAGAGGAAGTTTCAACACGTAAAGTTTTCTTGTTACATTAGACAAACCACATGTAAAACGGTACCATCTAATATTTATTGAAAATATGATTTAATAAGTTTAAAAAAAGCAAACATCAAAAATATTTATTTGGAACACACTAATTCCATTTTTCTCTTCCAACAGTAATCCATCATCCTTGGTACCGATTTTCCATTGTCCTTATATCTTGATGGAATCTTTCACCCTGCTCGTCACCGACAGCGCCAAAAATTCTTTGGAAACATGATAAATGGGAAAAAGTGAATTTTTAATACCATTCAGCAACAAAGCGATTTGTAGGAGTCTAAAAGTTCATTAACTAGTTTTTCGTAGTTAGCATCCATATTGTTGCCTAAAAATCGCCCCACTACACTTACAAATGATATCCAAGATCTGAGTTCTTGCGCAGTGAGCTTTTCTATAAAATTAACATCGTCCAGGAGTTTTATAATTTGTGGTCTAATAAAATGCCTTCTTTTAATTTGGCGTCACTTAACGTGGGACAGACTCGTCTTAGGTATTTAAATTCTTTAGCCTCTTTATTCATAGCCTTCACAAAGTTTTCACAAAGTTCAGTCCAAGTATAATCTGAAGAGGAGGCTGGTCTATTTGGTCTTTGGGGTACATACTTAAAATTTTGAGTTCCCGGTTGAAATTCACTCCTTTCCGTCCTAATTTCCGTCCCAATGTTCATTCACTGCACGACTGTCCCGCAAACAAAGAAAACAGCAATATTATGTAAAGCCCCCTTGAAGACCTAGTAAAATTACTATAACTTTTAAATCCCCACATATTTGCCATTTGTGTCGGTTGTAGTTTATTGCATCTAAAAGAATGCGCATATTTCTATAGATTTATTTCATCGTTTCTGAATAGGCAAGTGGCATAGATGATTTTAAATTTCAATTATGTAAGAACACAGCTTTCAAACTATATTTCGAAGAGCCTACGAACAAGCGCCGCTCACAGGAAAATGCTAGATGTTGAGAAAACGTAGCATTTCTTTTCCTAAAAGTCGTAATTCTTGTTTCTTTGGCTAACAAGTTCCACTCCTTAAGACGGGAAGCAAAAAGTTCTGACTGTTGCTTTGAGAAACCCAAATCACGTATTAAATTATTTAGCTCACTTTGAACAATCAACTGTGGCTCGCCGGAACTAGGACCCGAAGTAAAATTGGGGTCGGTACATTGTTCTTCGGAGTTGCCTGATTATCTCTCAAAACAATATCTTGCCAAACTAAAGGCGCAGTCCTGGTAAGTCTGCGTTGTGAGGAACAGGTTTTATGGTAGACGGCAAATTCGGATATTCGATGTTACGCTTTTCTTTTTTGGAATAATCTTCAGTCTTTGTCATGCAAAAATAGCGATCGCTGTTTTCAAATGGACTGCTTTTAAATGACCCGTCATAAAATTTACTACCTGCCAATATAAGAAAGTCTAATGAGTTCATTGAAAATTGGACGTATTAGGGTTTTATATATATTTTTTCAAATCTTATCTCGTCGCAATTCCGCACGGGTTTATACCAGGTAGGTTTACTGTAACAAGTTTGACTATCATCACTCAATATATCGGTGCAGATCTTAATGCTCAAGGACAAGTCAATGTCATCTGCGTCTACTTTTCAAATGTTTTCAATACAGCAGGTCATAGCACCTTACGCAAAAAGTTTAATTGTTTTGGTGCGTCTCTTGGCTTATTGCAGTTAATGGAAGATTATCTGTTGACTAACTCAAATCAATTGGTATTATTGTTACCAATTTTTAACAACATCGAACGTACCCGAATGTTCAAATTTAGTCACATTATTATTTATAATAACAGATGATTTCATTGACATCCAAATCAACTTTTTTATTGCAATAGTACACTTACATGTGCAAAATGTTCATATATTGACAGAAATTAAGGGGCACCACTGAGTGAACCCTTAGACAAATATAAAAAATATTTGGTCTGTGTTGATTTGATCAAAAAAGTATAAACAGATCCTGACACTAGATTTTCAGTCAACGTAATTAGGAGCGACAAAAAAGAAATTAAGATTATTATTGGCTTGATAACCGAACATTACCTGTTAAGGAAGCATTTATACAGCATTTGGCTTGATTAACGAGCCTCGATGTATGACAAGTCACTTCAAATGTCCTGTATTGACTTATGCTGATGATTAAAGACGGCAGACTATGTGCCCGAACAGTAGCGTGATGTGGAGGGATCGAGTAGAGGCGTACGACGATCAATTCAGTTGCCGTTGAGACGTTGTAAGCGATACATTGTTAACACAATCGTGTTGAAAATGTCGGGAGTGCGTAGAAACAATGCATCGACTCGGTTGCATGCTAACGTAGTAAAGAAATTTTTACATCGGTTTCCCGATTTAATATATGACGGTACCGTAGTGAAATGATTAGTTTGTGAAACAACTTTATTAACTTGGAAAGCAAGTCAGTGCCAAAGACATATAAATAGTGACAAACATAAATCGAATAATAGTGGACGCAGATCATATAATAAATTTGTGTGTGATTTAACAATGATGTTAATTGCGACCAATGCAGAAAGTGGAACACCCAATGTTTCGTCAGTTTTGGAAGAAATACAATCCTACGTGGAAATTACCAGCAAGAAGTACGCTACGGAATTACGTACCGTCAGCGCGTGAGAGAATTGCAAATTGAACGAAAAATACGGTAAAAAAAAATTCCTGTGGTTAACAATAGACGAAACTACAGATACTAAAAAACAGTCCATCCTAGCCATTCTAGTACGGACGCTGACTCCGCAAAGGACCTTCTCCTCCTTATTTACTAACCTGTAAACGAATGCAAGGGTGTACTGCCAGAGCGATATATGATGTATTAATAGAAACACTACACAAATTTGAGATTTTACCGAAGCAAGTGTTAATGTTAGTTACCGATGCTGCCAAGGTTATGTGTTCCACGGCAAACTTACTCAAAACGATTCAACCAAACCTGCTGCATGTCACATGTTTGCTTCACGCTTTACACCTTGTAACAAACACTATACGTACAACTTATCCTGATGTGGATCAACTGATAGGACAAACGAAAGCGGTTTTTCCTAAATCTCCGAAAAGGATTCGGCTATTTCATTCGCTGTGTCCTGATATACCCGAGCCGCCGCAACCAATTCTTATACGATGGGGTACTTGGCTAGAAGCAGCATTTTATTATTATAAACATTTTGAAAAAATTAAATCAGTAATTTTACAACTAGATGCCAAAGAAGCAGCCGCAATACGGCTCAGCCATGTTCAATTTAACAATCCTCAAGTTACAGCAAATTTAAAAATTATTTACGACAGTTACGTTCCAATACTGGACGCAATAAAAAATTTACAGAACACTGCGCTGTCCTTATCGGACTCATTAGCCATTATTGACCACGTAAAACTAGTGCTGCATATCCTTGAAGATGAAAAAAGTGATTGTGTCCGTGAAAAATTTAACAGTGTATTAGATAAAAATGTAGATTTTACAAAATTAGGGCAACTTTTTACCAATACTGAAGATCCGTTGTACAGATACAAAGAGCGCTTTAACTATGCAAATATAACATCTCTCAACGTCGAACAATCCTTCTATGTATATAAACATATATATACGTCGCTACGTACGAACCTTTCTGAGACTAATACAGAAACATATATTATGGTGCAGTTTTTTCATCGCGCACATCCGCATTTTTTTGCAAAAATGTAAGCATGTTTGGTAAGTTATTTATGTTTTTTCTTAGCGTTTTGTATAGGGATTCGATATATTTATTTTTAAGTAAGCGCACTGTTATTCTGCTAAACTCTCCACGCAACGCCACTGCTGGGGCACATAGTCTGCCGTCTTTACTGATGATGTTAAGATATACTATTCTATTTCGTTCGACGCTGACATTCGGACCTTTCAGGAAAATATCAAAGGTTTGTGTCGGCGGTGTTGAAATAATAGCTTCAAATTAAACATCAATAAATGTCAAGTCGTTACATATAAAAATGCTATTTCGCCTATATATAATATTGATAGACAAGTTTTGTCTAAGATAGATGTGCTAATACGAGATCGTAGATCTTCCTGTAATTCTCAATTTGCACGTTGCGACTTTTAAAGTCCTTATATTTCGCGTTTGTTAAATATTTTTCATGACTTCAAAAGGGGCAAAGTTATCCATGTCACGAGTATATGTAATGAAATATAATTCTCCTAACGAAATAAAACCAAATACTTTTTTCACAAAAATAGTTTTAATAAACTAAATGCACATTTCGTGTGCTCTGCACAGATCATACTATAGTAGTACACAGTACTACAGATGATGTGTGCACGAAATGTACATTTAGTTTATTAAAACTATTTTTGTGAAAAAAGTGTATTTCGATATTTCAATATTTCACAGGTGCTAAACATACAGGGTTAGTTAAAAGTATGGAGACGGCGATTTATTGACGTTAATACTCATTTTAGGGAATTATGTTCAATATAAAACTTTGTTAGGATATTTTGATCTACATTTGAGAATATTTGAATTTTTTTTTTCTTCATTTGTTTTTTAGTCACGCCTGTCCGCGCAGTTTTTTTAAATGGGAACTGGTAAATTTTACTCTAACATTCGATAGAGAATTTTTTTCTCTTTACAATAATATTTTTGTTTTTTTAAAATTCATTTTAATAACTTTTTTATAAGAAAAGGCGGTTCATGTGTTTAACAGATGTTCGGTACATCGCAGATAGACAGAAGCGTAGCGATAAACAAACTTGAGCGACATAATTTTATCTGTGGTTATTGTGTACGTCAAATCTTTGACAGAAATAATTCATTTGTGCAATTTGTTGCTGTTAATATTAACAATGGCGAGTTTAAGCGAACATGAACGAATTGAAATACTTATGATGTTGGGTTATGGAGATAGACGCAGAAGTTTACAAGACGTTAGTAATTTCTTTAATGATACGCATCCAAATAGAAATCCAATTTCTAAATCCGTTGTTGGTAAAACTTTAAGATGCTTTGAATAAATGGGTAGCGTTAAAGATTTGCCAAGGAGTGGTAGACCTAGAACAGCAAAAAGCGATGATAACAAACTGGATATTTTATTGGCTGTATCTGAATATCCCCATTTATCAACCAATCAATTAGCGGCCAATTTCAATATTTCACAGTCATCGATCGTGTCATTTTTAAAAAGTGAAAAGTATAAACCTTATAAGGTTTAACCTTGTACACGAGTTAACGGAAGATGATTTTGATAGGAGATTACAATTTTCTGAAGAAATGTTAAATATTTGCAATAATAATGAAAATTTTGTCAACAATATTCTTTTCTCTGACGAAGCTACTTTTTGCCTTACCGGGAAGTAAACAGACATAACTGCAGATACTGGTCATCGGAAAATCCCTCTTGGTTTTTGGAGCACCATACGCAGTACCCCCAAAAGGTTAATGTTTGGGTTGGCATTCTAGGCGGTCATATTCTCGGTCCCTTTTTCATCAATGGCAATTTAACTTCGGCTCTGTATTTGCAGTTATTGCAAAATGAAATAATACCTGCTAGTGCTACGCTCTATCCTCATGAAAACAATGAACACCTGCCCAATGACAGTATCTGGTTCCAGCGAGATGGCGCCCCACCACATTATGGTGTAAATGTTCGTCAATATCTGGACAACGTTTTTCCCAACACATGGATTGGAAGACGAGGAACCATTGAATGGCCAGCCCGTTCGCCAGATTTAAGTCCTTTAGATTTTTTTCTTTGGGGATACGTAAAAAACAAAGTTTACAAAGATAAGCCCGCTAACGTCGAAGATTTACAAATCCGAATTACCAGAACGATACAAGAAATCCCCCGAGATTTTTTACAGAACTCTGTTCGGGGTTTTGTAAATCGATTGGGTCATTGTCAAATTACTAATGGACGACAATTTGAACACTTACTTTAATTTACTTTGTTATTAATTTGTTTAATTTTTCTTGTAAAAAAGTTATTAAAATGAATTTTAAAAAAACAAAAATATTATTGTAAAGAGAAAAAAATTCTCTATCGAATGGTAGAGTAAAATTTACTAGTTCCCATTTAAAAAAAAAACTGCGGGGACAGGCGTAACTAAAGAACAATTGAAGAAAAAAAAAATTCAAATATTCTCAAATGTAGACCAAAATATCCTAACAAAGTTTTATATTGAACATAATTCTCTAAAATGAATATTAACGACAATAAATCGCCGTCTCCATACTTTTAACTAACCCTGTATAATACTATAATTCTCTTAGTTTAAGATTAAATTTGAAATTAAAGTTTATAATCATGCTAAATTGTTTATTATTGTTCGGTAACTACTAATTGTTGTATTACTATTGTTATTAAAATTACGTTTCAATTTTTTAACTAAAACAATATAGACTTTATATTGATTAGAGATTACAGCACAATTGTAACAACATACGGTAGTTTCTTCAGCTTTTACATTGTATTTAGTACTGTAGGTAAAGTCGTACATCTAGAGGTTTTAGAAACATACATACTTGTGGCCAAGTCAATTAGAAAGGACAACAGGTATACAGTGCATTCGTAAAGTAGCGGATAAATTCAATAAAAATTAAAAGGGGAAGTTTTTCAAAAAGCCCTCGGACCTGTCGATTTTTATTTTTAGATTAGAGCTTTCTTACGTGAAACTGAAATATACAGGATATTTTCAAAAACTGATATGACGTTATTTTTTTAAATGAAAGTTCATATTTTTTATTACAGAATTATAAGGGGCAGATTTTTTTACATCCGACAAGGTAATTTTGGATGATGTTTACATATGGAAATTTTGAAGTAATGTTATCGCAAACATTAAAAATGAAAACATAATCATCTAAATTAAATGTTCGAATTGAGCACCGCTAACAATCAGACAACAGCCAAGACGATTAAGAAATTCTTTTTGAACGTTGTCGATGACATCTGCGGTAATGTTTCTAATTTCTAATAATAAGTGCGAACAGGTAAAGCGTAGTGTAGCGGCGCTCCATCTTTAGAAAGTTTAAAAGTACGAATACGCCAAGAAATTAGAAATATTACCGCTGATGTCATAGACAACGTTCAAAAAGAATTTATTAATCGCCTTGGCTACTATCTGATTGTTAACGGTGCTCAATTTAAACATTTAATTTACATGATTATGGTTTAATTTTTAATGTTTACGATAATATTACTTCAAAATTACCTTATGTAAACATCAACCAAAATTACCTTGTCCTATTGTGATGTGGGCCCTGGCCCTGGGGGCCACATCGGTGAGTCTTCACGCAGATATCGTCGTAGCGTTAAATAATGCACAAGTATGATAGGTTTAACATAGTTTAATAAACCAACACTTACAACTATTTAACAAGATGGTAATTACATAATTAACAATGTAGACGATAGTCGAAAAGAGACTCTAACTGTGTCTCGACTGTGTCTGTGTCGACTCTCTACTGTGTTTCTACTGACTCTGATAAGACTCCGGATGGGATGTCTTATATATGTTAGAGTGATCTCCTTTTCGACTATATGTCCTTACTCTAAATAAACAAGAGTGTTGAAAATGTGTAACGTATCTTGCGAATGCTTGTGTATGTAAGTTATGTCGGGCGAGGTCATGTTTGGATATAACATGCATTAAACACGAGCCGCGCCTTGACTTAGATAAAAGGTACACTGCATTGCTTAATTGGGTTATCACACTATGTAAAAAGTGCCATTTCTAATTATGTAATAAAAAATGGGTGTTTATATTAAAAAAAAAATTACGTCATATTCTCTCTACTCTAAATTAAAAATAAACATCGACGGGTGTGAGTATTTTTTTGAAAAACTTCCCTTTTAATTTTTATTTAATTTATCCGCTACTTTACGAATGCGCTGTATATAAACAGTGCCCAGAGTTATCTTTTCACCATTGTTAAATTTGTTATTCCAGTAAATAGTATAAGGACGCGATTAATTCTGTTTGGATGTGTTGTCTACCCTATTTTTAGTATTTGCTATAATTTGTATAATTTTATAAGTTTTTATAAAATAAAAAAAATGTATAAAAATATTGAAATGTAACTTACCTTATATACATCTAGTTGACCGCAGTAAACGTCAAATTGATTGTATAGATTTTGCAGCATGTTAATCACCATCATTGGAGTTGCCGTCGCGCATATTGAAGTAAATCCAACAATGTCACTGAATAACATTGTGACGTTTTTATGTGTTTGGGCTTCAATTGCTTCTCCTATGATAAAAATTAATATAAATTATTAGCGTATTTATAGTTTATGTATATACACAGCAAATGATTTCAATTAACCGCACTTGCATTAGAATCCCTAGAATTGAATATTTCAATATTACTAAAGTGAGGGGAAAATTGGAAAGATGAAATTATGTAAAATATGATTCCGAAATATTTTACTCATACGCGAGAAAAAAAAATAACATAGATATTTATAAAATATTTGCGTCGCCACTGTGCGACAGACTGTAACATAAAGAATAGGTACATCTACTCTTTATGGTAGTCGATAGGCTTTAAGTGTCGAAACAATTGTGCCCCCGATTCAGTTAGTTGTCGTTTGTTACAGGTGTACAATCGTACATTTGATATGATTTACATATATGTGTTCGATTGTAGGTAGATTGTCACCAAATTGGACGTGTAATGTCCCGTAAAGCACACATCTTATACCATCTTTTAGTAATTCACATCTAAGTATAAATTTTTAAAAGCTGACTTTTCGTCCGAGGTTATGGAACCCTTAGTATACAAAGCTGTGTAAATAATGTTGTCATAACATCGACAGCTATTACGTATATAACACACACACACACATACACTGTAGCGTATGCATGTATATGTTCAATAGATAAGACATTCTGAATCCATAGGCGACACATAATACAATTTTCACTGGGCTTTTAATTTTGGGGTTCGCTTCGTAATTGAATTAAAATTTTTGGATTCATATTCTATATAGTTTTGCAGCTTTCCATTTTTAATACGTTTTCTCTTTCTTTCAAGTACACCCTGTATAATAATATGATCGTTTTGTTGTATTTTTATTGATATTTCTTTTGTATATTCTTGAGTTTAAATTAAAAATATGTCTTTATAAAAAACATAGAATATAGTGCAGTTGTAACAATACGCTTTCATTATTCTAGCCCGATTTTGAAGCGAAATCAAAATGAAGATAAGTGATGGGACTTATTCTTTGCACTCGCGGCTTCAGAAGTTTTCGGTAGAATATCCTGTAGAACATAGTCTTGGTATACATTTGAACAACATCCCAATAGGCTCTTTTAAATGTTATTTGAAACCGGGACCCTTTTGAAACATTAATTCGTGAAGTGGCCAACAATGTTGACGATGATATTGTGAAAGATATTCGGAATAGAATAGAAATTAGTCGAAATAAATATCATAGAAAATTACCTGTTCAAACACATACGATATGGTAAATAAAAATATGGTTTTGAAATATTTTTTTTCGTGTCTCTTACTCGGACTGCGTTGAAAAGGCTATTGCACATTAATTCGTAGTCTGTTTTACGTCACTTACGTGTACAAGACTTGGAACAACGACGAAGTTATTGTCACTGGTTTAACGAGTCTTTAAATGATGCAGATTTGGATTTAATCTTTTTCTCTGATGATGCATGGTTTTACTTGTTAGGCTGTATTAACTCACAGAACTATTGCACTTGGTTAATAAACATTCGTCATAATTCTTTTGACAATAGATGCCTTCTTCCAATAAAAATTATTGCTTGGAATGTAATTAGCAGAAGATGGATTACATTTCTTTACTGATACGAATAAATGTTGATCGCTATACATGAATGATTTGAAGCCGTTTATCAATCAGATGACGAAGAACTAAGAACGGAGATTTCTAAGCAGATTGATACAATTTTATAGCGACAGGCATTGTAGGTACTGGTATGTGGGCCAAATAGCCAGAATTGACAACTTTGGATTTTTTATTGTTTGAAAATTTCTGTAGAAAGTTTGAAAACCGTTTTTAATAATATTAGAAGACGTACAAATCTTTGTCTTGACGTAAATTGAGGTCATATTGAGCATCTGTTATAACGCATAATACTGTTGATGTGCAATACGTTTGTTTTTAAAGTTTCTGTGTTAAGTAAAATGTAATTATTATTATAAATGAACTTGCTCTTTTTAATTAATCCAAGACTTTACTGTTTTACACATGATAATCTGAAATTTATTTCTTAAGATTTTACGAACTATTTGTTATGACTTTTAATAAAAGTATATAATACTAAATGTCTTTGTGAATCACCTGTCAATTTAACAATTTATTATGATGATAGATTAATGGCACTATTTGTAAAAAAATGGCAAATGTCAAGAAGGAAAAACAATATAACTTTTATCAGGATAAAATAAAACAAATTTTAATGAATTTCACTTTTTAATTAATAACACTGTTACGATCGTTTCGCTCCAACTTGAGCTTCATCAGACATATAACTAACTTATTTACAAATTTTTTAACACAAGTATACGGTAACAAACACATGTTTTATTTTAAATAGTTGAAGGAATGGGTACTTTTTATTACTAAAATGTCTATGCACAAAACTTTCACAACGGTTTATACAATACTGTTCTTAAGTAATAAAACTAGGGGTTTACATTATATTACAGGAGGTAAAAAATTCTATGGAAAAATACAATATGTGACTGTCTGAATATCAAATAGATAAATTGGGTAAGGGTGAATTATTTGTTTCTAATTATCATTTAGGATTTTGTCGGTTTTCTTTAATTTATTAATTTCAAGTGACTTTAATAAATTAAGTTTTTTGCCCTTATTTTGTACGTGTAATATTTTAAATTCTTTGTTAAAATTGTGGTTCGTTGAATTAATATGAGACGCATATTAACAAAGAATTTAAAATATTACTCGTAGAAAATAAGGGCAAAAAACTTAATTTAATAGTCACTTGAAATTAATAAATTAAAGAAAACCGACAAGATCCTAAATGATCAATTAGAAACAAATAATTCACCCTTACTCAATTTATTTATTTGATATTCAGACAGTCACATATTGTATTTTTCCATAGAATTTCTATACCTCCCTGTAATATAATGTAAACCCCTAGTTTTATTATTTAAGAACAGTATTGTATAAACCGTAGTGAAAGTTTTGTGCATAGACATTTTAGTAGTAAAAAGTACCCATTCCTTCAACTATTTAAAATAAAACATGTGTTTGTTACCGTATACTTGTGTTAAAAAATTTGTGCGAAACGATCGCACAAATAACAGTGTTAATTAAAAAGTGAAATTCATTAAAATTTGTTTTATTTAACCTGATAATAGTTATAATGGCATTTAATCAAGTAAAGGCTGAAACAATTATATATAAAAACAATATATCAAATGATACATTGACGCCAATCTAATAATATTATTATTCTAGTATTCTATTCTTCTCTAAGTATTCTATTGCTAACTGCATGGACACTTGTGATTGTTCACTCGGTATAAGCTACCATTTGAGATCAACAGAGTTCGGTACAGATTCTCAAAATGGTGGAGAAACGAGAGATTGTCTGCTGGACATAATCACAGAACATTCGCTTAACGTTTCATGATTTATTAAAACGACTAATTACCGACGTTACATGAAATCGTAAAATCAAAATTTTAAATATTAGTGAAATACGTTCGTGCATACAAAAGACTAGTCCTAATGAAATTAATAGTAAGATATACAGTGCTTCTCAAAAGTCCCCTCCCCCCCCCCCCTCTTATCTTTGGAACGATTATGCATACAGATGTGAAATATGGAAACTGAATATTATAAGTTATAAACTTCCCTACTAGTGATGATAGACGACGAAATCGTCATAGATGACGTCACAAGGCCATTGTGACCAATAATTTTAAATGGAACGCTACGGCAAGCGACACCTCTTTTAAAAGGTATCGAAAAAACCTATTCAATGATACTAATTTTGTTTGTGTTTGAGGCAGTTTTAATGGCTCATTAGTAAACATGAAAATTTAAATTCCATTCAGTATGATATTAAATACAGATTTAAGAAACAGTATGTACTTAAAGAAATTGCTCGAAGTGACCTCCATTTACTTCCTGACAGTGAAATATCCTATTTTTAAACTCTTCTCGTACTTCTTCAAATGTGTCTGCGGAAACAGCCTCACATTCTGCAACAATACGTTGTTTTAAAACGTCAAATTGTCAAGTTAATACTAAAATTCCAAATTCAAGCTCCGCCTATGGTTAGTTGTCAAATAATCTGACGTTTTTGTTAGTCTCCAATGTTCGACGTTTTTGTAATTGTCCAAGTTTTTGTACATTTAATAATGTGTGTATTGTTGATCGAACGTCTCACTGTTTTTACAGCTTATGGTACTTTTAATATTTTTGTACATTTAAATAATTTGTTAAACTGTTGTGAGACGAAAGTTTAAGTGCTTCAAGAAGCGAAATGGTACGTGCTTTAGGTGATAAAGTAGCAGCGGTCCTAATTCTTGGTGAAACTAGACAAAATATTCATGCAGCAGAACGCATTTTTAATGAGAGGTTTCCCGATCGCCCCATTTCGAGGACTTATTTAAGGGAGCTTCTTCGTAAGTTTGAAACAACGGGTAGTATTAATGATGCGAAACGATCTGGCAGACCATAAATTTCTGATGAGAAAAAAATTGATATACTGGCAGAAGTAAGAGTTAATCCTACTTCTTCAACAACTCAAGTTGCATCTACCTGTGAAGTTAGTCGAAGTACAGTACACAGGGTGTTGAAAAAATACATATTTCATCCATACAAATTAAAAATGGTTCATCAACTCTCAGACGACGACCCAGACCGAAGACTAGAATTTTGTGAAAATATAGAAACTAAAATTAAGCAACAGCCAGACTAGACTACGTCAAAACAATTTGTTTTAGTGACGAAAGTACTTTCTATCTAAATGGAAATGTAAATACACAGAATGTGAGGTATTGGAGTGACGCAAATCCTCACCTGTTTCGTGAAACACATACCCAATTTCCCCAGAAGGTGAATGTTTGGGCAGGTATCCTGGGAAACCACATCGTTGGGCCTCTTTTTTTAAATACTAATTTAACTGGTGAGGTTTATCTGGAGATGTTGCAAAACGCAATAGAATCGCTAATCCTTGAAATTTTGGAAGATAATCCAGATGAATTCGGCAATTTGGAAATAACATTCCAACAGGATGGTGCTCCTCCACACTATTACGGTGCAGTAAGACGGTATTTGCATGAGGAGTATCCTGGTAGATGGATTGGACGACGAGGTTCAACGGAATGGCCACCTCGATCACCGGACCTCACACCTTTGGATTTTTTTTGTGGGGGTACCTTAAATCGAAGGTTTACGCCACTGAACTTGACAATATTGACGTTTTAAAACAACGTATTGTTGCAGAATGTGAGGCTGTTTCTCCTCAGACACATTTGAAGAAGTACGAGACCCGTTGTTTCAAACTTACGAAGAAGCTCCCTTAAATAAGTCCTCGAAATGGGGCGATCGGGAAACCTCTCATTAAAAATGCGTTCTGCTGCATGAATATTTTGTCTAGTTTCACCAAGAATTAGGGACCGCTGCTACTTTATCACCTAAAGCACGTACCATTTCGCTTCTTGAAGCACTTAAACTTTCGTCTCACAACAGTTTAACAAATTATTTAAATGTACAAAAATATTAAAAGTACCATAAGCTGTAAAAACAGTGAGACGTTCGATCAACAATACACACATTATTAAATGTACAAAAACTTGGACAATTACAAAAACGTCGAACATTGGAGACTAACAAAAACGTCAGATTATTTGACAACTAACCATAGGCGGAGCTTGAATTTGGAATTTTAGTATTAACTTGACAATTTGACGTTTTAAAACAACGTATTGTTGCAGAATGTGAGGCTGTTTCCGCAGACACATTTGAAGAAGTACGAGAAGAGTTTAAAAATAGGATATTTCACTGTCAGGAAGTAAATGGAGGTCACTTCGAGCAATTTCTTTAAGTACATACTGTTTCTTAAATCTGTATTTAATATCATACTCAATGGAATTTAAATTTTCATGTTTACTAATGAGCCATTAAAACTGCCTCAAACACAAACAAAATTAGTATCATTGAATAGGTTTTTTCGATACCTTTTAAAAGAGGTGTCGCTTGCCGTAGCGTTCCATTTAAAATTATTGGTCACAATGGCCTTGTGACGTCATCTATGACGATTTCGTCATCTATCATCACTAGTAGGGAAGTTTATAACCTATAATATTCAGTTTCCAAATTTCACTTGTGTATGTATAATCGTTCCAAAGATAAGAGGGGGGGGGGAGGGGACTTTTGAGAAGCACTGTATACACGGAAGTTTGTCAAAAAAAAGATAACTAGAGAAATAAACAAGTGTAGTTTAAAAATACAGTATTTGTTAGTTATGTTCCAAATAACTTTTTTAAATGACTCTCGTTGTGCTTTTGTAATAAATCGTTTAGGTCATATAAATTTTACGATTATGCCGCATTTCGATTGCGGTATTACAATTATACCTATTCTTGGTTAGATTAAGATCTGAACTTTTAGTAGATCATTTATAACGTGAATGTTACGACATTTCTGATTTAATTCTGTGAGAATGAGAATGCATGAAGTTCTTAAATACGATTTTACATTTTCTGGCTATTAAAGAACTGCTGTCGATTACTAGAATATAATGAAATATCCTTCATAATATAGCATTCTGTGTGCTACATTGTGGTTCGGAGCCAACTTACTACGGATTTCAAATGTGAATATTTCGCGCAGCCGAGATGGGTTGTTATTGTCAGTCAATGGCGCGTTGGAACGTACAACACCGTGTTACCTGCGTTTGTAGTTATTACTACACAAATTCTGTGACGGAAGTGCAGTGTCTATCGACGACAGTTCCATATTGGTCGACATGGTCACGTACCGTCTCGCAATACTATATTAGTTTGGGTGAAGAAATTTGAAGAAACTGGTAGCGTGTTAGACACTCCACGAAAAGTGTCGACGCCAGAGAACCTACAGACAGTGAAGGAAGTTTTTGAACGCAGTCCTCGCTGTTAGATTCGCCAGTAATCTCGCATTTTATTCATTAGTGGACGAAGTTTATTTCGAATGCTAAAAGAGATCAAATTTCACCCTTCGAAACTTCAAATTGTGCAACAAATTAACGAAAGGGAGAAGGAAGCAAGACCTGCGTTCTGCACTACCATGAGCGGGTCGTTACAGGAAAACTCAGACATGCTGAATAATTTGCTAATAGTTGACGAAGCACACTTTCATGTTTCTGGCGGCGTAAACAAACAGAATATGCGATACTGGTCAGCACTGAATCATAAGAAAATGCATGAAAGTCCTTGCACTAAGGTGAAGGTTCGGATGGAGTAGGTGCTTTTGGAATTGTTATTCCGTATTTCTTTGAAAATGATAATGCACAAACAGTGATCGTTGATTCAAAATGTTATGCAACTATGTTGGAAGGTTTTGTTTAACCCATGTTACAACGGTTGGTATTGACTCTACAAACCTATATTTCCAGCAGGATGAAGAAACAGACCACAATGCCTATTTTGACGGACTTCCACAAAATTATTTTTAGAGTGCTTAAGAAAATTAGAAAACCGCTTGGGCTAAATGTATAGAATTGAATTAAAAATATTGGAAAATAAAGCATATTTCCTTCTCTGAAAGTATTTTATTGAAAAGTCGCCCTATCGTCAAAGCATCCCCGAAAATGTTTTTATTAGTCATTCTTTATTTTGCTTGCTAATGTGCGAGGGGAGTTCTTTATGTCATCTATCTAGCTATGAAAAAGATATGCTATTGTGACAATTTGCTTACGTCAACTTTCTGTGGCATTTTATCATGTCATCTCCGTGTTTGGTTCGAATCGCTTAACATTTGTTACTTTTACATTCTTCTTCTTCTAATTTTTGGGGTGGGCGCCAGCACGCCCAGGCACATGAGCGCAGTGCACTTTGTACCACCCCCAATATATGTCAGTTTCACTCTGTTAGTCTTGTGTCCTCGATAAAAGCAACAATTCACTATAGTAGCCCCTTGGGATCCAATAGATCCCTTCCGAAGTGTTTCTGTCTGAGTTACTTCAGTTCCTCGCAAGTGCATATTACATGAAAACTATTTTCCTCCTGTTTTCCACATTTCTTACACCAGAGCTCGCTAACCAAGCCCATACTGTACAGATGCATACTTAACACTTTTACATTGGTTTAAAGAAGAGAAAATGAGTGATTTTAAACTTAAACGTAGAAGCGTCATGAAATTTTTGTCAAAAGAAGCCAGTCGCGCGAAGAATATCCATGAGAGAATGGCAGCAGTGTATGGAGAAAATAGCCCGTTCTATTTCCAAGTCAAATTTGATGTAAGCAGTTCAAATGAGGCAAAGAATCCATTCATGATGACCCAAAGTGTGGAAGTTCTCTGGAAATACGGACTAAGGAAATCATCAACAAAGCTTTAGATTTGGTGTTGACTGACCGCCGAGTAGAAGCTTCTGTTAGTGCTAGCGAAATAGGAATATCAGAGACTAGTGCTTTTAAAATTCTACACTAAGACTTGGGAATGACCAAAGTGTCGGCACGATAGATTCCTAGACTGCTCAGTCCCGAACAAAAATTTTGTAGACGACAAATTTCTGAAAAGAATTTGACTGTTTTATCTTAAGATAAAGACTTTTTAAATAGAATTGTAACTGGGGTACACCACTGGGACCCTTGTACGAAACAAGAGTCCATACAATGGGTTCATAAGAACTCTTCATCGCCCAAGAAGGCAAAAACATAAATTTCTGCGGAACACTGATGGCCATAGTTTTCTGAAACGCGAAAGGGTTTCTCTTAATTGAGTATATGCCAAAAAGGACTAAAATGACGGGAAATGTCTACAAAGACACAATTAAGACCTTGAACACGGCTATACGCGAAAAAAGACCCCACAATTTTGCTCAGAAAATACGACAACTGCAGGGTGCATAAGGCAGGAATTGTTCGAGCAGTAATCAATGAATGCGATTTTGAGGAATTACAACATCCACCCTACAGTCCCGACTTCGCCACTGCGACTGTTATCTCTTTTCAAAATTCAAAAATTCTTGAGAGGGCGTCGATTTTTATCGAATGACGTGGAAAACGCTGTGGGGTTGTATTTTGAGGAATTACCAAAAGAATTTTTTCGAAGGCATAACGTTATTAAAGAAATGTTGGAATAAGTGTGTTAGTGTTACTGACTTTTACGTTGAAAAACATTTTTTTTGTTTTTTAACTCGTTTCTTTCATAGCTAGGTAGATAACATAAAAACTCCCCTCGTACTATGTTACCTATACTGTGTATATTTATTTATGGTTTTGGGTTTTTTAACAACAACACGACAATTATCGAAAACCAAAACCAAACAATTAAGCATTTATAATTTTTCGTTTATATAGATTGCTTTGATTTACTTTTAATGTGAAATTTATTTACGTTAAACTTCTTTTCCATCAATGAATCATTCTTAAAGAACCCATTTATAATCGAATGTCGAACTTATGTTAACGTATCATAAATAATAGAAATACTATTTCTATGTCTAGATATTATATATTATACTTTAACATAAGCTATACATTTGAATATGAGTGGGTGCAAGAACAATTTTATTCTGAACACGTTTAAATATTTATATAATAGATCTAATAAATTCTTGTAATCCTCATAAATTTGCCCAAAAAAAATCTAGAACGTATTACATTAACAAACAACATACCCAACCAAAGCCGTTTTGCAATTCCCGGAGGAAAAATGAGATGTAGAAGGCTGACGTTCTTTTCTCTTTCCTTGTCAACTGCTCTGCTTCCCTCTTCTATCGAGCTTTTCAATTTATCCATTCTCTTTCGCAAACCGTCCTAAAAGCAATAAATGATTTTATTAACAACTGTTGATCGCCAACTGACTGTGTACCCGGCAGGATACACCGAAAACGTTTCATTCTTGATTGTTAGAAATTAGATTTCTTAAGATGAGTTTCGGAAATTTTCGTAACTCTTCAATATGGAAGGGTATCGATTTAGAACTTTATTTCCTCATTAAGTTTAATAAAAGATAAAAGCACAATAAGTTTTGCACTTCTCGTGAAAATAAAAGTTCAAGCACAAATTAAACTTTTTTCGAATAATACGAGACATATCTACTTTAAATATCTCTAAAGTCGATATCTAAAAATTAAAAATTTACTATAGTTAAAGATATTGCTTATTATTAGGAATCGGACACGACAGACCGAAATTACGATGGACCATGTAAATAGTCTATAACATCGCAGTTAGTGAATAGCACTATTCACACATCTGTCTTTTGTCGTTGAATTATGACGAAATTACTTCAATATTATAGTTAAATTCCTTTCTTTATGGACGTATATAGAAGCGAGAGGAGTTTTTACAATTTATTTTATTTATTAGTTTATATTTCGTAAGATAAAGTACGGTGAGTTAGTTTCTTTTTTTTTAATTATTTTAACTGTTAATTACATAAATGCAAGTAATTTGCATTAATTACATTCTTTGTAATAGATCCTGCTTAATATCGTTTCGTCAAATCCATATAACGCACATGTACTAGCAACAGAAGTTATAAATACAGTTGATGTGGAAACAGTAGCTAAAATCATTTACGAGAATATGCACCAAATGCTTCATTCGGACGACAGTTACAAATAAAAAATACTTCTATTTGTCAGTGACAGTGCTGCATATATGTTAAAAACATATTCTAATATGCTGCATATTACCTGTGTACCACATGTTCTCCACAGAATCTGTGAATATATCAGAGACACCTTTCCGGAAGTTGATAGACTTGTATCCACTTTTAAAAATGTTTTCAGAAAAACAACGTTAAGAATAGCTCTTTACAGGGAAAAACTTGCATGTTTGTCACTGTCTCCCTCTCCAGTTATAACTACATGGGGATCATGGTTGGAAGCTACTAGTTTTTATGCAGTGAATTTCGATAGTTTACAAAATCTCGTTACATCTTTAAATGACGATGCTCGAAGTATATCTGAGTGAAAGGAACTAATACAATTTCCAAATTAAAAAAATCAGTCGTACTTTCTTCAGGATCACTTTGCAAATTGGACAAAACTAATCACTTTTTTTATGGATTTGTGGATTAACCACATTTGATGTGGCTATTAATAATTTGAAAAATATTCCAAGTGACTTCGGATGTGGCCTTTGAAAAAGTTTGATACAGTTTTTAATAGAGATCCAGATTTAATAACATTGCGGCAATTGTGTATGGGGATAATGTCTCAAAATCTAACTGATAAATACGCTGAAATAAAAGAATATTTCCAGAAAGCACCTATAACTAGTTGCGATGTAGAAACGACGTTTTCTATCTACATCTACAAGGATGTATTTCATTTAAAGAGAACAAATTTTACAGTAGAGAATCTTGAGAATGAAAGTATTGCTAGTTAATATTAATACTCCGTTACTCCACTTGAACTACAAAATGAACAAATAAAAATGTATTTCGTATTTTATAGATTATCACCCATTTGATTTCCAATTATATAAATAAAATTAATAGCTCTATAAAAATACAAATTTTCAACAGTACGTTCGTGTGCGGTGAGTCATCGGCCTCTTGTCTCTGGTCCCTACTTATTATATATAAATTATGCCACCATAAAAGTTATTATACATACGTGTCGATGATGATATTTATTTATTCCTTTATTCAACACAAATGTCCAACTGGAAATTTCTAAAAATAGTCTTTAATAGAAATATGAATATATAATAGTATATTATACTATAAGGGAGAGAAATGCATTATTTTGGCAGAGGTGCAATTTGGCAGAGGTGCATTGAAGCCCTCGGGCTTCGCCCTCGGGCTACAATGCACCGAGGACAAAATAGCATCTCTCCCGAGTGGTATATACTATTTTTTCCACGGTCTCATTAACTTAAAAACACATATTTTGTCATTATGAAGTAAGTAGCACCAGAATTATTGTATTCGGATTTGAGCATTTATTTAGTAGTCGTTGAGTTATTGTCATAACTACAAAATAAACAAACAAAAAGAATTGTCAAATTAAGGTGCTAGTTTGGTTTAGTTTAAAGTTTGTTTAGTGCACAATGAATAATTGTGAGTCGGAAGAGATTGTGGAGGCTGCATATATTGCAGTAAGCAATTTGCTGCCTACGAAGTCAAGATCTTTATACGATATAGCCTACAATCGGTTCAAAAAGTGGTGCGCCGAGAAAAATGTTCAAGTATACAGCGAGAATGTTTTGTTGGCATACTTCAGTGAAAATGCAAAGAATTACAAGTCTTCCACATTATGGGCGCAATATTCTATGGTTAAGTCATGCTTGATAATTTACGACAACATAGATATAAGCAAATTCCCCAAGCTTATCGCATTTTTGAAAAGAACCGGTGACGGATATCAAGCGAAAAAATCGAAACATTTGAGAAAGGGTGAAATCGACCGTTTTCTATCAAGTGCAGATGACAAAGAATTCCTAATGATTAAGGTAAGATTACTTTTGTTGTTAGGTATTTCAATTATTAAGTATTTTGATTTTTTATAGGTAGGATTAATTCTGGGGATTGCCGGAGCTTGTCGAACTGATGAACTAGTCAATTTAACTGTAGATGATATTGAGGATGTAGGCTCTTCCTTGATTGTAAAAATTCCAAACACTAAGACAAAGATTCCACGAACCTTTGTGGTTACCGGTGTGGAAAATATGCTTGAGTTGTTTCGAAAATACCTGTCCCTTCGTCCTCCCCACGTCAAGCATAAGCGCCTTTTTTTGTACTACAAAGCAGGAAAATGTAGTTCGCAGCCAGTTGGCAAGAATACCATGGGAAAAATTCCGAGTGTAGTAGCTTCGTATTTAAAATTACCTGATGCTGCATGTTATACTGGTCACTGCTTACGAAGATCGTCAGCGACATAACTGGCAGATGCTGGTGTGGATATCACGACAGTAAAGCGTCATGCTGGTTGGAAATCAACGACAGTCGCTGAGGGTTATGTCGAGAACTCCATTGAAAATAAGACCAAAATTGCTAATCAGGTTTTAGTAGGTACCACTACTAGGGCAATCACAAAAACTGTAAATGTAAGCGAAAGTAATATTCCTTCTAATATTAATTTTGAAAATTGTACAAATGTAACATTTAATTTAAATGTCAATAAATAATTTCAATGTTATCTTTTTTTTGCATGAATCACAAACGTTCTCCATCATGTAAACTCCCTTGGGAGCATTATACTCCCTTGGGAATAATCGACTACTTCTGTTTTAATTTTGATGTCATAGAAACTAATTTCTACTCCCGACCGTGGAAAAATCCTTTTTCAATTCCACCCGCGTATAGATATGTTATAAAAAACTTACGCAGTACTACCGTAATAAGTGGAAATATTCTTGTTGCGTTCGTTACTATGAAGAATTCAAAGGAGTTCACGGTTTAGCAAAACATATAATTCAAACGTATTTTTAATAAGATATAATATTAAAAATCTGGTGTGAAGAACAAAATACAAGTTCATTATTAATGTTTTTGTGAACGTATCCTTCTGCATAGACACAGATACGTATTTCAACTTTCTACAGATTCGTTAGTACGCCCCTGCTGCCCCTTACATTCACATAAAAGAACAACTTCGCTATTTCACAGAAATTAATAAGATCGAGCGTAGAAGTATATTCAGGGCATGCATGTTAGCAGACAGCCGAAGCAACTAGCATAACAACTGTAGAACTAACAAGTGTTTCCATCAGATGGCACCGCCGTATCTATGGAAACTGTATTATTGTGTCTTCGCTACTCTTTACGGATCAACCGCATGCGTATATTTTTCACACCAGATTTTTAATAATATTTTACATGATTAAAAATACTTTTGTATTATACAAAATTGGTAAGATTTTTGCCTACTCAAGTACGTTTCAAATTATTCTGTTATAAACATTTAATTTCTATTTGCTACAAGGAATACATGTTAAATGCTGAGCTCGCTATTAAAGAAGATTGTCGGTATTTACGATCCTTTCTACACTTAAGGCAGGGCATTTTATAGATACCTGGAGTAATGTGCGATGGCTTAAGAGAACTAGACAATCTGCAGAACATTGTAAATCCATTTGAACATTTTTTCTGAGGTGTATACTGCCCCCTCTCTTGCATACGTCCCCATTAATGTTCCTATGGATCTCCCCTCTTTTTGGATTAACCCAGTCACTGTAGATGCGTTGATTCAGATTATGCAGTTTTTTTCGAATAAATTCACTGCAGGCGATGATATAATTCTCAGCTTTATTATTAAAGATGACCGTAATTCGCTCGCTCTTCCTTTGACAAACATTATCAATCGTGCTATTTCTGCCGCTGTCCTTCCTTCAGTCTGAAAGGGTGCCAGAATCGTTCCTGTTTTTAGGCAAGGTGATAAATCTAGTTTCTCTAATTATTGTCCTGTGGCAATTCTTTCCAATCTTTCTAAGATTTTCGATCAATGCTTATATAATTCCATATTTAGCAATATTTGCTCCTATATTTCTCCACGTCAGCACGTTTTCTCTTCTGGCAAATCCACTTCAACTAATATGGCTTGTTTAATGCAGTTTATCTGTGAAATTATGGACATTCAGGGATAGGTTGATTGTAACAAATAATTTGAAACATACATGAGTAGGTAAAACTTCACCAATTTTGTATAATCTGACAAGTAGTGAAGACACAATAATACAATTTCTATAGATATGGTTGTTACCGACTATGGAAATACGTTGCTAGTTCTGCAGTTATTATGTAAACAGCGCTGAATATTCTTTTGGGCTCTATCTTAATAATTTCTGTGAGATGGCAAGGTTGTAATTTTTTGTTGAATGTCTCTTCTCCAGCAGGGACGTACTGATGATCCTGTAGAAATGTGAAATACGTATCTACGTCTCTGCAGTACATTCACAATTATATGAACTTTAACCGAATTTTAATAATATTTCATATTATTAAAAATACTTTTGTATGGGTTGATTGTTTATATTCACTTTTCTTGTGTTTTTGACACAATAGATCATAGTATATTGCTGCGTAAATTATCCTCTTAGGATTTCGCGCCTCGTGTCCTCAATTTAATATTATTTTATCTAGAGAATCGAGTTAATTATCTGTTTTACAATGGATTTAGTACAACATTTGCTTCGTTTTCTGGTGTTTCCCAACGTTTAAACCTGGGCCCGCTATTATGTTTCATAAATGACCAGCTATTTAGCTTGCATTCTCCAAACTTGTGTTATGCCAATGATGTGAAGATTTTTCTTACTCTCTCTTCTATTGAACATGTTAATAACATACAAGAAAGTCTTGACCTTATTTCAGCTTGGTGTAAAGAGAATCATCTTCGTTTGAACATCCATAAATGTTTTGTTATGTCATTTACCCGCAAGTTGACTCCTGTTCCTTCATCATACTATATACAAGGACACACACTCATGAAAAGTCTATCAAGGACCTAGGGTGTTCTGTTAGATACATTATTGAACTTTAATTTACATATTGATATGGTATTTTGCTTTGCGACTAAGAGCGCTGGCTTCGTGATGAGAACTACACAGCACTTCACTGATATGGGTTTCCTAAAAACACTTTTCTTTCTTAGTTGGCGGTTAGTATGTTGGAGTATGGGTTGACTGTGTGGTATCCCATATACGGTTCGCAAATAAATGCTATTGAAAGTGTTCTACGTCGATTTTCTTAACATTTAGATTTACTGGCGTGTATCCTAAACGTGGTACCGACTACAATCATTTGCTAGAGGAGCACAATGTCAAATCATTAGAAGATCATCGGTCTTTACATAGCGCTTGTTTTATTTATAGGTTGGTGAATGGTCAAATTGACTGTCCTGACCTTCTCGCCAACATACATTTTTCGGTTCCACGTGCCCTACGCCCAGGACAAATCTTCTTGGGAAGGCTTTTTTATATTTGTAGAAACGCTAACAGCACTTATAGTGATATTTTTATGTATTTAGATAATTTTATGATTGTTAATTTATAATTCTTAATTACTGCTTTCATTTAAATTGTTATTTTTATTAATTTATTTTTATGTTTTTCTTTTTTTTTCAACATAGTCATTTTTAGTTTTAATACATATTTTGTTAATTTTTTAATTCTATTTTTATTATTAGATTTATTAATTATATTTAAGTTGTTAATTAATATTTATAATTAATTCCCGAGGATAACTCTGGTATGTGCTATGTATTATATATTTTGGCTCTGTAATTTGGTTCGCCTGTTGGGCAATACAGGATATTATTATTATTATTTCCAGTATTCATTCCTGAAAGCATAAATACATCATAACTGCATCTAACAGCTAAAAATTAATCAATAACGGATAAGTGGTTTATTTCTAGTGAATTGGTGATAAGTTTAATTAAATATAGTAGAATTAAGACAAAATAGTGGGCTAAAATCAGGGCCACAATTAGAATGATAATTATATACAGACTGAAAGTAAGTTAAAGCGTGTTGACTGTACCTAGATTATTGGAAGAATCGTTATTAGAAGGCATTCGTTTGATAGATTTGTGAGTACTTCGTTTATAATTTATAAAATTCCAGAAAATGTTGGAATTTTATAAATTTCAGCATGATATGCATAACTTTTCAAAATATTCTGTGTGATAAGTTAAAAATAGAATCTAGTGTATCTCACGTGTTTTTTTGAAATGATGTACAATTTTCAACCCTATGGTTTTGGCAGGTGGCCGCCGAGGTACCAGAGAGATACTTCGTATATGAGTTCAATAACTAATTTTAAGCAAAAATGATCTATTTGTTTTTCCCGAATTCCTAACGATTCTTGAAATATTGTGGTTTGAAGCTGAAGTAATTTATTAGAGGGCTTAGGAAAAAATGTGGTTTATTTTAAGAAATGCATATGAGTGCAATTATTGAAGCTGTTCAATGTGAAAACCATCTTGTACAATGCATAACTCAATCCTCCGTCCGAGCTTTCGTTCCCAGTTGTAGTTCTCCATATTGTTCTTCACCTCATAAAACGCTGCATGTATCTTCTGCATGAGTCGGTTCCTATTATTAGGCTTTCCCGTTTAATAGGTAAGTGTCTTCATATGTCCGTACATGAAAAAATTTAGTAGGTTGAGATCTTGAGATTTAGATTACCAAGCAATGGGACCACCACGACCTATCCATCGATTTGGATACTGTTCATTGAGGAAATTAGTGACATCTTTTCCATAATCGGCCGGAGCACCATGATTTAAAAACAACATCGTTCTTCTGATTTGAAGAGGAATGTCCTCAAGTAGTAGAGGTAGATCGTTCTTCAATACAGCCCGGTACATTTCGTTGTTCAAATTTCCGTCGAAGAAATGTGGTCCGATAACTTCATTGTTAATTATTCCAGCCCAAACATTTATGGAGAATCTTCTCTGGAAATGGGTTTCCCGAACAGCATGAGTGTTTTGGACTACTCACACATGTTCGTTGTGAAAATTGTTGACTCCGTCGCTTGTAAATGAAGCTTCGTCACGGAAAAGGTTTCTTGAAAAGTATCCAAATTATTGCTCCACCATTCACAAAGACGAACGTTTTTGGGGAAGATCCGAGGGGAAAAATTGTACAGGTTGGTAATGATAGGGATGCAGTCCGCTTTCTCGCAGTGTTTTGCACAGTCATCCTAGCTTGTCCAAAAAGTACAGAAATTCGTCTCATACTAACACCAGGATCATTTTCTACAACATTAAGCACTTCTGCGGCATTGTTTCTTCCCATAAGTTGTCTTTAATCGGTTTAGGAAACGAACCTGTTAAAATCGACGAGTTGCGAAGGTTCTACTGTGCGTTTGCTTGTCTGGAAGACTGTTGTTTGAGTATCGTCGTCGATATTCATTAACTGAGGCGATGATACTACCGCCGTAAGATCCAATCACGAAAATCATGTCCAGCATTATTCATTTGAATAAATTGCAGGCATGATTTTAACACAAATGATGCAATTAAAAAAAAACAACTGTCAATGATAATTAATGACAGACAATCAAGATTTTTTTGCATCTATCCGATATTTCAAGATCCGTTAGCAATTTGAGAAAAGTGAATGGAATAATTTTTGCTTAAAATTAGTCGTTGAATTCATATACGAAGTATTCGGATTTTTGCACAGTCATCCTAGCTTGTCCAAAAAGTACAGAAATTCGTCTCATACTAACACCAGGATCATTTTCTACAACATTAAGCACTTCTGCGGCATTGTTTCTTCCCATAAGTTGTCTTTAATCGGTTTAGGAAACGAACCTGTTAAAATCGACGAGTTGCGAAGGTTCTACTGTGCGTTTGCTTGTCTGGAAGACGGTTGTTTGAGTATCGTCATCGATATTCATTAACTGAGGCGATGATACTATCGCCGTAAGATCCAATCACGAAAATCATGTCCAGCATTATTCATTTGAATAAATTGCAGGCATGATTTTAACACAAATGATGCAATTAAAAAAAAACAACTGTCAATGATAATTAATGACAGACAAACAAGATTTTTTTGCATCTATCCGATATTTCAAGATCCGTTAGCAATTTGAGAAAAGTGAATGGAATAATTTTTGCTTAAAATTAGTCGTTGAATTCATATACGAAGTATTCGGATACCTCGGCAGCCACCCGGTATAATGATATAATAACATAACCAATGCATATTGGTGGTTTAGTGAATCTTATAATGTTGTCTCCGTATTTTTTGTTAAACTTTATAAGACCATCAATTAACTCTACATTCAAGTTTGGGTTTTATAATTGCATCTATACGTTTTACTTCGACCGAAGAAACGGTTCACGCATTTAAAAATGAAATAAACAACAAAACGCGGAAAGATGAGAGAAAACGTTTTGCAGATTGTGGAGTCAATACTTTGAGGGAAAATGAATAAATGTGTTGCGTCAAAAATTGAGTCTCAACAGACAGGACACTCTTGTATATTGTAATTCATGAATATTATTACCAAGGCGCTAGACAGTTTCGTTGATTTTGTGTTTGTTTGCCTCGGGCTATCTGTAGCGTCCTCACGGTAATGAAAATAGCTAATTAATGTATGATAGGCGTCCAGGACGAATAGTAAGCTGAATGATTATATTACCATTAAAGTTATATTTAATATGTACAGAAAATAATGAAACTGAGATAGATTAAAATTAGTGAATAAGAACATTACTCTTCGCATATATCACTTTTTTTAAATTTCGCTTTAAAATGTATTATTCGCAAACAAATCAGACTTAAAAATCTAGAAAAAATCGTAAGACACTTTGTGACATTTAATTCATATTTTGAGAGGAAAGACTTTCCTTTGTATAACATCAAACAAGCAAAACTACCAGAGATCGACGGTCCGCCCAGGCGTTTAAAAATTCTGGAACTTTTTTTTCAAATTTATATTGTACATTATAATTTACTTATATATACTTACGTATATTTCTATACTACTTATGTAATCATTAGTAATTTACTAATTTTTAAACACTTATTTCTATATGTCAAAATTATTCCAACCCCGTATTAAAATTGACATAATTTAATAGCCATGTTGAATGAATAGTAAACATTTCCTAAAGGAAATGTTTACTCTATACGATATACGACTATACGATACTCTTTAAATTATCGCGTGGTGTATCATTTTAAAGTATCTTTTTCAAGAAATCTTTTAATGATATTACATTAATTACCGTCATAACTTTTGAGCTCGTGTCTTTAATTAACTCTTAATTCGTTAGGCATTGCTATTTGCAATTCGATTGGTTATCCTTAAACTTGATCATAAAAACGACCCTTCCTACCGGGTTTTCCCTAGATAAGTTCTTTAAGTTTTCAGCTTATGCACAGTGAAACGTTGGTCAGCGTTTCTTTGGGTTTTTTACCACGTGTCACTTCGCAACACCATTCCAAGCAGGTATAGTTTGTACTGACCGATACGTATACTATTTTTCCTACTGCCGATCATATAAACCAATGATGCAACCCTAGTAACATAGCGTGTAAATCGACTATAACATGTAATACTATTGTGAAATTCTTAGGATATCTAATAATGAACAACTCATGACTCGGGTTCAAAAGTTTATTTGGAGTAAAAATTAGGAATATCAAAACTGAACATTTTTATTATTAAATATATACAAAATTACGATTTTTTACGGCTTTTTCTATTTCGTCAATCTCCATTTTGAATTAATTTCCAGCGTTTTATGCAATTATCAATAATCTTCAGCAGGAAATTATAACAAGTCACACGAAATGTATCGACTATTAACAAGCAACAGGTATTTGCCTACCTCGAATGTTAATACGTCCTTACACTCCTTGTGACTTAAATAGCTATTAATATGACAGTATAATTTGAAACATACTTGAGTGGGTAAAACTTCACTAAATTTGTATAATACAAAAGTATTTTTAATAATATAAAAAAATATTATTAAAAATGGGGTGTGAAGAACACAATACAAGTTCATTTATGTATTTTTGAATGTATCTCTTCTCCAAAGACGTAGATACGTATTTTACATTTCTACATGTTCGTCGGTACGCCCCTGTTGGAGAAGAGACACATTCAAAACAACATAACTACGTTACTATCTAGCCGAAATTATTCGGACAGAGCGTGAAGGAATATTCAGCGCTGTCTGCATAATAACAGCCGAACTAGACGTGTTTTTTATAGTCGGTAACCACCGTATCTATAAAAAACTGTATTCTCGTGTCTTCACTACTTGTCGGCGTGAGCCGAATGCGTATATGACAATATAATTTGAAACATACTTGAGTGGGTAAAACCTCACTAAATTTGTATAATACAAAAGTATTTTTAATAATATAAAATATGTATTGTGTTCTTCACACCCCATTTTTAATAATATTTTTTTTATATTATTAAAAATACTTTTGTATTATAGCTATTAATATATTTCAAAGCTTCATTTTTTATCTAAATATATTAAATAAAACTTTAAGAACAATGTTGTTGTGTCTCCTTTTATTAAATAAATTATCTTTGAACATATAACATACGTCCTGAAGTTTTTATGCAATGCCGTCACATAATTAACTCATTCTCCTTATTGTTAGCACGTTCGATCGAAGTTGACGAATTTGTGAACGTAATTAAATACTTTAATTATGAAATGGCACAGTTTACTTGCTTATATTTATCTGAGATAGGAGTTCTCAGCAGTCGCGGCATGTTAAAAAAAATGAAAACACCGAACAGCGCTTTACCGTGTAATTCGTCGATCGACAGATAGATTTCTTTCCAGTGGTTGAAACGTAAGAGATCGTATTCGAGAAACGCCGGTAGTACGAAGGGTAGTTTTATGATCGAGTTAGTGGTCAATCAATCACATTACAAATATGTGACGCCCAAGAAATTAAGATTTAATTAAAGGCTCGAGGAAAAGGGTTGTGGCGACAATAAATTTATTCTTCTTTTTCTTATGCTTATGTTAGGTCATGGCCTGTTACGAGGGTCACCTTACGAGGGTCACATTTTATAAATATATTTATTTTATATAATCTGGGAAGAAAACAAAATTTTTGGGAACAAACTATTTTATTGTTTTTCAAAATATGTATTCGCCTTTATGGTCTATACGCTTTTGTGTACGTACGAGCCAATTCGCAAAACATTTTTTCCACTCTGAAGGTTGTATCTCAGAGACATGGTTTTGAAAGCTCTCGACTGCTTCTTTAGGTGTTGAAAATCGCTATCCACGCATTTTTTGTTTCACAGTTGGGAGCAAAAAGAAATAATTCGGCGACAAGTTAAGTGAATATGGACAATGAGACATTATATAAACACTTTTCTCCTTGAAATAGTCAACTGTTAGACTTGCTGTATGGGAACTCGCATTGTCGTGATGAAGAATAACGCGACGTTTTCGGTTGTTCTTCCTGATTTCGTCTATAACTTTCGGCAAACAAATTACTGTATACCATTCAGCGTTAACACTTTTTCGATCCTCTAAAGAAATTGCTGCGATGTGTCCTGTGCAGCCGATGAAACAACCAATCATTTTTTTGGAAGTGCTCCTTGCACGAACAACTTCTGTGGGGTTCTTGGAACACCTATACAGTAGATTGTTGCTTGGTTTCCGTCTCATACGCATATATCCATGTTTCGTCACCTGTGACGATGTTGTATACGGATTTTGTGGTTCCTACGTCGAATTTTTTGCGCATCTCTTTACACTAATTGACACGAGCTGCTTTCTGTGCTTCGGTCGAGTTATGTGGAATCCATCTGGAACATATTTTTTTTACAAATAAATGTCCATGTAAAATCGAATGCCTCTACGTCACTGTAACTCACATGTCGATCGCGTTCTATCATTTTCCGCACAGCATCGATGTTTTTTGGAATCACAACAGTTTTTGGTCGACCTTTACATGATTCATCACTCACTGAGTTACGACCATGACAAGATTCTGCAAACCAATTGTAAACTGTCTTCTCTGATGGTGCCTCATTACCAAAAGTTGACCGAAGCGATATAATGCATTGTTGTGGAGTTGGGCCTTTTTGATAATCGTAAAAAATCATCCTACGAAAACCTTCACGAGTAATCTCCATTATTTTACAAACTGACTGTCTTAAAACTGTCACTGTCAACAAACTACTGACTCAATTTCTAAGCTATCGCGGATTTCTCATTGACAAATGTCAAACTCTAAGAATATAATGATTACATATTGCTATGAACTTTTCCCCGAAGAAAAATTTTGAAGAAACTATAAAAGACAATGTATTTATATGTATTTTACTCCAGAGAAATATTTGAGGATATTTTATATTTTATGTATATCTTATTATAATGTATATTTTTGTCCACGCTTGTATATCTTGCGAGATTAGCTTTGATGTATGCAGTCCGGCTGGAGTGGTAGTATTTCCTTACTATAGTTCTTTTGATCTATGTTAGGTAGGACTGTGATTCCGTTTCCGGGAGGAAGGAGATGTAGAGATTTACCAGTCATTGAACAGATAGGTCTAGTTTTTTTTTCTGCTGAATAGAACTTCTTTTTATTCAGATGTTTTAGATAAATTCGGGTTATTTTAGTGTGGTGATATTGATGTGTTTAAAAGTAATTCTCGATTTATTACGAGTCTTGTATACTTGTAATTTTTATTCAAATGACCTATCTGTAGTCTCTCTTGTAATCATTTTTTGTGAAGTGACGTTTACATTAATTAATGTACGTATATATTTTTGCTATTACATTTATGTATTTAGAAATAATTTTGTAATTCTATTAAGCTTGCGCTCAGTAAAGTCTGTAATTTTAAGTTTATAAAATATTTTGTAATCAGAGAAATATTAAGAAAAGTTATCAGATTTTTTGGAAGTAATTTTTTTTCAAATAAAATGTTCTAGAAGGTTAGAAGGTGGGAAAATTTATTTGTATCATGTTAATGTGCGCATGATTTAAAAATTTTGTTTGCTTGTGAATATAGATAGTTTTCTATTTGACGTTTGATATTGGGATAACGTAATTGATAATATCTGATAGTTTTCTTCTAAATATTTAATTTGTAATTTGCTCGCGGTCATTTTGGTGAGGTTTTTACCTTTTGCTTTCATTTAGTACCAAAGTTTTCCTCACCCCCTGTCTAATTATAAATGTTTCAGTTAGACTTTATACTTTATAAAGTCTATTTTTTTTTCTTTTTTATGGGATTAAAATTGTGCGGGGTGAAACTTTTGTTTATTTCCCTAATACCTTTCGTTTTATTTCTTGTGCGACGTACACTATGAGGGTAAACCTTGGAGATTGAAGAGTTCCAGGAAGGCGACCCGACTGAGATAGACCAGCAAAGCTACTGTGTATTGTGAATCAAAGTTAAATAAGCAATCAACATCACAATTCACTGGATAATTATGGCGCAGTCAAACGTAGGGCGAATATAGAAGAGTCAAAAGTACATTTTATGGAAAACCAACGAAAAGCGAACGAAGAAAATTATAAACAAAATTATAATTAAATAAAATAAATTTTTAAAAATGGAAAATATTATGGATATAAATCAAAGAATAGGTAGTGCTGGTTACATGCATGAAGAAAGACACAATGAGGAAAGCAGTCAAAAGATAATGGACATGATGCACAAAATGATGCAAATGATGATGAAGCAACAACAAAGACAAGAGGAGAGGGAGAAAAAATTGGAAAAGAAAATGGAAGAAATAAAGAAAAGGGAAGAAATATTGGAAAGAAAAATGGACCAAATCATGGTGTTTGAAGATAACAGTAAAATAAAGAAAGAAATTATAGTAAGTGAAATTAAATTGGTATACGTCGAGGAAGAACAAGTAATAGAAGAAAAGGAGTCGATAATATTGGAGCAAGAAAAGGAATTAATGATTATGAAGGATAGTTTGGAGAAAGTGCCTGGGGAAGAATATAAGCTGCAGGAGATAGGAAATGGTTTCGAGGATGAGGTCAAAATCAAAGAAGAATTTAAAGAAGGAGTCGAAGAGGAAGTTGGAGGAATAAATAATCAAATAGGGAAATTCAATGGAGTCTTCCATGTCCAGGAAATCGAGGAAGAGCTCGAGTATATTTTCGATGATGACTGTTACTTCGGCGTGTTCCTTCGTCTACGATGTATGTAACGTAACCTATTCAAGTTATGTCAAGCCAAAATGACATAAGTAATATAAAAAAATGTCAAAAATTAATATGGCATTGCTATTTGAAAAATTTATACAAAATTAAATGGAGATGCTGTAGTTGTTCGCTGCATCGTTGCACCAGAGGATCACCCTGCTGCACAGCAATGCAACATGTTAGTGCGGGGAGAATGACAGGGTGCGTTACTGTCGTATGGAATAGTGCGGAAAATTATCTTTGAACAAAGATTAGAAATGTCCTAACTTTCTTCTCGAATAATTTTGGGGAGATGCTATGAACTTTTCCCCGAAGAAAAATTTTGAAGAAACTATAAAAGACAATGTATTTATATGTATTTTATTCCAGAGAAATATTTGAGGATATTTTATTATAATGTATATTTTTGTCTACGCTTGTATATCTTGCGAGATTAGCTTTGATATATGCAGTCCGGCTGGAGTGGTAGTATTTCCTTACTGTAGTTCTTTTGATCTATGTTAGGTAGGGCTGTGATTCCGTTTCCGGGAGGAAGGAGATGTAGAGATTTACCAGTCATTGAACAGATAGGTCTAGTTTTTTTTTCTGCTGAATAGAACTTTTTATTCAGATATTTTAGATAAATTCGGGTTATTTTAGTGTGGCGATATTGATGTGTTTAAAAGTAATTCTCGATTTATTACGAGTCTTGTATACTTGTAATTTTGATTCAAATGACCTATCTGTAGTCTCTCTTGTAATCATTTTTTGTGAAGTGACGTTTACATTAATTAATGTACGTATATATTTTTGCTATTACATTTATGTATTTAGAAATAATTTTGTAATTCTATTAAGATTGAGCTCAGTAAAGTCTGTAATTTTAAGTTTATAAAATATTTTGTAATCAGAGAAATATTAAGAAAAGTTATCAGATTTTTTGAAAGTAATTTTTTTTCAAATAAAATGTTCTAGAAGATTAGAAAGTGGGAAAATTTATTTGTATCATGTTAATGTGCGCATGATTTAAAGATTTTGTTTGCGTGTGAATATAGATAGTTTTCTATTTGACGTTTGATATTGGGATAACGTAATTGATAATATCTGATTGTTTTTTTCTAAATATTTAATTTGTAATTTGCTCGCGGTCATTTTGGTGAGGTTTTTACCTTTTGCTTTCATTTAGTATCAAAGTTTTCCTCACCCCCTGTCTCATTATAGATGTTTCAGTTAGAATTTATACTTTATAAAGTCCATTTTTTTTTCTTTTTTTATTTTTTATGGGATTAAAATTGTGCGGGGTGAAACTTTTGTTTATTTCCCTAATACCTTTCGTTTTATTTCTTGTGCGACGTACCCTATGAGGGTAAACCTTGCAGATTGAAGAGTTCCAGGAAGGCGACCCGACTGAGATAGACCGGCAAAGCTACTGTGTATTGTGAATCAAAGTTAAATAAGCAATCAACATCACAATTCACTGCAATATGTCAAAGGCACCATCAAGTGGATTTTTTTGGGACGTCGATTGCCAGCTATCCTTCCATCCTTTTGGAGGTCTTCCTACTGGTCGTCTTCCTGGTAATTTTCCATCTCTTGCGATTTTTGCTATTCTTTCTCCGTTCATTCTATTTACGTGTTGGCTTCATTCTCTTCTTCTTTGCTGAGACTACCGAACAACATCCTGTACTATGCATGTTTCTCTGATTGCATCGTTTCGTATTCTATCTCTTAATGTATTGCCTGTGATAGATCGTAATGTTCTTATTTATGTTGTTCTAAGAATTCTTTTGTTTTCTGCGGTATCTTGCTTCAATTGCATACGCTAAAAGTGGTCTTACGTTTTATACATGCGGACTTTTCTTTCTAAACTGGCGTTTTTATTTCTCCACACCACGTCCTTCAGGCATCCTGAAACTTTCGTCGCTTTATTAACCTGTTTAGGTACTCCTTCTTTTAGGTTACCATAACCGGATGTTTCTACGCCTAGGTATTCGATTCTCATTACTTGTTGTACACATTTGCCTTCAACTAATATTTTACATATTGTTAGCTCTCTTGCTGCTACCATACTTTTAGTTTTCGCTATTGATATTTTCATGTTGTAGCTTTCTGAAGTAATCTTAAATTCATTCACCATTCGTTGCACATTGTCTTCGTTGCCTCCTATGATTACTGCATCGTTTGTGTAGCATATCGTTATCTTCTTTTTCCCAATCGGTATCCTATTCCTTTTCGTTTGGCGGTTTTAATAATTTTGTCCATTATTATATTTAACAGCAGTGGGCTAAGACTATCCACTTGTCGGATTACCGATTTGATTGTTCCTCTGATAATTTGTTATTGACTTTTACTTGCATTGCACGAGGTGCATTCAAGTTCTAAGGCCTCCGATTTTTTTTCTCCAGACTGGAAAGAGATAGAAGCATGTTCATTGTTTTAAAATGAGCGTGCATTCGTTGTCAATACGTCACAGAGATGGCAGCACTGTACGGCAGATGGAATTGTAGCGGTAGAATGAGAACTGTTTTAGATACTTAAAATGGCTACGTTTTCCTTACTTGAACAGCGTGCAATCATTCGTTTTCTGAATTTGCGTGGTGTGACACCAATTGAAATTCATCGACAGTTGAAGGAGACATGTGGTGATGGAGTTATGGATGTGTCGAAAGTGCGTTCGTGGGTGCGACAGTTTAATGAAGGCAGAACATCGGGTGACAACAAACCGAAACAACCTCGGGCTCGCACAAGCCGGTCTGACGACATGATCGAGCAAGTGGAGGGACTTGTTTTGGGGGATCGCCGAATGACAGTTGAACAGATCGCCTCCAGTGTTAACATATCCGTGGGTTCTGTGCATACAATCCTGCATGACGACCTGAAAATGCGAAAAGTATCCTCCAGGTGGGTGCCATGAATGCTGACGGATGACCACAAGGCTGCTCGTGTGGCATGTTGCCAAGCAATGTTGACGCGCAACCAAGGCATGAATGGGACTTTCTTTTCGTCGATTGTGACAATGGATGAGATGTGGATGTCATTTTTCAATCGAGAAACAAAGCGCCAGTCAGCTCAATGGAAGCACACAGATTCACCGCCACCTAAAAAAATTCGGGTAACCGCCAGTGCCGAAAAAATTATGGTGTGCATGTTCTGGGACAGTGAGGGCGTAATCCTTACCCATTGTGTTCCAAAGGGCACTATGGTGACAAGTGCATCCTACGAAAATCTTTTGAAGAACAAGTTCCTTCCCGCACTGCAACAAAAATGTCCGGGAAAGGCTGCGCGTGTGCTGTTTCACCAAGACAACGCACCCGCACATCGGGCTAACGTTACCCAAGAGTTTCTTCGTGAAAACAACTTTGAAATGATTTCTCATGCTCCCTACTCACCTGACCTGGCTCCTAGTGACTTTTGGATGTTTCCAACAATGAAAGACACTGTCCGTGGCCGCAAATTCACCAGCCGTGCTGCTATTGCTTCAGCGATTTTCCAGTGGTCGAAACAGACTCCTAAAGAAGCCTTCGCCGCGGCTATGGAATCATGGCGTCGACGTTGTGAAAAATGTGTACGTCTGCAGGGAGATTACGTCGAGAAGTAACACCAGTTTCATAGTTTTCGGGTGAGTAGTTAGTTAGAAAAAAATCGGAGACCTTAGAACTTGAATGCACCTCGTATTGGCGATGTTTATATCTCTAATAATGCATACAATATTCTCAGGTATTTTTTCTGTTTTTAGTCTTAATATTAGATCCTTCAGTATAACGCGGTCGAAAGCTTGGGTTAGATCTATAAAGCACATATAATGCTGGTGTGTTAAACTCTACAGGATTTTTGGAAATAGCTTCAGTGTGGTGTTTAGTAACGTAATCATGCGGTAATTAGAGGGATCGATTTTCTTCCCTTTCTTAAGTATTGAGATTGTAATACTTGAACGCCATTTCTGTGGTATCTTTTTGCAATGTAGTATGTTTTGAAAGAGTATGGTTATGTTTTCAATTACTTCTATATCGCCATGTTTTAGAAATTCGTTGACGATCCCGTCTGGTCCGGCGGCTTTCGTGATCTTGAGCTTGTTTATAGCTTCTTTTACTTGTTCGTTTATTATATTTGTAAGGTCTTGCGTTATATTAGCGTCTTCTTCTTCGGGTTGGTATCTATCGTCATTGTATAATTGCTCTATGCATGATTTACACTGTGCCTTGTCTCTTACTGTTGTAATATTATATTCATTTACAGGTTTTTTCATCGCCTTTAACATTTTCCAGACTCTCCTCTGTTCCCCGCACAGATAATTTTCCATGTCTGCAGTAAATCGTGAGTTTGTGTTTACGTCATTTGGAATTGTCACGTACCTCTGATGGTCTTCTGGGCTCTTGTTACTAAAATAGTGAAGGTAATCATTTTGTTTTTTGTGTGATAGTTCTTCTATTTCGGGGGTAAACCAATGTTTGTTCGGTTTGTACTATTTATGTTGATTTTCCGTGTTCCCAAACTTTCGGTTGCCGCTTCTTTTATATTATGATAGGTCTTTTTGAACATCTGATCTATGGTGTCTGTTTCTTCTATGTTGTTTATATCGAACTTTTGCGCTAGTCTTTGTATATAGAGCCACCTTCTTGGTTGGCCTTCCATGGTTTCGATGTTCAGCTTTTCTACATACATGACCGGTAGACAGGCATTTGTTTTATTTGTAGATTGATTTTCGACAAGTTTATGATCTGAGCCTATATTTGCCGAGGTTAATGCTCTTACATCTTTTATTTGTGTGGAATTAATTTTTCTATATTGATTCATGTCTTAAAATGTCTGCCCATGTATATTTGTGTCGTGGCTTATGTAAAAAGAAGGTGTTATTTATTCTTAGTTCGTTTTATGCGCAGAAGTTTATCATAATTTCTCCGTTACGGTTAATGGATGCGCAATAGAATTAATAACATTAAAAGAGTCCTTGAAAAAAATACTTTCAAATGATACGTCATACGATATGGTTTCAAAGTGCCTTTCCAATAGCGATTCAAACGCGGCTAATAAATTATGTAGATACGGGACTGGCATAATTTTGATATGTGGAACATATTGTTTAGTATCAGGTAAAATTAATAATTAAGATATAAAAGTAATACATATTGCTATGGATTTTCCATGGACAAGTAAAGAAAAAAAAGTTTGAACAATTAGTGAACTCAGTAATAGGGACATTCTAATGAAAATTAGCTATTTTAGTTGTATATTTATTTATTTCAGACGGGGATCGATATATATATTATTTTATAAATAAAATAAATTGTATGATGTATGAAATTATGATTAGCCCTCGTATGTTTAGGTGGACCAAGGAATTGAATTTGCCGCTTTTTCGGATATTGTATTTGATAAAATGTATTGTCTGTATATATTTTGATTTGATAGATGGTAGGGATAGCCAGGCGGATATGTAGAATTTTTCATTTTTGTTTTAGAGGTATCTTGTCTGTTAAAGTGTTTAGTTCGTTAAAGAATAAAATAATCAATTTTATTCTTTGTTGTATAAATACGGGCTGTATATTGTTTTGCATTTAGTGTAAGGTGCAAGTAAATCTTAATTCGATTTTTGCGAAGTTTTTTTATGTTTATTTGAAATTTTGTGAAAAAAGATGCCTCTCGTGTATTTTATAAAATCGCACAAAAATTTAATGTAAGTTGATAAAAATTATTGTATTTATATATTTGATATCAGGATTAATTTTTTTGTTATAAATTTATCTATTTATTGTAATAATTATATGTTTGAAAGTAGTATATGGATATTAGTGAAAATTGACATGTTTTTTGTAAGGGAAGTTATTTTTTCTTAAAATTATATTTCGAGAACATTTTTGAATTCAAGGTTGGAGGAATTGTAGTGGGGATTGACCTTGTCATGTTATTTGGTGCATGAAAATTTCAACTAGCGTGAGTTTTGAAAACTAATTTGTTTTTGATATTTGTTTGAAGGGGTTACAGTAGAGGTTAAACTTGACAGATTTCACTAATATTTATTAGTTTTATATTTGATCGTGTTTCACAAGAGGTTTTTCTCTGTGTGCGAGTCAATTTTCACAAAGAGTGTTTCCTCATTGCTACTGTTTAATGACGCTTTAGCACCCTATACACTTTGTAGAGGGATTTTTCTTTTTTTTTATTTTTAATATATCAATGTAAAGGGAAAATGTGTGTATAATTTATCTGACACCTTGTGTTTTATTTTTGATATAACCTACATCCGCGAGGATCGACCCAGAGACGTAAGCTCAAGGATTCTACTAGACTGAATAGCCGGCAAAATAAAGCTGTAGTGTGAATTAAAATTAAATAAAGCAATTTCAAAGTAAATTCCAATTTACAATTATGGCGGCCCAACGTGTCGGCGTATGAAGCAAAGTAGATGAAAAAAATTCACAATTTTGATAGCCCAGCGTGTCGGCGTATGAAGAAAAGCAAATTCAAAATTTACAATTTGGTTAACTCAACGTGGTGAGAGAATAAATAATTTAATAATTGGACTGCACAATTTTGGCGAGTCCAACGTATAATTGGAAGAAATAAAACTTAAAGTTTTAAAATGGAATATTTAATTCAAAGAATGGGTAACGCTGGTTACATACATGAAGGAGGACACAATGGGGAAAGCAGTCAACAGATAATGGACATGGTGCACACAATGATGAAAGATATGGAAAGAAAGATAGGCATATTGAATGGTCAACTTTTAGAAGAAAAGGAGAAAAGAGAATGGCAGGAACAAAAGGTGACGTACTTGCAGAAACAAATCGATCAAATGAAAAAGGAAAAAAACGAAGCGAATGTGCCTGTGTTCATCCCTGTAACAGTACAAAATGAACCATTGCCGAAATTTTATGGAATGGCGAATACAAATCCCATGGGTTTTCTAAAAAAATTAAAGGAAAGTCTAGAGGATGTGCCAGGGGACCAAAAGAAGCTACAGAAAATAGGGAACTGTTTCAAGGACGATGCAATGACCTGGTGGGACATGATCTCGGATGAGGTGAAGACGATGGAGGAGTTCGAGGTCAGATTTACCAGTCAATTCTGGGGAACAACAAGACAAATGAGGGTAAGAAATGATTTATTAGTTGGTAGATATAATAATAATGGTAATGAGTCACGAGCGTCGTATGTTATGAGAAGACACTCAATTTTAAAATATTTGCAACCAAAAATCACTGATAGAGATTTAATATGCCAATTAAGTGCCCATTTTGATGAACAAATTAGTCAGGCAGTAGCCATTCAAAACATTAGTGACATGCAACAATTTATTGAACTGTTAAAAAGAGTAGATGACATGGAGTATAATAATAGATATCAGAATAATTATATAGATAGTAATATTAATAGAACTCCATATTCTAAAATGGAAAATAATAACAATAATAGTAATTATTCAAGTCCTCAACGAGCAAATAATTATGGTAAGAGAAAGAATAGAATGGCTTCACCAGGTAGGATAGACTATAATAAAAAGAATATAAGAAGGGAAACGTTACCAGAGACAATAAGCAATAATAGTAGGGATATTAGATGTAATTATAATTTAGAAAGAATAAATAGCAATAATTATCATGAAGAAAGTAGTAAAGAAATTATGGTAGATAATAAAAAGTATAAAGGTAATAGATACAAAAGTATTAAACTTATAGGTAATCACAAGTGGACTAGATTTAAAGGTCCTCGACCTGAGTTTAATAAAGAAATAAATGTAACGAGAAAAATAAATAAAAACTTATTTACTGTCGGATATTGTCAAATAGGCCCAACTTAATAATAAATTTCGTTGTACACTATTTAGAGGAATATGCGAGATATAAGGATTTTTGCTTTTGAGGTAACTAATTGGAATGTGTTGTAACAAAAGGATATATAAATAAAATTTGGAAAAGTAAATAGGATTTGATAAATGATACTGAAATGGATTTAACGTAAAAGATTATTAGGATAAGATTATTAGTATAAGAAGAGGATGTAGAAGTAAAATAAAAAAGATGTTTACTGAATTTCGTCGTGATAAAAAGTATATGATATTGAATATGAAAAAAATTTTCGTCGGTATATTTAAATAGAATTTCGTCGTTGAGATATATAAAAAATTATTATGATAATAGAGATAGATATATATATATATTATTGAAATAAAATTATGGTATTTATGAATTTATAGAAAAAGAATTATTGGCATGTGTAAAAAGGTTAATGAATAAAAATATTTGAATAGGATGGTTTACGATGTGCTGATTTAACTGACCTGGTAATAAATTGGATTAAGCAAATGGATATATATACAGAATGAGTTATAAAATAAAATTTATTGTTGACATAATTAATTAATTAAAATTTATCTGCGTATAAAAAAAAATTATTGATAATGGGAATTGCGTTGAAAAAATTAAAATTATATAAATATAGGAAGAAATTGAGCTCATGATATTATTGTTGATTGTTATGATTATTATTATTGAAATTGCTTGGGAACTAATGGTGTTATGAATTTGTTTATGATGATGATTTGATATATGAGATTTTGATGCTATGTTTTTCTTTTATCTATGAAAATTCGTTGGAGATGTTCATGTCCATGTGATCGAGAGTGTGCTCGAAGATTCGACGGGGATGACTGCTGCTTCGGCGTGTTCCTTCGTCTGTGATGTTTGTAACGAAGGCCATTCGAAAATGTCAAGCAATATGACATTAAAATAAATTATGTCAAGTAAAATGACATAAAAGATAAAATGTTTTAAGTCAAATAAGACATTTATATATTTATAAAAAGTATATACAGAATGTATATTGAAATGTTGAATTTGTCTACCACACTACAGCAACAGAACGAGGATGATCCTGTTCAACACTAATACAATAAGTTAGTGCGGGGAACCAAGACAGGGTGCGGTACTGTCTCGAGTGCTGTGCTGAAGTTTATCCTTGAATAAAGCTCAGTGATGTTCTGACTTTGTTCTTGGATAACTTCGGGGAATCATGCTATGGATTTTCCATGGACAAGTAAAGAAAAAAAAGTTTGAACAATTAGTGAACTCAGTAATAGGGACATTCTAATGAAAATTAGCTATTTTAGTTGTATATTTATTTATTTCAGACGGGGATCGATATATATATTATTTTATAAATAAAATAAATTGTATGATGTATGAAATTATGATTAGCCCTCGTATGTTTAGGTGGACCAAGGAATTGAATTTGCCGCTTTTTCGGATATTGTATTTGATAAAATGTATTGTCTGTATATATTTTGATTTGATAGATGGTAGGGATAGCCAGGCGGATATGTAGAATTTTTCATTTTTGTTTTAGAGGTATCTTGTCTGTTAAAGTGTTTAGTTCGTTAAAGAATAAAATAATCAATTTTATTCTTTGTTGTATAAATACGGGCTGTATATTGTTTTGCATTTAGTGTAAGGTGCAAGTAAATCTTAATTCGATTTTTGCGAAGTTTTTTTATGTTTATTTGAAATTTTGTGAAAAAAGATGCCTCTCGTGTATTTTATAAAATCGCACAAAAATTTAATGTAAGTTGATAAAAATTATTGTATTTATATATTTGATATCAGGATTAATTTTTTTGTTATAAATTTATCTATTTATTGTAATAATTATATGTTTGAAAGTAGTATATGGATATTAGTGAAAATTGACATGTTTTTTGTAAGGGAAGTTATTTTTTCTTAAAATTATATTTCGAGAACATTTTTGAATTCAAGGTTGGAGGAAATGTAGTGGGGATTGACCTTGTCATGTTATTTGGTGCATGAAAATTTCAACTAGCGTGAGTTTTGAAAACTAATTTGTTTTTGATATTTGTTTGAAGGGGTTACAGTAGAGGTTAAACTTGACAGATTTCACTAATATTTATTAGTTTTATATTTGATCGTGTTTCACAAGAGGTTTTTCTCTGTGTGCGAGTCAATTTTCACAAAGAGTGTTTCCTCATTGCTACTGTTTAATGACGCTTTAGCACCCTATACACTTTGTAGAGGGATTTTTCTTTTTTTTTATTTTTAATATATCAATGTAAAGGGAAAATGCGTGTATAATTTATCTGACACCTTGTGTTTTATTTTTGATATAACCTACATCCGCGAGGATCGACCCAGAGACGTAAGCTCAAGGATTCTACTAGACTGAATAGCCGGCAAAATAAAGCTGTAGTGTGAATTAAAATTAAATAAAGCAATTTCAAAGTAAATTCCACTGCAATATGTACGTAATAAATAAACTATCGAGAACGAATTAGTTTAGCAAGATCGTTGTAGCCTGCACAAATTTTTGGAAAAAGGGGTTCTGTTACAGCAAGCTAATGCTATATAAAAGAAAATTTTTTATTGAAATTATACAATGTGTCAAAAAAAAAGTGCTCAGAGTTATACCTCGTGTAGATAAAACAATTTCATCGAAAAAAAACCCAAAATGTGCTAGTCAAAAATGTTTAGTTTTTTTTTGTAATTGAAATTGAAGTTTTTTCCCCTACGCTCAGACTTCATTACGAAAATAATAGATATTTTCTCAACTAGTGTGTCAATTAAAAAAATAAAAACAGATTTAGAAAGGATAATGACCAGATTTATTGTATTGTATAGTGTTGTAGGAATATCACGTGATGAGGATCGCTGCCTTGTTCTCGTGTCCCCACACCGCATCCTTCCTTTAGTCGATATGTAGGTTTGTCCAAGTGTTGTTCGGTGTACCTTGTTTCGTTTTACATTCTGTTATGTTAACTATTGCCGTGTATACTGCACTTTTAGATTTGTTTCTCGCTTTGGACTATTGTTATTAAGGACTGAAATGGCGCGTCTTTCAATGTTTGAAAATAATCATATTGCTGATATGCATTATTATTATGGCATGCACCATGGAGTGGCTCGAGTTGCTTGTCGAGCGTACATAGCAGCCTTCCCGAATAGGCAGCCAGTTCCAACATACCTGACATTTATTACAATTCACAGATTGTTAAGCGAGAACGGACTAGGAAGGAGAAATAAGGGAGGACAAGGCAGAGCTGCAGCACTGCAGCTAGGGAATACAGAAGAAGATTTTCCGAGGTTTTCCGCAATCCATCCATTAGCCTCAGACGGTTAGCGCCTATGTTTAATGTATCGAAATCTACAGTGGGTGTGATTTTAAAAGCGAATGGACTTAGGCCATATCATTATTGAGGAGTACAGAATATTAATGAAGGAGACTATGTACAGCGTTGTATATTTTCAACATGGATTTTGAGACAGACGAGAAGAAATCCAGAATTTTTCAACAAAATTCTTTGGACGGACGAAGCAAAATTTACGCGAAATGGAATAACAAATTTTCGAAATTTACACGCATGGTCCGATGAAAACCCACACTTAGCAAAGCCTGCCTCATTCCAGGAACAGTTTTCTGTCAATGTCTGGGCCGCATTGATAGGAAATTTATTAATTGGACCTATTTTTCTTCCTCGAATTTTAAATGGTGAAAGATTTTTGGAATTATTGCAAAATGAACTACCAGAGTTGCTGGATGACGTGCCATTGAATATTCGTCTAAACATGTGGCTGCAGTTGGACGGCGCTCCGGCACATTTCGCTAGGGCAGTAAGATTATTTCTAAATGAAAATTATCACCGATAGGTCGGACGAGGTGGTACAGTTGCATGGCCGCCAAGGTCGCCAGATATGACTCCCCTGGATTATTTTTTGTGGGGCACAATGAAGCAGGAGGTGTACAGTAGCCCGGTGAACACACTAGAAGAATTAGAAAATAGGATAAGGAATTGTGCAGAGCAATTAAAACAAAACCCTGATATGATTCAACGTGCTACGAGACAAATAACGTTCAGGGCTATTGCGTGTCTCGAATGTGAAAGAGGCCATTTTGAAAACATAATTAATTAATATAGTATTGATTAAAAACTATTTTTGGTTGTTTTATTCATAATCTTAATTAATCATAATCTTATGTAGTAAGTTATACTACTTTTTTTACCATACCTAATTATACGTAAATTACAATAAAAAATAAACATTTTTGACTAGCACATTTTGGGTTTTTTTTCGATGAAATTGTTTTATCTACACGAGGTATAACTCTGAGCACTTTTTTTTGGATAGATTGTATATATAAAATCCAACAAAGCGTCTTAAGAATTTATTTTAGCATTTCTAAACTTGATTTATTTATAAATAATACAATTTTAAAAAACGTGATTAAAAGAATTCTTAACGCATACAGAGCCTAACAATATAAGATTTTTTAATACCGGTAATGAATCTGCTATAAAATAAATATACACTGTAGGTTCATGCCGTCATCGTTTTCTATAGCAGGTTTAGCGAAGATGAAATAATATCGCTACTTATGAAACACGCATTAACGCGATTAATGGATTTTCGCTCGAATTCCGAGAATAATTATGTAAACGCGTTTCAAATAGCCAGGGAGAGTATGCAAACTAAACTTTTATTAACAATGAAATGTGTGTAAAATATGTTTGCAACAGGTATTTCATTGTTAAATGCGAATTGAATGTCAAATAATTTAAAAAAAATTATTGGTGAGTGTAATTGAAAAGAAATAGTTTCCCTTTTGTTTGACATAAATAAATAAAAACTGTTGTATTTTCAATATTATTTTAGATAAGCTGATTATTTAAAAAAATAATAAACATATTTATTTAATATTTAACAGTCGCACTGCAACTAAAAATTTTTGATCCTAAACGATAATGGAAAAAAAAGTATAAACTTTATTATGAAATACGATTGATATTCAGGGTTAGGCAAGTGTATGTATCCATGCGAATATCTTTGATATGGCTACTTAGATTTTAATAAAATCTTTCACATAGGGAATTCGAAGAGCACATTTATTTTCAAATCAGACTTCCGGTTTAACCGGAAATGATGTTAACTTTTTATTTTAAATGAAACATCCTGTATATTTTTAAGAATTTCAATAGAGCGCTGCTCTGGGAGTTCAGCATTCATAAGGTTTGGCACCCGTTTGTTCAACAGTGACAGATATTTAATTAAATCTAATAATGAAAATTTTATTGCGAACAAGACAAATGAACACAAGATATATACAGTAGTCGACAAATTTTAATTTTTGTTTGCGTATGCAAAAGATGACCTTGTTATATCTAACGATGCTTGCTTTCAAAGAGTGGAGGGAGAAGCAGAGTGGTGGTCACACATACACATTTAACATGCCCTATTCCCTAGCAAACATTTGCCGGGTGTACAACACTTATTTCTCTAGGTGTGTATATTAATAGTCGATTTCTACATGCATGTACCTCAATGTACATACCCAATATCCACAAAAATTAAATGTATGGGCTGGAATTTTAAATAATTCAATTGTCGGTCCTTTTTTTATCGATGGAACACTTAATGCCGATAAATATTTATGCTTGTTAAATAACAGCATTATTCCTACTGTTCGCTCGTATGACGTCAATTTGGAGGAGCTCTGGTTTCAGCAAGATGGTTGTCCTCATCATGGTGCGAGAAAAGTGAAGGAGTTTTTGACAAACACCTTCAATGATTTATTTCTATAGAGACATATCACACAAAAAATTTACAGTAATCTCCACGAAGGAATGCATAATATAAATTGTGGGAAAAAATATTGAGAGCATTCTTAACATTAACACCTGACATGCTCAGTAATGTCCCTCAAGAATTTTATTATAGGTTGGTATACTGCCAAGAACAACGTTGTGGATTATTTGAGCCTTTAATTTAGAATATTTATTTTTTATTATTATCGAACAAGAGTTAATTTATTTTCGTTTCATGAGAGTTACATTAATTTTCTTTTCATAAGAGTTACATTTACTTTTTTCTACATAACTTAGATTTAATATTTCATTTTATCTTATTTATGCGCGTAAAATATAAGCTTTGTTAAAGTAGCACACCATGAAATAAATATTTTTGTGTAAATATTCGTGGCGACTTTTATACGTATTTCTAAGATGTGTTCTACATCCCTCTGAAGCAATACTGACTAGCTTTAATACGTATGAACCTTATCGTACTCTACTTCATCTTCTTGCATACATTCAGTGGTAACCTCGCTATATGTCTTTCTTTACTTTTATTCGTTGCGCTCTTTTCCTCTTCTACTTTCGAACCAGAAATTAAAATTTGTCGATTAGGGTATATAAAATCAATGTCAGTTAAGAAAGTTCCCGAAATTATGACCGTTTACTTCTTTACAATATGCAAGTCTGTGAACAAATTCTTGAATGACGTTTGACAAAACCTCCTCATGAATTAATTGCACTTCTTCAATTATTATATGCCGTAACTCGTCCAGATTATGTGGTCGTCTAGTATAAACCACAGATTTTAAATGACTCAAAAGGAAAAAATCTAGGAGATTTAAATCTGGAGACCGTCGGGCCATTCGATGAATCATCTACGACCAATCCACCGATTTTGGGAATGTTTCTATTAAAAAACGTCTAACATTAAACATATAGTGAGGTAGTGCCCCAATCTTGTTGAAGCCAAACCCATACAGGTAACACACCATCTTTCTAACTATTAGGAACAACCTGATCACGTAAAAGATCTAAATATATCTGTCCAGTTAGTGTACTATGAATGAAAAAAGGACTAATAATACGGTTTCTGAAAATACCAGCCCAACCGTTTAATTTCTGCGGATGTTATATATACGTTTCTAGCCTCCAATTTGGGTCATCTATTGACTAATATAAACAATTATGACGATTAACGGTACTATTTAAACAAAACGTAGCCTCGTCGAAAAACAGTAAATTGTATGTAAAATATCGGCCATTTCTGCCTCGATCCCTCTCTTTCGCAACATTCGATTCTACGATCACAATCAGCATCCGATAATCCTTGCGCTAAATGTGGTTTATACAGATGATATTTTTCATGCTTCAATATTCAGGGTACTGATCGGCAACTTATATCATAGTTTAGTGCGAGAGATGTAGTAGAAGTTTGTCGTAATGGTTCTAATGCGAACAGATTTAAAGTTACAGTACCCCCTGAAAGAAGGTATGGTAAAGTCGCATATTTACCAGTGCACGGTATTAAAGTTTGATGTTCATATTGTAGCAGAAGAGCAGGACCACATGGTACTAGGTGGCATTGTTCAACTTGCAAGGTCGGTTTATGTTTCAATGAAAAATCTAAATGTTTTTATATTTTTCATCAAAAATAGCATTTTTGTGAATAAGTAAAATTGGCCACTAGAATCCAAAATGAATTTTATTTTAAGTGTTTTTACAGGTTTAAGTAGTTTTTAGCTTCTAGTGGTTCCATAGAAGCACCACTATTTTTTTTTAATTGTAATAACTAGATAATAATTTTTTATACTAATATCTATTCTAACATTCATTTTACCAAATTTAGTAACCCAAAAAAATAGAAATAAAATTAAATACGTCCGCAAAGGTAAAACTATTTTGATAAACAAGAAAGAATGGGAATTAGTTGTAAAAGTTAGATGTGATTGCTACATATTTTTTGAACAATGTTATATTAGTCGATATGATAAGATTTTTCCCAGTTTTAGGTAACGATAGCGGAAATTCTTACCAATTGGTGCACACATTTCCATACATAATCATCGTCAAATTGTTATATTTAAGCTTAATTAACTTTACCTTTATATTAAAAAAATACTTATTTATTCTAAATGAAAAAAAAGCTTCTTTCACAGTTATTAGTATTGGGTTAGTAGAATATCTGATTAGACTAAGAGTATAGATTCTTCTAAAATATGAGTAATATAGTTTAAATGTAAATCGATTTAAGATAAATTAAACTCTAAAGTCGATAAGGTAAAGGCAGCTACATATAAGATAAATTCCCTTTTTTTATCACGAAATTCGATTATTTGAAATACATTTCGATGTAAATGAAGATCTTCAAACGACTACAGACAAACGTTTTACAAGACCTAAAAGCAGAAAGACAGAAGTGGAATCTGTAAGTTGACACTTGGAACCGCAAACACGGTCATCGAAATGTCAATGGAGAACCGATGTATGGGAAACTCACTCGTAAGTTTTTTTTCTTAGTCGGATAAGAGCGAAGAACATATTTACTTGTCGCCTTCTGATACAACTTAAATTGGTTTTTCTCTTTCTCGACGAACACAAAGCAATAGCAATTTACGAGCTTATGCTTTTACACGGCACAAAGTTTGGCGCTTAGCATACTTTACTCATTTTCCGCGAAAGTTTGTGGAACGCTCGTCTACCTAAAATTGACGTATTGTTGCACTAAAATATGAAAACATCACAACTTCGTAAAATAGTTTATCATGTTATGTGCCATCAACTGGAACGATGTGTTTAAAGTTAATAATACTTCACGAAAAAATGAACGCACAAAATGCTTCCTTGGTTTAAGATAATATAAAATTCTTGGAATATCAAATTTTTTTCTTATTTTTTTCTTACTGTATATTTTAGTGAGCATGAACATAAATAGTTGCGTAGCTCAAGATAAACAAACTCCAAACATAGAATCCATAATAAAGGTAACACTTGTATAGGTATATATATATATATATATATATATATATATATATATATATATATATATATATATATATGGTAAACCTAATCAGTAGGCGACTAAAGGTCTGTATATTACTTCAAAATATATGTTAAAAAACTCTACATGTTTCGGCAGTACGCCTTTATCAAGAGAATACAAAATATAAATTTATATTTTGTATTCTCTTGATAAAGGCGTACTGCCGAAACATGTAGAGTTTTTTAAATACATATATACAAAATATAAATTTATATTTTGTATTCTCTTGATAAAGGCGTACTGCCGAAACATGTAGAGTTTTTTAAATACATATATTTTGAAGTAATATACAGACCTTTAATCGCCTACTGATTAGGTTTACCATATCATACCAAGGTCACGAAGTTATTATATATATATATATATATATATATATATATATATATTAAAATAATAGACTTTTTTATTGGTTTAGCGACCTTTAATGACTTTTAATGTTTTCTTCTACGACGTTTCGACTCTTATTATTATTGAGTCTTTTTCAAGTAACTAGAAACAAAAATTAATACAATGAAAAGTAAGAAAATATGTTTGAATTTGTGTAAGTGCATTAGCAATTAAAATTAAATTATAATAAAGTAAGGAAAAGTTAAAATGATTACATTTGTATGAATGAATTAAAATTTTTTTAAATTAAACTAATAATAAAGTAATAATAAAGTAAGGAAACATTGAATGACATAAAACTCACCGGTTTGTTTTGTTTTAACACTCATATTGTGCACATGTGTCGTCGGAAATTGTCCGAGCCCTTTTTCAGGGAAACGACCGCGCCGCTTCGAATATTTTATTTGACTGTGTCTTTATTCTGTTTTAAAAATAGCAAAATGATCAGGGAATGTGTTAAGGGATATATAGTATATGTATTTACAAATGGGGAATAATACAAATTTTTTTTGTGAGTTTTATGTCATTTAATGTTTCCTTACTTTATTATTAGTTTAATTTAAAATTTTTTTAATTCATTCATACAAATGTAATCATTTTAACTTTTCCTTACTTTATTATAATTTAATTTTAATTGTTAATGCACTCACACAAATTCAAACATATTTTCTTACTTTTCATTGTATTAATTTTTGTTTCTAGTTACTTGAAAAAGACTCAATAATAATAACAGTCGAAACGTCGTAGAAGAAAACATTATAAGTCATTAAAGGTCGCTAAACCAATAAAAAAGTCTATTATTTTAATATTAAGACACGGCCAATAAAATAAATAAGAAAATTAAATTCTTATAAACACTAAATATATATATATATATATATATATATATATATATATATAATAACTTCGTGACCTTGGTATGATATGGTAAACCTAATCAGTAGGCGATTAAAGGTCTGTATATTACTTCAAAATATATGTATTTAAAAAACTCTACATGTTTCGGCTGTATACGCCTTTTTCAAGAGAATACAAAATATGAATCATTCATATTTTGTATTCTCTTGAAAAAGGCGTATACAGCCGAAACATGTAGAGTTTTTTAAATACATATATTTTGAAGTAATATACAGACCTTTAATCGCCTACTGATTAGGTTTACCATATATATATATATATATATTTTCAATTAAAAAATTTCGTATGATTTGCTTTGTAATTTGTAGACAGCAATGATCCCCTCTTACTTTGCAATTACATACATACTAACTTGATATTTGTAAATATTTCATATAAAAGCCGAAAAACTCCAATAATTTATCGATTGTTATATTTAATAAACGGCTAAGAAATTATCTAAAACACTCATATGGCTATGGAGTAATAATTAGCATTTTCAAATATTCAAATCTGACATCTGCTCTCAAAATACTGACATCTGCTTAATAACTGACATCTACTTTCAAAATAGGCATCTGCTTCCTAATCTGACGTTTGCTTTCATAACTGACTGCTTTCAAAACAGACATCTGCTTTCAATAACTGACATTTGCTTTCACTAACTGACATATGCTATCAAAACTGACATCAGCTTTCAAAACTGACTTTTGCTTTCAACTTGACATCTACATTCAATAACTGATATTTGATTCATTAACACTGTAACTTTATAATGCATTTCTAAATAGCTTGAAACTAGGTCTATTGTGGCTAAGTGGTAAAAGCGACAGTTCGGCAAACTGTAGACTTGGGTTATATATATTGTAGTAAACCCCGAAAGGCAATGTGGATGAAATGATTCCACAACAGGATAATGTCCACCGTTTAGTCGGCTATAAGATGTAGAATGTGGAAATTTACTACATTCAGGAATATTAATGAGACTCTTACAAATTAATTATTTATCTCAGGCGTGTGAATTAGTTCGTTTTGAAAAACTGCGGAAATAAACATACATATAAAAACAAATTATTATTAATTTTATCAATTTAAAGGGATATATATCGATTTCTTAAGCCGTTTGTCATACAAGCTGACATCTATCTCAGGGTAGAAAGAACTTACTGTGTGAAATCAGCAAGAATTTGATCTACTTTAAAACAGGTAGACATAAAAAGAAACCTTTCAACATATACCTACGGTTAAGAATAATAATAAAACTTCTTCTTCAACAAAACAATATAAAATATTTATTTTAAATTCCAGAATGCTAAAAAAGGTAACAAATACAGTAGTTGGATATGGAATACCTTAACAGGTCGGTATTTGTTTTCAAAACTTTTACTAAAAATACTATTTATACTACTATAACCTAAGTTAAATTATTCTTGCAGGAAATGTAAAAGAAAAACAAAAAAAAACGTTAGATTGTTTGCTTCAAAGGAAATATAAATTTAAAAAACACTAAATCCATGAATAAAAACTTTATAATGCAACAGTGCACTGATAGCAGTGCTAACCGAAGTGTTCGGAGAAAGAATAACCTTGATGAGGTAATTAAAATCTAAATTGACCCAAATAAATGAAAGTTAGTTCTTGAATGAACTGTAAACTTTTATTAGTATTACGAACAAAATCAGGACCAGGAATGACTGTAGAAGGTCAGGTATTCAAAGAATTATATGTTTAGGACAATATTTTCCAAATTTTCATCTGGTCCGCCATTAAAATATTTATGTTTAAAATGATGCTTTAGATGATAATTTATTAAATACTTGGATTACGCCGTTCAAATGACTTTTAATTGATAAATTAAACTTTTCGCTATATTTTAAATATATTTTTAAGTACTTTTAGTCGTTGTAATTTTTTAAATCTCTATTCTAGGAAGATGCGGACTAAGAACAATGCTGTTATTTTACGAAATATGGAGACCGTATCTGATGGGCTTTATACAACGACTCCCAAATAGACGCCGATAACGAAACAAAAACGTCCCCTTGAAATCTGCTTCACAACTTCTCATTGGTTTGATAGAACAACGGAAATGATAATCAAATTTATAATTTGATTAAATATTCAAATTGGTATCGACTACAATTTCCTTCAGAATTAATTACATACAACTAATTACATATTTAAAATTGGATATTAAAACTATTCAAAATACTATATTTATATTTCCTTTGATTTTCCTTTAGTTATTTATTTTTAATGTTAAATAAGTATTTAATAATATTTTTTTTAATTTTTCAAAATTTTATTTAGTTTTAAATTTACTAAATTAAAATATATTGTTTGAGGTAATTTGCCTCACAACAATATATATATATATATATATATACAGTAGATTTAATTAGTCGGCGATTTAAGGTCTGCTTTACTTTAATATGTATATATTTAAAATAATCTTACATGCTTCGGCACATAATGCCTTTTTCAAAGAATTTTAAATTATTTTAAAACCCAATTGACATATGGGATGACGTATTCTGAATAGTTTCCTAGTATCATTCAGTTACGACTATTTGTCAAGGTGTATCGATTTATTTTAAAATAATATACAAATGATTTTTCTTTTATGAGTGTAATTTAAGGTACCTTTTAAATCGGGATACAAAGTTAAGTCCAGATAAAAGGAAGGATCTTGGTGTATTTCTTCAAATATTACTGGAAACTGGAAAAATCTCTCGGATCTTCTAAAATCAGGACCAGGAATGACTGTAGAAGGTCAGGTATTCAAAGAATTATATGTTTAGGACAATATTTTCCAAATTTTCATCTGGTCCGCCATTAAAATATTTATGTTTAAAATGATGCTTTAGATGATAATTTATTAAATACTTGGATTACGCCGTTCAAATGACTTTTAATTGATAAATTAAACTTTACGCTATATTTTAAATATATTTTTAAGTACTTTTAGTCGTTGTAATTTTTTAAATCTCTATTCTAGGAAGATGCGGACTAAGAATAATGCTGTTATTTTACGAAATATGGAGACCGTATCTGATGGGCTTTATACAACGACTCCCAAATAGACGCCGATAACAAAACAAAAACGTCCCCTTGAAATCTGCTTCACAACTTCTCATTGGTTTGATAGAACAACGGAAATGATAATCAAATTTATAATTTGATTAAATATTCAAATTGGTATCGATTACAATTTCCTTCAGAATTAATTACATACAACTAATTACATATTTAAAATTGGATGTTAAAACTATTCAAAATACTATATTTATATTTCCTTTGATTTTCCTTTAGTTATTTTTAATGTTAAATAAGTATTTAATAATATTTTTTTTAATTTTTCAAAATTTTGTTTAGATTTAAATTAACTAAATTAAAATATATTGTTTGAGGTAATTTACCTCACAACAATATATATATATATATATATATATATATATATACAGTAGATTTAATTAGTCGGCGATTTAAGGTCTGCTTTACCTTAATATGTATATATTTAAAATAATCTTACATGCTTCGGCACATAATGCCTTTTTCAAAGAATTTTAAATTATTTTAAAACCCAATTGACATATGGGATGACGTATTCTGAATAGTTTCCTAGTATCATTAAGTTACGACTATTTGTCAAGGTGTATCGATTTATTTTAAAATAATATACAAATGATTTTTCTTTTATGAGTGTAATTTAAGGTACCTTTTAAATCGGGATACAAAGTTAAGTCCGGATAAAAGGAAGGATCTTGGTGTATTTCTTCAAATATTACTGGAAACTGGAAAAATCTCTCGGATCTTCTAAAATCAGGACCAGGAATGACTGTAGAAGGTCAGGTATTCAAAGAATTATATGTTTAGGACAATATTTTCCAAATTTTCATCTGGTCCGCCATTAAAATATTTATGTTTAAAATGATGCTTTAGATGATAATTTATTAAATACTTGGATTACGCCGTTCAAATGACTTTTAATTGATAAATTAAACTTTACGCTATATTTTAAATATATTTTTAAGTACTTTTAGTCGTTGTAATTTTTTAAGTCTCTATTCTAGGAAGATGCGGACTATGAATAATGCTGTTATTTTACGAAATATGGAGACCGTATCTGATGGGCTTTATACAACGACTCCCAAATAGACGCCGATAACAAAACAAAAACGTCCCCTAGAAATCTGCTTCACAACTTCTCATTGGTTTGATAGAACAACGGAAATGATAATTAAATTTATAATTTGATTAAATATTCAAATTGGTATCGATTACAATTTCCTTCAGAATTAATTACATACAACTAATTACATATTTAAAATTGGATATTAAAACTATTCAAAATACTATATTTATATTTCCTTTGATTTTCCTTTAGTTATTTTTAATGTTAAATAAGTATTTAATAATATTTTTTTTAATTTTTCAAAATTTTTTTTAGTTTTAAATTAACTAAATTAAAATATATTGTTTGAGGTAATTTGCCTCACAACAATATATATATATATATATATATATATATATATATATATATATATATATATATATTTCTGAATTACCCCAAAAATTGGGCTGACAAATGAAATGTTACGTTTATGTTGATAAATAAAATTGTTTCTTACGTACGGAAAAATAAAATGAATGAATGTCATAAAAACATGTGAAATTCAAATCGGGCTCATATATACTTATCTGTTTTATTATCTTCGGCTAGCTTCTTTCTCTCTTCAGGGCTAAGGTAGGTTCACTTCTTTCCACTTTTACTTTCTTTACGTAATTTATTAAGTTGGGAACGGAACAATATCTCAAGTATATTACAAAAAAAACAAAGTAAAATATTGACAATTAACTTTATTAGGGATAACGATTTTTCAAAGTTTGAGGAATTTATATTAATAATTTCGTGACACACAAGTAATATTAAGCGAGACACACTCGACGGTTGGTATTCGTACAGTATAATAATATGGTGTAAGACAGGTGCAATAATGTGTTGTCTTAGTAAAATAATTTATAACAGTGACATGGCATCAAGTTTTACAAATACAAATAGTAGATGCCAATATTTAAATAATTTGACTAAAGATTGCAGTGATAAAATATCGGTGAAAGTAATATAAATAGTTATGGAATAACAAAGTAAAGTTCTAGAAATGTACATGCGCAAGTAAAAATGGCGCGGGAGCGTTTGTTAAAATTAGCAAAAACCTGAATCTTCGTATATGATCTCCGTTGCTTCTTGTGCCTGTGTTCTGGAGACGTCTTCACAACGGGAAACGGGAGAATGTTTCTGCTACGGTCCCTCGGGATAACTTGAAATTTGTTGAAATTTCCAAGTCCGACTGCGTCTAGAGCGAATGACCGATTTCGATCGTCAACGATGGTGGTCAAGCTACGGTGAGATTTTTATGGCGGTAAAAATCTTTAAAAATTCGTAAGTCTCGGACTATTTGGTCGGCGGCTGTTAAATTTTGTCCACAGGTGGTTGGTAGGCAGATGTAACGTTTTGTAATATTAAAAATCTCTTGCACTTAATAATTTTGCTTAATTATTTTAATTATTACGGAGCACCAAAAAAACGTGACCTTTCACTGTGACGACTAATGACCGACGCTTGTTTTTTTCACTTGTTTTTAATTGCATAACTTTCCGCTAAATCGCCCCATTCTTTACTTGCATTAAATTTGTTAATATTATTAAATTAGACAATTTTACTGTGTAAAATAGTTAAAAAAATTACAATTCGATTTATAAGATAATTTTAGTTGCATAACATATGTTTTATGTGTTTACAAACACTCCGTCAATATTGGTTTTTTCCTCGGGTTATTGCACCGTTGACATTGTGGGCGGGGCTTCATCGTTCAAATGCATTTGAAAATAAATACGTTACATTTGTTTGAATAAACACGCGTTAAATATGAATTTGAAAGAAAAATGAATATAAACATTATAATAAAAAAATTAGAAAAATAAGTTAATTATTTCAAGGTGAATTTGTCGTCAAAATAACGTATTTATTCTTTGAATCAATCTTTCCCCTTCTTAATATTAACGTACAAAGTAGATATAAATATTATGGTATAAACATTATGGTTACATATTTTCTTTGTTTCTTTCAGAGAGCGACTCCTTCTTGCAATGCCTCAATATATATATATACAGTAGATTTAATTAGTCGGCGATTTAAGGTCTGCTTTACCTTAATATGTATATATTTAAAATAATCTTACATGCTTCGGCACATAATGCCTTTTTCAAAGAATTTTAAATTATTTTAAAATTCAATTCTAAAATTGGCCAATTGGGAATGGGCAATGGGCAATTGGGAATAGGTTCTCCATTGCATATCAGACTGTTGTCTTAGTACTATGTAGGGGGTTGTATGTAACTCTTTGGGATTATGTTCGCTCCAATATCTGCAACTTTGTTTATTGGCGTAACCGTCGAGAAGGAAATTTCTCAGCAAATTGCAGACGTTGGGCACAATCACCTTCTAATCACCTTCTATCACCTGACATTTAGGTGTGATATGGCGGCAGACACGTATTAATGTGAAAAGTGCGGAACAAGTTGTTAATTAACAATCGATACAAAGACTTTAAAATGTAACAATGAACACTGTAAAGTAGTTATGCATCACTCGTGCACAAATTATAAGCTGTCTGAGTTGAAGTTTTTGGATTCGGCAAGAACAAACGTCAATGGTTTTCTAACAAGTGTGTGGGCGCTGCGGTGAAGGAGGTGAGCAGGACTTCACTATCAATTAATACGTTGGACGCAAAATTAGAAGATATGAGTAAGCAAATTTGTAATCTATATAAAATAATAGAACATCAAAATAAAATGCTAGATAACCTCCTAGATAAACATAACCATGAAAAGAATAATGTAAACAGATAAATTAAGAAGAAACCTGTAACGTCACATAGGGATCCAAGTAGGAGGGTCGGCACTAGATCTCAGATGCATCTTAGTCCCGGCAACAAGGATCAGAGTACAGCAGTTCACGAGACCGTAAACATAGAAACACAAAACAACATAAAAGAAATAATACAAGAAAATGACGATGCGCATGGGTCTAAAGATATCGCAACTGCAAAGGATGTAAAAACGAGAGTAAAAACAGATATACATAGATTCTCTGAGGTTAAGCGAAGAAAAACCATACGTGGTAGAAATACTTCTACTTCGCTGGCTACTGTAGAAATCGCAAATGGATATTTATATCAAACTTTTTGAATACAATTACTAAAAATGATATAATAAAATATCTACAGAAAAATGAGATAAGAGTAATAGCATGTGAGAAACTAGTTATTAAAAACACAGAAATTGCTGCTTTTAAGATAGCAGTTCCAGAAAAACACATCGAACAAACTTTTGATGAAAATTTGTGGCCTGAAAACGCAATAGTTAGACATTACAAAAATTTTCGGCGACGAGCCACGGTAGAATCTCGGAAGAACTAAAGAAAAATAAGATGAAAAGAACAAGTTTATTTACAATCATGCATCAAAATATACAGAGTCTGTTATATAAAACTAACGAAATTGATATGTTGCTGAACAACATTGAAGATGAAGTTCAGGTTATTGCGCTCACAGAACATTGGCTTAGCGTTGGTCAGATAAACTTTGTTAAGCTGGATAGCTATGTATTGGGATCGTATTATGGCAGGCCGTCCAAAAGGTGCGGCGGTTCCTGTATCTATATCCGAAAGAATATTGGTTTTACTGAAATGGAAAATCTGAAACAAAAAAGTGTTGAATCACATATCGAATGTAGCAGCATAAAAATACAAAAATCCAATATACTAATAATTAATGTCTACAGACCACCATCTGGGAATATTAATACATTCTTTGATGTATTCGAGGATATTCTGCGTACTATATCTGGAAAGTATATGGTTTGTTGGTTTCTGGCGATTTCAATGTAGATTTGCGGCGAGAAGGAGATACTAACGTCAAAAGAATGAGAGACATCTTGGCATCCTTTGGTTTGGTTGAGGCTATAAGGGAGCCTACCAGAGTCAACAAACATAGTGATAACATATTTACGAATGTAAAAAACTTCAACAGTAGTGTTGTCATAACTGCACTATCCGATCACTACTGTCAAAAAATTAGTTTTAGTATCGAAAATGAAGAGCCTTGCTTTCAAGGAATATGGAAAAGACAAATTACTGATGAAAATTTGCAAGAGATACTAAAGTACTTGAACTCTATTGATTGGTCAGTGACTGCCAGTATGCAAAATCCTGATGCAGCCTATTGTACTCTTCAGCAATACATTATAAATAAATTAGATGACATATGTCCTAGGAAACACAGTAAATCTTATAAAGACAAAAACTTCAAATGGATAACTGAGGAAATAAGACAGAAATGTTGTATAAAAAGGCAGATGTATCAAGATATGAAACAGGGCCTGATTAATTGGGAAACTTACAAAGTTTATTCTAACACATTAAAAAAGGAAATAGAATATCAAAAGAGGAAAGAGAACAGTGCATTTATTAACAATTCAAAAACAAAATCAAAGTAACCTGGCAATTAGTTAAGCAAATTACTTCAGAAAAGAGACAAAGCCCACTTAATGTTGCAGACATAAATATAGACGAAAATTTTAAAGACAGAAGTGAATTGTTGTCTTACATCAATAATTACCTCCTTAATATGTGTAATGATATGGAGCAAGGATTGGATAGATGTGAATTCTCGGATTATAATCATCATACACTATATCTGAGACCAACAACATGTTTTGAAATAGAAGATATAATTCAAAATTTAAAAACCACAAATTCGGTTGGGTTCGACGAGGTGCCCATGAAATTAATCAAATACTGCAAGACAACACTGTCAGTCATATTAGAACCTTTGATAAATCAGAGTCTCGAAACAGGTATATTTCCGGATATACACTCGAGTATAAAACTTATACACAAGAAAGGGGACAAGAAAGACATAGAAAACTACAGGCCCGTTTCCCTGCTACCGAATATATCCAAAATATATGAAAAAATTATATATAGGAGATTATACGCATTTGTTATAAAGCATAATATTATTACTAACAGACAAAATGGTTATATAAAAGATAAATCCACTTCAAGAGCTGTTTATGAAGCTATAGAAGACGCATTGAGCGGAGTAAATGAGGGAGATGAGACTGCGGCGGTGTTCATGGATCTATCGAAGGCCTTCGATAGTGTCAATTACTGAAAATTGTTCACCAAACTTGAACGTATGGGTACCAGAGGCCTATCATTGGACCTAGTCAAATCGTATCTGTCAAATCGGAAAAAACGTGTGGTTGATGAGGGATTTGGGACTGCAATGTATTCTGTCTGGGGCACTCTTAAAAGGGGTGTGCCTCAGGGTTCGGTGATGGGCCCCCTGCTTTTCCTTCTTTATACCAACGAAATACCGGCAATTACTAACCACCTAACAACTTTGTATGCGGATGACGCTGCTGCGGTTGTGAGATCTCGTGGTGATATCGGGGAGGAAATAATAAGAACTACCACAGTATTTCAAGAATGGTTTTCCAAAAACGACCTCAAACTTAACGTAAATAAGACAAACGTTATCCAATTTAACTATTATAAAGAAGTGAAACATCCCATGAACTATAAAGGAGAAGAACTTACCTTTTGAGCACTAAATTTCTGGGAGTATATGTTGATAGCCAACTAAATTGGAACGCACATATCGAATACTTAGCTTCAAGCACGTCTGGATTTGCATATGAATTGCATACTATAGCTTCCTCTGTAGATAGAGCCACTGCACTGGATGCTTGCTATGCCTATGTTCAATCCCGTTTGCGATATGGCATAATCTTTTGGGGTACATCTGTGGACGTCTCGAGAATTTTCATTCTGCAGAAGATGTGCGTTAGGAATGTTTTTGGACTGGGACGAAGAGACACATGTAGACCGGTATTTATAGAGAACAGGATACTTACCTTGCCATGTCTTTATATATTTGAGTGCGCGTTATTCGTAAAAGCAAACTATGTCCTATTTGCAAGCAAAGAACTCACTCATCAGTATGACACAAGAGGTGTTAGAAACGCGTATATAGTGCCTTCCCAAACTAGCAAATCTCTAATAAGTAAGAGTGTAGTAACACAAGCGACGCGAATATATAATCATTGGCCAATTGCTATAAAAATTGAAAAAAAGACAAAATTTAAACAAGTTCTGTGCCGCCTGCTAACATTACAAGCATTTTACAGTATACAAGACTTTCTAGAACATGTATTTTGATCATAGTGCGATGACTTGCAGTGTAATTTAATGTAGACTTTTGTTTTATATGTCCACAATTATTAATGTTAATGTGAATATTAATTTAAATATTTTTACCATTTTTTAATGTTTTTTGACGTTTTCCATACATGTACGATGTAATACGGAATAAAGTTTATTATTATTATTATTATTATTATTATTAAGAGTTCTTGGCTCACTTGGAGTTTCTAGGGATAGAACTGGAGATGCTGTTTTTAAATTTTTTTCACAGTTGGCGGTATGCGGAGGGTCGTAGCGCGTGGACGAACAGAAAGTCCTGCACTTTGCTGTGTAGGTATCCTCACTCGGTCGATATTTTCGGAGATTCTAACTGCCCTCCGCCCTCCCCGTTGATGCCTTATGAGTCATGAGTCATGAGTGTCATGAGTCATGACACTATCTGTTATTTAATGTCACGCTACCAATCGAAGAATTGCGTTGCAGTTAGGCAAGTGTCCATGACGGGCGACATTAGATCGGATCCTGACCGTTTTGGTAATATCGCTTTACGGCACACTCTTGCGGGGTTCAACCCATCGTTGCAACTGAAATTGCCAACCCTCCCGAATCTAACCGCATCTTTGCCATTCATCTAGGGCCACCTGCACTGAAGTACAACCCATTTCTGAAACATACGAACCTGTTGGCGAAGCTTGGACATATACTTTATACGAGGGAGGCATTGAGAACTTTTAGAAAATCAAACAAGGACTAGTTTTAAAAAAATAAATGAAAAAATAAAAATATTTCTCTTAAACCAATCCTTAAAGCAATGTTACCACTCTTCCTGAGATACTTCAGAAACCAGGTTTTTATAATGTTTCACTGCTTCATCTGATGACGTAAAAGTGATTCCATGCATTTTATCTTTAATTTTTGGGGACAAAAATAAATAATAACGTGCTAGGTCAGGGCTGTGTGTTGAAGGATCCGTGCTACTGACGTTTAGGGCATCCAGTACAGTTAGTTTCGATTTATGCGACGATGCGTTGTCATCGACAACAAGGTTTTCTAACGTTTAACTGTTAATGTAAAATTTTTTGGATTTGATTCATACCAATGCCCAATGTTGCCCGAATAAATTCATATAATGTCCGTAGCATTGGTCGAACAGTGGAAATATTCTCATCAGTAGCAGCGGTTCTTTGGGGGCCTTCATCAAATTCATCACTAAGAAAAAGCCGATCTCTTTTGAATTCGTTCTACCAATTGTTGCCTTATAAGAGGCTGTTTCGCCAAATATATGTCTAAGTCGGTCTTCATATTGTTCAGGCGTTAATGAGTATGACGATTTATAATCGTAAAAAATCATAGCTTGGAAATGATCTTTAGTCAAATTTATTTTTGGATGAGTACAAAATCATTAAATTATGATAATTAATCAACTATTAGAGCTAATCGAACAAACTACACCGCAATCAACTCGCAAAACATTAAAAAGGAGCTGCCAAATAAAAACAAATTTCATTATCTTTAGAAACATGACATTCTAGGATTTTTCAGTGTTCCCCTTGTACATTTTCTTATAAAAAGAACTAATCTTCTGTACGAAACTGGTATCTAATTACCCTCTCTTCGAGCAGCCTTGATCTATACTCTGCAACTTTTTCTTAAAAGTATGTAGGAAACCACATTTGTTAATGCGAATGCAGCAGTTGGAGAAATTATGAGGACTATAATGGTTTCGCAAACTGAATGTTCTTGCTGTGATGTTTAGAGAAATCTGAAATGCATTCAGCTGACCTAAATATCAATATACGAGGGTGGGTCGGAAACTAAGTGGCCTAACAAAGAATACGGAAGCTTTTTTATTTTTCAATATAATCTCCCTCTGGCTCAACACACTTATATAACGATATTCATAATTAGTAATGCCTTCGTTGTAGGTCGATGAGCTAGACGAAAATCTCTTACCGCCGAGTTATTTTTTCAGGTTTGTAAAGAGATTATAATTGCTTGGAGCCAAATCTGGGGAATAGTGTGAATGAGGCACTAATTCAAATCCAAATTCATGAATTTTTGTTATTGCAATCGCAGACTTGTGGACAGGTGCGTTATCCTGATGGAAAAGCACTTTCTTCTTTGCCAAATGAGTCCATTTCTTGCTTAAATATTGCAATAAATTGACATAATATTCCCCTTTCATTGTTTTCCCCTTTTCTAAGTAGTCGACCAAGATAATTCTCCGACAATCCTCCCAAAAAAGTTGCCATAACCTTTCCTGCTGACAAAATCGTTTTTGCCTTCTTTGGTGGTGGAGAACTTTTGTTCTTTGGATTGTTCTTTCACATCGGCAGTGTAATGATGGACCCATGTTTCGTTGACAGTAATGAAACGGCGTACAAAGCTCTTCTGATTGCGGCAAAAACGCTCCAAAAGGTTGCGAGAAACATTCAAACCATTCAGTTCTTGCTCCGGTGTGAGTAACCGCGGCACCCAACCCGCCGAATATATTATTATTTCCAATGCTTCAGTTAAAATCCTTCCCACACTGTCATTGAGATACCTACAATATCTGCTATCTCGCGCAACTTTACTCGACGGTTATTCAAGACGATACGGTGGACTTTTTCAATCGTATCCGGAACAGTAACAGTTTTGGGCGTCCGCTACGGGGTTCATCATTTGTGTTCTTATGAACACGCTTAAATTAGGTAACCCCGTTTTCATCCATTGGAAACGGAGGAGCGGATTCTGATAGAGTTGAACACAGCTCTGCTTTGATTTCGGTAGGTGTTAAGGCTTTCAAATGAAAGTACGTTATCACTGCTCTCAACTCAGTTTTTTTTCCATTATTATCAAATCACGCGAGGCGTTCACTTTGGCGTTCTATCAAAAGCAGACTAATTGACAGAGTGCTCTCATATTTAACCTATTAGAGGATGATTCTACCGAATGGTAAAGAAGATTCCTGCGAATTCGCGCTACCTCTGTGTTAGGCGACATAATTTCCGAACAATCCTCGTATGTAACATGAAAGTATTCATTTAGATATATAAAATGTAACTAATTGTTGGAACGACCCACATAGTAATATGTAACATTATTTAATTCAACAAAAACAAATAAATAATATGATAAGAAATGTAGGTTTGGACTGTATTTATTTTTATTAATTTATTACATATTTTTGTTCTGCCTCTTACAATTTGAGATTTCTTGTTTATGAAGAAAAAAGAGGTTTTGCATAAGTCGTAATACTTGAATGAAAGAGAAATCCGAGCTTAACGTCATACACTCGTCGCTGCCTATATTAACTTCCAGGACGTGATATTTTTTTATCTCAGAATACAGAATAATGGTGAAGTCTACTGAAAAAAAGCACTTTTAAGAGAATTATATGAAAAGATGTCATTAATTTATGGTAAAAAGAACAAATGAATGTATCAGATTTAATAGAAGACACAATACGAAACAAAAGTCAAAAACATCACAGAAATAAACTTATTATAACCACTGAAAGCTAGTATAAGACAAAGAAATTGCTAAAGGCTGATTTTCAATATAACGATGATTGTCATAATATGCGAGATTAAGGACAAAAGTACTTATTGAGAGTGAGGAAGAAATATAATTAATAAAAAAATTAAAAATAATTTATACAATGTGTCCACGAATGGACTTAACTATACTTGCAAAAAATCTTATTTTCAATTTTTCGAAAAAATCATTCTTCACAAGTTTTCTTGCCTATTACAATAACACGAATCAGGTTTAGAAAATTCTATTTCGTTGAACAGGGTGCGCTAAAAAGAAAAAAAACAAAAATACAGATTTGAAATATCAAAAACTTTTAAATGAAACTTTTTTGAATCACCGAAATGAAAAAGTTTAACAGAAAAAATCAATAATATCTTTATTTAACTTAATACAGTGAAGTGTATGACAAAAAGTAAAATTTTATTCAACATGAAACCCTTCTATGGCAACGCATTTTTTTATCCTGTTTCGAAATTCGCTATAAACATTGTGAATCATACAAAATAATACAAATCTGTATAAAAACAAATTTGTATCTGTACAAACATGGACACACAGTACATATTTACCAGCGTTTGCTTCAACCACCAGACGCATGCTTTTCTGTGTAACCACTTTGTCAATGATGGGTTTACGAAGACAAACGACTGTAGGTACACTTTGCGATCATGTAGCAAGTTTTGTCCTATCCGATGACATCAGATAACCTCATGCCATCTGACGGACAAAACTGACCACGCCGGTGCAAAGTGTTTCTTCTCGAATAGCTAAGCTATTACAGGAAAAGAAAAAATACGCATATTACTCCGAGTCCATTAACTCGTCGCCAGGTGGCGTAGTGTAGCAAAAACAAATTGCATGTCGATGCGACAATTCACATCAAGCTTTGATACAAAATAATACAAATCTGTATTATTGGTTGAAAAATATTATGAATTATCAAGTTAATCTAATATCAATGACATTAGAAATATAAGTGATTCATTATTTAAAAACAATAATCTTGATTTATTACATAACAAAATAAAGTAGCACTTCTCAAAATAATACAAAATTAATTTCAACTAAGTTTTAGTAAAAATAACACCCATGGCAAAACTTCATTTGACATTTTGATGTCTCATGTTAAGCTCTTTCATTTCAGTACTTCAAAAAAGTTTAATTTGAAAGTTTTTGATTTTTTAAATCTACTACTGTACAACAAAATCGAATTTTCTCAAAGTAACTTGTAGTTATATAACAAGCAAAAAAAGGATGTTTTTTTATAATTAAAAATATTTTTTTTATAAATATAGTCTAGTCCATCCGCGGACATACTGTATATTAAATACCATAGAATAGCAGTTAAAGCAAAACGAATGATCATTCGAACCGAAGGTGCAAACTCAAATTATAGAACAAATAATGATAACTTTCCAAGAATTAACACAAAGATGTTCCGAACAAAGGGATGCCAAGTCTTATTATTGCTGAACTCTCAGGGTAGAGCTCTATTAAAATTTGTAAAAATATACAGAGTGTTTCATTTATAATAAAAAAGTTAGCATCGTTTCTGGGTAAACCGGAAATCTGATTTGAATATAAATATATTCAGGCAATCCACGATTTACATTTAATTAATTGTAGAAAGTCTTAAAATCTAAGTAGTTATGTCAAAGATATTCGAATGGATCCATACATTTGCCTAACCCTGTTTAACAAAATTGTTCATAGGTTAGAATAACAAGTATATTGCATATACTTACATTGTGTTTATTACATATATTATTTTTGCAATTAGAACATACCATTTTGCTTTTGCGATCTATTTTTGAAGAACACATTGAGCATCTTCTTCACTTGATCGATTCATTTGTTTGAGCTATAGGTGAATCAAAGATATCAATAAATTTTTTCAAGCAATCCACATTGCTACGTCGTATGTTAGGATTAGTCTATCTTCTTGCAATAAAGAGTATCACCAATTCCTTTGTTAAATCATTTATGAACATGTGCGAGTGATACCAGCGTTATGATTTAGATCTTTTTTATATGATAATCGAGAGGTAATTGCTCGACCTTGGAAGTCAATTGACTGGTCCATTTCTTACCAACTTATCGTCAAATTTTGCTTTCAATAAGTCTATGGCTGCGGTCACTGCATGCACGTAGCGCCATATTATCGAAATCACGTTTCGTCTCGATCAATGTCAATCGTATTTTTAAACAAAGAATATACTGCCAAGGTACAGTAACAATCTCCACCGTAACGCGAGTTTCGGCTTCATTTTTGAAGAAATAAGGTCCGACGATACGACCAGCGTGCAAACCGTTTCAAGCGATACATTTTTCTGGATGTAATAGAGTCTATAGGATCTCTTGTGGATTAGTCTCACTCCATATGCGGAAATTTTGTTTATTAAAAAACCCATTCAGTCTAAAATGCGTCACATCTCTAAACACAATTTTGCGATAAAACAATGGGTCAGTTTCCAATTGCTCCAGGGTCCAATTGGTAAAAGAACGACGCATATGATGGCCTCGTGGCTTTAGTTCCTGTACCAACTGGATCTTATACAGGGGTAGGCCGATATATTTATGTAAAATGGACAGAGTCCCAATTCCTGTGACCGACGACGAATAGATAAATCATCTTCTACACTCTTGTTTACAGCGGCGATATTCTCTTCAGTACGGATATTCCCTTGACATGTTGCTGTTATTGCATCACTTAGACAGGGTGTGATACGAATTGTATCCACAGTTAGACAGATGGATTGTTCAGATAGATGATTATTTCGGCCACAAAAATCAGGAAGGTATCAATAAGTTACACGAACAAACGAGTAAATTTAGAAAATTTGGTAGCATTGTTCAAGGGTGAGACTATTATTGAGTCCATAAGTGTCAAATATCGAACGCAGTAAAACGACAGATCAGTAATAATATATATGTGTAACTTAATAGTAAAATAGATCCCTATGTATAACTTCCCCTCACGTTGTTTGGATATGCCTTGCTCCGCAAAATTACAGACGGATCGCCTATCAAGCTACACATCTATATATATATATATATATATATATATATATATATATATATATATATATACACTGTGTCTATAAAGTATGGACACAAGCCCGTAATAACGTTATTGTGCATTATTTGCACTATTATTGTGCATTATAATGCACAATAACGTTATTACGGGCTTGTGTCCATACTTTATGGACACAGTGTATATATATATGTTATTTGTACAGTAAGAGCTTGTTTGAAAGTTATTCCTACCATAAGTTCTATCTACAAAAGAAACACCCATTATATTAGATTTTCCCACCCCTCGCAGTTATTTTTCTCAACAACCTGTACATGAACGATGTGTTCCTTATATGTATTTTAAGTAAGGCACGTTACATTTTAATGATATCCCAATATAATTCACTCAAAGTCTTGGGAAGAGTCAACGAAAACGTAACGTTTGTTGATTTATAGGTTTTGTACGGGGATTTCCGAGGCTAGTAGATGTGGTCTCTCAAGAGAATATCAAAGTTTAGTGTTGACGACGAACATTTTCACCGTGATATTTAGGCTTTTTGTTATCTTAAGGGATATTCCAAATGGCTTTGTGGCAAACTTAGACACATGGCACGAAGACTAATTTCTCATTTATGTGCAGAAAAAACGCGGCGAATTTAGTAACTCGAGGAGGATTTGTTTTCGGCTTATTCTCGAGTGTGATATAATTTAATTACAAGCTGGAACATAATTATTGTATTTTTCGGGTCGTAAAAAGTTCTTTTGAAGTTTCTAAACACTTTTTCGTAATTCCAAAATATGTTCCTAATAATTAATGAATAATCAAATTAACTCGCCGAATGGCAAAATAAATTTTTTATTATATCTGTAGATTTGCAGCTCCATAAAAGTTACACATCTGGAAAATAGAATTTTTTAATATGTAATAAAATAGAAAGACGTGGATGTTGACGGAAAATTTGATTTATGGTAGAAGTGTTGAACAGATATTACACTTTTTTCCTTTCATTTCAAGGATTTAATTATACGGATATGTCCTTATTTCTTTTGGATAAAAAGGAAGACTCTTAATGAATTTTTAGTTCTAATATATTTCTTGGACAATTAGATGCTAAACTATATCACAAAGTAGTAGCTTCTCATACATAAATAAATGTAATACCTGAGAATAATGTTTTAATATTGTATAGTTAGTGCTATTAAATACTTGGCTAAAGTCTGTGTAAATAACGTCCATTTGAATACGAAAATCCATGGCTGTTATATCTTGAATACCATAAATTAAGTTAGTTGCTCTAGATCTGTCTTTTATAAATCCATGTTGTGTTAATTAAAGTTTGTGTTAAACATTTACATAAATTTTCTTGTTCTAATTTTTTTGTAAAGCTTCCACCTACACGGAAAGTTTGTTTTCAGTATCAAATTAAAGAGGATTTTCAATTTAACAGCAAATACCATCGCGATACATATTGCTATGGATTTTTATTTAAAAAATAAAATTTTTAAAATAAAATATTTTTGTGAAAGACTGTATATTAAAAATGTTAATAAATTTTGTAGAGAGAAAAACTTGTTATCCGGTGTCGCTCTCATGTAGAGATCGATGTTGAAAGGGGAGACGAAGTCTGCATGTAAAACGAGAAGGTTGCTTTCTTCGAGAGATATATTTTATATAAATATATTTGAATTAGTTCGGGTTTTGTATTTTTGAAAGTGATTTATAGTTGATGTTATATTGATATTAGAGTCCCGATTTTTATTGAGTAAAATTCCCGAGATATTGGTGATTAAAATTGATTAAGCACCTTTTTTCGCGAGAGTCTCCATTAACCTTGTAAGTAGAATTAAAATTTTATGACGTCATAATTATTATAAAGATATTTCTACTGTATTAAAACAAGTAGTTAAGATAGTTAATTATTAGGAATATAGATAATACAAACAGAAATAAGAAAAACACCCAAACCACAATATATAACAATAAATACTATATACGTATTTCGGCAACTAAGTTGCCATCTTCAGTAGAATAACCTTAAAAACTGAAAAAAAAGAGTGTTAAACGTAGCGTTTTTGGCTAAGGTAAACGTTAGAAGATATGCTCTTCACCAAATCGCCAGTGGCATATCTTCTAAGGTTTACCTTAGCCAAAAACGATACGCTTAAACTCTTTTTTTCAGTTTTAAGGTTATTCTACCGAAGATGGCAACTTAGTTGCCGAAATATGTATATAGTATTTATTGTTATATATTGTGGTTAGGGTGTTTTTCTTATTTCTGTTTCAGATTACAAGCCACAGTCTCCACCAATTTTAGATAATACAGTTTAGTATTAAAAATCTTTTTTTTTTTTATTATAAATGAAAGTTTGTCCGATTGGAGTCAGGGTATTTTGTGCTTGGTGATTGCACATGTGTAGTTTTTGTTCGCGTATCAGTATCTGAGTATACAGCGTGGTTTTATTTGGAGAATTTAATATTAAACTTTATTATTTTAGATGTTTGATCGGAGTCATTAAGGAGGATGTTTTCCATTCATTTAGCGGTCAATTGTCAATGAATGTTTTTACCTTCAGTATCTTTGTTATATGATACAGCATCTTTATAGTTTGTGAAGATATATATTTTTAATTTTTTTTTATTTTTGTATTTAATATAGTATATTTTTATTTCACCTTTTTATCTGCGTTTGTTTTATTTACTCACTCCAATTTTGTTAAATATTTTATACCTATATAAAAGAATATATTTAAAAGAAACTTAAAGAGAAATTAGTTTGGAATCAATATATAAAATAAGTAAATAAATTTTTGTGAACATTTCACTTGCGCTCAACTATATATTTTAGCCACGTCTTTCCTAAGTGGAACCCGAGAAGTTAGAGGTCTCAGATTTGAAGATTCAACGGCTGAGAAAACCTAGTTGGGAAAACTAGTTGTGGATCGTGGTGTAACAAATCTTCAACCCACTATTCATAGCAATATGTCGTGAATAACATTAATTAAGTTCGTTCCTCTAGATCTATCCGTTATACCAATGGGTATTAATGAAAGTTCGTGTTGAATATTTACTAAATTTTCTTGTATAAAATTTGTCAAAATATTTTTGTGAAGTTTCCACATTGGAAAGTAGTTCATTTTCACTGTCAAATTAAAAATTATTATGAATTTAACGAGTAGCGCGCGACAGTTTTAATAGAAGAAATATGGTTTTATCGTCATTTGCTGTTTGGGTATATTTCAGTTTTTTTTTTTAAATAAACTTTTTTTTCAAAGCTTTTTTATTTTTAATTATTATTCAATTATACTATTACATTAAATCGAATATAAAGAATTTAACGTAAAACACATTTTATATAAAGGGTAGCAAAAATAATTTTCTTATTCACATATTATACAAAGCATGTAGATTATTAGGTATGTAAAAGACAGCGAAAACAACGTAACAAAAATTAAGTCATCTTATTTAACAAGTAAGAGTCAAGAGTACTTTGGTTTCTTTTCTTAATTGACTCAGTATTAACAAAATTGATACGTGATAAGGGCGTCTAAAGGACTTCCCTCTTTCCTTTTCTGCAAAAAAATTGTCTTAACTTTTCGATGCAACTTCGTGCTTCTGGCAAAAGAGCGGAGGTGGTCTCGATTTCTTCTTCGCTGTCAGAATCAACATTTTCGGCTTCTCGTAGGCGTTCTTTTATATCATCAATGATATCTTCATCAAGATTTTCTTTTTCATCGCAACAACTTAAATCTTTGTCCAAATCGGTGAATTTCTCTTGATTTTGTATTCCCCTCTCTTTCAACACAATGTCATCGTTTACATCTTCATCAATTTTCTCGAGGCTTTCACTCAAGCTTTTCACTCAATAAGCGAAACAATTTTTCATCGTTTTCCTATTATATCCCTCCAGCTGTCTACAACGAAGTTTATGGTTTGCAGAATGTTGACTTTACTGCTTACATTTGTAGCTGTCGAGTTTGATCCCAATAAATTTTCTTCATTTTTTCCTAAAATGAAATTTATTATTTAGTTCTGTACTTAGTTTTTAGGTTTTTAATAATGCCCATGTCCAAGGGTTGACTCAAGGATGTTGTGTTTAGTGGCAGATATTTAAGGGTTATGTTCATTAGAGTGTCGGTGTATGGATGAGCAGGACAATTGTCTAGAATCAGAATGATGGACCTGGATTGGCGTTGCAATTCTTTATCCCAATTTTTCAGCCAATCTAGAAAAATTAACGACGTCATCCATGTATTCGAATTAGCATGATCTTCGACGGGCAATCTCTCGATATCCAATTCTGTAAAACAGCGAGGTCTTTTTGCTTTTTCCAATAACAAGCAGTGTTTTCTTGTCATTCCCCGTCATGTTCGTACTTCATACAGTTATTGTTTCCATTGCTTTCATCGAACCTGCTAAATTGCCTTTTTTAAAACAAAGAGAACCATCTGGAGTTGCTCTATAATACAAACCTGTCTCATCGGCGTTGTAAATGTTTTCCGGTATAAATTCGTTCATAGTTTCAGGAAGCCTATCGAGTTTCCACCTATCAGCAGACAAAACATCAGCACTCGCTTTTTCCCCAACTTTTTTAAACTTGATGTCGTGTCTCTTTTTCCAATAAGAAAGCCACCCCTCGGTCGCCTTAAAATTTTGATGCTTCGTGTCCAGCTTCTTTGCAAACTCTTCGGCTTTGCATTTTAACATAGACCCGGACACACGAACACATCTTTTAGTATCAATGCAAAACCATTTGCTAAGCGCTTCGTCAACTTTAGCATCTTTTCTTTCACGTTTACGTTTTTGCTGCACTCCACGCCCACTCGCACCTGCGATGCTAATTTGTTCACGGAGTTCCCATTCATTTGCACGAATTCGCGCAATCGTAGTTTTCGGTACCTTTAAAATATCAGACAAACTCCGATTTGTTGTGTTTGGATGCTCTTTTATTTTGTTTAACAGTTCCAATTTTTGAACAACACTTAAGTCTCTTAAGGGCATTTTGAACGAAGAAGCCCACACACAATTTGTATTATGTACAACTTGGAAGAGCCCACATTAAGAAATAACTCGACTTTTGTCCCCCGATTATTCGATGTTTTGTCCCGATAAAAAGGTGACGTTTTACTTATCTTTGATTCCGTTTTATTAGAAATGTCCCAAAAAAGCGGTTGACCCATTAGCCGAGGACTCAATTAAGCGGAATCGTTCCTTATGTTGCGTGGAAGGATGTTTTCATATTTTTTTTCCAAATTTTATCGGCAAATATTAAAAAATTAACAATATGTGAAACATGAATTTCTATGAAGTATGCCGTAAATTAAAATTTACTACTTAACCTACGAAGTCGTATATTTTGACAGTTTCATACATACAAATAAATAACAAATAATAGGTATTTATTGAAAACTATACCAAATGTTGAAAATATTGTCCTTCAAGATCAATGCACTTTAAAATCCTCCGTTCAAAATTTCTGATGATATTCTGCAACATTACTGGATTGTTATTCATTTCCATGCATTTCTGTTCGATTCTCTGTAGCATATCATTCAAATTCAATATAGGTGTTCGAAATATGTTATTTTTTAGATAAGGCCACAAAAAGAAGTCGCAAGGTGTTAAATTGCATGAACGTGCAGGCCAGGCAATTTCAGTATTTCGACTAATTATACGCTCATCAAAAAATTCTCTTAAATAATCCAAAGATTCTGCAGTACAGTGATATGGTGCTCCGTCTTGTTGGAAATATGCATTTTGAAGTTCATCATCATGCAACTGATTGACAAATGGTTGCAAAATTTCCATACGGTACCTATGAGCAGTTAACGCTCCCTGAAAAAATATTCGTCCAATAATTACATATGGATTTTCACTACTCCAAATTCTTGTATTTTGTGAATTTAGGTATCCCGTTTTATAAAACCATGCTTCATCAGTAAAGATGACTCTTTGCGAAAGTTCTCCATTATTGTTCATATTTACAAACCAATTACAAAACTGTAGTCTACGTGGGTAATCAATTTCTAACAATTCTTGTGCTGCCGTGACACGGTATGGATAAAGTTGCATATCTTTTTTTAATAACTTGTGAGTTGTACCAACAGAAAGGTTTATTTGTTGACTCAAATGTCGAACAGATGTTTATGGTTCATTTTCCATTATTTCTTCAACACGATTGACAACTTGAGGTGTACGTTTCTTAACTGCTCCGCTGCCTGATTTTCTTAAGAGACTACCAGTTTCAGAAAAAAGTTTTAAAGTTCTATCCAAAGTATTCTCAAATTGTATATAATCTATTACAAAATGTGGAAACTCAATTTGAAATTCTACCATGCAATCTTGAACTGAATAAACCCATAAACCATCAATTTTATTAACAACTTCGAAAATAAGCCTGAACTAAAAAAAAATTATGTTCTAAAGTGAAAGCCATTTTAAAACTGAGAAGCAATTTATTTCAACCAGAATAGATGCACGATTATTTTATGCACTAACTGATATTTGTGATTGACATTATCAAATGTCATTTGGATTTACGTTTACGGAACAACAAACACATACTAATATATTTGCGTCTTATTCTATCAAAATTTAAAAGTAACCTAGATTGACTTTTTAAATGAACGCTTGTTAGTATACGAGTATACCGTCGCTTTTTATAATTATATGTAATTGAACGTTTATATTAAAAAAAAACCCCTTTAAAAATGCAATAAGTGCCGAAACATGTAAGAGTTAAAGTATCTGAAGTAAATAAATATTCAATAAAAATACACCTTAAATCGCCAAATAACGAAAATCCCGATTTTCGCTCGATTTTTTCTCAACACTCGATTTTGACGTCAAAAAAAAATTTGTAATGCATGAAAATAAAATTTTCATCAGTCACTTTGGTGACAATGTCACATTTGACAAATCTATAGTCAGTTTATTTTTTAAAATGCTGTAATTATTAGTATTACAAAAATCTATTATCAAAACTAAATATTAGTTTTGAAGTAGAGTTTTGTATTCTGATATTCGAAATGATATTTTTGAAATTTAAGTAAAGCAGGATACTATCTGCAGTTTTGTTAATAATTTTTTTAAAATTGTAATGATGATTATTCATTGGATGTTCTTATTAATCTTCAAGAAGAACCAAAAACATCACTATCAAAACTGTTCTTATATCACAATATTAGTGAGAGATCTGTAAAGAGGATATTGTCGAAAAATAGGTTTCGTCCGTATAAAGTACATTTAGTACAAGAATTAAATGAAGATGATCCCGATAGAAGGATGTAGTTTTGTGAAAAAATGATCAATATGATTTTTCCTACATGGACACATGTATATCGACATAACTGTCGCTACTGGGCTGATCAGAATCCTCATTGGCTGGAAGAAAATTACACACAATATCTTCAAAAATTAAATGTATGGACAGGTTTAATCGGATACATAATCGGACCTTTCATTTTTAGGAAAAATTTGAACAATATTCGTTATTTACAATTATTGCGCGAGGAAATTGTTCCAGTATTAATTCATTTATTTCCAAACCCCATAAATCCTGCACTATTCTCAGATGCTATCTGGTATCAGCAAGATGGAGCCCCGCCGCATTATGGAATAAGTATTTCCACAGCGTTGGATAGGTCGAAGAGGATATATTGAATGGCCTCTGCGATCGCCCGATTTAAGTCCTTTAGACTTTTTCTTTTGGGGGCATTTGAAACCTAATGTCTATAAGACTAAACCTCAGTCGCTCGACGAGTTGGAAGATCGAATTAGGATGGCGTTTCAAGAGATAACACAAGACGTGATTCAGAAATAATTAAGGCCATTCGTTGTTAGACTAGGATACTGTCAGGCTGCAGAAGGTCATCAGTTTGTAAATGTTCAAACTGATGAACTTCTGCATCGTCTTGTTTTAAATAGTTTCTTGTTGCTAACCTCTTCCAATATGTTATAAGATATAAACCGTATATCATTGTAATTCTTGAAAATGTGTGTACATAAAAGTGTTAGAATATACAGAGTGATCCATTTAAAAAACTACCGATGACGCCATATCTCGAAACAAGTGAATGTTGTAGAAAAATAAAGTATGTAATAGAGTAGAATAGAAATACTACAAAAACTTTTATTCAAGTTATTTTTTAAAAGAATACATAATTTTGCCAGAAATCTGATGTTCACACATATTTGCCTGACCCTGTATAATAAAATGTATTTATTTCAGCATGGTCATCATCACATTAATTTATATTTAAATGTCTCTTCTTATTGTTAGCGCGTCCGATCGAGCAGCTTCTTTATTTTTTTTTTGACAATGGTAACTATGTGTCTGGCATTCGTAATGTTTTATGTTCTACTTCACAACCGCTCGCTATATTTGCTATATTTGAAGAAACAGGATCCAGTAAAGTGCCTTGAAACGGGAGCGGATCAACAGTTAAGGATACCGACGAGAAAGGGCGGCACTACAAAAGAACTTATTTGTTTTTCAAGTTGGCAATCCTACCAAACGAAACTGTCAAAATTTGCATTCATTCGATCGCAAGGACACTTGTTATTTGAGTATGTCGTCAACTGATTTTAGTTTCTTTTGAAATATGAAGAAGGTAAAGTACCGGTTAGAGACTAAGCACTTATTAAAAAAAGAAATCTAAACAAACTATGAAATCAAAATTGAGGTGGAGTCTGGTTTAAGGTGACCAATTTCCATTAATTGCAACCATATAACGATGGATAGCTGAGTTTAAATGTTGTCGTACTAGTGTATTTGTTGCACTGATTTCCCAAAAGAAGTGTGTACTCTAAATATTATTAAAAGGTACATGATATGGGGCTAGCTTAGGGTCGTATAAAAGTACACGAAATAGCTGAAGGTTACGCATTTCATCTCGAATCTGGATCAGTGGTTTCTATGTTGTAATATGTTATAATATCTTGTGAATGAAAAAATTATGTTCAAGATAGGTGTCGGAATTGTTTTACTGTAGACCAACCACAAACGTAAACGAGACCGTTTCAGTCCTCAACTAATCGATATTAAGATACCCACTAAAGTTAGGAACAATCGAAACAATAAATTAAGGCGAGGACCGTATATTTTGGCCGAAAAGTTATTTACGGCCATTGTGTTTTGGGGATACAGTGGGATTTTTATTATCGATTATCTTCAAGAAGGTACAACTATATAACAGGCGAATACTTTTCAATAAACTGCAGGATATAAGACAATGTAAAAGTCCGAATTGGTGAAGACTGTGGCTTGAAATCTGAAATAGACAGAAACAGGCAAAATCCTTTAATCATAATATAAGTCAATAAACTCTAGATACGCACACAGTGGCGATTTGGTGAAGAATATATCTTCAATGATTGTACCTTAACCAAAGACGCTAAGCTCAACGCTATTTTAATTTTTCAGATTGTTCTACTGAAGATGTTAACTTAGTTGCTGAAATACGTATTTAGGGTTGGTTGATTTATATTGTGGTTAGGGATTTTTATTGTTTCTGTCTGTTTCACAACATAAAAGGTTCCACTTAAAAAAAAAGAGTTCTTCTTCCATACGATAATGAAAGTGTCTACCCTTTAACTGTTTCAATGACAAAAATTCTTAAACTACATTTCGAACTGCTTCCTCTTTCAGTTTATTCACCAAATTTGGACCTCTCACACTTTTTACCAATCTGAAAATTTGGCTCGATGACAAGAGATTTTGGGTCGAATGAGGAGGTAACCACTAAAACTAATACATAATTTTGAAGAGTTTTATAAAGTGTCCTTACTCCATGAGGACAACAAAAGGGTATCATCAAGGAATATTATCATCGCTACTATGGAGTCTAGTAGTGGATAATCTCATCAGGACTTTAAATGACCAGGGAATATGATAGACGCAGGGGGTTCGTCGTTCACATTGTCATTGTGTCCCAGGGCAAATTCCCGGGGACAGTAGCGAGCATAATGCGAAATGCTTTGCGAATTGTGGAGAGATGGTGCCTTGAGGAGGGATTAACTATCAATCTACAAAAAAACAAGTTGTTAACTTTTGCTAACACGAGAAAACTGAATGATCTGGCAGTGTAAGGCTGTTTGGACAGGTGTTAGAACTAACCAATGAAGTGAAGTATTTAGCCATAACACTTGATGCGAAACTGAATTGAAGCAGACGCCTAGTCAAAGGGGCGCAACATGATGACTGATAGTCAAAAAGCTATTAAAGCCATTATGAATTCATCTACCAGGTTTAAACTGGTGAAAAACTGTAAACAGGTCGTCAACTGGCATAAGACAATACTGTGCCCTGGGTGTCAGGGCATGAGGAGATTAAAGTCAATTAAATAGTCGGCGAAATGATCCAAGGTTCTAGGAAGAACTTCATAAAACCAGAACTTGTATGTGGAATCGCCAAGCATTCTGTTAGAAGGGAGATCTGCTTATGGCTAGAAAGAGAACATAAAAAAGGTGGAGGCTAACAGAAGGTCAATTCATATTAAGACACTAATAGTGGAGCTGGGCGCTAGGTTTTCAGTTAACTTAATTAGTAATAATAAAAAAAGTAATTAAAATAATTACCGGATTAATAATCGGACATTGTTCTTTAAAGAAGCATCCGCACAGCATGGGTTTGGTTAGTGAGCCCTGGTGTAGGAGATATGAAGAACAGGAGGAAGCTAGCCTTAATGTAAAGGAATTGAAGGGATTCAGGCAGAAACATTTCGGAAGTGATCTGTTGGATTCTACTAGGGTACTTAAATTTGCCCTGAGGAGGATCGAGGACACACGATTAACAGAGTGGAACTGAGAGATCTATTGCGGGGTGGTACAAAGAGCACTACATGGTCAAGTGTCTGGCGTTCAGCCCAAAGAAGAAAAAGAAATAGAAGGAAAGATGGAGAAGAAGAAGCTTATTTTTCTGAGGAAATGTAAAGACTGGAATATTAGTGGGTTAAATGTAATGAGACTCATCGCCCACGGCCGTACTATTGAGAACTTGTATTTTTATAGAGTTTTTAATTTTGTTTACATAATTGGAAAACAAAAGGGTGGTGATCTATAAAATATGAAATACATTTTTATTTGTTAATTTTGTAGTTTAAGTTCAGCAAAGGAGTATTAATAATAACTAGAAATACTTTCTCAAGGTTCTCTTCTGTAAAATTTGTTCTCTTTGGATGAAATACATCCTTGTAGATAGAAAACGTCCTCTCTACATCGCAACTGGTTATAGGTGCCTACTGGAAATATTCTTGTATTTCAGCGTACCTAGCAGTTAGATTTCGAGGCATTATCCCCATACACAATTGCCGCAATGTTATTTAATCTGGATTTCTATTAAAACTGCATCTACCTTTTGCCGAAGGCCACATCCGAAGTCACTTGGAATATTTTTCAAATTATTAATAGCCACGTCTAATGTGGTTAATCCAACATTTAATTTGAAATTTAGATTTTGAAAATAAGTGATTAGTTTTGGCAAATTTCCGGCGTTCCTGAACTATCGAAGTCTCCGCATAAAAATTAATAGCTTCCAGCCATGTTTCTCATCTAGTTTTTCCATGTAAAGAGCTACTCTCAATGGTGCTTTTTAAAAGCGGATACAAGTCTGTCAACTTCCAGAGGTGTCTCTGATATTTTCACAGATTTTGTGGAGAGCATGTGTATGCGGCATATTAGGATATGTTTACTTTAATAGTCTGCCTGTTTTTAACATATATGCAGCACTGTTACTGATAAATAAAAGTATTTTTTCTTTGCACCTGTCGTCCGAATGAAGCATTTGTTCCATATTCTCATAAATGGTTTTAGCTACTGTTTCCGCATCAACTCTATTTATAACTTTTGTTGCTATTACATATGCGTTATATGGAATAGTTGGATGTAGTACACCAGCTACACAATTTACTACACAGCGTCCTAATATATCGACAGTTTCGTCGAAACTTATCCATAGATACTGATTTGGAAAATGACTTCTAATGCGTTCTACTGTTTTCGTGTAGCACACTGAAATATAATATTTACGTAAGCTGGATTCATCAGGAACATTTCGACCAGTATATTTTTGGAGAAATGTTTTGAAGGTGGGATTGTTAAGTTTATTTAATGGAATATTTGCCGCCATGAAAGTTTCACAGAGTTCCTCTTTAAAATTGTCAGATTCCAACGAGTCTAATACCTGTATATGTGTTTGCGATGATAAGTGACGTTTAACGTGCGATTTCTTGGAATTTTCTAACGATATTTTACTGATTTTGAAATAAATTACTGACAATGGACATACAATCAGTATGACCCTTAATCCAACTCGCCATTGTTTCACGATGACATTCTCGACGTTGTTCCATATCATATCTGAAAAAGTAACTTAAACAATGATATAGAACATTGTTTAAGTAACTAAATAAATGAAAATTAAAAATATATGCGTAAGTTATCGAAACTTACCGAAATTCACTGGACACTTACGTCAAAATAATTTGGAGAAGTAGATTTGATGAAATGATATTAAACAGGATCTATTAGAAACATTACGAAATATGTAATTAACAGTTAAAGCTATGAAAATAAGAACCTAACTCACCGTACTTTATTCGTCTTACGAAATATAAACTAATAAATAAAATAAATTATCCTGACGCTTCTATCTACGCCCATGAAGATAGGAATTTTTCTGTAATATTGAAGTAATTGCGTCACAATTCAACAACGAAAAACAGTTGTGCGGTTAGTCGAATGAATTCGACTAACCGCACAACTGCACAACCGCACAATGAATTCGAGTCGAATGGAGTGCTTTTCAATAACTGTGTGTTGTACTTAGCGATGTTATAGACTATTTATATGGGCCATCGTAATTTCGGCCTGTAGTAATGAGTTAAAAAAACTATTAATGAGATTTACTCTAATTATCAAAAAAAGTTACAATTTAAAAGTAAAAATTAGACTGTGAAGAATGAGGTATTAAAATAGCTAACCGTAGTACAACTGTTTGTTAGTTAAAAACACGACAATACTTCACAGTTACGGGCGTTTTCGGTAGTTTGAAGCGCTTGTTTTATCGCCGGATTTAAATAATGATCTCCCTATCATCGCCTTAAATGCGGTGGTATTTACAACACAATGAATTATGAAAGTGGAGGTCCTTTATCACTATCAATGCGCCTGGTATTCGATTATCTAAGAAAATTTATTATATTTTAGTGAACGTTGAGCAATAAATCTAGTTGGTGGTTCTCATGCCAACACTAAAAGAAAACAATTTAACTATTTAAATGAATTTTTGGGCTGATCTGGCATTTACGTTTTTAGAGGAAATTTTCCTGCTGTCTGCCTAAAATGCAAATCAATTTAAATTTAAAAAAATTTCAATTTCGCTAAATTTAAATCTCGCATACGGCATTCCAGTCGTATATGTAAATTTCGATAAAATTACATAAACTCAGAAGCGCTCACTTCCAATATAGGAATTCAATTTAGTGCAACTATTAAATATACTTCACCTGTGCTCTGGCCTGTTCTCCCACAAGAATTACGTCTCGCGTGGCATCGTGCAATGGTATATCCGATATAAATAAACCACTTCCTGTGAGCCCTTCCAGACCATCTATGAATGGAGACCCAATAAAGAGTACGGATTCAGATTCGGGGCAATACACCATCTGACCCTTCAGCTCTAGTCCCTGCGAAGAATAGAAATTTTGAATGCATGAATTTTGTTGAATACATATACATATGGGATATACGTGTATTTTATATTAAATTTAAAGTTTCAATTCTGTACTTTCCAACAATAAAAGTTAAAATAAACTTCTTATTGTCATGTTTATTGTGGGAAAAATAAATAGTACGGACAACAAAATCAGTTTTTTTCTTGCATGGCATTTTTAAGTGTTGTTTGCTAACGTAACGTCATTGATTCTGAATATACCTTCAGATATCTTCTAGCAGCTCGAATTGTTAATACATATATAGGTGCTCTTTTAAAATTTATTAATTAGTCGAGTACTGTTATCATTTGCGTCAGTAATTAACTAGTCTTTGTGTATTCGTTGTGACGTCTTCGTCAGGAAGGACCTGTTTCCAAATTGTGTCTAAATTGTTTTTCTTACATTTATGGTGATTATTATGTTTAAGGAATCCCTCTTGCATATGTCAGAGTTCGTAAAACATGCACACATGAACAACCTTGGGTTTCCATTAGACGGAAATAACAAGTCCTCGATTTCTAGTTTAGTGTGTAAAAACTGTATGGAGTTTTTACGTTTACGGGCAAATAACAAAAGACATTCTTTCAATTACAAAACTCCAATGATCTGGCGTGAACTATCAAATCATTATATTTTTTCTTATTTTTTTTTTGCTTTGAATGTCATAGGAATAAACCGCAAAAATTATCCTAAGGGCCAGTCTTTCCACCTTCAAGTACAGCTGACCGATTTTCATGTGGCCTGTGGGAGAATTTGTACGTGCGTCAAGTAAGGTCAGTTTTAGATAGAGACAGTATTCGGAAAAATGAAATGCAAACTCTTTGTGCGAGTCGCACATTGGGACGTAGTAAGGGAGGTTCCCCTACCTATGAATTTCGTGCGCATCTCGAGGGCGGTTCTTCTAACCGGCCACATGAAAATCGGTGAGCTGGTGAGGTTCCTAATAAAAGTTATTTAGTAAATAAAAGCGGCTTATTCTCCTAATAAACTATTGGGTACTTGTCCCTCCCTACACAAAGTTATTTGCCAAATACTTACGCCGATAACATACGAAAGATATGTAGAGTAGCACCGAATCTATGATGTTTTAGTTTAGGTGAGATTTAAATTTTTGTAAACAAGTTCTGCTATAAATATTTTAGTATACATATTTTATATTATTTTTGTGTGTTAATGGAGATTTTTGAGGAAGTAGAAGATATCATTCACAATGAGTTAATTAAGTTGATTTAGCAAATCCTGAACGTACACTGTGCGTTTTCGTGATGACAATTTAGATAAATGGACAAATTATGAATTTCTGGAATGATTTCGACTTTTCAAAGAAGCACTTCTCGATTTATTGGAAAAGATGAGAGAAATTTTGAATTAAATTACTTTGTAGTATTTAATTTTATAATTAGAGATTTTGTTTTTTACATTATATTTCTAAACATAATAATTCTTTTTTCAGGATAAATTCTTTGTTGTTTCCTTTCATCACCTGCCATCATTAACCTCCTTTTGTAGATATTAAGAGACAGGATAGAGGAGATTATGCAGTTTGACAAACAATACATCTTTCCAAAATATAAATATTTAAATGATTTTTGTAAATTATTATAAATTAAGAATTAAATTACATTGTAGTATTTAATTCTATAATTAGAGATTTTTTTCTATTTACATTATACCTATTTCTAATAATAAGATTTCTTGTCTCAAGATAAATTATTGTTACTTCCTCGAACGTGTCCGAACAGATCCCTCCCCAGAGACGCAGATACGTATTTCATCTTTCTACAGATTCACCAGTACGACCCTGCTGGAGAAACGATATCTTCACAAACATTCACATTTATAAACAAGAATGCCTTCACTATCTCAAAATTATCCTCACAAGCGTATACTTTATGCGAAGACAATTTTAAATATTTTTAATACATTCAAAGAAGATGGATAGTATTTCTTTAAGGATGAAATATATCTAAGATAGTAAAATTAGTGCATCAAAAAAGGTCGAAAATATGAAAGCGTTGATAACAAAAAAGTACATATAGATTTTATCATTTTATGAGATTGTAGCATTGCAGAACGTTCTCACATTAGGTACATTATACTTCTAACAAATTACCGAACGTAACCCACGTATTGGTGGCATTTTAGTAACAGGATAGCTATATACAAAAAGGTTGTGTTTATGTATAACAATACGTTATGCACGTATAAAGCATTTGTTACAATATGAAACAGACATGTAAATAATTTACATATCTGTAACTGTGCACATGGACAATACACCTCGTATTTTCAGCATTTACTTCTGCTTAAGACATATGTTTCTGCCATCTAGGCGTCTTCAGTCAAGCTAGTGAAGCAATGTATACACATTGATACAAATTTCTTAAACAAAAGATCTGTATCTGTATCATTACGCTAAAATCGTCTCCAAGCCATAGAAAGTTACCTCCTATCAGATGGCACTAATTTAATAAGTGACATCTGACGGACGAAAGAGACTATGCCAGAAAAGGCAATCTTCCACTCGAATAGCTAGGCTATTACAGAAACGGAAAAATATGTATATTGTTGCAGTCCATTAACACGCGCCAGATGGCGGTAAATATACAAAAAGGTTGTGTTTATGTATAACAATACGTTATGCACGTATAAAGCATTTGTTACAATATGAAACAGATATGTAAATAATTTACATGTCTGTAACTGTACACATGGACAATACACCTGGTATTTTCAGCATCTACTTCTGCTTAAGACATATGTTTCTGCCATCTAGGCGTCTTCAGTCAAGCTAGTGAAGCATAGTCTCTTTCGTCCGTCAGATGTCACTTATTAAATTAGTGCCATCTGATAGGAGGTAACTTGCTATGGCTTGGAGACTATTTTAGCGTAATGTAGATACAGATACAGATCTATTGTTTAAGAGATTTGAATCAATGTGTATACATTGCTTCACTCGCTTGACTGAAGACGCCTAGATGGCAGAAACATATGTCTTAAGCAGAAGTAAATGCTGAAAATACGAGGTGTATTGTCCATGTGTACAGTTACAGATTTGTAAATTATTTACATGTCTGTTTCATATTTTAAGGATAGTTATAAATAACACCTCGTGTGCTTTTATAAAATGGAGAAATTTATCTGAAAAAGTAGTAGTGAGAAATTCTTGTAGGTAATAAATATGTTACTATTTCTTTAATAATCACAATAGCTTTTGGACTGTACAATTATCTGACAGAATCACTACTGGAATTAAGGATTCAAGAAGATATTTCATATGAAGGACGATCAGCTATTAGAGAAGCAACTGTTTTTGACTCTCGATTTAAAAGAGAAGATTTTCGTAGTACTGAAAATGCTACTGGGGTTGCTTTTTTTTTAGAACAAGAAATGCTTAATATTATAAAGAAAATAGATCCTGAAAATAAAGAACAAATGCCTATAATCGAAACAGACATTAATCCACATCAAAAGTCACTTTCATTATTTGGATTTTTGCAAGAAAGTATAAGAGCAAGTAAAATCAATTACATTGAATGTAATAATAACTAAAAGGCAATATCGTAATATAAGCCAAATTCAGATAAGGACGTGGATCCTCTATTATTTTTGAAGATAAGTTTAAAAAAGTAGGGTAATTGCATTTTTTATTTGGATTTTCTTTTAGGTAACAGGAATGGAGCTGAAACCCTTAGAATAATGTACTAGGAAATACTTCTGTCTTCCAGCAAGTTTAGTAGAACGTGAAAGAGTGTTTAGTACAGCTCGTTTAACCCTTTATCAGTTTTGGTTACCATATGGTAACATACTTTTTTTTACCCCTTATCGGTCAAGGCTATAAATTTCTCTTTAAAATTACTATATTAATACGTTGTGAATAAAATATATTCCTGATACTATTTTTAGTAAATTTATATTCATAATTGCATAAAAAAACAAATTTAGAAGTCGTTACCGTATGGTCACACGGGCCATTAAAACCACCCCAACTTCGAATAAGAATTTATATTTATTTTCAAAATTTATAAGAAATAAATTGAATATCTGAAAGAATTTTCTTTTTCTTTGTAGAAGGTTCATCCCGGCTAGTTTCCATATCCTTTGAAACTAGAAAAGAGTTATAATTATAATAATAAATTATAAAAAACAAACTCTATTAGTTTTTTACCTGAAGGTTGAACTGTCGTAAGTAATAATTTATCCTGGAACCTTTTCAGCGGCATATTATATTCATCGTCGCCGTCATCCGATTCGTCGTTCTCTGGAAGTACATGGTTTTTGTAAAGTTTGTTTTACTTGAAATTTTTCGAAATTGTACCATAAGTGTGGGTTCTAGATTTCCTTTGAAGCAATGCCAAATTTTCCTCATCGTCGGAATAGTCTGATCCATCCGAGACCTGAGGAGGAGGTGGCAGTCTATCTTTCTTCTTGCCGTAAAATAAATTAGGAGATATTGTATCAAACAGTCCCGATTCGTCCATATTTGTAGTGAGAAATAGTATACTGCAATGGGCAATGTAACCATATAGTTACACACAATCAAAGTCAAAAATAATGGTATATGGATACACATTCACTTAGAACAGAAACAAACTATCTTACCTTATATATCCAAGAAACCAATATCAAAATTTCTAGCACAATCACACAAATCCACAATATAAACTGTCAATAATGGTACCGGTACTTCTCACAAACCTAATAATAACACGCACGTGGCCTAAACAGTAACCATAAAAATGAACTGCTGCGCACTTTCGACTAGATCCGCATTTCCCCCACCTAGGCATATTTGTAACCATATGGTATTGCCACCCAAGGATCGTCAACATACAGAGTATCTGAGAAAAAGACCTTAGAATACTTTGTAACCATATGGTTACATGGTTCATAAATTGACACATAGTTTGATATAGTGTGAACTGATAAAGTGTTAATAATAGAACAAAGGCGTGCAAGACTAAAATCGAAAAATATTAATATGATAATGTGCCTAAATAAAACGTTTAAAAATATTAATAAGTAACCTAAGTATTTATTTTATTAAAATTACACCCAACCTTTTCCAATTAACTAAAAAAATAGTTCAATGGGTTTCATCTTACTATGCTTTCTAACTATACATAACTAAGATATGAGTGTTCAAGTATTCAAAGGAAAATTATTTAGATTGCATACAGAATGTACATGAAACTCTTTACCTATTATGGAAGTGTTTGCTTCATCAGTAAAAATTATTTTATTTAAAATTTCTTCGTTTTCATTTAACAAATTAAACATTGTATTACAAAAATCAGTTCGTTTTACTTTATCTTCATCGAAAAGCTCGTGCTTGTTTGATACCTTGTATGGCTTTTATTTGAATTCTTGAGCTGTTTTGAACACCGAACTATACGATACTCCAAAATGCCTGGCTGCATTTAAAAGCGATCCTACAGACCGTTCTTCTACATAATTCGGGATATTCAGCTTCATGTGCTCTGTTAACACGTGATTGGTTTTATTTTTTTTGGGTGTGAATTTAGAAAACAACCATCTCCAATCATCTTTGAATTTGTTAAAAATATCTAAAATTATCTTCCCACAAGGTATACGCCTGTTGGTAAAATTAACTGTTTTAAATTATCTATTTTTCAACAAGATGTATTTAATTTAACATTTAAGTGTCAATGAAAAACAGAAATATTTGACTATTGGAAAAATACGATGTATAACTGGTTGCCGACTATGCCACAAATGTATTGACTTTTATTTTTTAGCTCTACACATAGGGCTATGTATGTGTAATAATAAAAAAGGAACCCGGTATATAGCTTATATTATTATATTATCGAATTACTGTCTGACATTTGTTCAAACTAATTCTGTTTATAGAAATTCTTATAGAATTTTATATTAATTAATAATTATCTTATTCACAAATTGCATAATTTTTACAGTATTTTAATATATATATTTCTTACATAAATTATTAATATTTAAGTGGCCGAATTGCGATATAATTCTTGACGGAAATTTTCTATTTTGGTTTATATCTATTTTAAAATTAATTTTTATTAATATTTACTATGCGCTATTTCCCTTCTATTATGTTCCTTCAGTGACTGTTTTTTTTTTATTTATAACAATACTTGATTAAAATCATATAATTTTGTTCTAACATTTAATATTTTCTTAATTTTCATCTTAATATGCTCTGATTTATGTCTTATTTAATATACATCATAACAAAATTTAATTATATTTAGCTTACTAATTTAACAGTTGATTGAGCTGTCGAAACGTCACAGCGTAAGAGTTTCTTTTGTGATCTAAGTTACAACGCGGTATTATACCCGAGAAACCGTTCGTTATGCAATCGCATATATCGGATGTGGATTTATATTTTTGTTATAAGAATTAGGGAAACAGAATTAGGGTCTAATCAATTAAAACTCGATGTATTTAAGTTTGTGACGCGTCTTGTTTTATTTCTTTTTCAGACCTGTACACAAAATATTTAGCTATTCCAAGAAATCTGTTATCAATCATCTATTCTCACAAAAGCTTTCCGTTGAGAGAAGAGAAAAATACATATTGTGGTGTCATGTGTTCAACAGACTATCGATACATGTCAATTTGAAATCAAAAAATAAAATAAAAATTTTGTCATCCCTTTGTTAAAAAATCTGTTTTTGGTATAAAATTTAATCTAATTTCTACCAAAAAAGGATTGTATATCACTTTAAAAACATGAAAGAAACTAAAATATGTAGTAAATTTAAACCTGTCGATAACGGCTAGCAAAAAAAATAGTATTGGCTTTTGTATAAAGGTAGTCGTAATTGTCAGGTTTCTCGTCTTACAAATAAAATACATAATTAATAATATCAGCGAATCCGACTTTGGAAAAACATTTCTTGACTGTGGCAGGAGATACTTTTTTCCAAGCAGCTGTAATCCATATAAGTGCATTGGCTAAATTTATGTATTTTTCAAAATTTTGAAAATCACATTCACTGTTAAACGTTAGATGCCCTTTAATAAAAAAAATTCGATAAATCAATTTGAAATTCAGAACTATTCCTTGTTCTAAGGGCTGACAATGCGAAGTGGTGTTTGGCGACAGGTAGACTATTTTAACATTTTCTAATGGAACTTGACGTACCATTATCCAAGAAAAGAATTATTCTTTTGTTTTTTAATTTCATCGTCAAATTTATGAAGTCATCTTGTAATAAGTTCTGTTGTTATCCAAGCCTTTTTGTTAGAAACCCATTCTAAGGGTAATTCGTCAACAGGATTACCCTTAAAACAGCGAGGATTTTTACTTTTTCCAGTTATTAATTTTTCTCACCTTCCATATTTGCACATAGTAAAATAATCAAACGTTGTTTTGCTACCTTTATCCCTGCACAATTCTCATTTTTAATGCAAATAAATTGGGATTGACATGCTGTTTCGTCAGCATTATAGACATCCTGAGGAGAATAATTCCTTAAAATCAACGGTAACTTGATCTTCTAGTCCTCTACATCGTCCAAATTAACGTCCGCGGATTCACCACAAATTGATTTAAAAGTATACTGTGTCGCCGGCAGAAACTTTACAACCATACATTTGATACTGCGAAATTTTCCATCTTTAAACCTTCCAGTGTTTTTTGTTTAAGGAGCAGCCCAGATATTGGAATTGGTTTATTTCTGGCTTTGCAAAACCAGTTGTAGACGACTTGATTCACTGCCAATCCTTCCGACTTTGGAAATTTCGTTTTTGCTCCAAGTTGACACCTTCCTCAACCATCTTTCTTAATTTGCTTTTATTTTTTTATAATATCGTTAATTTGTGTTTTTCCAACCTTATATTTTTCGGCTAACTTTCGCAAACTTAACGTATACTTTTCCTTTTCCGTTATTATTTTTATTTTATCTTTTAGCGACAAACGTTTTCTTTTTAGCGACATACTTAATTACGAACCTTTAAAATACGGAGGCTCAAACTAATCAAGAAACCGAGAGAACCTTTCGCATACGGAGAAAATTTTAAACTAATCTAGTAATTGAAAGAACATTATGTATAAACTTGTAGAAATGAAGGCGATCTCTGTTTGATCAAACATAAACATGCTTGTATTGCGTAGGCAATTTACTTTCGGATCGTGTTCAGGACTGAGATCGCATTCATTTTTACAAGTTTTATTTAATTATGTGTCTAGGAATACATAATTATGGGCAATTTCGCGCTAATACGAAATAATATTGGGTATTTTCTTCAATAAAGATACATCATAAATAGTCCCGCTGATATCGGCAGGTAAATTTCTATGAAGATAGGCCGTAAAAATTTGGGTTTATTTGGCCGAGGTCGTTTTATAAGGGCGTAAATAACGCATTTTCGTATATGGGAATTTCGTTATAGTCGGTTCTGGGAACTTTGAAACTGTTCGTTACCTCAGGTGACCTCTTTAGACAGGTGGCTGTTAACACAACTTTTCCTGTACAAATATTAAATATAAAACTAGCCAAAGTTAAAGAAGAGCCAAGCGCATGTAATTTAACTACCGATTTATAGTTAATAAAAGACAGACTACAATTATAACACGAAACGAAATTGAATCAAAGAAAATATCGTGATCGAATGTTAATTTGAATCAGGAAAGGTAGTTTTTACGCCAAGAGAAGTCAAACTTAGAAAAAATAACTTTAGAAGCCCATTAAAGTTAACGAGGACGTACCGTTATCAGGAACTGCCGTGTCTTCTAAAGCAAAAGGCGAAACAATTAAATTTGAAAGATAAATAGGCCGCTAAATGATTGATGGTATTATTACTAAACATGACGTGACATAAAGTATAAAGCAATTCCAGGTAAAAGTGCAAAAATTAATACAAAAATTACGAAACAATAAAACTGAACACACTACAGCCTTTTATAAGAACACTTTAATTTTTTCTCATTGTTATGGCGTTTGACATAAAGAAAGGGTGTTGAGAAAAAATTCCAAGGATCGATAATCCAATAAACTTACAACCTCTAATGTAGAAACACAATTAAAAACTAGTCGTTACAGGTATAATAGTTCTTTCATTATTATTTAAAAATATTAATGTTATACGAGAGCGGTTTATCGGAGCGTGACTTTTCAATGAAATACTTATTTTAGGGCTAAGTATATATTTTAGTTTTCGACATAAGTCTACACACTTAGCTCAGCAAGTTTCCAATTTTTTTCAAACCATTCAAAGAGTAATCTTTTGGCAACTTTGCAAAATATGCATTTGTCTCGGATGTCACCTCTTCATTTGTCCGAAATCTCTTTCCACCGAGCCATTTCTGTAAATTTTAAAATAAATAGAAATCACTGGAACCAGATCTGGCGATTATGGCGAATCAAGCAGCAATTCGCAACGTAATTCGACAAATTCTGTTGTAGCAACAGCGGACGAATGAGAGGCGCATTACCGTAATGAAACAACACTTTTTTCTTGAACAAATGATGTTGTTTTTTCTACAGTTCTGCATCAAAACATATCAACAAATCAGTATAATATTGGGCAGTTATCGTTTTTCCCTTTTTAAATGATTGGTAAAGATAACACTTTTGGAATCCCAAAAAAACACTGTCCATGACCTTATCGCCCGAAAAAAACGGTTCTCGCTTTCTTGAGTGAATGTTTCGCGACAGAAATCCATTGTTTCGACTATATATTCACCTTCAATGGTTGTAAGTAAATCTGGGATAATAACTATGTTAAAAGAGTATTTACAAACTAAAAACATAGATACCAAGGAATTAATGCAGTTTCATTGCATTATACATCAAGAGGCCCTCTGTTCAAAATTATTGGATTTGAAAATGTGATGAAAGTTGTAGTACCTACTGTAAACTTTATAAAATCACGAGGTCTCAATCACCGAGAATTCACACAATTTCTCGAGGATATTGAAAGCGAATATAGGGATCTCCTGTTTTACACTGAAGTCAGGTGGCTAAGTCGTGGGTTGTCACTGGAGCGGTTTCTTAACTTAATTGAAGAAATCAAAATATTTCTGACGGAAAAGAAAAAGGACATCTCCGAACTCGAGAACCCTGATTGGCTATGTGACTTAGCGTTTCTTGTAGACATCACAAATGTCTTAAATACGCGACTCGAAGGCAAAGATCAATTGATTTCGCAGTTATACTCTCATGACTCAATTTGCATTGAAAGGACGAAACTTTCAATGCGAATTGAGTCTTTAATGAGTTTAATGAAGCTAATTTACTCAACTTTTACCGTTGCGTTGACAAAACCGCTTATAAAGAGTTGCGAATAAATGCATTGAAATGCGCAAGCTTATTTAGATCGACGTATAATTTGTGAGCAAACGTTTTCAGTGATGAAACTTAACAAAACAAAAAATTGAAACCGTCTGGCAAATGAAGATTTGGAAGCAATTTTACGTGTAGCGACAAGTAATGTGGAGCCAAACATAAACAAAATTGTTACGTTAATGCAATGTCATGCATCAAAATAATAAAACATGATATTACATTGTAATGATTATATTAAATTACGATTACATAATTACAACAAACATTTTTGAATGTTCTTTTATTTTTATCATTTGTAGTAATTAATATTATTTCAAAATAAAAATATTTGTGTTACTAAGTATTCTTTGTAGTGGCCCGTCCTTGGCTTATAATTTTCCCGAATGGCCCCTGTTCCCTATAAGTCTGGGCATCCCTGACTTAGACCAATAAAACAACAATGTGAAACAATAATAATGGAGGATTTATTATAACCCAAACACAAAACAACAACCAATAAAATATTATACAACAGAATATCAAAATAAGAGGTTATACCAATTTGGATAATCACGTCACAATAAAATATTAAAAATGATTCAGAAAAGATTCGATTTTAATGAATAAAAAAAAACTATAAATATTACCTTGACCAAAGCAATAATTACATTACAAATGACGATATGATTTCTGAATAAACAAAGTAATGTCTGGACATGAGTAAAAGACTCACCCAGTATATTAAATAAATTAAGTAATTTAAAGTGCAGACACTAAACTGACTAATATGTGAAGTTAAAATATATGCACATAAAATCAGGTGTTTTAGATAAATTCTAAAAATTAGATAAGATTAAAAAAAAAATTAAGGTCAACGTCTGAAATGATCTGACACTTTTAAAGCAACACTTGAAAAGCAAAGAATCTTAAGCTAGAAATAGCATGTCATTTATCAAAATCTGTAATAAATCTCACATTGAGATGGATACACACTGTATATGCAACAATTAATTTATATTTAACACACAGTTAATTATTTAATTGCGTAAATTTCAAATTACAAAAATTTATACCAAAATAAATTTATTTAGATTTGTCCACATTGTATATGCAGAAAATATATTAATTATAATACAAAATGACTGTTCATTAATATCAATGATAATATTTAAAGAACTATATTACCCAATTAATCCCAAAATTTATGTTTCCACACAGTATGTGTAGAAATTATTCTTACGTAATAAAACAAATAATTGAATAATGGAATCGGTTAAATATTTTCCACTAAGAAAAAGCAAATGGCAAATTTATACTAAATTGAATGATACCGGTATCTTAATACAGGAAAAAACAGCATTGTCTAATTACACTTAAAAAATACTGCTTCGATGACTGGCATAAATTCCATATTTGAACGCACACCTATGCATATCGCTTGTACATGAGAATCGAAAGTGAATGTACGCCTTACTTGGAAATGTTTACATGCTTATTTCAAATAATGACAGCCAAGTAAAAATGTATATTAGTGTTACCTAGAGGGGCATAAAAAGATGAAGGTATTTACCAAATGACATTTAATTAATCCTCTAATTTACTATGAATTATAGAACATCCATTGACAATAATTTACTAGAGAAAATACGATATAACCTAACATAATTGCGTTGATGTTGAGAAGATACCGTTATGCATGACCAATACTAAGATTTTAAACAAATGGGTCCTTTTCAATCAGATGTACAGAGAATTTAACGTTCTAAATTCACGTATGTAAACTATCAAATATAATAACGCACCGGTAATTAATTATTACAAGCAAACATACTTCTATCTTACAAAGCCAGAAAGTCCTTATTGAAGGATTTTAAAATTGTGAAAAATATTCACACGAACAAAACAACTCGGAATGTAAAATAAAATAAAAGGAGGCGAAACTTCATGAATATACATAGGTGTTCAAAGTTAAATGACAATAAAATCAATAATGAAGGTAATGCAATTTTAAGTAGTACGATAGAGTAGTAATAATTATTGAAGATACTAAAAGTATACAAGTCTAGAAGTCGACATATAAACGATATTATAGATACAAATTGTTAATAAATAACAAACGAATAAGAAGGGCAACAAAATTAAGATTATATAAAGTTACAACAAACCGATGCTGACGTATGCTGCAGAGGATGTGTGTTTATCAAAAAAAATATGAAGAAAACCCCAAAATATGTGAAAGGAGAATAATAACAAAAAATTATAGGATCCAGAAAATAAATGAGGAGAAATATAGAAGATTAACGAACAACGAGACTGAAAAAATACTGATACGAGAGAATGTAGCAAGAGTCATAAAAGCAAAAAGAATGAAATGGTATGGCCATATTAATTAATTAATTGAATGGGAAACAAGGCGATTCTTAAGAAAAAATAACAACCGCAATTAGGACCAAAAGAATGACCAAAGTTGAGACGCTAGGAGCAGGTAATTGGGGATATAAGACGTATGGGTATTACAAAATGGAGAGAGAGGATGAACAATAGCAGAGAGTAGAAAAAAGTAGACAAGGAAATCTTGACAAATACAAAGCTGTAAAGCAACAAATTGTAAAGTGGAATAAAGTAATGTACTTTTTACAATTATTCAGTCTGTGGAGCTCTTAATTGTGCAATAATGGTAATTTTTATAAAGTAAATCAATTTCTGGGACCGCTGATAATTAAAATAAAAAATAAGATCTAACGAAGAAGACTTAACAATATTTTTACAACTATTTAAAACACTAAAATAAAACGAGAAAAATATTCTTTGTTGCAGCGTTATTTCTATTATAACCCTTAGCGGAGAAAAGCTGTAGAACCGAGACTCGGATTTCTTATTTTCACAATATTTTCTTCAAAATATAGATTTGGTTTTCGTGTGATTGTATTTTAATAGATAATAATTGATTTAGGAAAAAGGAGATAGAAAAAAATATGGCAGGCAACCACAACTCTAGTTACATTAATTTTTTTTGGATTAAGAAGAAGAAGACGGAGTATTTGATTTAGTCATAATTTATCTATTGGATGATAAATTTAATAGTTTATTTTACATATTTTACTTCAAGAAATTATTAAAATATTAAAAATAATAATCAGCTATTAATAGATGCGAACATTTAATTTTTAGAAAAGATAAATATTACTGATAATTTTATATTCTGTCACTAAAATTCGAAAAAGAAAGAAACAATGTTCCACAAACTACGTATTTTTTTGTTGATTAGATGATTTATGAATCCAGAACGTAAGTCGAGTAGTATTCCCTTGCGCTGAAAACCTATAAATCACATTATATCGAATAAATTTTCATTATTTTTAGTGGAACACTGGTAAATGGAACATATAGAGAATGCGATCTTTTGTTTGTTACAATGAAATATTAAACGTTTTAAAGAAGAGGAAGAAAAGAACGATAAGAAGGAATATCGCTGAAAAAATTAGATCGTAACCTATATTTAGCCAACGGTAAACTTAAGCCATTTCTTCTTTTATAATTCCTAAGATTAGTATAAACCAAAAAGTTTTTTACTTAAAAGTGTACTTCTATTTTGTATATAATAAAGATACGATTTTCGTAAATTGGCAATATATTTTACTTTTATGGCTAGGGAGGTTCCTTCGAGTAACATCCCACCGACAGCTCGTCGTAGCTTTATCAGTCGCCGTCTGAACACTCCCCAGTGCACTTAGCTGGTTTACAGTGATAAATAATAATTATATGATGTCACAAATTGCCCGAAAGAGACCGTTTTACGATGTTTCTTACACATTGATAAAGAAATTTCCTGATTTAGTATACAATGGCAGTATAATAAAGTGTAAAGTGCGTGATATACCGCTAATGTGTTCAAGTAAATTTCGATGCGAAAGACACGTAAATAGTATAATGCAAAATCGCAAAAAAAGGACGAGACATTTTTGGTTCATTTATGTGTAAATTTCATATTGTGTAATATATCGTTTAAGTTAGTAGATAACGAATCATTTCGTTCATTTTGGAAGCATTGCAGTAAGGGAACGATACCTAGCCGGAAGACATTACTGAATTTTCTACCATTCTTCCATTAGCGTATTGAACATATGATTAAATCCAAATTGAAAAATTTATCTGTGGACGAACCAACATATTGAAAAAAATCGCTTGTTATGGTACGTAAAATGGAACTACATCAATCGTTACCTTCAATTTTACTAGCTTGGAGGAGAGGCAGTACATCAATGTACTGCCGAAATAATTTCAGAGTTAGTGTTAAATATATTGGAATATTTTAGCTTTCAGCAAATCATATGTTAATATTTGTGAGTGATGGTGCCGCCGCTCTGTACCGCGACCTTTAATAAAAGATTGTGCTAACTTGTTACATATTACATGTAAAATCTATGCTTTACATGTGGTGCCAGAAACTATTTTTAGATGTTATTCAGATGTAGATGCATTAATTGCAAGTACAATTGCAAGTGATTTTCAAATCTCCAAAACCGGTTCTTACACGTTGGCGAATATGGTTACAGGCAGCGCCTTACTGTCATAAATATTTTGATAATAACGTTTTCAAATTCGATCCTAAAGTAGCTGCATGAAGGTCAGTCAAAATTTCGAGATAGGTTAATACAGATTTAAAGATTATCCAGAACAATTACTTAGGACTAGCGGAGGTAATAGAAAAATTAGAAAATCTATCGGTGTTGCTAGCGAAATCTCTACAAATAGTGCAACATGTTGACGCGCAGCTATGCGCGGTAGAAGACGCAAAAGAATGTTCGTGTTCTAGAAAGGTTTGAAGGTGTTTTAGAGGAAGATTCAGATTTTGTCACATTAAGACGAATTTGTGAAGATGCTTCAACAGAACTGTTAAATTGTTTTAAAGATTCTTTTAATTATGCAAATATAACATCAGTAGATGTAGAACGTTCGTTTTCTGCATATAAGTACATTTTTTCTTCGCAATACATTCGGTTTGGGAAAATTACTGTGGAAACACATTCGATATTACAAATATTTAACCGATTCTATCCAGTTTGTGACTTCACGGAAGACGTTTAAAACAGTAAGTCTTCCACCACTTTTTATAAATTTATAAGTTATTATTTATTTATATAGGTTTCAGTGTGCTTGGATTTTTAACAGTAATAATTTATTATTCTAAACAAGCGAAGCGCGCTCAAAGTCGTCCGACGGCGACTGATAATATATATATATATATATATATATATATGAAAAATTTTGTGAAAAACTTATCTGCGCGGAATGTGCATATATCGATATTTCACTGTTTCTTACAGTTCATCAGTGCACCTCACCGAAGACAGACATGATATTCACTTCTATACTACGTGTATATATACGAACTGTAATGAACTTCATGTATTAATTCATGTATAATTATTAAATCTCATTTTACATGCGATTGTCGCTATAATTTGTTGCATTTAATTCTACAATTCGGCAAATCACTTTTGCCCTAGATTGTAGACGCAACAAGCCGCGACATCAACTGTACAAGTTGTCAGTACAAATGAAAAATTTTGTGAAAAACTTATCTGCGCGGAATGTGCATATATCGATATTTCACTGTTTTTTACAGATCATCAGTGCACCTCACCGAAGACAGACATGATATTCACTTCTATACTACGTGTATATATACGAACTGTAATGAACTTCATGTGTATGAGAATTAATAATTATTAAATCTCATTTTACATGCGATTGTCGCTATAATTTGTTGCATTTAATTCTACAATTCGGCAAATCACTTTTGCCCTAGATTGTAGACGCAACAAGCCGCGACATCAACTGTACAAGTTGTCAGTACAAATGAAAAATTTTGTGAAAAACTTATCTGCGCGGAATGTGCATATATCGATATTTCACTGTTTTTTACAGATCATCAGTGCACCTCACCGAAGACAGACATGATATTCACTTCTATACTACGTGTATATATACGAACTGTAATGAACTTTATGTGTATGAGAATTAATAATTATTAAATCTCATTTTACATGCGATTGTCGCTATAATTTGTTGCATTTAATTCTACAATTCGGCAAATCACTTTTGCCCTAGATTGTAGACGCAACAAGCCGCGACATCAACTGTACAAGTTGTCAGTACAAATGAAAAATTTTGTGAAAAACTTATCTGCGCGGAATGTGCATATATCGATATTTCACTGTTTTTTACAGATCATCAGTGCACCTCACCGAAGACAGACATGATATTCACTTCTATACTACGTGTATATATACGAACTGTAATGAACAACTTGTACAGTTGATGTCGCGGCTTGTTGTGTCTACAATCTAGGGCAAAAGTGATTTGCCGAATTGTAGAATTAAATGCAACAAATTATAGCGACAATCGCATGTAAAATGAGATTTAATAATTATTAATTCTCATACACATGAAGTTCATTACAGTTCGTATATATACACGTAGTATAGAAGTGAATATCATGTCTGTCTTCGGTGAGGTGCACTGATGATCTGTAAAAAACAGTGAAATATCGATATATGCACATTCCGCGCAGATAAGTTTTTCACAAAATTTTTCATTTGTACTGACAACTTGTACAGTTGATGTCGCGGCTTGTTGCGTCTACAATCTAGGGCAAAAGTGATTTGCCGAATTGTAGAATTAAATGCAACAAATTATAGCGACAATCGCATGTAAAATGAGATTTAATAATTATTAATTCTCATACACATGAAGTTCATTACAGTTCGTATATATACACGTAGTATAGAAGTGAATATCATGTCTGTCTTCGGTGAGGTGCACTGATGATCTGTAAAAAACAGTGAAATATCGATATATGCACATTCCGCGCAGATAAGTTTTTCACAAAATTTTTCATTTGTACTGACAACTTGTACAGTTGATGTTGCGGCTTGTTGCGTCTACAATCTAGGGCAAAAGTGATTTGCCGAATTGTAGAATTAAATGCAACAAATTATAGCGACAATCGCATGTAAAATGAGATTTAATAATTATTAATTCTCATACACATGAAGTTCATTACAGTTCGTATATATACACGTAGTATAGAAGTGAATATCATGTCTGTCTTCGGTGAGGTGCACTGATGATCTGTAAAAAACAGTGAAATATCGATATATGCACATTCCGCGCAGATAAGTTTTTCACAAAATTTTTCATTTGTACTGACAACTTGTACAGTTGATGTCGCGGCTTGTTGCGTCTACAATCTAGGGCAAAAGTGATTTGCCGAATTGTAGAATTAAATGCAACAAATTATAGCGACAATCGCATGTAAAATGAGATTTAATAATTATTAATTCTCATACACATGAAGTTCATTACAGTTCGTATATATACACGTAGTATAGAAGTGAATATCATGTCTGTCTTCGGTGAGGTGCACTGATGATCTGTAAAAAACAGTGAAATATCGATATATGCACATTCCGCGCAGATAAGTTTTTCACAAAATTTTTCATTTGTACTGACAACTTGTACAGTTGATGTCGCGGCTTGTTGCGTCTACAATCTAGGGCAAAAGTGATTTGCCGAATTGTAGAATTAAATGCAACAAATTATAGCGACAATCGCATGTAAAATGAGATTTAATAATTATTAATTCTCATACACATGAAGTTCATATATATATATATATATATATATATACATATATATATATATATATATTAGATATATATATATATATATATATATATATATATATATATATATATATATAGAATAAAATAAATTAAAAGCGGGCAAGCGGTCTGTCAAATAAAAAACCCATTTATTAAGTATCCCTATATTTCGCAACAACTTTGTTGCTTCTTCCGAAGATACTACAAGATTAATGAGAAATAACATTAATCTTGTAGTATCTCCGGAAGAAGCAACAAAGTTGTTGCGAAATATAGGGATGCTTAATAAATGAGTTTTTTAATTGACAGACCGCCTACCCGCTTTTAATTTATTTTGTTCAATATATTACGGTCGAAAATTTCGTTTAAATTATATATATATATATATATATATATATATATATATATAACAAGTGTTCATTTGAAAAGTCAATCTAGTAGCATGTGATTTACTGAGAACATTTTGAAGTATGTCGTACATTAAAATTTACTACTTAACCTACGAAGTCGTATATTTTCACAATTTCATACATACAAATAAATAACAAATAATAGGTATTTATTGAAAACTATAACAAATGTTGAAAATATTGTCCTTCAAGATCAATGCACTTTAAAGTCCTCTGTTCAAAATTTCTGATGATATTCTGCAACACTACTGGATTGTTATTAATTTCCATGCATTTCTGTTCGATTCTCTGTAGCATATCATTCAAATTCAATATAGGTGTTCGAAATAAGTTATTTTTTAGATAAGGCCACAAAAAGAAGTCGCAAGGTGTTAAATCGTATGAACGTGCAGGCCAGGCAATTTCCGTATTTCGATTAATTATACGTTCATCAAAAAATTCTCTTAAATAATCCAAAGATTCTGCAGTACAGTGACAAGGTGCTCTGTCTTTTTGGAAATATGCATTTTGAAGTTAATCATCATGCAACTGATTGACAAATGGTTGTAAAATTTCCGTACGGTACCTTTGAGCAGTTAACGTTCCCTGAAAAAATATTGGTCCAATGTTTCGCCTTTAGCTTATCACTGCCCAAACACCAATTTTCTCTGGATGTAGCGATCCTTCATTAATTACATGTGGATTTTCACTACTCCAAATTCTTGTATTTTGTGAATTTAGGTATCCCGTTTTATAGATCCATGCTTCATCAGTAAAGATGACTCTTTGCGAAAGTTCTACATTATTTTTCATATTTACAAACCAATTACAAAACTGTAGTCTACGTGGGTAATCAATTTCTAACAATTCTTGTACTGCTGTGACACGGTATGGATAAAGTTGCATATCTTTTTTTAATAACTTGTGAGTTGTACCAACAGAAAGGTTAATTTGTTGACTCAAATGTCGAACAGATGTTTGTGGTTCATTTTCCATTATTTATTCAACACGATCGACAACTTGAGGTGTACGTTTCTTAACTGCTCCGCTGCCTGATTTTCTTAAGAGACTACCAGTTTCAGAAAAATGTTTTAAAGTTCTATCCAAAGTATCCTTGGTTGGTTCCGGTTTCTTCGTGTCGGCTTTTTTGTTTTGTTTTGTGGTGTGTATACATAATGCAGTGGATTTTTCCCCATAAAAATATTAAAATATAATTATAAATGTATGTACTGTTATTTTGAACGCAAGTGTATATTTTTGAAATTATTTGTTGTGTAAAAAACTTGTTTTACATTCTGAGCCTGCGCGCTTGATTTGACCTTTAGACAGACACAAGTTTACTGTGAGATAAGAAAGACGTGTTTATAAAAAGATTTATCTTTATCTTTTTATAGTAACTTCGGGTTGTTTTTGATTTAATTAGTGGTTGATGTTGTTTAATTCATCACCGATATTTTTTACGAGTATGTAATCTTGTAATTTTTGATTTTTTATAGCTTTCTTATCCACGTGTCTCGAATATATATATTTTTACGTAAGTAATATTTTTTTTTTAAAAAGATATCTTTTATATTGAATGAATTGAATATTGTATTCTTCTATTGTATTAACATTGATTTATTGCGATTTAGTCTTAGCTATTTGATATAGATAACAAAGAAGGTTTTTAACATTTCTAGTAAAAAAATCTGTAAATGTAAAGTTTAGTACGTTTGGACTTCAAGGACATTTTTTCTGAGACATGTAAGTGCGCATGTTATTTTAGTGTTTGCTTCGAGCTGTCAAGATTGTTTATTTATTTTGTTCTCTTGGGAGAAATTAGAAATTTTCTTTGTAATTTATTATTTTTAATTTTGTTCGGTGTCATAAGGTTTTTTGAACGCATGCTGCGGTCATTTCCGTTCGTTATTTTTACCTTTATAATATTGTTTAATGGTGCAATATTAATCTTTATACTCTATAAAGATTTTTATTTGATTTTTGTATTAAAGTTTCATTTAAATTTTATTGTGATTATTATTTAACCTTGCTTCAAGAAAACAAGTAACTTAAAGATATTATTATAACTTTTCTCAAACGAATTTTGAGTGGCGTCTAACTAAAACTAACTTAATTTTTTCCACTTTTCCAATTGGAACCCTGAGAGGAAAGCAGTCCCATTTTGGAAATAAACCGACTGAATATCCTGGCTGGATAGATTTGTCGTGAATGGTGCTAAATTAATTATCAAAACCACAGTTCATAGCAATATGTATTTGTTTGTATTGTTCATCTTTTTTATTTTATTTTGATGCCGTGTCATATAATTTTTATTATTTTGACAAGACTGAATACTGAATAATGTTTTGGGTATTCAAATACTCAATTCCTAGAGCAGTAGTGTCCGAGTCCGACCTTTATCCTGATGTAAAATGCTTCCTCCTGTAGAACGATTTTGGTAAAAACTTTGCAGAACTTCGGGCAAACAAACTTTCGCTTGCCATTCTGCATTAGCAGCGTGATGATTCATTTTTTGCGACCATTTTTTTGTTTTTCTTGCTTTGTGCAATTTTTATTGGCGCTAACTCATTTTTAAAGATCTAAACTACCAGCTGATGCTTTTTTCGGGATCATAGCAGTATACTCAGGTTTTATGACTTGAAGTGATGTTTGATATCTAATGTAGATCTGCACCATCTCGCGTAGTCTTCTTTTTGAATTAGAATCAAATTGTGGAGAACCCAACGGGTACAAAGCTTATGTACCTTTAAAATATTTGTGTAAGATAGCGATAATTGCCTTCGTAACTATTTTTAGGATTGTTTGAATACTTCTTACAGTAATATACTGGTTCTTTTCAATCATGTTTGGAACAAGACCAATATTATGGTCGATAGCAGCCATTTTTTATTGAGAAACTCGAAAGATTTCACAATCACGTTGAAATTCGATGTACCACAGCGTTACGATACTTGTAGCTAAAGCTTTCGACTTGTCACCAAATAATCGATGCAATTACTCAAATTGATTCCTAAATCCAAAATTGTAAAATGTCAGCTATACAATACGGTAAAGCAGTTGTTCAATTACATGATTTATTGTGCAAATGATTATTTTAATTCCTTGTAGTCTAAAAACACCCTGCCATTAAGCTTGCAAAATAACTAGTTTGAAATGTTAAACAAAATTTGTAGCAAAATATTATGGCCTTTTATCTAGATTTAATTATGTGGAACATAAAGGTTACAGATTTTTTCTATATTATGATGTGTGACAAGGTTACAATTTTGGGCACTATTACTTTTCCGGCAGATCAATGATTTATTGCAAATTTTACAATTCTTGCGTGACAAAAATGAATTCGTTTGTTAGCAGTTAAAACCACATCTTGAAGCAAAGGAATAATATCAACTATGCCACTTGTTTCGTCTTATAAACGAAATTTATTTGTATTATAACTATATTAAATATAAGTATTATTCATTTTGTATATATTAAATATAAGGAATCGTAGAATATAGTATTTGAACTTAAGGGTCAGGTACAAAATTGAAACCTTTGTATAACTATAGTTTATTATCGTATTAAATGCAAACGCTTCCCAATTTAAGATGCGGCATCGTTCATATTTATCAACCTTTATTCAATTCGGTACTTATTTTATTGCTGGACTCTTTAGACACTTTTCAATTTACCTTATTTTATGAGTGAACGTGCCATGTACACAGTTTGAAACTTTCAAATGCTTTATCAAACGCATGTTCACTAAATTTTGTACCATAAAATATCAGAATGAAGAATGCCAGCATCATAAACTTGGAATTTTAGTTATAGAATTAAAAACCATCTGCAATGTTTCCTATTTTAGTAGGCACAGTTTACAAACAAGGTGGTCTTGGGAATTTTGTCGACCTTTGTTCGTCATCTGGCCGCATTCTGATGCGGCCTATTTTGTTAATTGTTCCAAAGTTTACTGAAGTTAGGTGTAACTTTTGCCTACAATTCTTAACAGTTTCAATAAATCGGCGTGCGCGACAACAGTCGCAAGTGTCAACACAGAAGTGTTCAAGACAAGACTCTCAACATAATAGCGTTCTAGACAACAATCATAAGAACAATGTTCAAGACAACAGTCTACATTTAATATTAAGAGACACAAGTCTCATGTTTTATCAACAAGACAACAGTCTTGCTTTATCAACAATTCTTATATACAAAAAGGTTTTAAGTATATCAATACGTTATGCACGTATTACGCATTTGTTACACATGAAACAGACATGCAATATACATATCTGTAACTGTACACACGGACAATACACCTCGTATTTCCAGCATTTACTTCTGCTTAAAACACGTGTTTCTGCCATCTATAGGCGTCATCAGTCAAGCTAGTGAAGCAATGTACACAAAATAATACAAATCTATTTAAAAAACAGATTTGTATCCGTATATACATTTGAGCTAAAATAGCCCACAAGACATAACAAATTTCGTCCTATCAGTTGGCACTATATAATAAGTAACATCTGACGGACGAAAGAGACTATGCCGAAAAAGGCGACCTTTACCCTTGACCAGCAAAGCTGATAGATAAGGGAAAAAATACGTATAGTAGTCCACTAACACGAGCCAGATGGCTGTAAATATACAAAAAGGTTTTAAGTATATCAATACGTTATGCACGTATTACGAATTTGTTACAAATGAAACAGACATGCAATATACATATCTGTAACTGTACACATGGACAATACACCTCGTATTTTCAGCATTTACTTCTGCTTAAAACACGTGTTTCTGCCATCTATAGGTGTCATATTGTGTTATATTGGAGTGCCGCGTTTCATTAAAAACTGTCACCGACGAGTAAATAATTAGTGCGTATACGGCCTTACAACTCCACTAAACGGTTCCTAAATTTGAAGTAAGATAAATTACAGCCAGTAAAAGCTGTCTTATTCGCCTAAAAGTGTAAGTAAAATCTAATGGTTTCTTGATACAACGCTGATAATTACACCTGGGCACCTAGCCATTGGGCTACGAGTTAATGAACTACACTAATATATGTATTATTTTCTTGCCTTTTAATGGCATAGCCGTTCGAGAGGAAATCGCTTTTATTTGCAAGTCACTTTTGTTCGTCAGATATCATGAGATATCTCGTGTCATCTGACAGGATAACATTATTACTTGTGAAAAGCGAACCTTTGGACGTCACTTCGCGAATCCGCAGTGATGATATCAATTAAATGCGTGGTGTATGCCCATGTGTAAAGATACATATGCGTTTATGCATATATGTATTAAATTGTATAGGAATAAATCCTATCATGTATTGAGAACTTCTCGTTTCCCATAAATAATTTGGAAAAGAGCATACCTATGCGGATAGCTATCCAAGAAATAATTATTTGGGCCTCTAGGGGACCTTCAGTGAAGCAATTTATCCTAACAAAGTTATTTGGGGAGAGGCGCCGCCGCCGTTAAGCTACAAAAAAAATAAAATGCCTGAAGATAATTACTAACCTCAAACGTTCCGTTTACGTCCAAATACACAGAAAACATCTTTTCTTGTCTACTTCATTTATGGTAATCCAATTTTCGCTTATATTTTATGTTTATTCGTTCTAATAAGAGTATATAAGTATATACTTTGCAAATAAACGCAAAGGTAAAGGAAAACGCCAACAAAGAAGTTGCTCCAGAACTGCCAACTTTCCCAACCCAACTCAACGAAAAAACAATGCAATGGTTTTATTTTTTTTAACCAACCCAAGATAACCCAACTTAACCAAAAAACAATTAGGTGTTTCTCTATAAAAATGATGTGGAGAAAAAAATTAGAATATATTTGAAAAGTAATATTTATATTTGTTACACACAAGTTGGCAGGTTTTTTATTTTCACAACAATGATTTTAAAGGTAAAAATTTTCGACAATTGATGAAGTCGTAAGTGCGGTTGAGGGATGGCTTGCAGACCAAATCAATCATCATCATGTTGAATAATTAAAATTTTGTATTGAAATATTGTGGCGTTTTATATGATTATCAACACCACCTAATAAATCATTTTGATAAGTACTTCTTCTAAATAAAAACTACTTTTTAAGTCAATAGCTTTAGATCGTCTTTAAATATTTATTAACAGAAACTCGTTAATTTCTCTAAACTTTATGGCCGTAATAAATGTATATGCACAAGCATGTAATGCAAGTAGACATGCATATTTACGCCTATATTCGTGACTGTATTTGCAACATTGTTTTATAAAAGTGCTCGAATATTTGCTCTAACAATTCTGAATGCAAATTTACTTAAACAAGTTTCTGAACGTAATTGCTCTCCGGCGAATGTTAAAATTCCCTTCTAGTTTCGCAAAGGGAAGAGAATAGGAGTGTTACACTAATTTGGTTAATGCATTCTGAACTACATTGGAATTTTACACTTTGCATTATGAATTTTAAAATGGGAATCTTTTAATTGAAGTTTTAACTTTTCGTTACAGTGTGGAGGTACTGAGGATATTAAAAAATTAGATTTTCGTTAAAAATTTATTCCCCTTTTTAAATTAAATTAGCTTTCTGAAAACCAGTGCCTACCCGTAAATTAGATTGCATGAGAAGTAAAAAAAAATAACTCAAAATATAGAAAAAGACGAAAGCGCCTAAAATACACGGCAGTTCAACTTGTAAGAATTCCTAGCTGTGTCATTATGGATGATGAAAGGTATTTTCCGCCTAGCAATGCGGAAACTCCAGGTAATGCTAGCTTTTACAAGAAATGTGAATGTGTCTCCTGATGAAGTAAAGTATAAAACGAAGGCAAAATTCCCAGCAAAAATCCTAGTCTGGTGCGCTGTTTATTAGGCAGGTACTTCTCGACCTTATATAGGGCATGTAAGAGGAAAAGCAGTAACCGCCAATCTTTACATCAACGTTATTTGCCAAAATTAGTTGAATTTGTCAACCAATCCAAATGGTGACATGTTTTGGCCTGACTTGGCTTCTAGTCATTACGCCAAAGAGACAACACAATGGTTGGAAGCGCAAAACATACCTTTCGTGCCTCGTGCGCATAACCCGACAAACTTGCCTCAAGCTAGGCCTATTGAAAGCTCATGGGCTTTATTATCTTAGAAGATCTACGAGAATGGTCGAGAAGCGCAAAATGAATATTAATTAAGAAACAGGATCCGAACTAAAGTTCGTGATATTCCTAAAGAATATTGCCAACGACTTATGCAAGGCGTTCGAGCAAAATTGCGTCGCATTGAATAATTTAGAATCGTTAAGTGTTTTATAATGTTAAGTTTACAAAGTACAAATCTTTCTTATAAGCTGTTCTTCTTAGATCATCATTAGTTTTCCAATCATGATTGGTAAACTAGGGGGTGCGATGACTAATTTCGAAGAATAGAAGTGCATAAAATTTAGTGGAAATTATTTTGAATGAAACATTGTAAAAATTAAAGCTCTGTTCCAAAAAATTTGTAGTTCCCTGGGGTGTAGAGCTAGTTCGCGTCTCTAGTAGAATACTACACGTGCACCCTGGATAACGCTAAATGAAATAGCACAAGAGGCAGCCAGATAATCCAGAATCGCCTGGATCTCCAGGCTGTAAGCATCAATAAAATTATAGTGCAACCCCACCAGGAGCGTAGTTACTAACGCATAACATGGTTAACCTTAAACAGAATCAGGTTGAAACAGCATATGGGATTTGCAGACCCGGAGTGTCACTGCGGCCATATTGATGGCGATTGTTCCCTGAGGGGATTTGAAGAAGGGTTTTGGAAATTTTTGAATTCGAAGGAAAATTCATAGACTACATTAAATCCTTAGATATTTCTAAATAATGTATTTACAAAAATTTGTGCAGTACTTCGACACAAAAAGAAAAGCCGATATTTCATATGCAGCAATTTAATAGAAAAAAATGTATAGGTTTATAAAAGTTTATAATTTTAAAAGTTTTCATGAATATAAGGTATACGTCTGTATATTATGCTATATATTATAGATAAAATAGCAATTAACCTTAATAACGACAACATATAGAACAAAACTTTGTGAGTTTTTATTTTAGTCAGACTAAAACTTTATTATTAGTATTATCTATTAATATCTACATATTATAAATTCTACATACATACTGTTTATTATATTAATATATGGTAAAGATTGATATGGTAAAGATTGCTTGTGTAATAGATGATTTATAATTATTCAGTATTTGATAGTTACGTTTTTATACCAAAGCAAATTATATTTTCCTATTCAACACGTATTCCATCATACAAAAGCAAAAAAAAAACATTTTAATTTTATATCATAATTATAAATTTCTGCTTGCACGTATAAAATACATACCGTATGTGTTAAATATCATTAGGCATAGAAAATCAATGTATGAGTACATACAATGTATACGTACATGAGAAAGCCAGTCCAATGCTAGCGAAGACCGCGACGACTAATGATTGTCTCCGATACCGATTGACTGGAAATTTTGCATTCAGTCTAGCTGCGGCTGTTACAGTTTGAAAGCGTACAATCAAATTAATGTATAATGGCTCTTTATACACCCACTGAAAAGCTTCAGTTAGTAAAATGGTTTTATGCTGGCAAGTCTGCAATGGAGTGCATGAATTTGTTAGCGCTGACTTTTGCAGACCGTTCTGTACCTTGCAGACAAACAATTTATAATATTATAAATACATTTGAAACTTGTTTCTGTCTCAATAACTGTACAAAATGCAAACCAAGAGAGGTATCACCACAAAAAATTGAGGAAAGAGAACGGCGGGATGTATTAATTTGTAGTATTGCGGAAATTGATAACACGAGATCTACTAGAAGTACTGCCGAGGAATTGGGTACAAGTAACACAACTATTTCACGTATTTGAAAACGTAATTGTTTAAAATGTTTCAAATATTCGAAAACTCAAGAAATATTTCCCGAGAACAATTTCCGGAGAATGGAGTTTTGTCAAGACGTTATGAAAAAGATACATCAAGATGAAAATTTCGTTAAAAGTATTCTCTTCACCGATGAATCAACTTCTCCATTACACAGAAAGCACAATCCCTCTGTTCTTCGATATTGGGCTTCGGAAAACCAACACCGGCATTTTGCAAATCGCACTCAGTATCCTCAAAAACTAAACGTTTGGCAGGTATTTTAAGTGACCATTCTATAGGACCCTATTTTATTGATGGTATATTAAATGCCGACAAGTATCTCGAATTACTGAAAAATCAAATACTTCCCGCCAATCAAAACATTGGAATAAATCAGGAAATAGTTTGGTTTCAACATGATGTCTGTCCAGCACATAATGCAGTGAGGGTAAAGGAATTTCTAGGAAATATTTTTCCTGACCATCTTATTACTGGAACAGGAAACATTAAACGGCCCCCGCGATCTCCTGATCTATCTCCAAATGATTTCTTTTTGTGGGGATATCTAAAAAATATTGTTTATACTCATGAAGCTGGTAGAGCAGAAAATCTAGTTTCCTTGAGAGAAAAAATAACTGAGGGTACGAATTCATTAACTGCCGACATGTTAGCAAATGTAAGAGTTAATTTCTACGACCGCCTAGAACAATGTCTTACTGTGCAAGGAGGAATTTTTGAACATCTTATATAATTTATTATAATTTTTAGAATCTTTTTTATTTATTTTATTAGGATTATTATTTAATTTTATTAGAATTACGCTTTTGTTACGGTGCGACGCACCGCAGCTTAAAAATTTCCTGCATCTACTGAAAGAAATAAGAAAAGCAAATCCTTTGCAATTCGTAAATGTTATTTTAGAACGCATTACAAGTACCTATGTCGATGGTCAAATGATTACTGCTAACTTGTATTTGCGAAACAATCGGAGACAATCGTTGCCGGCCGTCGCGGTCTTCGCCGCCATTGGATCGGCTTTTACATCGTATGCTCGCTTACGTATTCCCTATACCTAATGATATTTGACACATGCGGTATACAGGACGCGCCATGGTTTTTAAAATAGAATTCCAAGCATAGTCTCGGTGTAATACAGGTGTCGCTGGTAATACTCCTTATTATATTTTCTACTGTTTCTAGTATAGTTAGAAAATATCTGTAAACAGAGTCAATACCCATTTGCTCAATATCCATAGTCGCATGTCGATATGTTTGTATTAAAGACAAAGTTTGAAAGACAGTATATCCCCAGTACGTCCTCTATCGGTACGAACAACAAACAAGTCAATCATATAAGAAATACTACGGTACACAGTTCTCACAATTCAACTTATAACGCTCCATACGAGCTAGTCTAAATTAGACAGGTACACTAATTTAAGTTTTGTGACTGGAAATAATGATAGGTTATGAAAACTTAGGAAAAGTCCTTGCCATCTGAGTAGTTTCGTAAACAAGTCGGATCCTCAATTTTTTGCAATATTTGAATTCGGGGGTTGAGTTTCTTCTTTTAATTTAAGTCATATACATGTTTATTTGTCCAATAACATTAGCATTATATAGAAACGCCATCGTAATTCTAGCGGCATGTGACCGCGCATTATCCTGCTGAAAATTGCTTTACAACTTGTTGAAAACGTAGTATAAAGATTGGTTGAAGAATGTTATTGATCCAACAAATCGCATAGAAGTTCCTATGATTGCCAATAGAGGAGATTTACTTCTATGAGAGTACTGCCAACGAGTTATGCAAGGCGTTCCAGCAAAATTGCGTCGCATTGAACAATTAGGACCGATTAAGATTAAAAATTAGCACTGTTCCAGTATCACTTGGAGGATACAAATGTATTTTTTGTGAACAGGAAAATGAATTAGCAAAGTATGTGGAAGGAATGGACTGCCGATTTTACGGATTAGCCATGAAAGTCTTAAGCAGTATTGCTGAAATTGCTTGAAGTCGCCGAAGTTAATGTTGTAGAGCATAATTTTTATGCTGAAGAAAAGGTTGCTGGCAAAACCTGGATACGATGTTTCTGTCAGAGACAAAAAATCACATTACGGCAACCAGGCAAGTGTTCGCTTGGCAGAATAATAGGCTTCATCTGTTCCCAGGTTAATTTTGTCTTTAAAAACTTAAAGTATTAAGGATATTTTGGCTCACTAAAAACTGCATGCAGGCAACCAACTGACAATTGGTTAGTTACCAATCCTGGTAAAGCTATTACTCAAAAGCAAGTTGCCGGTTTATTTAAAACAACATATTATAAAGTATTCAATCAAACGGAGAAAACCAGAAAACACCGAAGTCATAAATCAGAGATATTAACAAGCACACCATTAAAAGATAAACTGGAAGCAAAACAATCCGATGTAACAAAAAAGGTTAAAAGTAAAATTGGTTCAGAGAAATCGATAATGCCTGCAGCTAAAAATACTAAGCAAAGAGAAACAGTTAAAACATTTATCTCAAAAATAAATACAAACAACAAAGAAATAAACAGCAGGCATAAACTATCAAAGCCCAAAGAATGTAAAAGAAATAAAAATGAAAAAGTAAAAAATTTCCATCTTGTTATGTCTTGTACACAGATCCGCCATCTAACGAATGGATATAGTGTTCTAAGTGTAATAAGTGGTGGCATGAGAAATGTACTTCTTATAATGCAGGAAATTTCACGTGCGAACTCAATTAATATAATATGGCGTAAAATCTACTGCGTACTCTTATAATCACGTCTTACAAGAGTACGCAATTGTACAAATTTTACACACTATTTTGGTTTTAATTGTAGTAACACTAAATTGCCTTAAGTATTAATAAATTGTTCCAAAATTAACGCATGCTTTCATTGGTTTCAAAGATTTTGTTGTTTTGAGTTTAATAGAAGAAATACACAAGAAAGTTCATTAAGTGCATATGTACTCTTGTACGTCATTACCCTATATAATACCAATGCTATACTCAACAAAATTCATAACCGGTAAAAGTTGACGAGCTCTCTGAATATATCCGAATTCTATAGTTATTTTACGGAGCTGTCCGCAAATACGAGAACTACGAGGCCTGGAAATATGGGGCAATAGTGGCTGTAATAAAACATATAGACGAATGTATGATCGATATAGCAGTGGAAAATGACCAGAGGGTTTTTCTTTCGGTGGGAATTCTTTCAGTAAACATTACAATCTGTTCAATTACTAGACAGAAGCAAAAGAAAATATTAGTTTTCGATTTTTTTTCTTTCTCTTTTTATCAGTTTTTATATTTAGATAACATAATTTGTCGATTAATAAATAATAATAATAGTGTTTCAATAACTTCTTTATAAAATTAGATAATTTTTTTTAATAGACGAAACTTATTACTTAAATAATTATTTTTCCTTATACAGGGTGTCGTTGAAGCAAAAAAAGTATGAAAAATGTAATTATAAAGAATATGAATCTAAAATATTACGAGTCAATTAGGAAGCGAACCCCAAACTTATAAATATTTATTCTGAACTTACACATACGCTACAGCATATGTTTACATAGGTAAATGCTGTCGATGTAATAAAAACTGTATACTACGGTCAACAGCCTCTTATAAAATCAGATGCTTATACATTCAAGTGAATTATTAAAAATAAAAATATGCGTTGCATTAAATTACAAACTCGTTTTAAAAATCGTACTAAAAATAATATGTGGACTTTTAGAACTGACATTTAGTGAATGTCCTTTTTGTTATTAGAAGTAAGAAATTCTTTCTCATAACAAAAATTTCGTGAATGTCTTTCTTGTTATGAGAAGTAATAAATATAACGATTCAGAATACCGCTATTGTATTTACACGCTGTAATATTTATGTTTATAAAAACGCTAGAAGATAACATTGTATATAAGTTTTGGCAAGGGTTTGACAAGTTGGTACGAAAGTCAGCTGCTAAAAATTTTGTGTGAATATTTAAAGACGATGCATTAAAATTACATGTAAGATGTGTACTCTGTGGGTATTTAACGTCCTATTTGGTAACAATCTATCTTTAATCGAAGAAGTAAATGTAAAACGTATTGAGTGTACGTAACGATCGACAACTAGACGAAACCTAAAGCTGATGGACACAAAATTATTCTTTCTGTTATTGCTCACTTTTAAGTTTCGTTTGGTAATATAGTTGATCGCACAGTGGCGTGACAAGATTTTTTAACTATCTTTTCCATTTTTTCTCTAGCTTATGAGTAAGAATTTTGAAAAATATTTTTGGCTCGTATTCTATATAATTACATATTTCCATTTTTCTTAAGTTATCTTTTTATTTGAGGGACACCCGGTATAATGGCTTGATGTATAAGTTCTTAACGTTTTTATTGAAATCGAAATTTATGTTTTTTAAAAAACCAAAATGCATGAACTAATCAAGAATATATTGTAAAAGTTTGTCTTTTCGGGTTCTTAAATAAAACTAACTATAACTTTAGACACACACTATATTAATATTAAAACGTATAACAATATAAAACTAACTATTAACAATAAGCACATTTATGTATTTATATTTATGTATCTATATTTATGTGTACTGCGCGAGCTCTAGGATTGAATGTCGCCAACCCTTCTTCGACAGCTTTTATATCGTGGTGAATACTCTTCGAGAGCGTTCTCGTAGGCCTCGAGAAAACACCAGAGGAATGACGCGTGACGCGTTATTGGATGAGTCATCACAATATTATTATTATTTCTGATTGCCGCCCAAATATTTGATAATTTTTGGATTCCATGCCGAAATAAATCCGCTAGTTTAGAAGCTCAGAGGTCGTCAAGTCAATTTTGAAGCTTAACATTGTTATTAAACAAAATTTCACCAAGGTTGTTTGATAGAGAGCGAAGGAGATGGAAATCGGACAAAGCTAGATCAGAAGAATAAAGCGGATGTGAAATGATCCTCCAACCGAGTTTTCTGAATGGCCGGTTTTGTAATGTTAGTAGAATGAATTCGAACATTATGCGCTATTGTGCGGCAAAATAATCTTAAAATATCTTCTCGAGCAACGGTTACATTCTTCGGAAGCAATTCGCAGTAGATGATGCCAATTTTGTTCCATCAGGTTCACAACACCAGCTTATGCAGATGAGTATCAATTTTTGCTCGGGAAGATGCCGTTTGTTACATGAAGACATCATTTCACGCCACCAGTAACAGTGTTGGATAAAAGCTGTTGAAATTCTTGACGTGTTAAATGATGACTAGTTAGCAAAGAGTAACAAATGTTGACATGCTAATTCTTGTTGTTTTCGTTGAAAACATACGGTGATCAAACGTCCGGTTTTTTAACTTTGCCCGTATTATAATCGATTTAGTATATCGATGCGAGATCTCGCAATCAAGCGTTGTTACAAATGATGAATTATATGAGAAGAAATCATTTTATCGGCGTGATCTATTTTGTCCGTCAGATATTACGAGATTATGTCTGGTGTCATTTGATAGGACAAAATTCACTACTTGACCAGAAACCGAAACATAGTCGTTGCTTCATAAACCCGCATTGATAAAGTCGTTAGACAGAAACGTATGCATCTGTGGTTGAAGTTAACTCTAGTAAATACGTGCTGTTTGTCCATGTATACAGATACAGATATGCCTTTACGCATTTTTGTATCATGTGCAAAAAATTTATAGATGTTAAAGGGAAATATTTTGAAAAACAATAAAATTATTTATTTTTTTTTAAATAATCCTCGTTTGATATTCTAAAAATTTTCAGTGTGGCCCTATATACGTGGCGTATATACCTGTATAATTGTTCCTTTATTTCTCATACGTATTGTTAATTACCTGTGATAAAAACATGCTTTTGATGTGGAAACTGCAGTAGCGTTATCTGTTATAATAAAGTAATAAAAACAAAGTAATTGTTTTTTCGTGTGTCACGATGAGTAACTGTCACGAAGTAACGGCTTCCACAGTCACTTTTTTAAATAATTAAATAAATACAGTATCCGTCAGAATAAACACTAGCGAAAATAAAAATTATATTTACTTTTTAATTTTTTTAAATTTCAATGTCCAAAATGTTCATCATTAGGATGCACACAAGCTTCGTATCGATTTTGTAAGTTACTAAACATATT